>CM060897.1:127035175-128235175 GCA_030762935.1 Hymenopus coronatus | reverse complement strand
TAGCAATAAAGATTTTGATTAAAACACCGTACATAGAGATATTTACATGACAAATAAAATGTATATCTTCAATTTTCTGGGAATAGCCTCTGATAACCTCTTCAATCTGGATGCCTTTTGCATAACTGATAAACAGTAAAAATGAATATCTCGTTAAAATACACACTTTATCATATACATTTTTTTCGTGTACTTTACCGTTTTTGAGATATTTATTGTTTTTGGTTTCAGCTTTAAAATACCTAACATTTTCTCGTACGGAAAGTTGTCAATCCCCGGCCATGCAAAGAAACAGATTTCAATACCTTAGCAACCACAGTTTAATACATTTAATTATCGGTTTAGTCTAATGTATTCCCTTATCTCCCTTCTACTTATGAGGAATTAAGTAATATGACCATTTCTGCTAATTATTATCTTGATTAGCATGAAATAGGTAGAAGTATAAGCTTTTTTTAATAATTATGTATTACATAGATGTAGAGAAAATTATGTGAGTGAAACACATCAGATTTTTAGAAAAAGGTAGGTATGAGTGTGTCTGTCTTTCTGTGGGTCTGTGGACCGCATAGCTCAAAAACGAAAAGTCAGTTACATACCAAACTTGGAATTTAAATTCAATATCTTCCAAGGATACGACACGAAGTTTTTCAAGAAAATCCTCCTATTCCCAGCTATCCTTTACATGGAAATCATTTTTAGAACATTTTGATTTTCTCAAAAATGGTTTTAATCACTAATCAAAATGCACTATTTTAAAGATATTTGCATTTGAAATAAAATACATATTTTGAATTTTCTGGGTATAGCCTCTGAAGAGCTTTTTATTCTGGTTGAGTTTAGCAGAATTTTGCACAACGGTTAAACCGTAAGAAAAAGACAAAAACTTACTGCACAAAAAATATAGATCTCATTAAAACAGATAATTAATGTCATATACGGTTTTCTTGCCAAGTTGACCGTTTTTGAGATATTCATCTTTATAGTTTCAATATTGGACTAATTTTTATGAAACGGGATCATGTAAACCGAGCTGAACCTCAGTTGTTTCAAATAGCGGCCAGCTTTTAAAAGAATTAACTATTGCTTTAGACTAGTATATTCCCTTATTTCCCTCCTACTTACAGAGAAGTAAGAAATAAGACTAATTCTGCTATTTTTTTATCTAAATTACCACGACGTAGATAAAGGAATAATAATCTTTTGTAACAAACATTTGTTTGTGGAAGTAGAGAAAGTTATGTGAATGGATCTTATCAGATTTTTCTCCTAGCAATGAAATTTGAAGAACACCAGAGAGTGACTGGCTTAAAAAAACAATAAAATAACAAAAAACTGCTGTTTATTTAAGCTCAATGATGCTCTGAAAATATGATGTCCCTTTTACTTGCATGATCAGGATGCAACGAACAAAAATAATGACGACTTCTCATCTGAGGAAAAGCATTAACAAGGAACATCTCGGAAAAAGCAAAGAAAAAAAGATCCGATATAAACTATATGTTTTGAGATCAGCAAGATTTTGTCCATCTATTGCAGTTTTCCCGTCATAAAAAGTCATCCAGAATGAAGAGGTCTTCAAAGGCTATTCCCAGAAAATTCAAGATTACATGTTGTTTTTCATGTAAATATCTTTGATCTAAGATATTTTAATAAAAATCGTTAGAGCCATTTTTGATGAAATCGAAAATTTCGAGAAGGATTCCTTATAAAGGATAGTTTGGGGTGGCAGGATTTACCTGAAAATCTTAGTGTCATATCTTTGGAAAATATTTTACTGAAATACCTGGTTTAGTATTCAATATTCTTTTCATTTATGAGTTATGCTCTTAACAGATACACGGATGGAGAGACATATGCACATTCATAGAGTAATATGCGCATACACACGCTTACCTTTTTATATAATTACTTTTTACTTTCGCTAAATTAATTAGAGAAGGTTTTGTATTCATTCAAAAAATTTTTATCGCTATATCGAGATTTCACCAGAAATACATGTTTTGTTCCCCTGACTGAAAAAGAAAGTCCTTATGTGGTCTGTGTGTGAGTATGTGTATGTGTGTCTTTACGTTTTTGAGGACAGTATATCTCAAAAATGAAAAGTCAGTTAAATTCCAAACTTGGATCTAAGTTCAGTATATTCCAAGGATACCCCTAACAACTTTCAGAAAAAGTCCCCCAATCTAGACTACCCGTTACATGGATTACTTTTCGAAAATGATGATTTTATCAAAAATAGATCTAACGACGTTGATTAAAATACCATATGTTTAAGATATTTTTATTACAAACGAAATGAATAAGTATTAACATTTTCTGGGGATATCCTCTGAAGACCTGTTCATTCTGGACAACTTTTGTGTAACCGATAAACCATAAGAGATAGACAATAACCTGCTACACAAAAAATGTAGATCTCGTTAAAACACACGGTTAAGCCAATTACATTTGTTGTAGAGTTAACCATTTTTGGGACATTCATTGTTAATGGTTTCAATTTTAAACTACTTTAAATTTCCTCAAACGGGAAGTCATCTTTCGTTTCATATCTCTTTTGTTTTACTTTTAGTCACGCAAAGAGTACCGAATTTCAATTTTTTTTTCACAGTGCTTTTAAAAGATTTGACTGTCGCGTTAGTATAGTGTATTATCTTATTTCCCCTCTGCTTAGTAGGATGTAAGTAATAGAGACAATTTCTGCTAATGTTTATCTGGATTAGCATGATGCTAATAAAAGAGTAACCCTTGGCAAGAATAGTTCGTTTGCAGAACAGGTGGAGAATTCCGGTGAATGGAACACATCAGATTTTTAATCTTTAACCTGCACTGGATAAAATCAACTTTCCAGCGTCACCGTAATAAGCTACAACATATTATAGCAACTTGCAGTTTTTAACGCAAAAGAGAGGAATAAAAATGAGTTTGCTGCAGGACGTGGTGTCAGTGGAACTGACAGTTGAATTAGGTAAGCGATTGATGCGTTTGAGCTGCAACCAGGAAGGAAGAAACAAAAGCCGATTGTAGCGCAATTAAAGAACCACGGTACAATTAGTACTGGCCCACATCAAATTGAACGGATAAACTGAGTATTTATACAGACATCTCTCTGTGTCGCAATTGTGACCGGCGTACGGACAGAGATAGCACGTGACCAGCAGTATATCATGTCGTAATTCCCACACTGGAAAATGAAATTGGAAACAGTGGCAGTTCACTAGCATTCATTCCTTCTGGATAGATTATGTCAGACTGAAAAATCCAATGCCGGGATTTGAACCACGGATCTGCCGGTGTCCTTCCGGTTGTTTTAAACACTGAGCTACCATCACAACATGCCGATATGACATTACATTCTCCAACTAACTCACATTTTTTCCGGTAAACCACAAAGAGATCTCAAATTATTTTGAGATAACATACCCCAATTGCAACTAATGCGGTAATTTCCGGGTTTAATAGTTTAAACAATTGTTATGTGAATCTGTGTTGATTAATTATTTTTCCTGAAGACTCGTGATTCAAATCCCGCCTATGGCATTGGTTTTTGAGCTTGTCTCTGCTTATCCAAATCCTGTTCTTCATACGACTTATGAGGAAAATATCTGGCGTGTTTTATTCACATGACTCTCTACGCCTCAATGACAAATTATTGTTAAAAGGTTATTCTTCTATTAACTTCATGATAATCGAGATAAGCATTAACATAAATGTTCTTAATACTTTCTCTTAAGTGGAAGGGAAACAAAGGAATACTCTAAGCTAAAGCGATATAAGCTGGCTTTCATGTGGATGAAAACCGTTTCTTTACATTGC
Organism: Hymenopus coronatus; assembly: GCA_030762935.1. Lineage (NCBI taxonomy): Eukaryota > Metazoa > Arthropoda > Insecta > Mantodea > Hymenopodidae > Hymenopus > Hymenopus coronatus. The sequence continues at coordinate 128,231,359 of CM060897.1, read as the reverse complement.
CAGGGGTTTACAAATCCCCTTATGTGAAAAGTTCCAGTATTTTAAAACTAAAACTAATAACAAGGACTATTTAAACATTCTCAATTCCACAAAAAATATGTATGTAATATAAATTTGTGTATATTAACGAGACCTACATCCTTGTGCAGAAAGTTTTTGTCTGTCTCTTAAGGTTTCCCAGTTATTCAAAATTCAGATAATTTATCTAGAATAAGGGGTCTTTAGAGGCTATTCTCAGAAAATTCAGAATATACATTTTATTTGTTATGCAAGTATTTTTAATATACGTATTTTAATAAAAAAATGTTAGAGCTGTTTTTGAGAAAATAAAAAAAATTCAAAAATTTCCTATGTAAAGGGTAGTTTTTTAATTATTGTGTTCATAGACACACGGACACATGGACACACACAAACCTTTTTATAAAAATTATATTTTTCATTTAAGGGACCCTAAAACGTGTATTTTCGGTGAAATCTCGGTATGGAATTTTTGGGTGAAGTGCAATATATTCTCATCCTATGTATCATGTACAACGTAGAGAAAGTAAAAACAATTAATTACGATTCACAGTTGTGTTATCAGCTAAGTATGCGTTAATCTGCATATATTTGACGAAGACGTGTAATCTAAAGGTAACAAGAGGTTCCGAGTTTGAATCTTGGACAGGTGAGTTATCCAGACAATGCTTTTTTTCCGCAGGATGGGGATGAGGCGTCACAAAATCCAGACCTATGAAGCGCGGAGAAGAATCCTGGTGAGGGAAAAATTCCTGTGCTCCCATTGGGAACTCAACCCGCTCGCCCATTCCAGAGGCAGATGGGCTACTATTGCGCTACGCGGATGGTGTTATACCTTTCTATCATAAAATAGTTCGCTATTTAAGTTCAGAGGCCTCCAAGGATGCGACGAAAAAACTCTCAAGGAAATCCTCTCTTCAGATTGAGAAACCACCATTTGTATGCCAAAAATACTACATTAGGTTTTGACCATTAACAAATAATGTATAATCTTCTGATTCAAGTAACGCCCTTGAATTGAGCGGTTTGCCATTTTCAAATGACCTAACGGCTATTTAAAGCCAGGCTGCGGTTGTTTAAATGTCGTCGCCTCCAGCTTTTATAATAATTTGTAATACTCAATCCACCCGTATTTTTATTTGGTCGTAATTATGTCAATGTCTAGTTGGGAATGCAATAATATGCAATAATAACTTTAAAAAAACTTAACAGAACAGGCCTCAGTGTGTTCTTCTACCTGCCTCGTCAATATCCATGCATGATCTACCATCGTTTATTTAATCTGGCCCCTCCCCATCCTAGTCCAATTAATAAGCTCTTATAAGAATAGTTTGCTGAAGATTGATTTTCGAGACCATTAGAATAAAACACATAAAATCATTTTGTCATCTTAATAACCCTTAGATTAGTTTCACGCCCTCTAACCTGGTATGTTATATCGGGCGATGAATGAAATGAGTGAAAGATGTTTAAACGAGCCCGAAGTCCTTGGATGTTTTAATTACTCGAAATTCGTATAATCAGGATCAGAGGAAACCCTGCAAAAAAGCTTTATCCAGGTAAAGCGCCAGAACCAAGATTCGTACTCGGGACCTCTTATTAACTTTTAATTAGACCTCTTCATCAAATAGATGCAGGTTAAAACACAGCTACTTAGTTGATAATTCCAAATGTGAAAGTTAGTTATAAAACACAGGAATCAATGTTAATTAGATGCTTTTCTCACACAAGCCGTGTGTACGACAGGAGTTGGATAGGCCGAAAGATACAGATTGAAAAATACAATAACATAGCCGGCATTTGAATCCCGGGTCTCCATGAAAAAATAATTATATAACACTAATTGTCATCCTCGAAATATAAAACAGTATGTAATATATGAATAAGGCTGAGTGTCATAACCTATAATACGCAACCATTGTCAGACCTCTAGATCTACTTTGTCTCATTTGCATGTGCAATGAGTAGGTTTCAATACCTGCAAATGTACTTCTAATTTTACTTTCCCTACACGTACTATGTGTATAGAGTATAGGGAAGCTATTGTATTCCACCCAAAAATTCGAGACCGAGATTTCAACAGAAATATTTGTTTTAAGGACCCCTGAGTCAAAGATAAGCATTTTTAGATAAAAAGGTCAATATGCGTGTCTGTGTGTGTGTGTATGTGTGTGTGTGTCTGTGAACAGCATAACTCAAAAACGAAAATATCTAGGATACGACACGAAGATTTTCAATTAAATCCTCCCGCACAAAACTACTCTTTACATGAACATTTTTTTCAAAATTTGGTTTTCTCAAAATGGCTCTAACCATTTTGATTAAAATACTGTATTATAAGATATTTACATGACAAATAAAATAATTTTATTGAATTTACTGGGATTAGCCTCTGGAGCTTGTTCATTCTGGATGACTTTTGCTGAATTTTGAATAACTGGTAAACCGTAAAAGATAGATCAAAAACTTACCACACAATAACTGCAGAAACTTAGGCATATACATTGTTTTTGTAGAGTGTACCGTTTCCGAGGTATTCCTTCTTATTCGTTTCAGTGGTAAAATATTTTAACTTTTCTCATACTGGAATTTCTTAACTCTTGACCATGCAAAGAAATGAATTTGTACAACATGACAATGCTGTTAAAATATTTGACTATCGCTTTAGCCTTGTATATTACCTTATTTCCATTCTACTTACAAGGAAGCAAGTAATAAGCCTTTTCTGCTAATGTTTATCTCGATTAACATGAAGTAGATAGAAGAATAAGCTTTTTAACAATAATGTGTTACAGAGCTGTAGAAAAAGTCATGTAAATGGAACCCATTAGATTTTTTTAATGTTTGGAATGAATATCACGTTCATTTGAAAGAAATTTGAAACGTGCAGAACTCCATTGAGAGACCGTTGTACATGTATCCTGTGTCCAGTAATATCAGGTGTATAAACAATATATACGTATACATACAAAGGGTGTTAATCAACTATACCGAAATATTTTCACAGAATATGTAGTTTACTAAAATAAGTAATTTGAGATAGGAGACTTATGGCCTGTTTATTGAAATGTCGAAGTAACGGCTATAAGTTTCTGAAGTGCCGGTACGCCACTGGCTAATTTATCAACCATTCGAGAACATAACACGAAAAATCTGATGTGTACCATTCACATGACTTTCTCTATATCTCTGCAACAAATTATTCTTAAAAAGCTTACGCTTCTATATACTTTGTGCTAATCAGAAAAACTTAAAAGAAATAGTCTTATTACTTGCTTCCTTGTAAGTAGAAGAGAAATAAGAGAGTACCATAGGTTAAAGTGATAATCAAACGCTAGTTGCTATGTCACTGAATGTCCTTTGTTTGTATGGACAGACTAGCAGAACTAGTCATTACTTGATTCTTTTAAGTAGAAGCGAAATAAGGGAGCACCATAGGTTAAAATGATAGTTAAAAGCTGGTTGCTATGTGACTGAAGTTCCTTTGTTTGTATGTACAGCAGTTGACATATTCCAGCATCAGAAAAGTTGTTTTTCAAAGTTGAAACAAAAAACAAGCAATATCTAAAAAACGGTCAACTCCACTAAAAAATGTATGCAACATAAATTGTGTGTTTTAATGTGCACTACATATTTTGTGTGGTAAGTTTTTGTCCATCTCTTACGGTTTAGCAGTTATGCAAAATTCCATAAAATTCACCCAAAATAAAAGTCTTGAGAGGCTGTTCCCAGATAATTAGAAATATATCTTTTATTTGACAGGTAAATATCTTTAATATACAATATTTTAATCAAGCTCGTTAGAGCCATTTTTGAAAAATAAAAAATTTCGAAATTTTTTCCATGTAAAGGTTAGTATGGGGTGGGGGGATTTTTTCTCAAAAACCTTCGTGTCGCTTCCCTGGAAGATACTAAACTCAAATACCAAGTTTGGTATTTTACCGACTTTTCGTTTTTGAGTTATCGTGTTCACAGGCACATGGACACACGGACACACACACACACACACACACACACACACATTCACACACACATACACGGGTTTTTTTGTGAAAATGCTTTTTACTTTCTCTACACGTACTATGTACATAGTGTATAGAGAAGGTATTGCACTCCACCAAAAAATTCGATACCGAGATTTCACCGGAAAAAGGTCCGTGTGTGTGTCCGTGTGTCTGTGAACACGATAACTCAAAAACGAAAAGTCGGTAAAATACCAAACTTGGTATTTAAGTTTAGCATCTTCCAGGATTTTCTCAAAAATACCAAGTTTGGTATTTTACCGACTTTTCGTTTTCGAATTATCGTGTTCACAGACACACGGACACACGGACTTTTATGTGAAAATGTTTTTTTATGGACACAGGGGACCCTAAAACATACATTTCCGGAGAAATCTCGGTATCGAATTTTTGGGGTGCAATACCTTCTCTGTACACTATGTACATGGTGCGTATAGAGAAAGTAAAAATAATAATAAAAACTCTAATGTGTTCCATTCATATGACTTTCTCTATATCTCTGCAACAAATTATTATTAAAAAGCCTATGCTTCTACTTACTTCATGCTAATCGAGAAACAATTAGTAGAAATAGTCTTATTACTTGCTTCCTTGTAAAGTAGAAGCGAAATAAAGGAGTACCATAGGTTAATCAAAAGCTGCTTGCTATGTGACTGAAGTTCCTTTGTTTGTATGGAAGGGATTGTTAAATTCCTGTATGTGAAAAGTATGTTTTAGAAAGCTGAAACCAAAAACAAGATATATCTAAAAAACAAGCAACTCCACGAAAAAAATGTACATAACATAAATTGTGTATTCTAAAGTGCTCTGCATTTGTTGTGTGGTAAGTTTTTGTCCATCTCTTACCGTTTGGCAGTTATGCAGAACTCCGTAAAATTCTTAGTCTTTAGAGGCTATTCCCAGAAAATTCAAGATATAAATTATATTTTTCAGGTAAATATCTTTAATAGTTTAATCAAAATCGTTAGCGCCATTTTTAAGAAAATTAAAAATTTCGAAAAAAGTTCCATGTAAAGGGTAGTTTGGTGTGGGGGGGATTTTTCTCAAAATCTTTGTGTCGCATCCCTGGAATATAGTAAACTTAAATACCAAGTTTGGTATTTTACCGACTTTTCGTTTTTAAGTTATCGTGTTCATAGACACACGGACACACGGACACACAGACACACGCACACGGACCTTTTTCTGAAAATACTTTTTTTGTATACAGGAGACCCTAAAACATATATTTCCGGTGAGATCTCGATATCGAATTTTTTGGTGGAGTGCAATACCTTCTCTATACACTATGCACATAGTACGTATAGAGAAAGAAAACATACTTTTCTCTTGTCAAATCCTATCCATACAAGCAAAGGTACTTCAATCACATAGCAACCAGCTTTTGACTATCCCTTTAACCTATGGCACTCCCTTATTTCGCTTCTACTTACAAGGAAGTAAGTAGTAAGACTATTTCTGCTAATTGTTTCTCAATTAGCATGAAGTAAATAGAAGTATAAGCTTTTTAACAATCATTTGTTGCAGATATGTAGAGAAAATCATGTGAATGGAACACATCAGATTTTTATAACTGAAACGCTATTAAACAGAAAACCTTTAAAAAATGTACAGATCTCTTTAAAACATAACTTATTTGAAATAATGTTTGTGGCATTAGGAAATATCCTTAGTTATTATTAGTTTGGAGTTTTCAACACTTTGCTCTTACTCTCTCTCTACACCTACAATGTACATAGTGTATAAAGAAGATATTGTATTACACCCAAAAATTTTTATACCAAGATTCCACCGGAAATATACGTTTTGAGACCCCCTGAATCCAAAACTTTCTGATATGCTTCATTCACATGACTTTCTCTACATCTCTGTAACAAATTATTGCTAATAAGTTTATTCTTCTATCTACTTCATGCTAATCGAGATAAACATTAGCAGAAACAGTTTTATTACACAGGTCCTTAGAGGTTGAAGATACATAATGGGATACAATAGGCTAATCTGACAGTCAAATACTTTAAAATGTGGTTGCTATGGTATAGAAATCCGATTCTTTGCGTGATCTGGCGTTGACAAGTTCCCGTGTGAGAAAAGTAGTAAGTATTTTAAAACTGAAAGTAATAACAAGCAATATCTAAAAAAACGATCAACTCCAGGAAAAACACGTACATAACATAAATTGTGTGTTTTAATGAGCTCTACATTTTTTGTGCAGTAAGATTTTGTCAATCTCTTACGCTTTACCAGTGATGCAAAATTCATTCAGAATAAAGACTTCTTCAGAGTCTATTCCCAGAAAATTCAAGATATACATCTTTTTTCTAATAAATACCTTTAATATACAATATTTCAATAAAAATCGTTAGAGCAATTTTTGAAAAATTAAAATTTGCGAAAAATGTTCCACGTAAAGGATAGGTGGGGGTGGGAGGATTTCTAGAAAATCTTCGTGTCACATCTCTTGAAGATATTGAACTTAATTACTAAGTTTGCTATTTAACGGATTTTTCATTTTTGAGCTTGCTGTCCACATTCACACACACACATATGCACACATATGCGCGCGCGCACACACACGAACCTTTTACTAGAAATGCTTTTTCTGGATTCCCAAAACATGTATTCCCGGTGAAATCTCATTATCGAATTTTTGGGTGCAATACAATATCTTCTCTATATACTATATACGTAGTATGTGTAGAGAAAGTAAAAAATCTCTGTGTTTCATTCACATAACTTTCTCTTCATCTCTGCGACAAATTATTGTTAAAAAGCTAAAGCTTCTATTTAGGGGAAGGAGGAAACTTAACAGAGATCCAGCTAAACATATGGATTATTGGTATAACTCAGTCATTAAATTATAAAACTATGCAATGAGCGGGATCGCCCGATGCGTGAGGGTAATGGCGCTCAGTCTGGCGAGATCAAAGGTTACACAAATGACGCTTATAATTTTGTGGTTTATCAACTCCACTACAATCTTTATGGGTCCAACTCGCACAAATGGTGCATCGGAACTAGACTTCACCATTTCGAACAAATATCCGCACAAATATCTTTATTATCGCTCTCCTCACAATCAGGAAATGGGTTTGGAATGATGTCTAGTTCGTCTTCATCGCACATTCTTCATTCTTCTGAGCTTCTTCTGCCTTTTTGCTCTTTCTATTTTCTTTGCCCTATAATTTGATGCAGCCGGTATGATGGACCGCTTTTGTCCTTTTTTAGATTGAAGAAGACGCAGCCGAAATTAGCTTGTTGGTCTGAGTCCTTGTAGGTTCTGGCTTCTTTAAACTTAAACCGGGGTGCCTTCTAAGGAAACCGTAGAAGCAATCTTTTCTAGTTTTTCACTTGTCTTTGCAAAATTTATTTTTGATCCCATTTTGATCTGCATATTCCAAAACAACCTTTCTGAGTTCAGAAGGTGTAATACCAAAATATAATTTTGAAAGCATCAATACATGTTCTTCCATTTCATTTTCCTGAGCCTATGTAAAAAAGCACTTTGCACCTATGGACCATAAACTTTTCCTGAAGTGAATATTGAACTGCTGTGCTGCTTGTCTTACAGAAGTCCCTGAATTTACTGTTATTAATGCTGCTTCCATTGTCTCCAATGACCATGTTAGCTTATTCGTAGTCCTGTCTATTTTCCTTAGCATCTGTTAATAAGTTAATGAATAATATCTAAATATTCTAATAAGACAGTATTATCTAGGTTACTAGATGAGTTTAATAAACATAAAACGAAGATATTTTAATTAAGTGCCCAAAAATTAATTTTTATAATTAACATTCACAAATAATAAGTTAAACGTTCATTATAAAATACTTGCTAATTTTAATAATTTAATAATAGGCATTTTAAGAATTAGCAAAGTTCATATTAAAATGCTTTATTTTTCTTTATAAAATTTATAATAAACCTCATAAAGATAAGATAAGTAATGCTGGACAGTTGAGGGGTAATGCCGCTCACCTGAGCGACATTGCCCTCCATGACCAATTTGGAATTTTTTGCCATTAGTGAAGAAACCAAACGCTTTTTATGATTTGCAATATATTAATGGAAAGCCATATGCATCCTGTCTCTCAGTGTGCTGTCATGGACAGAAAATAATGGATAATCACAAACCTTCAGGTTTATATACACTAATTTCTGTAATAAATTCTCACTGAAAACATTCTTGCAGATTAAAACAAAGCTTCTTCCCTCGCATTCGCCATTCAACTGCTACGAACTTATTAAGACTGCAACAAAATGTCAGTACTTCCTGGACAGGTCAAACTCTTAACTAAAACGAAATACTTTCATGAGCGCCATTACCCGCCGAGCGGTTTTACCCTCCGTTCCTCTACTTCATGCTAATCGAGAAAGAAAACAATAGCAGTAATAGTCTTATTACATGTTTCTTTGTAAGAAGAAGGGACATAATGGAGTACCATAGGTTAAAGTGAAAGCCAAAAGCTGGTTGCTATGTGACTGAAGTTCCTTTGTTTGAATGGAGAGGAGTTGGCAAATTCCTGTATGAGAAGCATAACCTTTTTAACAAGAATTTGTTGCGGAGATGTAGAGAAAGCCATGTGAATGGAACACATCATATTGGTATTTTACAGAATGCGTTATCATGGTCACAAACACACGGCCATACGGGCATAGGAACACACGGACCTTTTTCGGAAAATACTTTTTTTGGGTACAGGGGACCTAAAACGTATAATTTCCAGTAAAATCTCGGTACAGAATTTGGAGTGGCATGCAATACCTTCTGTATACACTGTGTATATAGTACGTGTAGAGAAAGTGAAAATAAGTATAGTTTCCTGAAGTTATAGAAAAATAAATGATAGTTGGTAGAGAAAGTCATGTGATAAACATCAGAATGTTTTAAGGAATAAATGAACAATGCATTCCAAAGTATTAGTTTTAAGGGTCAAGATTTTGAAAGCAATATAAATACGTTGACAATGTTTTAACCCTCGTACAAGAGAACCGAACGTTTATCGACCTTTCCAGACAGGTTGAAGAAGACCCTCTACGGTGCGACATTCTTACCACAGAGAGAAGAGTATTTTTACGGTTCGGTTGTTAATTACTTGCCGTTGGAACTTTAGAGAACCACGTCCAACGTGTCAGCATTGGCAGGGAAAAAGGAAAGAAAAACACAAAAGAGAGAAGGATTAATTTTCGTGGCAAGAGAAAGAGGTAAAGTACATATGACAGGAACGTTTGGGTCTTGTAAAACAGATGCGGCCTCAAAGTGCAAACATCCATTCAGTAGGAGCATGGTCCATTCCAAATGACTGTGAAGTGGAAGTACACAGCCTAAAAGAAAGTAAAAGGCACCTTTCAAAGTGACCAAATAATTTAACGACGGCAGTAAAATGTTTAATAAGAAAATCAATCATTGAGACTTAATAACGCTACCTGATGGCAAATAATGCAGATAGCCAGATGCTTTTAGTTACCCATCGTGTACAGCACATACAATATAAAAGTGATAACTAGACCCCAGCTTTTTATGTAATTACATATTTTAAACCCTGCATAATATTTCAATGAGAACTAAAAATGTTGGCGAAATACGTCATTTGGTACTCCCATACAAACTTTTATTTTACATTTTTTTTTTTTTTTTTTTCATATTTTGCACATTTCTACATATGTTAACGATGTTACATAAACGTACATATTTTCTGGGTTTCGTTACATTTTATTATTTTTTAAAAATATTGTAGTCGCATTATAAGCCACGGTTTTCACAAGTTTTGCTGAAGCAACAAAAATCAATCTGCGAAATAGGATGCAAATTAAATTAAGAATGCGAAAATAACCGCATCGCCTCGTTCTGATTGTTGTCCGCTTATATCAAAGCAGGTGCCGCTCGACAACGTTGGCCTCCAGTGTCACGTTTCTCGTAGCGTTTTGAGCATTTTCAAGGACTGGAGAAATTGATTGTTACCATTGTTGCGATAATACTGCAGTTAGTTTCTTGCATTAATAAAATGACACCAATTGCGTCCTCGCTATCCTGCAAGTTGAATTCCTGGGTGAAATTAGATAGCGCCTTTATAACCGACGGAAAAATATAGTCCGTCAAGCTTGCTGTAAAAGAATTGGCTGTTCCATGAAATCTCAATTGGAACAACATATCAAGAGTGCTCTTCACATACGCAACAAACACCGCCAGTCTTCTAGAAAGCAACTTCTGTTGACACAAATGCACAGGAACCGTCCGCAAATGATTGTTTCAAAGACCTGTGCAGTGCAATGGTTGCAGCTGATAATCCGTGGCATAAACTTCAAATTCCTCAATTTTGCTCCTTTCTAGACAAATATTGCAAGAAGGTTATTCCTGACGAACTTACTCTGAGGAAAAGTATCTTCATGTGTGCTATGAAGAAGCAGTTGCTCATATACGGAATGAAATTGGAGATTCTTGTATTTGGTTTGCCGTCGTTGAAGCTACAAATGACATGGGTCGGTACATAGCAAATTTATTAGTCGGAAAACTAGATTCCGAAAGTCCAGCAATACTATTTCTAATCTGTTGCAATGTGTTAGAACAAACAAATCATCTACAATTGCAAGATTTGTAAATGATGGGATGAAGATTCTGTGGCCAGAGGGTGTGTGAGAGGAAAAGGTTTTAATTATGTATTCAGATGCCGCAGCGTACATGATTAAAGCTGCTGCAGCTCTTAAGGTTTTCTACCCAAATGTACTTCACTTCACCTGCTTGGCACTTACGCTGCATTACAACCTGTTGCTGAAGAAGTAAGAGGTAATCTTCCTTGTGTGAATAAGTTGATATCGGCAACAAAAAAGATCTTCGTGAAAACACCGCACAGAATTCAGTGCTATAAAAATCAACTCCAACATGTTCATTTGCCTATTTACAAGATGGGGTACGTGGTTAGAAGTTGTGAACGTCTATTGTGAACATTTTGAAGGAGTCCAGTCAGTGGTGAACATGTTCTCTTCAAAAATAGCTGTTTCCATACGCGAATCTCAGGACATCTTTCAAGATCCGAACGTGGCAAGCTCCTGTGCTTACATCAAAAGTAACTTCGGCTGGTTGCCTAGCACCATCAAGCAGTTGGAAACAACAGGTTCCCTTCTTCGCGAATCTATGGATTTAATGGAACGTGCTTCACAGAAACTTAAGAATTGCTGGAGATGCAAGAAGGAAGCTAGGTGAAAAATTAAAAGCTATGCTAAACAAGAATCCAGGGTACTCTACGCTTGTGTCCGTGTCGATTCACCAAAACATTTCTCTGCAAATCAGATTTCTATGCTAAAATATGCTCCTGTTACTTCGTGTGACGTGGAGAGAAGTTTCTATGTTTATAAGAACATTTTATCTGATAGGAGACAATGACCCCGAAAATATGGACAAGTATATGGTTATTCTCTGTACGCTGAAAGAAGCAAAAGACTCCAAATGAAAGTGCCTGGTTGTTCATTGTATGTCATGGGATAGAAAACTGAAAATACATCCTGATTATAAAATTTAATCATTTTGAATTGATTGTTTCACTCATTGGTAAATTGGTTCAGTATTTCAACATTGTTTTACCGTCTAAAATGTAAGTAAAATAATTATGTGAAATGAGAAATTTTAATAAATATAATCCAAAACTCATATTTCTTATTTCGTAATTGTCTACTTGAAAATAAATTTTAGGTAAATTCTGCATAAACAAAACATTTTCGCTATAATTAATTTTATATTTAGTCTTTAAATTTTAACTCATTGTGATTAATTTAAGTACTTACTGACCCATCAAATTACAAACTTCTGGGTAATTTGCAGTCTGCATTTAGATTTCAGATGATAATCTTAGCATTTAGAATATTACACATTTTGTTGATATTACATATTTCATTACATATTTTGATGTGTTTGTTACATAAATATGTACATATTTCGCACCTTGATATTACATAAAAATCCGGGCTCTAGTGAAAACACTTGATTGGATTCAGTAGAGTGGTCTATATAATGGCCTACTGACGAAACTTATTGCATTGTATGTATACCAAATGTTGAAATAGTTATTATTATTGTTATTATTATTATTCATTATAATAAAACTTGGACCTTTTTCTAAAAATGCTTTTTTTTTAATAGAGGGAACCCCAAAAACCTGTTTTTCGGGTGAAATTTCAGTATCGAATTTTTGGATGGAGTGCAATACCTTCTGTACCTAAATGCCATGTAGTTGTAGAGAAAGTGATAACAGAAACACTAAATAAGTCTTTATATTTGACAAAAACAAATTTTAACTAATTTTTGTAACACTAACCTAGCAGTTACAGTAAAAACACTAAATATAAACACATAGGGTATATTTGACCGGTATGAGTTTCATATGCCATTCCAGAGCAAAATTCCATAGTTCAAATGGCAATGAAATAAACTATACAAACAGTCAATAAAGTGCTAATGGAAACACACATCCTTAGTCTCCTTAAGATAAAAAAAAAACATTACACAATCTTTTGCATATTTCTATTATGTTGAATTTCCAGGGAAGCTTGTTGTCCAACCAGTCCAGTGTAATTGGCAGGCTGAGGGCAGCCCGAGGTGTGCTAGACGTGTCCCTGTTCTCGGAGAGAACTTAACCACGTTCTGACGGGATTGTGGGTTTTGCAGGATGGCGGGTGTGTTTTGGGGTTGTGGAGTGACAGGAGGAGGCAAATGTTGCTCCTCGACGGTTGCCTTGATGGTGCAACGGCCCTTGTGCAACGCTGGTGTGTGTTAATCAAAATGTTTGTTTTGAGGTTTTAATTTTGAATCCAAGCAACTCTTGAAGGATTATAAGGAGCTTAGCCGTAGCAGCTGTTGGTGGTGCTCCTTCGTTACCGGGGATGCCCGCAAGCCATGCGGGGAAGCCGGTATCGCCTGAAGCGGCGGTTTGTGAGATCGTAATCCCCAAGAGACCTAACGAGGGCGCTCCGATGGAATGGTAACCCTTCGTTGAATTTTGTTGCCCGAAGCCTAATCTCGTCCTCCAGGTATGGTAGACCAGAGGCTTCGTGCAGGAGTCTCGTTGGAAAGCCTCGAGGCACAGAATAGATAGCCCGAAGACACCTATTCTGTACCCTCTGAAGCAACAGCAGACTGGAGTCTGCCGCCATGCCCCAGATCTCGCAGGCGTAGATTAACAAGGGGATAATGAGAGCCCTCAAAAGTCGCAACTTAAGGGGAACCGTCATCGAGGACCTCAGCATCGGGTACAGTGAGGCCGCAGCCCCATTGTCCCGGCACCACAGCCCCCTGATGTGCTCCCTAAAAGTCCCCTGTCAAGCTTCACCCCCAAGTAGGTGATGGTGTTGGTCCATTGTATCCTTCGTCTGAGGTACGTGAATGTGGGGAAGTTTGCGGGAAAGCGGCGCTTGGTGAAGAGAATAGCGTGGCTTTTCTCCGGATTTATGGACAATCGCCAACGCTCGCACCACTCTTGGATGAGGCAGAGGTGTCTCTGAATGGAGTTGAGGGCTCTGCGTGGGTGTTTGTTTGTACAGGATAACAGCACGTCATCAGCATACTGCGCTATGTTGACTTGCTGCACTGTTGGTAGGTCGGCCATGTAGACGCTAAAGAGCATGGGGGAAAGTACAGAGCCTTCGGGGACTCCGCCTCTTATTGGCCTAGGTGTTGATTTGTGTCCCGCAACTGAAACTACAAAATATATGTGTTTAAGGTATGAGTGTAGTAGGTGTATGATGTGTGTCGGGAGCTCCAGTCGGATGAGTTTGAGGAGCAGACCCGCGTGCCAGGTCGTAGAGAAGGTATTCTCCACGTCCAGCGACACCGCCGCAGTGTAGGCTCTGTCCTGGAAACCCAGGGCAGCGGCCTCCACCACTCTCAGTAGTTGCTGGGGTGTAGAATGCCCAGGACGAAAACCAAACTGGTGATCTGGGATGGCTTGAATGTCGCCCAAGAGAGGGGACAAGCGGACTAGTATTAGCCTCTCGAAAACCTTCGAGAGAACTGATAGGAGACTGATGGAGCGGTAGTTGGATGGGTGTAACGGGTCTTTCCCCGGCTTCAAGATGCATATCACCCGGGCCTCCCTCCACTCGCGTGGAAAGTGGCACAAGGTGAGGCACATGTTGAAAACCTTGGTTAGAAAGAGTACCGCATTGATGGGAGTTGTCCAACCATATTCCGAGAATTTTAATTATCAGAGCAGTCCGTCCCGACAACGGAGACCATTGGTTCCTAGTCAACGCCTCCCATGCCGGACCCGGGCCAATCACAGAGCGACGTTAGCTCTTGAAAGCTTGGAAATTATTCCAGAATTCACCTGGCTGATAGCCCGAGAAAAGTTACTTTCATACCGCCGCCAGGAAAGCTTCAAGTCATGGTACATAAGTTTTTGTTTTTCGTTTTGTTCATATGAAAGCCATTTGCTCCAAACCAATCGGAAATTTGATCTAAAATATTCGACCAATCAAAGGTACCTCTGTGTGTATGTGTGTGACTCTGTGTGAGTGTGTGCGTGTCTGTGGACAGCATAACTCAAAAACGAAAAGTCGGTATTTAAGTTCAGTATCTTTCAAGATTTTAGAAAAATCACCCAGCCATAACTGCCCCTTATGTGGGACATTTTTTTGAAAATTTTGATTTTCTCAAAAATGGTTAAAACTATTTTAATTACTAGGGTCGGCTGATAAGTCCCAGGCCCCACACAGATACGGCGCCACTAGGCCAGTTAGAGGTAGCATTGTATACTTAAACTCTAGACTAACTTTATCCATAGTTACAGGTCAATAGTTTGTTTAGTTTTCGAATGACAGCATTTTATACAAGACAATTTTAGAGTTTTCACGAAACTGGAGGATTTGGAAAAATGAGCTGTGATTAAATACTTCTATTTGAAAGGCTTAACGCCTAAAGAAATCAAGGAGGAAATGGACAGTACATTGAAAGACTCTGTCCCTTCATATTCAATGATTAAACGGTGGATTGCAGAGTTTAAAATGGGACGTACGATCACTAGTGTAGAGCCTCGCTCTGGACGCCCTGTAGTAGTGACACTCCAGAGATCATTGAACAAATTCATCGTTTAGTACTGGAAGACCACAGATTAAAGTTGTATGAGATAACAGAGGCTGTAAAAAAATCAAAAGAACGTGCAGGTAATATTTTAAGTGATATTTTGGGCTTTCACAAGGTGTGTGCAAGATGGGTGCCGCGTTCTTTGACACCTGATCAAAAGTTGCAAAGAAAAATGTTTCTGTTAAGTTAAGAATGTGGAGCTCTACCGTAAAAATCCCAGTGAATTTTGGAGACGGCTTGTTACTATGGACGAAACTTGGATACATCACTACACTCCATAAATTAAATCACAGTCAAACCAGTGGATTGCGCCAGATGAGTCAACTCCAAAAATGCAAAGTCAATGCTAATCAAGATAAACTTTCAAGAATTTATCTTTTTACTTGATTTTGATTAAGCAGCAGGGAATTAATGTAATACACTAGGCTAAAGCCATTGCCAGACCTTTTAAAAACCGGTCGCTAAGTGAAAAAATTGAATTCTGTTCTCGTTACCTGCTAGGAACAAACAAAAGAGAAACAAAAAGAAAAAGATGTCTCCCGTTTGAGAAAAGTTTGAGTGCCTTAAACCTGAAATAAATAACTTGAAATATCTCGAAAACGGTTAACTCTAAAAAGATGTATATGACATAAATTGTGTGTTTTAATGAGATCTATACTTCTGTGTGTGTGTCACTTTTTGTATATCTCTTACGGTTTACCAATATACAAAAGTTATCCAAGATGAAGAGGTTTTCAGAGACTATACCCAGGAAATTCAAGATATACGTTTCGTTTGTCATAAAAACATTTTAAACATATGACATTTTAATACAAATCGTTAGAGCCATTTTTGAGGAAACCATATTTGGGGAAGGGATTTTTTGAAAACCTTCGCGTCGCATTCTTGGTAAATATTGAACTGAAATACCAAGTTTGGTATTTAACCGACTTTTCGTTTTTGAGCTATGCTGCCCACAGACACACATACACACACGTGCGCGCGCGAGGACATGTTCTAAAACACATTTCAAAATATGTATTTCCTGTGATTAATTTTTTTTTTTTTTGGTGGAGTACAGTACCTTCTCTATCCACTATATACATTATACACATGGGCTAGAGAAAGTAAAAGATGAAACACCTTAAGGATATTTAGCAGAACATAGTACATGAAGTGAAAGTATTCTACACAGAGCTCTACATATGGTCTACGACAAACCATCTACAAAGGTAGAATGATATTGGAAGACCAACGTGTAATTAGTCCAGATATTAAAAAATGACTATTACCGCAGTTAAAATTAATGCTTTTTGATTCTACACTCTAATTACTTTCTCTAGCCCGTATTTACACTATACATAGTATATAGAGAAGGTATTATATTGCAGCCAAAAGTTCAATATCGAGATTACACCAGAAATACTGAGACTCCCTGAATCAAAAAAAAAAAAAAAAAAAAAAAAAATTTAAAAACATGTCCGTGTGTTTGTCTGTGTGTATGTATCGGTTGGCAGCACGTAAAGTAGTTAAATACCAAACTTGGTACTTAAGTTCAGTATCTTTCAAGTATGTGACGCAGAGATTTTCAACAAAATCCCTCCACCACCAACTACATTTTTACTTAATTTTGAAAATGGCTCTATCGGTTTGTATTAAAATGCAATAAGTTTAAGATATTTTCATGGCAATCGAAATTTATACCTTGAGTTTTCTGGCTATAGCCGCTGAAGACTTCTTCATTCGGAAGACCTTTTTATAACTTTTGAATAACTGGTAAGCCATAAGAAATAGACAAATGTGAATCTCATTAAAACACACAATTAATGTCATATATATTTTTTGCTAAGTTAATCGCTTTCGAGATATTCCGAGTTATTGATTCTGCCTTAAGATACTTTTCACAAACGGGAGACATATTTCTTGTTGCCTCTCTTTTGTTAACTCTTAGGAAGCAAAGAGAACCGAATTTCAATTGCTGCACTTAAAAACCGGTTTTTAAAACATCTGACTATCACTTTAGCCAGTGCAATCCTATATTTCCCTTTAACTTACAAATAAGTCAGTAGTAAGACTATTTCTAGCAATGTTTATCTCGATTAGCATGATGTAGTTAAAAGAAAAGTTGTTTGTGGAACAGATAGAGAAAGTCATATGAATGGAACACATCAGATTTTTTAGTATTAAATAAAATTAATTTACTAGTAATTAAATCTGTTCATATTGTCTTTAATTCTCTGTAACTCCTAGAAAAAGGTAATGTTTTGCTTAGTTTAAGTTGTGTATTGATAAAAAAAAAACTCACAACATTCCTATTAATTTTATTTTAAGGGGAATTTTATATATTCCAGAACACTATAAAATGTAAATTAACATCATAATTAGCAACTAATATCACCTGTTAAATGTATTTTGCCAATTAAAATATTTTTGTCACTTCTGGGGATTTAGAAATTCACGACTTAATTACAGTAAGTGCGTTTCTCACAAGTATGTTCCTTCATAATATCAATGTGTTCATATTCCAGTGTCTTCAGTAATTTACAAAATCATATTAGAAGTGTTTCATTGGGCTTGTTAACAGTGAAAAAATTATCAAAATTGTTTTTTCTTAGGTTACTCCACATACATAAATACATACCCATACACAATGTTTGTATCAAATTCCAGGCGCATAACGCTTAAAATGTTTTACTTAAAATAAAGGAAAACTCAAATTAACAAGAACTAAAAAATCAGTAAACAAATTCCATTAAATTGTATAATACATTTTTATGTATCAGATTTGTGTCTATTTCTTATAGAATTCTGTTATAAAAATACAAGAAAACAACAACAAACAAACGAATAAGTTTAAAGGGTATGCAATAGAATGGAGTATAGATTTTTACTTTCTCTACACGCACTATGTATATAGTGTATAGAGAAAGTATTGCACTCCACCAAAAAATTCGATACCGAGATTTCACCGGAAATATATGTTTTAAGGTCCCCTATATCTAAAAAAAAGTATTTTCAGAAAAAGGTCCTGTGTGTGTCCGTGTGTCTGTGAACACGATAACTTAAAAACGAAAATTCGTTAAAATACTAAACTTGGTATTTAAGTTTAGTATCTTCCAGAGATGCGACACGAAGACTTTGAGAGAAAAAAAAACCCACCCCAAACTACCCTTTACATGGAAATTTTTTCGAAAATTTTGTTTTCTAAAAAATGGCTTTAACGATTTTCTTTAAAATATCGTACATTAAACATATTTACTTGACAAATAAAATGTATATTTTGAATTTTCTGGGAAATTCCTCTGAAGACTATTTATTCTGGGTCAATTTTACGGAATTTTACATAACTGCTAAACCGTAAGAGATGAACAAAAACTTACCACACAACAAATGTAGGGCAATTTAAAACACACAATTTATGTTATATACATTTTTTTTGTGTAGTTGATTGTTTTTGACATATTCCTTGTTTTTTGGTTTCCGCTATGAATTTGACAAATGTTGTCCATACAAACAAAGGAACTTCAGTCACATAGCAACCAGCTTTTGACTATCACTTTTACCTATGGTACTCCCTTATTTCGCTTCTACTTTCATAGAAGCAAGAAATAAGACTATTTATGTTAGTTTTTTTTTTCTCGATTAGCATGAATTAAATAGAAGCATAAGGTTTTTAACAATACTTTGTTGCAGAGATGTAGAGAAAGTCATGTGAATGGAACACATAAAATTTGTTATTCATGTCAGTAAATCATAGTGTTTATTATTCAACCTAAGTAGGAACTAGTTTTATATAATTGACGAAAGTTTTTTTCATTGATTGATTAATTTGAGGTAGAGGAGTTTGTGTAAACCTTAGAGTTAAGTCCTTGAAAGGTGCTGGACTTAAATACGAAGTTTAGTACTCATATAACTTTTTATTTTTGAGGTATGCTGTCCATAGCTACACAGGAGCAGGGATCTTTTCTAAATATTACTTTGAGAGGAGGTTTCTCTCAATACATGTATTTACGATGAAATTTGAAAATGGAAATTTTAGGTGAAATACAGGGTTTCCTCTTCACACAATAGATATGTGGTAAAGAAACTAATACACCAATCTCTTCCGTTTGGCTCTGTTTTTTAAAAAAAAAGATCTGATGTGTGCAATTCACATTATTTTCTGTAGCTGTTCCGCAAACAAACTTTTCTTAAAAAATATCTTTTTATCTACGTCATACAAGTTGAGATAAACATTAGCAGAACTTTTCTTTCTACTTGCTGCTTTGTAAGTAAAAGAGAAATAAGGTAGTACGCTAGGCTAAAGCGATTGTCAAATCTTTTAAAACCGGTCGCTGAGTGAAAGAATTACATTTCCTCTCTTTGGTTGCTTGCTTGAAGTGAAACGAAAGATAGACGGACAACTTCCGTGGTCGAGTGGTCAGCGAGCTGATTTCTCACCCGGAGGTTCCGGGTTCGATTCCTGGCTGTGACGGGGAATTTTTGTTTAGCCAGAATTATTTCCTGTCCCCCACAGAGTCTGGAAGTATGTATGTGAAAGTGTGTGTATGTGTGTGTTTGAGGAAAATAAAATGATTTAAATCCACCGTAAAATAACCTAGACGAGTTTTTTCAAGTGCAAAGCCCCCAATATGACCTTAGATGTAAAAGGGAGCTATATAAATGAAACAATAAAAAAAATCTGATGTGTTCCATTCACATGACTTTCTCTACATCTCTGTAACAAATTGTAGTTGAAAAGCCTATGCTTCTATTTACCTCATGCTAATTGGCAGAAATAGTCTTTTTACTTGCTTCCTTGTAAGTAGAAGCGAAATGAGGGACTTCCATAGGTTAAAATGATAGCAAAAAGCTGGTTGTTATGTAACTGAAGTTCCTTTGTTTTTATGGACAGGAGTTAAGAAATTCCTGTATGAGAAATGTATAAGTTTTTCAAAGCTAAATCGAAAAACCAGGAATATCTTAAAAAATCATCAACTTCACGAAAAAAATGTATGTGACATAAATTGTGTGTTTTATCGTGAGCTACAATTTCTGTGCAGAAAGCTTTTCCCCATCTCTTACGGTTTAGCAGTTATGCACAATTCGGTAAAATGTATCCAGAATAAAGTAGTCTTCAGGGGCTATTCCCAGAAAATTCAAGATACACAGTTTATTTGTCAGGTAAATATCTTTAATATACGATTTTAATAAAAAATCATTAGAGCCATTTTTAAGAAAATAAAAATGTTCAAAATTTTTTCCATGTTAAGGGTAGTTTGGGGTGGGGGAATTTTCTTGAAAATCTTCGTGTCCCATCCTTGGAAGATACCAAATTTAAATACCAAACTTTGGCTATAAAGGTATTTTCGTTTTTGAGCTATGCTGCCCACAGACACACACACACATACACAGACAGGCAGACAGACACACGGACATTTTTCTAAAAATGCTTTTTTGTATTCAGGGAGTCTCAAAACAAGTATTTCCGGTGAAATTTCGTTATCGAATTTTTGGGTGCAATGCAATACCTTCTGTATGCACCATGTACATAGTTCGTATAGAGAAAGTAATAAGGGAAAAAAAATCGCATGTGTTCCATTCACATGAGTTTCTCTACTTCTGTGTAACAAATTATTGTTAATAAGCTTATTTTTCTATTTACTTCATGCTAACCGAGAAAAAATTAGCAGAAATACTCTTATTACTTGCTTCCTTGTAAGTAGAAGCGAAATATGAGAGTGTTATAGGTGAAAATGAAGTCAAAAGCTGGTTACTAGGTGACTGAAGTTCCTTTGTTTGTATGGCAACGAGTTGACAAATATCTGTATGAGAAAAGTACAAGTTTTTCAAAGCTGAAACCAAAAACAAGGAATATCTCAAAACGATCAACTCCTCGAAAAAAATGTATATAACATAAATTGTGTGTTTTAATGTGCTCTACATTTTTGTGCGGTAAGTTATTGTTCATCGCATTAGCATATTATTGTTAAAAAGCTTATTCTTCTATTTACATCATGTTATTCAAGATAAATACTAGCAGAAATACTCTCATTATTTGATCTATTGTAAGAAGGGAAATAAGGGAATACACTAGCCTAAACAGATACAATCTTTTAAAAGTTACATACCAGGCAGCTGTAACCCGTTTCTTTGCCTGGCCAGGAGTTTACAAATTCCCGTAAGAGAAAACTTTATTTAAAACTTGAAGAAATAACAAGGAATATTTAAAAATGGCCAACTTCACGAAGAAATGTATTTGGCATAAAGTATGTGTTTTAACGAAATCTGCCTTTCTTGTGTAGTAATTTTTTTTATATTTCTCTATTTTCTGCAAAGTTCATCCAAAGTAAAAAAATATTCAGAAGCCATTCCCAGAAAATTCAAGATACACATCGTATTTTTCATATAAATATCTTTAATTTACGGCATTTTAAAATCGTTAGTAACATTTTTGAGAAAATCAAAGTGTTGGAACATTTTTCCATGTAAAGGGTAGTTCGAGGTGGGGGGATTTTCCACATCCTTGGAAACATTCCATTCAACGATTTGATTCCGAGATTCCACTGGAAGCACATGTTTTAGGGTCCCCTGTATCCCCCCCCCCAAAAACAAAACAAACAAAAATACACAGGTCTGTGTGTCTGTGAACAGTTAACTTCAAAACAAAACGTAGGTAAAGTATCAAACTTTACATTTAAGTTTAGTATCTTGCAAATATACGACACGGAGGTTTTTCAAATGAAACTGCCCTTTACATAGAAAACATTTCGAAAAATTTGATTTCTCAAAAATGATTCTATCGATCTAATTAAAATATCATATACATAACAAATGTGTATATTGCATTTACTGGGAATAGCCTCTGAAAACATCTTTATTCTGGATGAAATTTGCTGCAAGAGATAGACTAAACTTACGGTACAAAAATGTAGATTTCATTAAAGCACGCTATACACATTTAATTGCATGACCATTTCCGAGATACTCAGTTTTAAAATAAAATTTCTCTCAAATATTCAAAGGCACGGATTTCAACCACATGGCAACTAGTTTTAAAACGATTTGACTATCGCTTTAGTCTAGTGTGTTTTCTTATTTCCCTCCTACTTAAAGGAAGCAAGTATAAAACCATTTCAGAAATTGTTTGTTTTTTTCATTACCTTCATTCCCTTTAACATCCAAGGTCATATCGGGGGCTTTGTACTTGAAACAACTCGTTGTCTGTAGGTTTAAATCGTTTTGTTTTCTTAAAGCACACACACATTCACTCTCAAATATATACTTCCAGACTCTGTGGGGGATAGGGAATAATTCTGGCTAAAGAAAAATTCCCCGCCCCAGCCGGGAATCGAACCCGCGACCTCCGGGTGAGCAGTCAGCTCGCTGA
Organism: Hymenopus coronatus; assembly: GCA_030762935.1. Classification (NCBI taxonomy): domain Eukaryota; kingdom Metazoa; phylum Arthropoda; class Insecta; order Mantodea; family Hymenopodidae; genus Hymenopus; species Hymenopus coronatus. Next base: position 128,208,899 of record CM060897.1, on the reverse strand, counting down.
CCACTCGACCACGGAGGCAGTCCGTTTCAGATATCGTTTATCTCGATTACCATAAATTAAATAGAAGAAAAAGCTGTTTAACAATAATTCCTTACAGAGATATAGAGAAAGTCGTGTGAATGGAGCACCTCATATTTTTATTAATGGTTAGCGTACCTTAATCACCAATTATGCATTGTTCAGTATAATGACAAATTATTTATAACGGTAACCTTATATAAAAACAATTAATAAATTTCATATTTAGTATATGAAATTAACAGATCTTTATAATACATTAGTTTATATACAATATCTACTTTAATTAGTAAATGTGCAACATATGTATGCATATTCCAACTAAGCATTTAAAATTTGGCTGCTTAGACATGTTGCAATTATATTTATATAGTTTACAAATAAATAAATTACTAAATCACGCCTCTGGATTTGAGTACGGTCCAACAGTCAAGTACATGACGAACTTCATGACTTCGCTGCAACTGGCAGCACAAGCAGTATTGATGCCATAGCAATACCTGTTTGATATAAACATGTCTTTCCAGTGAAATCTCGGTTTCGAAATATATCGAGATTTCACCCTACAATACAAACTTTCAGACCCGGTGAATCTAAAAGAACCTATTTTAGAAAAAGGTTAGAGTGATTGTGTGTGTGCGTGTGTATTTGTGTGCGCGCGCACGCACGCCTATGGACAGCATAACTCAAAAACTTCGTATTTAAATTTAGTATCTCCTAAAGATCGACACGAAGATTTTCAAGATAATCGCCCTTAGCAAAACAACCCTTTATATGGAAAATTTTTAGAACATTTTAATTTTCTCATAAATGGCTCTAACGGTTTAATGGAAATATTGTACATATATTAAATATATTTACATAACAAATAAAATGTATATCTTGGAATAACCTCCGAAGTCCTCTTTATTGTGAATGAATTTTTCTGGATTTTGCATATAGACAAGAACTTACTGCAAAAGTGTAGATCTTGTTAAAACATATAGTTTATATTATATAGGTACATTTTTTTCTGTAAAGCTGTTCATTTTTAGGTATACCTTGCTATTTCTTTCTGTTTTAAAATACTTAAAAGCTTCTCCCATCTGGGAATTGTCAACTCCTGGCCAAACAAAAAAAAAAAAAAGAAGTTCAATCACATAGCAACCAGCTTTTAAATGATTTGACTATAGTTTTAGGATATAGTACTTCCTTATTTACCCTCTGCTTAGAATGAAGGAAATAATAAGACCATTTCTGCTAGTTTTATCTCAATTAGTGTGATATAGTTAAAAGAATAAGCTTTTTACAATAATTTGTTATAGAACTGTAGAGAAAGTCAAGTGAAAGGAACAATTTTGTATTTCATTACTTGTATCCGCACCTTATTTGTTAAGAAGTTAGTTAAAAAATAACATTAATATGTCATATTAAAATTATTAATAATTTGATACCTCTTTATCCCACAAATAATACCCTTAAATTGATTTTTATTATTCTTGTTTTTTTCCATTATATTAATCCTATTTAATGTAATAAACTCTGTACATGCTTCTTTGTATTATAATTTCAGTTTATGGTTAGCATTGTCAAGTATCCTTGTCTATAGTGGTAGCCTGTATATAGGGAGCTATGTTTGAATAAACAATCATAGTCAAGTAAATTTCATGCCTTCGCTTTTTGCGTGAAGTAGTAGTAGATACGAAAAAGGAAAGAAATGACCTAAAGAAGTAAAAAACGAGAAAGCCAAAGAGCTTTCCTGCAGTTCAAGAACATAGTTAACGCAATGAAGTTATGTTGACAAAAGCAAATGACAGAAAGTACTAGATTCTGTACAGCTCAACACTTGTATAGTAACCCGTTATTTGGAATACCGCGAGCCGCAGGACTTACTTTAAACTTTGAAGAGCTTCGGGTGTTTTCACTGGTCGCTTTGAAAACACCGATGTCCCTAATAGCATGGAGCACCAATGCCAGGTTTTATTTACCATCCTAATTAAGAGCTTCTGTTCATGCGTAAACCACTTCACAGTTGTATAATGAAGTGTAAGAACGGACTCTCCAAGTGATTCAGGACGTTTTAAAATACTTAGGATACGAAAGCATTTTATGGTTTTGTCGTACATGTAGGAAGCACAGAAACTAAGCACGAAATACCAACTTGTACATTTGATCTCTGCCTTAGAAAATATCATTTAATAAACCACTTAGAATTTGAGTTTCGTCAAAAGCGTCCGCTTGACGTGTGTGAAGTTAGCAAGTCCGCGTCCAGTGAAGATTGTTTGCCATTTTCGTATCACTCTTTCGTAAGACGGAGAACGGAAGGTACAAAGCCTTTGTGGTCGTGGGTTCGAGTCCCACATGGATGCTTGTGAGTTTGTAAAGCGTATATGTAAGTATATTTTTTCAGTAAAAATAAAACAAAAGAAATGCAGGGAAAAAGGAGAAAAAGAGTAAAAAGAAAAAAAATATACAGTCCCGAAACGTTTTTAAATGTGATGAACCTGGATCAAAAGGTTCAATTTCCTGATAAAAAAATCTAATGTGTCACATTTACATGACTTTCTGCAATAAACTATTACTTTCTCTACACGTAGTATGTACATAATACATAATCGTATATAGAGAAGGTGTTGTACTTCGCGTAATGTATCGGTTTCGAGATTTTGCCGGAAATATATGTATGTTTAAAAGCATACATCAAAAACGAAAAAGCCCTCATATAAATTGATATTTAAGTTTAATACCTCCCAAGGATGCGACAGAAGATTTTCAAGAAAATTCCTCAGCCCCAAACTTCTTTACATTGAACAATTTTTGAAAATTTTGTCTTTCACAAAAATGCCTCTAACGATTTTGATTAAAGTACTGCATATTAAAGTTATTAAATCACAAATAAAATCTATATTTTGAATTTTCTGAGAAAAGCTTATGAAGACCTGTTCATTCTGCATGACTTTTACTGAATATTCAATAAGTGGTTAACCATAAGAAATATACAAAAACTTAAAATAAGAACTGAAGCTTTCCTGGCGACGTATTAATTCAAAATCTTCTCGGGCTTCTAGCCAGCTAAAAACTTGGCTTGACACCAACGTTTCGAAGAAGTGCATCTTCCTCGTCTTCAGGGTGAACTGATGGTTTGAGCTTGCGGAGACTGGTATTTATAAGAGCTCCAGTTTATAAGAGCCCGAGAAGATTTTGAATTAATACAAAAACTTACTTAACAAAAATGTCAATCTCGTTAAAGCGCACTGTTAATGTCATATGCATTTTTGTTGTAGAGTTGGCTGTTTCAGAGATATTCTTTGGTTTTGGTTTTAATTTTAGCCTACGTAATTTTTCTCAAACGGGGTCACCTTTCGTTTCTATCTCTCTTTGCTTTACTGAAGAACCAAACTTCCATTTTTCACATAAATCGACCAGTTTTTAAAAGATTTAAATAACGTTTTAGCCTTGCGCTTTCCCTTATTTCCCTTCTGCTTAGAAGGAAACAAGTAATAAGACAATTTGTGCTAATGTTTATCTCGAATAGCATGTAGTAAATAAATGAATAATCTTGTACAAGGATAGCTTATTTGCAGTAAGGGTAGAGAAAGTTATGTGAATGGAACACATCAGACTTTTTTTTTATAAAAGCTTATACTTCTATGTACTTCATGAAGATAAACATTAGCAAAAAAAGATTTATCACAGATTTTCTGAAATGTCAAGGGGAATAAGGGAATACCCTAGGTCAAAGCGATAGCCCAGACTTTAAAGATGACAGTATCTGGTCGATATGTCACGGCTTGAATTTCCATTTATTTACATGACCAGGATGAAAAGAGAGAAAGAAAAAAAAAAGGATCACATCTTTTCATTAGTGAAAAGTTTACGTAGGGAAATTTAAACAAAGACATGGAATATCTTAGAAACACATAAGTACATAAAAATGTGTATATGACATAAAATATGTATTTTAAAGATATCTACAATTTTTGTGTATCTACAATTTAGTCTATATATTATAGTTCAGAAGAATCAAGGTAATGTAATTTATCATATAAATACTTTATATATGCGGTACTTTAATCAAAATGGTTACAGCACTTCTGGGAAAATCGAAAATATCGAAAAATGCTCACTACAAAAGGTAGTCTAGAGTGGAGGGATGACTTTGAAAATCCTTGAGTCGCATCCTTTAATGCTGTAAAAGAGTTTTAGAAAGGGGTTTCAAAACATGTATTTAGATAATTCTCGGTACCAAATTTTTGGCTCTAATGAAATATCTTATCTACCTTCTACACACATTAGACGTGATAGAGAAAGGCATTTTGAAAAGATACACATAAAAACATATACGACTTTCTCTATCCGTTACAAGTTCATACGAGTGCTATTTCGTAACTCAACATTAAAGCTGCAAGAACCGAAATTCAATGTATACAATTATTATTGAGAATATTCCCAGAAAATTCGAGGTATAGATTTTATTTTTCATACATTTTTAAGAAAATATTCGTGTGGTGTCCTTGGAAGATCCCAAACTTAAATGTCATGTTTGGTCTTTAACTGGCTTTTTGTTTGTGCTGTCCACAGACACGCAACACACATGGACCTTTCTCTAATTTACTTTCCTTTTTTTACTTTCTCTATACGTACCTGTACATAGTGTATAGAGGAAGTATTGTATTCCACCCAAAAATTCGATACCGAGATTTCACCGGAAATACATATTTTAGGACCCCCTGATTCCAAAAAAGCATTTTCAGAAAAAGGTCCGTGTGTATGTGTGTGTCTGTCTGTCTGTCTCTGTGTGTGTCTGTGGACAGCATAGCTCAAAAACGAAAAGACCGTTAAATACTAAATTTGGTATTTAGGTTTGGTATCTTCCAAGGATACGACACGAAGATTTTCAAGAAAATCCCCCACACCCAACTACCCTTTACATGGAACTTTTTTCGAAAATTTTGATTTTCTAAAAAATGACTCCAATGATTTTGGTTAAAATCCCGTATAGTAAAGATATTTACATACAAAAAAAGTATATCTTGAATTTTCTAGAAATAGCTTCTAAAGACCTGTTCATTCTGGATGAATTTCGCTTAATTTGGCATAACTAGTAAACCGTAAGAGATATACAAAAACTTATTCTACAAAAAATGTAGTTCTTGTTAAAATACACAAGTTATGTCATATACATCTTTTTGTGGAACTTACCATTTTCGTGGTGTTCATTGTTATTAGTTTCAGTTATGAAGTACTTACACTTTTCTCAGACGGGAGTGTCCGTTTTTCTTTTGTTCTACTCCTGGCCAAGAAAAGAAGCGATTTGTAATGACAATCGCATAACGACAGCTTTTAAAACATTTGACTATAGGTTTAGCCTAGTGTATTCCCCTATTTTATTCCTACTTATAAGGAACTAAGTAATAAGAACATTGTGCTAATGAGTACCTCGCAAGGTGCAGAAAGAAGATTAATCTTATTTAAGAAGTTTGTAGAAAAGCTAGAGAAAGCTATGTGAGTGTAACACAATCAGATTTTTTTTTTTATATTTCCGGTGAAATCTCGGTATTGTATTTTTTTTGGAATGCAATATTATATATACGTGTATATATATATATATATATATATATATATCTCTTTTCAACACCATATTGTTTTTATGTGATTATTTCATGTTTTAAGTATTCTGTGTCTTTTGGCAAACCCTAAATAGAGTCAGATGGTTAAATAATAAGTAAAAATGCAATCAAAGAATCAGTGAGGCCTGTCATCTGAAACTCCATGTCATTGGTTTATTCCAACATAATTAAAATATACCTTTGGTTAAGTACAGATTGTTCCGATTGGTTTAAAAACCGTCAGGCGCTTATACCACACCTGTAATACAAGGCGTATTCGGAAAGTAAGTACAATTTCGTTCTACCGCCAGCGCGTTAGTGTCGTAGTTCCACGCATGCACACAAATCTCTCTTGTTCACTGTCTGCCCATTAAAGCCATTACAGCGATATCGTATTGTGTTTACAGTTTCTAGGGATCGTTCAAAATATTAAGACAATTTCTGATCCCGCCGACAGTGAAGCGCGTTCCCTAAACTTGAACCCAAGGAACGTTAAGCAAGCTAAAAATCCATCATTAGCTTGTAGTGATTTACGGCGAAAACGTAATGACAGATGGAAGGGTGAGAAAGTGAGTTAGGCAATTCAGTGATGGACTACCGGATACTCATGGAGTGGGTGGCATTCTACAAATGAATGAGGTAATTCGTGAAATGAGACGGTTCACAATAAGAATGCTTTGTTATGTGTTTCCACAAGACACGGTGTTCAGCAGCTGGCGGCAGCTTTTCTTGAAAAGGTCTTACAAAAAATACCTGAACAATACTGGAAAATATGTCGAAAAATAAGTTAAGGAATGTTCTTTCTGGTAAAGATAAATGTTATTTAACACAAATATTTTATGTTTTTTTTTTTTTTTTTTTTTCCAATCGGATGTTACTTTTCGTATTAAGAGAGACTAAACTTTTAAATACTGCAAAATAGATTATGATTATCAAGAGCTCATGTATAGAGATTAGACTAGAAACATCGCAGCTGCTAAGAGAGGTAATTCTCAGAATGCAACACATAGGTGATGCTTTGCCGGAGGTCAGTCGTGTCCCGCCACGCGCATGTTATCCAATCCTACAAATGCACGCTACAAGGTAATGTTAAAAGCATGCAGGTAAACAATGGTATTAGCTGTACAGCTCTAATGGGTATGAGTTTGTGTAATGCAATATGCAACACTTGGCTACTCCATACTTGTGGGGCACTTCGTTGCAGAGCGAGCTTCGCGTATCCATAATCTCCCGTCTTTATCTCTTTTAAAGCTTGATCGTCAAGCCGGCTTTTCTCACCAAGCTACCTCGAGAACACGTAGTAGCTTTCCAATTATTTCCTTTTCGATACGTATTTCTAATATTTTGATTAGAATTGTGATTAAAATAATGATAATGATAAATAATGTCTTTACATCTTTTCAGTTACAAACTTCATACATGCATACATAATTTCTTTCCTGGAGTTACTGTATCATATACAGTTAACACCCTAGTTACTTATGTATGTGCACCCTTCCCTCTAATTATACATTTTTATACCCTATTAACTTAATATATATATATTACTTTCTCTACACGTACTTGTACGTAGTGTATAGAGAAGGTATTGTATTGCACCCAAAAATTCGATACCGGGATTTCACCGGAAATACATGTTTTGGGTACCCCTGAATCCAAAAAAAACATTTTTAGAACAAGATCCATGAGTGTGTGCGTGTGTGTGTGTCTGTGCGTCTGTGGACAACATTGCTCAAAAACGAAAAGACCGTTAGATATCAAACTTCGTATTTAAGTTTGTTATCTTCCAAGAATGCGACACGAAGATTTTCAAGAAAATCCCTCCACCCCAACTACCCTTTACATGGAACATTTTTCGAAAATTTTGATTTTCTCAAAAATACCTCTAGCGATTTTGATTAAAATATCGTATATTAAAGACAAATAAAATGTATCTTGAATTTTCTGGGAAAAGTCTCTGAAGACTACTTTCTTCTGGATGAATTTTACGAAATTTTGCATAACTGCTAAACCGTAAGAAATGGACAGACACTTGCCACTCAAAAAATGTAGAGCACAATTTATGTTATATACATTTTTTTCGAGGAGTTGATCGTTTTTGAGATATTCCTTGTTTGTGGTTTCAGCTTATAAAAACTTGTACTTTTCTCATGCATGAATTTGTCAACTCCTGTCCATACAAACAAAGAACTTCCTCAGACACACAGACTAACAGACTGAGACATACACAAGGACCTTTTTCCAAAGATACTCTTTTTGGAATCAGAGGGACCCAAAACATGTATTTCCGGTGAAATCTCGTCAACAAATTTTGGGTGAAATACAATACCTTCTGTATACACTATGTACATAGTATGTGTAGAGAACGTAAAAAAGTCATATACTGGGCAAGTTATGGAATTTGGTTTTCTTTTGTGACTTGCTAGTTATGGTTCCGTAGCATAACGACCTCAGCCACACGTGTTGGTTTAAAGGTATCCAAAATGTGATGAATATATTTTTTCAAGGTATTAGGCAAAGCTTTATACTCGCATTTTAATGATGATGATGATGATAATGATAGAGTAGAAGCACACAGAACTTGAATTTACTTAATGTTGCGTAAAGGAAAAAGGATATCGCTGGTTGGAGTGTAATTCCTCAGTTGCAAAGTGATGAATCTGATCAAAACACATGTCTATAGGTATTAGAGGTAGTGCCTCCTCAAGTCATTACTTTTCCCTGCTTTAAAGATGATCAAAATTCAATTACAGCAAATGAATTTGCAATTATGCACAGGTTGTGAAGCCAGAATGGAAATAATTAGTATGTATTTCATACAGTGGATCACCATTGTGAACAAATAAATAAATAAATAAAATAAAATAAAAGCGTGTAGAAAATAAAACTTTTTAAATTATCCACTTATATGCATTAATTCTGATGTGTTGCATTCACATGACTTTCTCTACATTGCTGTAACAGATTATGTTAAACAGCTTATTATTCCCTCTACTTTATTATAATTGAGATAAACATTAGCAGAAATGGTCTTAATTACTTGCCTCCTTGTAAGTAGAAGGTAAATAAAAGAAAACACTAGGCTTAAATGACAGTCAAATTTTTCAAAAGCTGGTTGCCATATGGTTGAAATCCTTTTATATGCATGGTGAGGAGTTTACAGATTTCCGTGTGAGAAAAGTTTAAGTGTTATAATAAATCTGAATAAAAGGAATATCTCAGAAACGGTGAACTCCACGACAAAAACTTGTATAACGTAAATTGTGGTTTTAACGAGATCTACAAGTTTTGTGCAGTACGTTTGGCCTATGTCTTGCGGTTTACCAGTTACGCAAAATTCAGCAAAATCCATTCAGAATAAAAATGTCTTTAGCGACTATAGCCACAAAATTGGAGATATAATTTATTTGCGATGTAAATATATTAAATATATGTTATTTTCATAAAAATTGTTACAGTCACTTTTGAGAAAATCAAAATTTTCGAAAATGTTTTCATGTGAAGGATAGTTTTGGTAGGGGAGGGTTTCCTCAAACTCTTCGTGTCGTATCCTTGGAAGATAGTAAACTTACATACCAGGTTTGGTATTTTACTGACTTTTCATTTTTGAAATATAAGGTTCACATGCACACGAACACAGACACACACGGGCATGATTCTAAAAATGCTTTTTTTGGATACAGGGGACCCTAAAACATGTATTGCCGGTGAAATCTCGATATCGATTTTTTGGGCGCAACACAATATCTTCTCTATACACTATGCGCACAGTACGCGTAGAGAAAGTAATAATACCAATTTGTGGGAGCCTCTTCCCTATATTTAGTTTCCTCATCGACTGATATTTTCATGTTATGCCGTTTACACCAGAAATGAAAATGGTGTTTTATTTATGGACGCTCTTTAACTGCTTTGGTCCCATTCTATATTGGGCGTGAAAGAACTCTTAATTTAGCTCAGAGGCCTCTCTATCAGGCTTGCGGTTCTTTTACGTGCGTAAATCTACGACACTGGACCCACGGCTTTACTTCCCTTCCGAAGCAAGCCATGCTAAGGATTTTTACGCCCGAAAAAACCATCGTCCTTCACCGGATTTGAACCCGCGACCTTGGGACCATTACACCACCGTTTCCACCGGGGTTTATACTGCCATCTGTTCTCTTCCTCAAACAGTTGATGTGTCTGCGGTGAGAATCTCAAAGTTAATGAGGTTATGCTTCACAATAAAGATATTTCCCAAATATGTTTACAAGTTAAATAATTTTTATCTCTGATTCTGAGTTATGATTCTCCATCCAAAAATAATAAACTTTTGGCAGAGTTTCTATGTATTTAAATATTTCATTTCTCATGTCCTCTTTTTCCCTGATGTCTTAACTTCCCCTTTGTTTTCGCAATAGATGAATTTTGGCAGACTTGATTGTCATTTAATAAATACAAAATATTTTATATTTTTGGTATACCATTTTTACAAAGATGGTATAATAAATTTCTAATACTGCATTTGTTTTGCGGTGCTATAAGATTATATCATATTTTCTAAAGATTTTCTTAAATTTCTAAAAATATTTTGGGTGATACTTAATTTTCAACTTTTCGACGAGGAAACTGATGAAAAGTAGCAGAGTTGCAGAAACTAATCTTTTTACTTTCTCTACCGCGTATGTACTTCCAAGCTATATAATAGCTAGAGATGGTATTGTATTCCACCCAAAAATTCGATACCGAGATTTCACCAGAAATATAAGTTTTGAGTTCCCTGAGTCAGAAAATCATTGTTGATAAATGTCTGTGTGTATGTGTGGACAGCATAGTTTCAAAACGAAAATAGTGATGAAAACAAAACTTGGCATTTGTGTTTAATTTCTTCCAAGGATGCGACACGAAGATTAAAAAAAAGGAACAAACAAAATCTCAACCACAAACTATCCTTTACACGGAAAAGTATTTTAAATTTTTGCTTGTCTCAAAAATGACTCTAACGGTTTTAATGAAAATACTGTATATTAAACTGTTTAAATCACAAATAAAATGTATATTTTGAATTTTCCACGAATAGCCTCAGAAGAGCTCTTTATTCTGGATGAGTTTTGCAGAATTTTGCATAATGGTTAAAACGTAAGAGATAGACAAAATTTAATGCACAAGAAATGTAGATCTCATTAAAACACATAATGTATGTCATATAATTTTTCTTGATGACTTGATCTTTTTGAGATATTCCTTATTATTGGTTTCAGTTTTAAACTATCTAACTTTTCTCGAACGGGACCATGCAAAGCGAAACGAACCTCAAATGTTTTACATAGCGATCAGGTTTTAAGAGATCTGACTATTGCTTTAGGATAATGTATTTCCTTATTTCCCTTCTACTTACAAGGAAGCAAGTAATAAGACCAATTTTGCTAAGGTTTATCACGATTAGCATGATGTATATAAACGTTTCTTTATACCCATTATGAGAATTCAGCATCCCTTAAAACACTTTTAAAGATGCCTGCAGTTGCTGGGATGATAAAATGAGCATCACTGCCAGTCCAAAACGTAAATGTAACTACAAGCAGAAAACTGGAATGATGCGCAGCCTCCAGAAGTCTCAACAATGAGTGCAGCTGACCCAGTTGGTCAAGCACCAAAAGTTGTCAATCTGGGAAATGCGCCATAGCCGACTGCGCAGCCTGGAGGCTATTTGAAGTGAATAACGCGGCTGGTTGGTTTTGATTATTAATTGGGTGGAAAACAAACCCAAATAATCGCGCTACAGCAGAGCATACGACCAGTAAACGCACGCCTCCCTCCACTTCCAACCCTTTAACCTGCGGACAAATTGAAATTAACTCCCATGATCTGTATATAATGGCTACAGCCGTTTGGCTGTCGTTGTATATTATAGGATGACAGTGTTAGGGGCAGGAACTTCATCATATGGTAAACACATGCATCAGTCTAACACGTGATGAATTCTCATAGGGGCAAGTTACCGTAACATGTTTGTCCCTCTTTATCAATTAACTACCACCGTACAGGAACGTCTTTTGAACGCATCCCGTTTCTACCAATGACCACTACTTATCGCATATTTGAACCAAGGAAGAGACAATTTGCTTGGAACTGTAAAAGTCGCACAGGTTTATCACATGTTAGCTGAAATTGTTAAAATTATTGTCCCTAAGTTCTAAGCCTTTGTTCTTTACAACAGTCTAAATTAAAATCTGTGATGCGTTCGTTTCGAATGACTTTTGCCAACAAGATATTATTACGAAAGATAAACATCATCTAATCGAGACAAGCATTAGCATAAATATTTTATTTCATATTTTCCTGTAAGTACGAGATGAATATACTAGACTAAAGCGATAATTAAAACTTTTAAATCGAACGGAATGGCTCCGTTACCTTGCTACTGAAAAGGTTAACATGGATGGGCTTTAGCTTTGTTAATACAAACCTCTCAGCTAACTCACTGACTATTCTGGGAAGTCGCCGACGTTTTGCAGTGCACCAATGAGCGCGTCACTTCAGCCAATCAATACGTAGACATCACAAATGACAAAGAGAATGCACACTCACAGACTGGTGTGCATTAGTTGAACTCATTTGTAACTAGTGGAAGAAATAAAAAGTTGTTTATTGGAGTAATAAAGGAAGTTTTGTCACACTATTAAAGATACAATGTTGTTTTCCTTCTTTTTTTATAAAAAAAATAAAACAATTTGGACCGAGGGTTTTATTTTCTCTCGCCTGCATTTTTACTTTCTCTAGCATGTATGGACATACAATCTACATGGTGGCTAGAGAAGGTATTGTAGTGCACCAACAAATTCGACGTTGAGATTTCACGAGAAATATATGTTTTAAAGCCCTCTTAACGTCTGATGTGTGTATATGTCTGTAGACATCATTTCTCAAAAAACGAAAAGACCGTTAAATACCAAATTTAGTGTTTATCATCCAGGGATCGATAGGATATTTTTGAGAAAAAACACCCAATCGAAATTCAATTTTACATGGAAAATGTTTCTAAAGTTTTGATATTCTCAAAACTGGCTATAGCGATTTTGATGAAAATATCGTATATTGAAGATATTTACATGAAAAATCAAATGTATATCTTGAATTTTCTAGGAACAGCCTCTGAATACCTCTTTACTCTGGATGAATTTTGTTGAGTTTTGTATAACTAGTAAACCGCAAGACAAAAGCTTACTACATAAAAACTATAGCATTTGAAAATATATGATTTATGTCATACACGGTTTTTTTTGTTTTTTTGTTGTTGTTTTTTTTTGTAGTACTGGCCGCTTTAACGTACATTTATGATACCCAAATTTGTAAACTACTGGCCATACAAACAAAGGCATTTCAGTCACATAGCAAGCAACTTTTAAAATATTTGACTATCACTTTAGTGTATTCCCTTATTTTCCTTCTACTTACAAGGATGCAAGCAATAAGACCATTTCTGCTAATTTTACCTCGATTAGTATGAAGTAAATAGAAGAATAAGATTTTCAACAATAATTTGTTACAGAATTTAGGTAAATTTCCTATTTTTTGTTCCTATTTTAGGTTTGGTGAGATTTTTACTTTCTCTATACGTACTATGTACATAGTATATAGAGAAGGTATTGTAATGCACCCAAAATTTGATACCGAGATTTCACCGAAAATTTATGTTTTGGGTCCCCTGAATACGCTTCTAGAAAAAGATCCGTGTGTGTGTGTATGTGGACAGCATAGCTCAAAAACGAAAATACTGTTAAGTACCAAACTTGGTATTTAACTTTGGTATCTTCCAAGGATACGACACGAAGCTTTTTAAGAAAATCCCCCACCCCAACTACCCTTTACAAGGAACAATTTTCAAAATTTTCGATTTTCTAAAAATGACTGACTACTAAATGACTAAACTTATCTTTAAGATATATTTATGACATTGAATTTTCTGGGAACAGCCTCTGAAGATCTCTTCATTCTGGATGACTTTTGTATAACTGGTAAACCGTAAGAGCTATACATAAACTTACCACACAAAAATGTAGATCTCATTAAAACACACAATTTATGAAATATAGATTATTTTTTGTAGAGTTAAACACTTTCAAGATATTCCGGATTATTGTTTTAATTTGAAGCCACTTAAACTTTTCTCAAACGGGAAGACAACTTTCTGAAAAGCAAAGCAATTAGAATTTCAATTGTTTCACGAAGTGACCGGTTTTTATGGGACGACTTTAATAGCTCATGTATCATTGTGCACAAAAGTATAAGTTTCTAGCTTTTAAACTCTAAGAGGTAGATTCGTAACTCATTCTCTTCGTTAAAGAATCTCACTATAGATTTTATTTTTAAATTTAGGCATAATCTTTAAAGAATCATAAAGTCAAGTAACCCTGGAAAGGTGTATCCTTCTTGTTATAAAAAATCTGATGTGTTCCATTCACATGACTATCTCTACATCTCTGTAACAAATGATTGTTGAAAAGCTTATGCTTCTGTTTAGTTCATACTAATCGAGAAAAAATTTGCAGAAACAGTATTATTATTTGCTTCCTTATAAGTAGAAAAGAAACAAGGGTGTAGAATAGGCTAAAGTACTAGTCAAAAACTGGTTGCTATGTGTCCGAAGTTCCTTTGTATACTCCAAAGTTGACAAATTCCCGTATGAGAAAAATATTTTAAAGCAAAAACCAATAACAAGGAATATCTAAAAAACGATCCACTCCAAGAAAATCTATGTATATGCATAAATTGTGTGTTTTAACAAGCTCTACATGTTCTGTTAAGTAAGAAGTTTCTGTCTATCTTTTTCGGCTTACCAGTTATGCAAAATTCCGTAAAATTCATCCAGAATAAAGTTGTCTTCAGAGGCTATTCCCAGAAAAGTTAAAATATACATTTTATTTGTCAGATAAATATCTTTAATATACCATATTTTAATCAAAATCGGTAGAGCCATTTTTGAGACACGCTCACACATATGCACACATACACACAGGCACACACGAAACACACACACTCTAGGTATAGCATTTTTGGGTGCTTTACAGTGCCTTCTTTATAAACTATGCGTATAGTACATGTAGAGAAAGTAAAAATACGTTGTTTTCTGTTGTAACTTTGAGGCTTTTAGCTGTAAATCTGTGACTTTGCTGTTTATGTAATTAGCGGAGTAGCACAGAAGATGTGTTCTCGCTCCCACATTAAGACCGTAATCAGGAAGCGTTTCCGTCGGCCAAAGAAAACGTTACAGGTGTGTGAGGGAGGGCGTTGAGGAGTCCGATCACGTAGCTCCCGCGGCGAAGAGGATCACAACCTTCGTTTCACCGTGAGAGCGTGAGGGAATGCCTTCCTTAAAGCCTGTTGCTCACCCTTCGTTCCCGACAAAATTGCAACCGCGGTTTCATCAAAGCAAATAAAAAATGGACAGTATGTTTTGTATATGAAGAGCCAAATGGTTTACTCAGATTTATTTAAATATTTAGAATTAAGCCCTGTTTATTTGGTAGCTTTTGCGATTCTATTTCTTTTTTCCCCAGCCTCTTCATCTATATTCCCCACTCCCCCACTTATTTCCTCTTTTTCTCTTCTTTCCTTCACTTCCCAGTTCTTGCTTCCTCTCTCTTTATTCTTTGCTCTCCCTCTCTAACCCTCTCTCGCATATCTACCGATTTTATTTTCTCTCCCTCTGGGAGTCGCTGTGCCATTCCATATATATATAATTTCTCTACACCTCTCTATTCTCTATATACATACCTCTGTGACTACTCCCATAATCCATTTCTCTCCCTCACTATCATTTCCCATCTGCTTCTTGCCCTTAACAGTCCGTACATCCTGCGTTACCTCCTAATCTCTCTTCCTCTCTTTCTGTCACTTTCTATGCATACGAATGTGTGTCAGTCCTTTATTTTATTATATTTTTGCTTTCTTTGTAGCTAGAAAGAAGAAGTAGTAGGCATAGAAGTCGTAGTGGTAACATAGTAGCTGTATAGTAGTAGAAATATTGTATCATCAATAGAAACAATTATTACATTTATTGCAGTTGTTATATTCATTCTCATTCTATGTAAGTTTTATTCTAAATATATAGACTATTTGATTAGAAATCAAAGGTAGTTTACTATACTAAATACATATTTGTAGTAGTGTAGTAGTAGTAGTAGTAGTAGTAGTAGTAGTAGTAGTAGTAGTAGTAGTAGTAGTGGTAGTAGTAGTAGTAGTAGTAGTAGTAGTAGTAGTAGTAGTAGTAATAGTAGTAGTAGTAGTAATAGTAGTAGTCGTAGTCGTAGTAGTTGTAGAGTAGTGGTTTTGCGGTAGTAGGTATAGTACTAGTATAGTAGTACTGGTAGTAGTAATATAACAGTAGTATTATAGTAGTAGTATAGTAGTAGAGTAATGGTATAGTAGTAGTAGCAGTAGTATTGTAGTAGTTGTAGTAATAATAGTAGAGTAGTAGTAATAGTAGTAGTAGTAGTGTATAGTAGTATAGTAGTAGTAGTAGCAGTTGTTGTTGTAGTAGTGGAGTAGTATAGTAGTAGTAGTAGTTGTAGTAGTATAATAGTGGTTGCAGTATTAGTAGTAGTATGGTAGTTGTAGTAGTATAGTAGTGGTTGCAATATTAGTAGTAGTATAGTAGTGGTTGCAGTATTAGTAGTAGTAGTAGTAGTAGTAGTAGTAGTATAGTAGTAGTAGTATAATATTGCTGGTAGTAGTAATATAATAGTAATAGTAAAGTAGTAGTTCAGTAGTAATAGTAGTAGTTGTTGTATTCGTAGTGGTAGTAGAGTAGTAGTAATATAGTAGTTGCAATAGAGTAGTGGTATAGTAGTGGAAGCAGTAGTAGTATAGTAGTACTGGCAGTAATAATATAATAGTAGTATTATAGTAGTAGAGTAGAGTAGTATAATAGTAGTAGTGTAGTGGTATAATAATAGTAGCAGTAGTAGTAGAATAGTAGTATAATAGTAGTATAGTAGTGATAGTATAGTAGTACTAGTAGTAGGAATATAGTAGTAGTATTATAGTAATATAGTAGTAGTATTAAGTAGTATAGTAATAATAGTAATAGTATAGTAGTACTAGTATTAGTAATACAGTTGTATTAGTTGTAGTAGTATTATAATAATATATTGGTATAGTAGTAGTACAGTAGTACTAGTAGTGGTAATATAGTAGAAGTATTATAGTATTATAGTTGTAGTTGTAGTAGTATAGTAGTACTAGTAGCAGTAATATAGTAGTATTGTACTACTACTACTACTACTACTAGTAGTAGTGGTAGTACTAGTAGTAGTGGTAGTAATAGTAGTAGTATTAGCAGTAGTAGCAATACACTAGTAATAGTAGTAGTAGTAGCAGACAGTAGTATAGTAGTAGGGATGTGGCGCCCCCATCGCCCAGTGGATTTCCACTGCAGTCAGCCTCCCGAGTATGGCGGGTTACCATACAAAACTAGATAAGTCCCCTATGTTCAAAGAACTAAGGATTACAGGATGGCAGCCCCAACATTAGCAACAATTATGAATAAGGGAAAAACTACAGAATTGTTTACGGAGCAGGGAGTCGGAACCCCAGTTCTGGTCGGTGATGAAGGTGTTCGTGCAGGCTTCACCGGATCGTTAACAAGCGACTGCTCAGCCTCTTCGGTAGGGAACCAGGCTGAAGTGCAGAAAAAAGTTACTGGAACAATGGGACATGGGAGAGAAGATAAAGGCTTAGTTTCTGAAAGTTTGGATACTATAATGAATCCTTTTGAGAAAATACCCTTAGTTAGGCGGTCACCGCCCTTTTTGAGGCGTGGATCTACCGGCAGCATGAATGATGTGACTGATCAAGAAAGCCAGAAAGAAGAGATTGAAAAACTAGATTTATCTAACAAAAGGCAAAGAGAAGAAGACATCTTATCAGAAGATTTTCAAGATTTTAAGAACGGAATTGAAAAGCTGGAAAAAACTTGGATTGAACTGAGAAATTTGGTAAAGACCATACCTAAAACGAAGACAGATATAAAGAAAATGATAGAAAGTATATTTTTACAAGTCGATACTATGAACAAAAGGTTTTCTGCAGGCATTTTTTCTGAAGGAAAATAAAAGCCAAAAAGCAAGCAATAGTAAGATAAGTTTAGCCATGCAGGGCAAAAAAGACCAAGATAGAGGAGAGACATCTAAATGTAAATGGACAAATAGGGTCACTACAGGCACTCAGACAGAAATGACTCATTCTGGCTGTGAAGATATATCCGGAATAGAAAGGGCGGTGGAAGAGGGACGTAGTTACGAGGAACTGTCATTACTCCTGGATGTAGAATGACCAGAAAAATGTTTTCGTGTAGTAAGTTTAATAGTTGGCAACCCGTTTAAGACGGGAGAGGAAAGTGACATAGCTATCGTTATGGATCCCAAAGAAAAAGGGGATAAAGGTATTGCTAAGGAGGCATTTAAATTATACCCAGAAATAAAGGAAATGTTTGAAGAAGGGTGTGAGGATGGGCAACTTGAGTGTATTGTCAAGGAAACCAAGTTAAGTTGTAGAGAAAGGATAAAAGCATAAAAAAGGGTGATATATTTGTTACCCTACATGTAGAACGAGAAGTTAAAGATATGAAGGACTTTTGCTCCTTAATTGAAGTGTTGAATTATGAAGGAGAATACAAGTAACCTGGTATTCATTACACCAGAAGGTCTAAATAGGGACTATGTAGGAAAACTATTGGAGTTCCTGATGTCTAAAGCGAAATGTAAGGTAAACTGCATGATTTCAAAGGATAGACAACGGTTAGATAAGCAAAGAATAACAAATATAAAGCCCAGGATTGTACAAAACGAGGGAATTATTATAAAATCCCAAGAGAAGAGTTATGCAGATATACTAAAAGAGGTAAAAGGTAAGGTAGATATAGAAAAGGTAGGAATTCGCAAAGATAAAGTGAAGAGAACTGCAACCGGAAGTCTGCGACTTACTGTAGATGGAGGAAAAGAGGCGGCTGGGATATTAGGTAAAGAATTAAAACAGAAACTTGAGGGAGTAAAAGTGTTTGAAACAAAGAAAACCAAAACACTGCATATGTAAGGAATGGATATAACTACCACAAGAGAGGAAGTAGAATTGGCCCTGTCTCTAGAAACAGGGGCTAAAGAAGGTGAGCTTATAGTTGGTGCACTGAGACCATTGAAAGATGGAAACCAGGCTCTGACCATAACCCTCGAAGGTACACTGGCTGTGGATCTTTTAAAGAAACGAAAAATACGGATAGGATGGGTAAACTGTCCTATTCGTGAAAGAATTCCAGTCATAAGGTGTTTTAGATGTTTGGAGACCGGACATAATGCGGTGAAATGCACTGGTCCAGATAGATCGGACGTTTGTATGAACTCAGGTCAAAAAGGGCACAAGGCAATAGAATGGCACAAGTAAAGCATATTACATAAAATGTAAAGTGGAAGGACACAGATCCGAAAGAATGTTTTGCAATTAGGAGGAAGCTAACACGACTTAGAGGAAGGGCGGATATAAATGACTTAGAGCTTGAAGAAATAACCAGAGAATACAAAGAAAAGAGGAAAAAGCTAACAAAGAAAATAAAAATAAAAAAATTGGAAAGACCTCTGCAATCAACTGGAAGGTAATTTATGGGGAAACGGTTACAAAACTGCTCTACAACACCTGAAAAGTCCGACAGTGCCTTATAATTTATCTAAAGAACGAAAGATTGATATAGTCTCTAACCTTTTTCCAAATAAAGTGGACTATTGGAAAAGGGGAAATATTGATGATACAAGTGCAAAACCTTTTACTAAAGAGGAACTTAATACGGCAGGGGAAAGGATGAAAACACCTACACGAGTTTGGATACTGAGATACATGTAGATAATATGTTTGATATTATAGCTCAGAGTCAGCAAAATTGGAAATTAATACAATCTATGGGCACAGAGATAATGAGTATAAAGGAGGCAGAGAGAAATGAAAAACAAAGATTATAATACACTCTAAGGTCTCAGGCCATGAAGGGTTTTTCCCTCTTTATAAAAAAAATAGTATAGTAGTAGATGTAGTAGTATTATAGTAGTAGTTGTGGTAGTATTGTGGTACTATTGCAGTAGTTGTAGTGTAGTAGTACTAGTACTAGTACTACTACACTACAACTACTATTATACTATTTTTTTATAAAGAGGGAAAAAACCCTCATGGGCATCAGGGAAGATAGCCCTGATGTGCCGGACTCTTACCGACTAAAACCCCCCTCTTTTTCGTTGGAATCCTACTTGCAACTACCTAAAAATAAGTAACACATCAATTAGGAAACCTGAGACCTTATAGTGTGTTATATCTTTGTCTTTCATTTCTCTCTGCCTCCTTTATACTCATTATTTCTGTGACCATTGATTGTATTAATTTCCAATTGTGCCGAGTCTGAGCCATAATATCAATCATATTATTGTATGTAGCTCAATACCCAAACTCATGTAGGTGTTTTCTCTCTGCCTTTGCCATCGTTTGCAGGAAAATAAGGCATGTTCCACTGTATCCACATCATCACAATAGTCACACTGGTCATTTTCTCGTACTCCGATCTTCTTTAAATAGGTGTTAAAAGACCCGTGTCCTGTAAGTACCTGTGTCATATAATAATTTATATTCCTGTGTTTACATGTTATCCACTTGTCTATTTTTGGAATCAATCTTTTAGTCCATTGGGGCTTTTCAACATTTTGCTCCCACGCCTGCTGCCACTGATTCATCATAATTTCTCGCTCCTTTAATTTCGCCTCTTTTCTGTTTCCTTCACCTTTAAATACATTTGTTCTTTCACGTATCTGTACCTAAATTGTAAGAATACCCGTAATTACCACAGTAGACGCAGTCTTGCACGCACTTGCGACCCTTAAACGTATTTTTCTTTGTGCATTCTCCATTTTTTGTTTATATTTCTTGACTTCCAAAACTTCTTGCCATACCGGACAGTCATACAATAATACTGAATGCAAAATTCCACTCAGGACTAGTCTCTTGTAATATTGAGGTCCACTAATACTTGGCTTTATTCTAGATAGTGCTTTAGTTTTTTCATCTGCATTTTTGGTCACTGCATTAATATGTAGTCCAAACTTTAAATGACTTCCTAAGACTATCCCCAAATATTTTAATGTATTAATTGAAGTTATCTTTGTACCTTTTATTTCAAAAGTAATACTTTCCAAATTTCTCTTTCCTTTCAGGATAACAGCTTCTGTCTTTTCAGGGGCCAACTGTAAATCATTTAATGCAAGCCACCTGTCAATTCTCTTCAGTGCTTCATTAGTTCTAAGAATAAGATACTCTACATCTTGTGCTGCAACTACTATAGCTAAATCATCAGCATAAGCTATAGCTCGAATATTTTCTCCGAAGTCAAGACCTAATATTCCGTCATAGGCAACTTTCCATAGCGTTGGTCCAAGTACTGATCCCTGAGGAACTCCCTTTTCCATATCTTTCTCTATACATGCAATACTGAGTTTTCTATTAGTAAAATAATTTTCTATAAAATTCATTAAGTATGTAGATATTTGTCGTTTTTTTAGTTCTTTAATAATAAGACTCCAAGTCACAGTATTAAAAGCATTTCTTATATCTAATGCCACTATATTAGTACTATAACCACTGCTACTACTACTATTACTACTAGTATATTACTACTACTACTTCTACTACTACTAGTGCTACAATAATACTATATTACTCCTACTTCTAGTACTACTATACTACTACTATGCTATTATACTACTTCTACTAGTACTACTATACTACTACAACTACTATATTACAAGTACTATACTACTGTACTACTACTAGTACTGCTGTACTACTACTATACTACTATAATATTATAATACTACTACTAGTACAACTATAGTACTACTAATATTACTACTCTACTACTATAATACTACTAATAATTACTATAATACTACTACGAATATATTACTACTACTAGTGTTACTATACTACTACAACTACTACTATACTACTATAAATCTACTATTATATTACTAATGCTATTACTGCTATACTATTAATATAATACTATATTGCTACTACTAGTACTACTATACTGTTACTATTACTACTATACTACCTAATACTACTAATATATTGCTATAATACTACTACCTTATTACTTTTAACCACTATATTAGTAGTAGTAGCAGCAGTAGCAGTATAATAGTGGCAGTAGTAGTAGCAGCAGCATAGTAGTAATATAGTAATATTAGTAGTATTGATAAGAATATTCGTCAAAAGTTTTAGATTAAAATTGCAAAAAACAGCAATCCACATGAGTCTCATATTATTTTCATAATTATGGTAAACAAATTAATTAGGGAGTTAAAATATTCAATTTAAGGTTTAAGGATGTTATAATTTAGTTCTTGTTTTATAACTTTTAAATATTATTTAATTTATGTATTAAAATGTTAAGTTATTTTGGTGACGGTTGTGATCACACCCCTTCCAGGTCCCATCATTCAACTCGACCTGTTTATGACTCGCCCTAATCTTAGTAAAAATGCCAAGTAATTTTAAACTTCACTAATAGATAATAAAGAATGAAACAAAATTAACAGGAATGAAGTTTAAAAGATAAGAATGAGTTAATATAAAATACAATTACAAACATACACCAAATAAGATGTTGATTTTTTGGTCCGAAGCTTATATTTTAATTCTCCCAGAAGTTGGAATAATTCCCACTTAATTTCTCTGCACCAAGGCTGCAGCAGAGATATATTTATTAATTCAATTTAGCAAAGCCCTTCCAAGTTGATTATTAATTTCTTAATAATAATTTCTGTATGTAGAATGGTGTGACCCATAAGAATAACAGAACCCTCGATAGGTATTATATGTTCTCCTAATCTTACGGTCACTATAGCAATTAATCTTATTTGTTAAAATGACACCTATCGTCTCATATTATATCCTTGCAGGCCTTATTCTCTTACTAAAATCCAGAAACTGTGGAGATAAACATTTCTTTCTTAATAATTCGGTTTCTCGGTACTCTGCAGAATTTGCCTGCAAATTATCGATTCACTATAAAGTGACAATACGTTATTAGGAGTATAGATACGATATTTTGTTAAATGATAGGTACCTTGATATATATATTTAGTAATAGTGTTATTTTTTTTTCTCTTCGTCTAATAGTTTACCCAAAATAATCACTAAATTTACTCCCTGATTGTTTAGCATGGTCGTAACTGCGCCGCGAAATTAACCGCACCCGTCAGCATAGACTGTCTTGCTTCCACGTGTTCACGCCTCTATACGTGACCTGCTGGCCAATGCAGCATTCGAAGTTCTGATACAATATTTGTTACCGCGAGGGCTGCCCACTTTGTGTTACGCGTTTCGCCCCGCGCTTCCTGGGAAAATGAACTTGCTTACTTAGAGAAACTAATCAACCTGAAAATATGCTACCGTAAGTAAATTACCAGTCTGCAAACATAGCAAATATTTATGCAAGTTGTTACTACACTGCCCTAAATTACGAATACATGTATCTACAATTATATCCCTAACATCTTGCAAACACACAATGGTGTAATCAGTTCAGATGTTACTTTTCAATCTTAGCCACAGTGCTCTGTTTGTTTGTTTGTAGTTGTCTAAACAGTCTTTTGTTAGTCCCGTACTATTCACATTGTACGTTGAATGAAATTTGAGCAGTGCACTGTGATTCCAAATTGTGTCTGTGAATATCACTTAATGGTCTCACTTAAAATATCTGCAATAATAATAATAATAATAATAATAACAATAAAAGTATTCATTAATTAAATGTGTTTAAATGAATGAAGACTATTTCAAATCATGGGAGAAATAAAATGTAAACTTTGGGTTGGCCAGAAAATCCAAAAAGGTGTTTTTAAAGATTTGGGTCTCACCTCTTGCTGTTTTAAGTTATTTTTATTTATATTTTAATACTGTTCATGAAATTATATTGTAAGTTTTGAAATGACCTTACGCCATCTATAGGCCAGGATTCTTCCACGAAGTCAAATGCAACCCATTCCAATTTCTTCTTAGCCCTTACGCAATTTCGTTGCTCAATGATATCCCACCCTTCCCATACTAGCTTCTCGAAAGACTGTATGTAGAAATGCCTAATCTCCGCGTGCTAGACCTATTTGTCCTCATTATGTCATTATATAAGCCAAATTATTTAAGAGCCCCACAATTTGAATGCGGCTTCTTGCCAATAGAATTCGCCTGAAAATGCGACTAGATTTTGCTGAATCTCTCCCACTTCCAAATTTCTTCTAATATGATAAACTAGACCTAACAACAGCTCTGTACGTTCCATTGTCCATTGGTAATATGTCAGAAATATGAATAAGAGCCGAAGGAGCTCAGTGGTTAGAAGAGCCGGCTAGAGACCGGGAGATCTGTGATCAGATCCCGGCTATGGCATTGACATTTTCAGTCTCACTCTACCTATACAACTTCTTTCCTACACACCTCTTGTGTGGAAGAAACAATTAAACTAACACTAATTGACCTAATAGTTGGTTAAACTATGAAGCCTAAGACCAACAGTTCTTTAGCCATTGGGAAATGCATCTCAAAATAATTTGAGATCATCTTGCGAATTATCGCGGACCATCTGAGAAGGTTGAGAAATGTAATGCCGTGTGAGCATGTTTCCATGATAGCTCAGTGGTTAGAGTAACAGGCTAGAGACCAGGAGATTTGTGGTTCAAATCCCGACCTTGATTCTACTTATCTAATTTTATAAGAAACATTTCTTTCTTTCTTTGATTTTCCATCCCACAGGACTTACAAGCCTGTGCCTGGGGTCAGACACCCGTTGAGAAGCACAGACTCTGGATCAGCGAGAAGCTAGGACGAGTGATCGGCCATGCCTGGTATAAAAGTGATAAGCTGGAAATGACGGTGAAATAGATTTTTGTAATAGTGTTTGACGCCCGCTTTTACTATTATCGCACTGCAGCCAATGATACAGATGGTGCTACAAGAAATGAAGATGGAGCACCGGTGGAATATGATGGCAAGGCAAACCGGTGAATCCGGAGAAAATGCGTCCCTGCACTGCTTCTTTGTCTACCACAAATCCCACAACGATCCCCTTCTTGAACTCGGGCCGACCAGGTGCGAGGCGAGCGGTCTGATCATTTGACCACGGCGACACAAAATACCTTAATTTCTCAAAATTTGTATTTACTTTACTGCGTACAGTAACTAGGGGAAGTATTATATTTAACCTAAAAATATTATACTGAGACTATATCGGAAAGATTCGTTTTTAGAGTCCCTGAATAATGAAAAACGTTTAGAAAAAGGTATATATCTGTGGAGTGGTTGGTCTGGTATTTTAAATGTTATAATTTTTACCATTTGCAGTTGTTTTAATAAAGCTATAGTTGCCTTTTTTATCTCTTTCTCTCTTTGTCACAGTTATATCGCTTCCCCTGTTTTTTTAACAATAGATAATACTTTTGCCCTGGATTTTAGTTCTAATTTTATTGCTGATTAATTTTATATACGTTTTAGCTCTGCCCCGATTTGTTTTTTAAGGCGCAAATGACCTTACAAATTGAGCGCCCTTAAACCCCTTTCATCATCATCATCATCATCATCTTTGGGCGCACACGTGTGTCTATGCTGTGTATAGCATCACTCAAAAACGAAAAATTGGTTAACCATCAAACTTGGTAATTAAGTTCAGTATATTCTAAGCATGCGACATGATCTACCCTAGCCTCAAAGTATCTTTAAATAGAAACATTTTCGTTATCTTTCATATTGTTAAAATACCACTAACGATTTGGTTAAAATACCATATGCTACTAATTACAAAGTACCTAGGAATTTACTAAACACCGTTTGTTTAAAATATTTTATAACAAAATATGGAATACCTACTTTTGGAAATACCCTGTGAAGTACCATTCTGGAGGACTTTTGCATAACTGATAAACAGTAAGTGATAGGCAAAACGTTACATTCATAAAAATGTAGATCTCATTAAAACACACAATCTATGTGAGAAAGTTCATTTGTTGAAGTTAACCATTTCCGTGATTTTTCTTGCTTTTTGTTTCAATTTTAACACGCTTATATTTTTTTTTCAAACGGGAAGTCCTGTTTCGTTTCTCTTTTGTTTTACTCCTGGCCATGCAAAGAGAACAGAAACTCAATGTCAGGCATAACGAACAGCTTTTAAAAGATTTGGTTATCGCTTTAGCCCAGTATTCCCTTTGTTCCGTAATATTTACAAGGAAATAAGTAATAAGGTTTTTTCTACTAATTTTATCTCGAGAAACATGAATTGGACAATCTTTGTAAGAATATTTAATTAATAGTTAACCTTTAGTTGTAAGAATAGATGGAGAAAGTCAAGTGAATGCAATAAACATATCACATTTTTACTTTCTCTAGCACATGCACATAATAGGTAGAACTTTGATATTTAATTTCACCGGAAATATATGTTTTGAGACCCCTGAATCCAAAAGAAGCACTTTTGGAAAAATGTATCTGTGTGTATTTGTGTGTGTCTCTGTCTGGAGTGTGACTGCGCATGCATGTGTGTGTTTGTGTGTATGTGTGTTTGTGTCTGTAGCAGCGTTACTCTAAAACTAAATATATGTTAGATACTAAACTTTGTATTTAAGTTTCGTATTTCCCGAGGACGCAAAAAGTCCCCCACCCCCCTTCCAAACTATGCTATACATGGAAAGTTTTCGAAAATTTTGATTTTCTAAAAAATTATATTAACAATTTTCTTTAAAGATAATTCCAATAAATAAGATGTATATCTTGAATTTCCTGGCGATAGTCCCTGAAGTCCTCTTTTTCTGGATAATTTTTGCAGAACTACTAAAATTTACTACACAAGAAATGTTGATCCCGTCCAGCACCTACAAGTTATGTCCCTTACATTGCAGAATTAATCATTTCCGAGATGTTCTATGTTATTAGTTTCAGTTTTAAAATACTTTGCTTTTCTCAATTAGGAGGACGTCCGTGTTTCTTTCGTTTTACTTCTGACTGTGCAAAGAAGTGCCTTTCAATGGGAATTGCATAGCGACAGCTTTAAAAGCATAGCGTATTCCCTTATTTCGATTAACATGGAATAGGGAGAGGAATTATCTTTTGTAACACATATAGAGAAAGTCACGTGAATGGAATATTTCAAAATGTCTGTACGCTTTGTAGTACTTCCTCACCTCCGTTTACAAGTGCTTTCACCTTCGGTTCAAAGATAATGTGAGGCTCAAATACGTCAATACTTGAATGTCTGGCCAGTTCTTGCTGTTGTATACCACTCCTATCTTGAGCGTTGACGGTTTGGTTTTCATATTCTTTTCGGCTAAGGTTTGTCGAATGAAGAAGTGTGTAGCATGATGCAGGAACCTATATTCCCCCTCTTTCCCAGTTGCTGGCTGAAAAGAATGCGAATAGACCAGCATTCTTTGCGGTAGCCGCGGTTTCTCAGTGGTTTCGTGCTTAGGGTTCGTGGTTCGATTCCC
This sequence comes from Hymenopus coronatus, assembly GCA_030762935.1. Lineage (NCBI taxonomy): Eukaryota > Metazoa > Arthropoda > Insecta > Mantodea > Hymenopodidae > Hymenopus > Hymenopus coronatus. Next base: position 128,181,751 of record CM060897.1, on the reverse strand, counting down.
AGCTCTGAGGTGATTTCAAGTCGGTCCTTTCTAAACCTTGATTTATGCCTAGGCCATGCAAAATATCCCAGTGGCTCGGAGTCCACGAAATCATTCTAGTTCTCTTTGCAGGCCGGTAATTGATGTGGACATTAAAAAATGCTGATGTGATCCATTCACATGATTTTCTGTAGCTGTTTCGCATAAAAACTTTTATTCAAGGGATTAATCTTTTATCTACATTATGGACCTCAAGATAAACTTAAGCAGAATAAGTATTATTATTTGCTTCCTTGTAAGTAGAAGGGAAATAAGGGAATACACTAGGCTAAAGCGACAGTCAAATCCTTGAAAGCCGATCGCTATGTGAAACAATTTCAATGTCAATCTCTTTGCTTGCCAGGAGTAAAAAAGCGAGACACGAGAAGAAAGATGCCTTCCCGTCTGAGAAAAGTTTATGTATAATAATCCGGAATATCTCGAAAACGATTAACTCTACAAAAATGTATATGATACAAATCGTGTGCATTAACGATATCTACATTTTTTGTGTAGTAAGTTTCAACTCTCTTACGGTTTGCCAGTTGTAGAAAAGCCATCCAGAATGAAGAGGTATACATTTCGTTTGCAACGGAAATATCTTAAACATAAGGTATCTTAAAAAAACTTGTTAGAGCCACTTTGAGAAAAATAAACTTTTCAAAAAAATGTCCATGTAAAGGGTAGTTTGCATATTATCCGGCAATGCTACAGCGCATCAGAGCAAAGTTTTTCCAAATTCATTGTGAAGTTATACAACTCTTCAGCTGTTCTACACACTGGGCTCCGTTGCAAGCAAGGGTAGAAGTAGATATGCCATTTAACCCTGGAGGGGAAGAAGACTACTGGGGGCGATCTTTACCAGCTTAGGTCTACTAGCTTTCCAGGTTAGTGCCGGAGCGCCTCTCAACCCCGTCCAGGTGTAACTGCCCAGATGTATCCAATCTCCCTCAGGTTTCAGGTCACTGCCAAGTCGGGACCAACCCAATCCGAACAGCTCCCGTTATGGGAGGGGCTCAGATGTTCGGCCCGACTACTTCTAGTAACGTCAAAAGTACAGTCGGGGTCCTCAGCGCTCGCACCGGAGCAGCTGAAGAGGTCGGAACCTCCTCCCTTCTTAGTACAGAAGTTACAGACCGATAGAGGATATTTTAAACCACACAGTGAATGCTGCGACAGGTTTTGCAACCAGTGAACTTGCAAGTGTCGATGATACGAAGGAGAAGACGCCTTAGTAACGAAGAGAAAGATAAGATAGCCTGAGACAGGATCCAGAGGAAATTTGAGAGAAGGCTTAAAAAATATATTGAGGGAACAAGACGTCAAAACGGAAAATGAAGTATCAGTAAAACAACATAGCATATCTGTCGCTAGTGGTGTATGATGTTATACAGAGGGTCTTACAAAATCATTGAAATGTTTGAGCAACATACGGACATACCACGAAGCAAATTTGAAAGAATTTAAGTAGAGCACCGAGTGAAGTTTTCCAGCATACACAGAACGCATTTAAACTGCAATAGACATTATTACTCTACACAGAAACAGAAATGTTATAAATATGTTATAGTCTATTACAGAGAAAATAACAATTAAATTTGTATTATTATATTAAACAAATATACTAAAAGAAACAAATGTAAAATGTTGAATAAGTGGAGTCAGGTTGAAAAATATAATGCCATAGCCGGGATTTGAACCACGGAACTCCCGGTCTCTGCCAGTTACTCTAATCACTAAGCTAGCATGGTAACAAATCCGTGGCTCAAGTCCCGGGAACGGAATAGAATTTTTCAGTCTGGCTCTACCTATCCAACTCCCGGCCTGCACACAGTCTGTGTGAAAGAACAATTAAATTAACACAAATGTAAAATGATTTGAAAAAGAAATAGTGATTCAGGAAGGGGTAACCAGAAGAAAAATAATGAAAAAGATATTTCTAAGACATTTGTAACCAGAAGTAAGTATTAGTGAAAAGAATGAACATCTCTTTTTATAAAACACTTTGAGGCGTTATTAATAAGGTAAAGGCTAACACTTAATTTTCATATATGCTGATCGCTCGTCAACAATGAGCTATACGAGAGGCGACTGATAAGTCCCGGGCCTCACATAGATATGGCGTCACTAGGCCAGTTAGACGGCAGAATCGTAAAGTTTAACTCTAGACTAGCTTGTATCCATAGTTACAGGTCAATAGCTTTTTTAGTTTTCGAATGAAAGCATTTTAAATAAGACAACTTTGGAGTTTTCACGAAAATGGAGGATTGGGACAATCGAACAGTGAGTGAATACTTCCATTTAAAAGGCTTAACGCCTAAAGAAGTCAAGGAGGAAATGGGCAGTACATTGAAAGTCTCTGCCCCTTCATATTCAATGATTAAAAGGTGGGTTGAACAGTTTAAAATGGGACGAACGAGCACTAGTGATGAGCCTTGCTCTGGACGCCTTGTAAAAGTGACAACTCCAGAGATCATTGATAAAAATCATCGTTCAGTGCTGGAAGACCGCAGATTACAGTTGTTTGAGATAACAGAGGCTGTAGGCATATCAAAAGGACGTGCGGGTAATATTTTAAGTCATATTTTGGGCTTTCACAAGGTCTGTGCAAGATGGGTGCCACGTTTGTTGACACCTGATGAAAAGTTGCAAAGAAAAATTGTTTCTCCTAAGAATTTGGAGCTCTACCGTAAAAATCCCAGTTAATTTTTGAAACGGTTTATTACCGTGGATAAAACTTAGATATATCACTACATTCCAGAAAGTAAATCACAGTCAAAACAGTGGATTGCGCCAGGTGAACCAACTCCAAAAAAGCAAAGTCAATTTTTCCATCTAACAAGGTTATGGCGATGCTTTCTGGGATGCAAAGGGAATTATCTTTATTGATTACTTGGAAAAGGGTAAAAGTATCACTGGTGACTACTACGCAAGCTTACTGCAACGTGAAATGAAAAAATACCTCATTTGGCAAACAAAAAAAAAAAAAACAAAAAAAAAAACTGTTTTCATTACGACAATGTTCCGGCCCATCGTACAGTCATGGGAAAACTGTGCAAATATAAGTTGGAATTGCTTGAACATCCACCCTATTTGCCAGATCTAGCACCCAGTGACTAAAACCTGTTCCCAAACCTCAAAAAATTTCTTGGAGGACGAAGATTTCACAGCAACGAGGAGGTCACAGCTATTTTGAGGATAAATCGCACTACAAGATGGTTTAATTAAATTAGAACACCGATATGACAAATGTATTAGCCTTTCTGGAGACTACGTTGAAAATTAAAGCAAAAAAAAAAAAAATTAAATGCTGTTTTCATTGAGAGGCCCGGAGCTTATCAGCCGACCGTAGTATGTATGTAGAAGGATGAAAACGCGTGTAAGAAATTGTAAATGACGCCATTAATAGCGGCTAGGCTCCAGAAATATCGAGATTTGTGTCATAGGAACGGAGAAGGTAGAAAGTTATTATGAAAATAAAGATTGTAAATGCATATATTGTTAACTTTATCTCATTATTATCTCACTTCAGATATTTTAAATGCAATGTAAATAGCTTATAAATTAATGTAAGATAATACCGATTTTCATATGTTGTGAAGGTATGCACGCTGGATGATTAGGAAATAGGTTGTATCAATGCAGGAGTTCGATAGCGTGTGTGTGCACATGTAAGACGTGATTTTCTTGCATGTGCAAGAGAATCATATTACGAGTGCAGCATCGGGCTAAAACAGTGCCATCCGTGTAATGTAGCAATACACTATATGAAAACAATAAATAAGTGTTCATAAAGTCTAATTTTGTCGTGTAAATTAATTTTTTTTAAATTATAAAAAGTATTCCTTATCCGAGAGCAATCGACTGAGAATCCATCAACGTCAGAAGAGTCTTCAATGTATCTACGGCTGGAGCTAACCGAAGCACCAGCTTTACTAAAAGGAATACTAAATTAAATCATTGCAACCTTTTAGTAGAAGCTATATCCAATATTCGTGTCGCATCCTTAGAAGAAACTAAACTTAAATACAAAGTTTGGTGTTTAACAATTTTGGTTTTTGAGTCCACACACACACACAGGCCCTCTAAAAATGTTTTGGATTCAGGGGGCTCAAAACATTCACCTCAGATGAAATCTCATACTATATACGTATATAATACTTGGTAGAAACAGCAAAAGGTAGTGGTCCCGCATATCTTAAAGTATAGGTACATATAACCTCTTAAGGTTTGAGGTGCTTTGAAATTCTTTATAACGTGCTGCGTGTTGTGTTGATTTTTGTTTTATTTAGTTTTTTACTTTGAATTCCACCCAAAAATTCGATGTCGAGATTTCACCGCAAATATATGTTTTGAGTCCGGAAAAAATATTTTTAGAAAACGCTCCTGTGTGTGTATCTGTGGACAACATAGCTCAGAAACGAGAAGACCGTTAAAACCAAACTTAGTAATTAGGTTGGTATCTGCCAAGAATGGGACCGGAAGGTTTTCAAGAAAATCCCCCCACCACAAACTACCCTTAACAAGAAAGTTTTTCGAAGATTTTGAGTTTCTAAAAAATGGCTCTAACAATTGTGATTAAAATCCCGTATATTAAAGATATTTACATCCCAAATAAAACGTATATCTTCAACTTTCTGAGAATAGCCTCTGAAGACCTCTTTATTCTGGATGAATTTTGCGAATTTTGCTTAACTGTTGAACCGTAGACGTAGATGTCCTCAGAACACACAATGTATGTTTTTGTTGTGCAGGTAACCGTTTCCGAGATATTTCTTGTTATTGGTTTCAAATGAAAAGTACTTATACTTTTCCCTTGTTCTACTCCTGGCCAAGCAAGAAGCAATTTGCAATCGCAATCGCAAAACGAAAGCTTTTAAAACACTTGATTATCACTTTAGTATAGAGCATTCCTTTAGTTTCCTAATTCTTACAAGGAAGTAAGTAATAACAACATTCTGCTAATTTTTATCTCGATTAGCATGGTGTAGAAAAAAGAATAATCCTTTGTAAGAAGTTTGTTTGTAGAGCAGCTAGAGAAAGTCTTGTGAGTGTAACACATCCGATTATTTTTTTTTTTTTACCTTAATGATCTTTAAACTGGTTGGTCATATCCGCGTCAATAGTGGATTAAATCGGGAAATGATACTCTAAAAGTATCTCAGAGTCCATGGAGCTTTAGTTTCTCGACATTCGTCTTCTCAAGATAACTTAATTCCCGGAAAAAAATCTTATCCGGGTGAGCCAACTTAACCGAGAATTGAATTAGCGACCCCTGGAATGTAAAGCATGCACGCTACACCCTTACTACCGAGTTGGGACTAATTATTGATCAAACGCAGGCCTATGTCCGCAAAATCAAAACTTGGGCCTAAATTTTTGACAACGTTTTCGATATGGTGACTGACATGCGTTTAACATTTTGTCAAGACAGCGTGTACATTAGAAAATGGATTGGAATTATGGATCTTCTACTTGATTTACAGAACATTATTGCTACCAGTAACGTACACACATACCACAAACTATGCTATTAGATACGAACCATGCAGTGCGGTGTACCGCTCATGCGTAGAAACGTTATCAGTCTCGGTCACACCATGCACCTTACGGAGATGGCTTGTGGGTGCATATCCATTAGAACATCCAGGCCTCACAGTGGCAAAGCCAACATTTGTACATTCTCTCATCTAATTGCTGTTGATTCAGATAAACTTTCAATCCACACACACATCGACACAGGACCTTTTTCTAAAAGTTCTTTACTTTCCCTACACGTACTAAACACATAGTGTATAGAGAAGTTATTGTATTACACCCAAAAATTCGATACCAGGATTTCACCGGAATACATGATTTTGGTCCCCCTGAATTAAAAAAAAAAACAGTTTTGGAAAAAGGTCAACATGTGTGTCTGTGGACAGCATATCTCAAAAAAGAAAAATCTGTTAAATACAAAACTTGATATTTAATTTTAGTATTTCACAAGGATGTGACACGAAGATTTTCGAGAAAATCCCCCATTCCCAACTAACCATTACAAGGAAAAAAATCTCTTACATTAAAAATACTTACATGACAAATGAAATGTATATCTTGAATTTTCTGGGAAAATACTCTTATTCAGGATGATTTTTTTTTTTAATTTTGCGTTACTGGTAAACTGTAAGAGATAGACAAAAATTAGTACACAAAAAATGTAGAACTCCTTATTTTTTTTCTGGTAGTGTTTAACGCCCGCTTTTACCGCTACGGCATCGCAGGCGGTGACACTGATGGTACATGAAGATGGAGCCTCGGTGGAATGAGATGGCGGGGGAAACCGGAGAACCCGGAGAAAACCCGCCCCTGCGCCGCCTTTTCCACAAATTTCACATGCGGTCGCTTGGGATCGAGGCGAGAGGCGACTGATCTGACCACTCGGCCACGCCGCGGCTCCTTAAAATACACAATTATGTCGCATACATTTTTTTGCTGGAGTTGACCATTTTCGAGATTCCTTGTTATTGGTTTTAGTTTTAAAATACTTAAACTTTTATCATACAAAAATTTGTCAACTCCTGGCCACGCAAAGAAAGGGTTTCAATCTCATAGCAACCACGTATTAAAACAAGTGACTGTCGGTTTAGCCTAGTGTATTCCCTAATGTTCCTCCTACTTATGAGGAAGTAAATAATAAGAGCGTTTCTGCTAGTATTTATTTCAATTAGCATTAAATGGATAGAAGAATAAGCTTATTAACAATAGTTTGTTACAGAGATGTAGAGAAAGTCATGTGAATGAAGCACATCAGATTTTTGTATTCAGGGCTCCTCAAATTATGTATTTGCTGTACAATCTTGGTGTCGAATATTTCTGTGTACACCGACTCAGGCTTTCATCTGGGAGTGGGATGGGTTTCCCGTGTAGGAGATTTCTCGGGGGTTTTCCCGGGTCTTTAGGCGATTGCTGGAGAGGATTTTTACTCCCCAAACTTCTTGTCCTTTCATTTCATCTTCATTTCATTATACTTTTCTCAGACAGAAAGTGTCCGTTTTTCTTTTGTTCTACTCCTGGCCAAGCAAAGAAACGATTTGCAATGTCAATCGCATAATGACAGATTTTAAAACATTTGACTATCACTTTAATATAGCGCATTCCTGTAGTTCCCTTCCACTTAGAAGGAACTAAGTAATAAGAACATTTTGCTAATGTTTATCTCGATTAGCATGGTGCAGAAAGAAGAATAATCTTTTGTAGGAAGATTTTAGAGAGCTAGAGAAATTCATTTGAGTGTAACACATCAGATTTTTTTAAATTGTTTCGTTTGTTTGTAAAGCCCTCTTTAACCTCAATGGTCATATTTGGAGCTTTGACTTGTAAAATAACTCATATATTCACGTACGTTTAGAACATTAGGTTAATTATTTCATATCACTAAACATACGCACATTCACACTCACACTTATAGACTCTGTTGGGGATAGGGATTTATTCTGGGGAAAGAAAATTTCCCCTCCCCAGCCGGGACTCGAACCCGGGACCACAGGATGAGAAGTCGGCTCGCTGACCACTGCGGAGGTAGTCAAACGTGCCAAATTCCCCAAGAAAGGGTACAGGAAGTATGTGGAACATTTTCAAGGTACAAAACAGGACAAAATATATTCTGTTTATGTAAAATGTAGGTTTTAATATCATTGAATATCCCATCAAAAGAAATGTTTCTGGTATGGCACCATATTTTTCGTTTTCCTCATATCTGAATGTAGAAAGAGATTCTTTCCCTTCTGATTTAACGTTATTCAGATTGCCAACTGCGAAAGTTTACCAGCTGCACAAACCTTTATAATGAAGTTCGTGTCTACCAGCGGGAATGATGCAGAGCTCTTCCTTACAGAATATTAATAAAAAGAACCTGCCAAGTAATACAATAATCAGAAGTGGCCAAGTTTCGAAGCGATTTTAACTAGCACTTGAATACGCAGCTCGAAACAAAAGTCAGGAGAACTGGTTACGAAATTAAATTGTATCTAATTTTCTGTCCTCTATGCCACGCTGCTTGCTTCCTTTATTAAAGGAAAATCGTATTTCAACTTATACTACTGTCGCAGGAGGTGAAGATAAGAAATATACAGCAACGAAGAATGGAGATGATGAATATGTTTTTACTTTCCCGACCACGTATGTGCAATATATAAGGTAAATAAAGGCGCTGTACTCCACACAAATATTGGCTATTCACCGGAAATATTTGATACTGCCTGAAATAAAATAGCATTTTAGAGAAAGGTCCGTGTGACTGTCGATCTGTGTGTGTGTGTGAGTGTGCGCTTGCGCTTGTGTATTTGTGGACAGCATAACAAAGTTGGTTCATTATCTTCCAAAGACGTGATGTTCAGGAAAATCCTCCCGCCACCAACTTTGTTCAAATTTTCGATTATGTAAAAAATGACTAACGATTTGATTAAAGTGCCATATTGTTATTAGAAATGTTTACATGGAAATAAAATACATTTCCTGAATTTCTTGCATATGAAGAATTTGCTTACGAAGTTCCAGCCTGATTGTGTATGCGCATTTATGGTAATATTGCAGACGCTGTTAACAGTTTCAGGATGAAGTTATCGTTAGGATTGTCACAACAAAAATTCGTTTATTTTCCAACATTGACAGTCAATGAATAGTACAATAATTAACATTGATATACACTGCAATATGCTAAAAGATTTCCAAAGAGAATTTAAAGGCGATTTCAAGTTTTCGAGGAAATTAAACCTCAATTGCAGCTACTCTGTTTCCTTCTTGCTGCAAATATACACTGCAGCTGGAAATTATTAATATTGCAAATACAACGCTATTAAAGTATGTGTACAATGACCTGGATGTATTTGCTTTTTACAAATCTTAGAGGAGTGTACATTATCCGAATATTCGCAAATTTTCAGCGCGAAATTTACAATGTTCACCAACACTTATACTTCTGAGGAGTTGTTTTCTTTGATGAAGTTAACATAGCCAAGATTAAGGGCTAAATTGTCTTATAAGAATTGTCTTATAAGACTACTATACTTGCCCATTCTAGTAATATTTCACCAGATGTAAAGAAGTTGGTGAAGAAAAAACATTCTACAAGTGAATGTGACGGCACTGCAATTTGACATTTACTGCTCTACAATATTAATTGAATTACAACCAGATTAATCTGTTATGTAGGGTTTCAATAATAAATATACATGTTAACTTGATAAAATTACTAGTGAAAATAACATAGGACTGTTATAGACCAACTTCTGATGAAGAAATCCCCCTGTTGAATGGTGAGGATGTCTTAAATGTTTGGATCCAGGCACATCTCTCGATCTTCCCAGCATTAATACCACCGGAGAACTGTGGAAACAGGTCTCAACGTGATATCATTATATTTTGTTGTGTTATGAAAAAAAACTAAGAATTTCTGTTCTATGGTAGCATAATCTATTTTCATGTGTTAAACATATTGATTCATAATATTAAGTCTTATCCACCACTACCTTATTCACTACTTTGCATGCAACAGTATTCTTCAGTCCCGGTAGCCTGCGAAGGCACATGGCCAAGCGGCATGATGTGTTGTGTTGACACTTCTTGATAGATAGCAACTTGACCACCTCTGTTCACTTAGTACACCAGTTCGCTTCAAAAGTAGTTGATTTGTGGGAGGGGTACATTGTTGGGCTTTCCAATGCCTCTCAATATTAGTGGCAAGGAGAAAACAAAGTCTTGCTATAAGGAAGTCGTGTGTGGGCCGCATAACACAGCTACACAAAAATGGGTTCCTATCTAAGAATCTGCAGCTGCAAAGAAGTTGGCAACATAAAGAGCACAACCAGCCTAACTTAAAGGCGTTGTACCCAAGGTGAGAACAACATTGACTCAAGAAAACACACCAGCACATTGAAACATTGGAACATCTAAAGGGAACGTTTATAGAATAATACACAACAATTTAGGTGTAGAACGGCGCCTTAAAGCATATGGACATGGAGTGAAGGAGAAAGCTTCACCAATTCAAAAGCTTCTATGAACACCACCTGGCAGGTGAAAAGTGGCAAGAGTGGTTTCTTTAACTGAAGCAAGGGTTTATCTAGATAGCACAAACAAATCCCCAATTACCATAAAGGGGGTCAAAAAGAACACTCCATTTTCATTCGAAAGAAGAAGGAAAAGCTTTCCAAGGGATTCATGGTGGTTGCAGGTTACTCTCGGGGAACTCTTGACATTAACAGAGTTCCCAACGATGCAAACATTAATGCAACCTATGCTCAAAAGAATGTTATAGACCCATTTTGTTGAAGAAATCCTCCGGCTGTATAGTGAGGATGCCTTAAATGTTTGGATCCACGACACACTTCTTGATCTTCCTAGTGTTACTACCACCGGAAAGCTGCGGAAACAGATGTCCACATGATACCATTTAAAAGAATCTCTCTGATGCATCACCAATGAATTTTTGTGGATTTGGTTTGTTGAAACAGCACCTGGCTTCTCAGCGTCCCACCAAATTTGAAGGATTTTGTAAAGTCTGCCAGCATGAGGGGCTAACACCTCCCTTCCTGTTCTTAGATGCAGTCTTCTACAAAGAAAATTGCGCTGCAGAGCCATAGGTAAACCCCGTGGGCATTACAATAAATACATTAAGTGGGAGCGAAAGGGTGTCTCGGAATGAAAAAAAACATGAATAAAAACGGCCGAGCTTAAGTGGGGCAACCCTCCATAACCTTGGTTAGAGAATAATTCCCAATTCTAGCCGGGAATCGAATTCAGGATCTCTTACATGACTGGCAGGTGCTCTACAGACTGAGATACGATACCAGACCATTTGGATTTCTCTTTAACTCAACCAAATGGAAAAAATATAGATATAACATCCTGAGCACAATGACTGGTTACACCTATCCAAATGATAATGAAGAATTAATAGAAATGACAAAAATGTTAGAAAAATAATAATTAAATGAAAGTTAAAGAAACTAGTAATTAGTATTTTGCGTGTGCAGATATTTCTTCGTGCGTTAAGAGAATTACAGAACTCACTTTATTCAAGTTAAAACCGCTCAGTTAGGATCTGACATGAGCAATCATTTTATATCTCTAATGAGGGCAACCCACTCGCCATCTCCTCTAATAAGCAAACACATTTTTATTCAAGAGTTTTCACGGATCGCTAGTTTCCTGAAAAGGTTCATTCCATTCCCCGAATTCCCTGTTCATCATTTCCTGTTTCTATCACTGTCATCTGTTTCAGGATTGAAGGAGCAGGCGACTGTTTGACGGATTGCGGCTGGTTGGTGGCTTCCAAACTGTAGAGCTTAAAGCCAGGATTAAGATGAACTTTACTTAACGTGACGCGACGTAATATGAAGTTAGGAAATTCTGTTAAATGAAGAGCTATTAGGATGCATTTTAACTTATAGTTACAGGAATTACTCTTGGTTGGTAGCGTTTCTTACTTCGTGCTACTGTTTCACGCTGATTGGTTTTAACTGTCTGTGACATCACTTATTGCAACGGGAAGGAAAATTGTGACTGTGCTAAGTCACGTTATGCCAATCCCAAATATTTCCATTTAATACAGTGTATTATACTTTCACGTTATGATATTTCTTAACAAGTCGAAACTGATAGTAAACAAATAAAACAAGGAGTTAAAATTATTTAATTTAATATTCTTTCTTCATGAACTGCACTTTAAATTATTTTATTAGTCCATTTATGAGATTTAAGTATTTAAGTCAATGGAGACACCGCAAACCTGGTTATTGAATTAATTTTACAAACTACACTACTGTACATATTCATTTACACTAATTGGTGTTTTTATCTTTAATATGTATTTATGTAGATCTTTATAATGGTATATATTATTTTAGATTTTTTGATTGAAGGTAACAGAGTGCATTAAAGTTCACTAAGGGTATAATAAAGATTATACACATGTTGCTCAAAGGTGGTTATAAAGTCCTAACATTATACAGGGTTATAGATAATAGATGCTTTGGTAATTATAATTGATACCTTAATATGTATCCACTTCATTTGTTATGTATTTTTCTTTTCTTGTAATAGTTTTCCCACAAATATAAAATATGATTACTACTCTATTACTTTTATTGTTGGTTTAGGATTAGTTTCTTATTGTTCACTTATTTATTATCTATAGCTTTCATAGGATATGTATTATCTTGAGGATAAATATTCTTTTAAGGGACTATAGTAATTATTAAACTGTTATCCCTTAGTTAGGTATTGATTTAATGCAATGAGTTTAGGGTGGAGTTAATGCACTCTAAATGGATTTTTCACATTTAATTTTGTACTTTCATAAAATGCACTACCTGTTGTTTACTGCATGGTGTGTGTCATTAACCTTGCAGAAAGTATTGGAACTCTTTTACCCATTAAAATAATCATTGAATATACTGGAAAGGTAAGCAGAAGCATTAAATCCCAAATAAAATGTATTTTAACTAGCATTATCATTTCTTTTTCTATGGATTTTTTTAGATAACACAAACAATTTGCAGCTGCCCGCTGTCATTACCCGTTCTAAATACTCGTTCCGAACTCCAGAGGAAAACAAACGAGTATGGCTTGTGTGTGCCACGCCTACCTAGAGATACTAACTAAACTAAAAGCAATGTACTCTTAATAACTAAAATTATTAATCTGCAAATGAATAAAATAGTAATGTAATGTTCATTACACTGTCCTGAAAGACAAATAAAATGGCTGTACTTACACCCCTAATAACATGTATATTAGAAATAAAACTTGAGATAAATTATTCATTATATTTGTTGTTGATACTTATGTCTTGGAAGTTATATCCAATATAATGTCTATTAACAGCGAGCTAAAAGGATTTGTAGAAAGGAATATATGGTGCATGTCAAGAATTCTGATTACAAGGCCGTGGGTTGGTCACTCTATTGACTATCACCTAAACACTGATGAGCACTGACAATGTTGTGGGCTTAGGCTTCCCGCTGCTGTGCAAAATTACAAACACAAGCAAGAATAGAACAAAATTCCCAAAGACGTGAAATAGGACTGACCACAATGGCGAAGAAAACACAATAAAATGACATGCAATAAACATAAATAAAAAACAATCATAATAATACAAATACCTCCCTTGGTCCCGCCTTTTCTACTGGATCCTCCTCTTTCCTTTTCACCTCCCCCCCAAAAGAAGAAGGTCATGGTTACCAAAGGGTATACCATAATTATTTCTAGGCGTATATATAGAGATATGCTTCAGTGAAACAAATAAATACGTGTTAATTTCTTTAACTAGGCAGTTTGTACAATATGCATAAGATGGATAGATAAGGTAATGTATTTCACTCAAAACATTTGATAACGAGATTTCACGGGCAATAAATGTTTTGAGACTCCCCGAATCCATAAAAATGCATTTTTAAAAATATTTCCTTGTCTTTGTGTGTGTGTGTGCGCGCGATGTTTGTGTATCGTTTGGCAGCATAACTCAAAAACGAAAAGTCGGTTAAACACTAAAACTTCTTGTTAAGTTGTCACTTCTAAGCGTACGAAGCATGCAACATTTTTCCAAAAATCTGAAGTTCTCAAAAAAGGCTCTAATAATTTTGAATAAAACACCATACCGTTAATATATTTTTATAGCAAATAAAATTTACTTATTGCACTTTCTGGGAATAGCCTCTGAAGATCTCTTCATTCTGGATGCTTTTTGTGCAACTGGTAAACCGTAAGAGACAATGAAAACTTACTACACTAAAAATGTAGATATCGTTAAAGTACACAAGCTATGGCATATACATTTTTGTTGCAGAGTTAAACGTTATCGGGATATTCCGTGTTATTTTTTTCAGTTTGAAGTTACTTAAACGTTTCTTAAATGGAAGATATCTTTCTTTTCGTCCCTCTTTTTTTACTCCTAGCAGGCAAATAGAAATGAATTTTAATTATTGTTTCATATACCGACAGATTTTTTTATTTTACACCTGTCATATAAATGGCAAGAAAAACCACTGACCTGGCGGAAGTTGTATAACCGTAGAGTTGCTTTACATTAGAACGTTATGACATAAGTCACGACAAAAAACATGTCATCATTATTATTTTACAATTGCATAAAACTTAGTATGTAACTCATGTTTATCTTCTATGCATTCAATCTAAATGATTTTGCACTTATTACTAAATATTATACAATCCTAAAAAACAAAAACAAACAAAAATCTGGTGTGTTCCATTCCATTAATCTTTTATCTATATCAAGCTAATGGAGATAAACATCAGCAGAAACGATCTTACCATTGACTTCTTTATAAGCAGACGCGAAATAAGGGAATGCACTAATCTAAACCGATATTCAATATCTAAAAAAATCTGATGTACTCCATTCACATGACTTTCTATACATCTCCGTAACAAATTATTTTTAATAAGCATAATCTTCTATTTAATTTAACAGATACGGTCTTGTTTCTTACTTCCTTTATAAGTAGAAGGGAAATAAGCGAATACCCTAAACTAAACTGATAAACAAATGTTTCAAAATGTGGTTGCTATGGGATTGAAATCTGTTTCTTTGCGCGACCAGGATTTGACAGATTCCCGTATGAAAATATAAATGTAAATGGTGTGTTATTTATGGACGCTCTTTAACTACTGTGATTCTCAGCGTCCCATTCTAAATTGGATATGAAAGACCGCTCAATTTTGATCGGAGGCCTCTCTATCAGGCTTGAGCTTCTTTTACATACCATAAATCTAAAACACGGGACCAACGGCTTTACTTCCCTTCCGAAGGAAGCCATGCTAGGATTTTTACGCCCGTGATAACCATTACGCCACGGAGGGCGACTAGAAATAATTATGCTATAACCTTTTGTAATCATGGCCTTCTTGAAATACGCATTGCTTTCCACTAACCCTTTAAGCTCGCTGTTAATAGACAAAACTTCTAAGACACAAGTATCATTAACAAAAATAATAAATAATTTATCTCAAGTTTTATTTCTAACATAGAGCTTGTAGAGGACATTAAGTTCAGTTATATTTATTTGTCTTTCAGGACAGTGTAATAAGCATTACATTACTATTTGCTTCTTTTGCAGACTAATAATTTGAGTTTTTAAGAGTAGTATGTTTTCAATTTAGTTAGTATCTCTAGGTAGGCGTGGAACACACAAGTCATACGAGTATTTGGAAGGAGCAATGTAACAAAAGAAGTAACAAAATAATAAAAAACGGTTCTTAAGTGCCCAAATATTCATTGTTAGTTTTATATAAAACACTTTTATCGAAAAAGAAATAATAATACAAATTAAAGATATCAGGTAATAAATTATGTGAAAGTACAAAATTAAATGTGAAAAATGAATTTAGAGTACAGTATCAGCAGCAAATCCACCTTAAATCATTGGACTAAATCAATACCTAAATAAGGGATAGCAGATGGTAGATTAGTAATTAATTTATCCTCTCATAAGGAAATTCGTCCTTAAGGTAATACGCATCCTATGAAAGCAGTTGATAATAAATAACTAAACAATAACAAACTAATCCTAAACAAACTATAATATAATAGGGTGTCTAATTCTAGTTTATATTTGTGAAAAAACCATTAGAAGGAAAGAAAAAGCATAAACAATGAAGTGGGTGGGTATTAAGGCATCCATTATAATTATCAAAGCACCCATTATCTATAACCCCAGCACCCTGTATAATGTTAGGACTTCATAACCAACTTTGAGCAACGTATGTATAATCTTTTTTACACCCTTGGTGAACTTTAATGCACTCTGTTACCTGTTAGCAGAAAATCGAAAATAATATATACATGAATAAATATTAAAGAGAGAAATACCATTTAGCGTAAATGATTTTGATTAAAACACGATATGTTTAAGGTATTTTCATGACAAATCCTTTGCTAAATATTCTCGGAATAGCCACTGAGACCATATTCATTCTAGATGATTTTTGCATAATTGGTAAACCGCAAGAGATTGGCTGAAACTTACTGCACAAAAAAAAAAAAAATGTAAAAATCATGAAAATATACGATTTAAGTCATACAGATTCTTTGTGGAGTTGACCATTTCCGATATATTCCTTGCTATTGGTTTCAATTTTTAAAATGAATTTGTCAATTTCTGGCATTTTAATCGTTTTTATCACACCCACGTGCAATTGTTTTTCTAACTTTATCACACTCACGTGCATTAGTTTTTTTCTCTGAATATCAGTGCGCAGTGATATTCCTTTACATAATGGCGGAAGTTCCAATAGAAATATTAATTGCAAACATGCTTTACTAAGGCAAAATAATAGCATGCAGCAATACAAAGAAATCTGGAAATTATAATATGGTCATCAAGTTGCAGTGATTTCGGTGCAAATAAACATCAAGACAAATGGTTTAGGAATATTATTCTTCGTGTCCATATAGGCTAATCGTTGTTAATTTATTCACGAAATAGTCGTATTAAATACAACTCGAGCTACAAATTTTCTCTAGATAAATTTATGGATTAAAAATATAAACTCTCGTTATATTACTTATGATAATTTATTACAGAGGTGCAGAGAATGTCACACGCATAGAACAAATCATATTTTTTATAATAGTAGTAATTAATTAACATACTTTACGACAACTGGAGTTTGACGTACACTCGAAAATATGATCTAAATTAGCAATCAGTTAAGAGTAATGCTTAATGACATGATTACGTTATGCTTTCCTAATACTCTATATTCTTGTAGGATGTACAGCAAATTAGGTTGACGTTAGCTAAGGAAGATTGCTACGGTTACCTCCAGACTGAACGAGAGAGAAAAGAAAATAACGAGAGAGGTTTCTTCTCGTTCATTCTAACGGAATACATCGAACTGCAATCTGTCTGATCCAAGTCCACCCTTAGCACCAAATTACATCCATGTCTACAATAAATTTAATTAAGAAGGGCAAGGGAAGAATAGGCTTAGGAAACAAATCTGCCTGCCTTGTCCATTGATTCCCGTTCTCTTCATTCTGTTCCTTTCTACAAGTAGTCTTCACAATACATTATCAGTCCATTCACAGAATGATCCAGGTACAATACCACGATCACCCTTCTCTGCTCTATTTGAAACTTCTCCTATAAGAGCAACTTCCAGTCCTATTTGGGGATTTCTATTCTCATTGAAGGAAAATGTGCTATTGCTCTTTTTACGTAATATGATACCAGCCAGTCACCTACTCCTTATTACTTTCTCTAGCATGTATGCACAATGTATATAGTAGCTACATCAGGACTGTGTTTCACTGAAAGTTCTATACCGAGATTCGTCGGAAATACCTGTTTTGAAATGCTCTGAATCCAAAAGCATTTTAGAAAATGATAGGTGTGTTGCAGCGGCTCCATTATAGGTGGTTTAGGGCGTTTTGGGTTCGAATCCCGCGTGATGGTTAAAGGGAAAACAAAATTGTGTGGAGATGACTAACCTATCCTATATTTCATAAAGTTTTAATTCATTAAACCACAAAAAATCATTAAATTTGGTTACAATTAATTTGCTTCTTACTTAATTTTAACTAAATAAGGAAGAGTGATAAGATATGAATATATATATATATATATATATATATATTAACACTTATTATATACTAGCTCAGGATATGTCAGCATGTTTCTATCACGGCCAATCGTTTCCACCGCGGAATAAAGTATAACATCTTAACTGATCGCGTTTCACATGGCAAATGAAGTCGCGCCCCAACAAGAAATCCGATGCATTCGCTTCTGTCATGTCCAACCTCTAAATGGAACTTCTAGCCAAACCGTCTTCTGCAATTTACGACATGTTTCACAACATTTCTTCCCTGGTCATTTCAGATGCATATTTGTCTCTTCTTAACATAATTTATATCCTGCTTATAAATACCTTTTAATTCCGTGGTAGACATGTATTGTCTCAATGTGGACACAAAAATAAAATAAAAGATAAGACTGTTATTAAACTTTGTATTTAAGTTTAGCATCCTCCAAGGATGGTATAAGAAAATCTTTTACAAGGAAATTTTTTTGAAATGTTCGATTTCTAAAAAAGAACGAGTCTTTCGATTTTGATTAAAATGCCGTATATTTAGTCACATGAGTGGCAAAGGTCGACAGGGGCCTCCTAATCCCTCCTAATCCTAATTCACGTAAAGGACAGTATGAGGTGGGAAGATTTTCCTGAAACTTCAGTAATAGTTCATTTACATATTTCTTTACCAAACTGGATTTGTATCAAATTTTTGGATGGTATGCAATACTTTCTTTACCTACTATGTGCATTGTACGATAAAGTAAATATATAATACACGTAAACATTAATAATTAACTTGAATATTTTTCATTTAAATTGTTCTTTATTATTTTCTCTACCACTCTTCCTTGCTAATGGAGAAAGTATCAACATTCCATCAAAAATTCGGTATTGAGATATTTGTTGAACCCACAGAAAACCATTTTAGCAAGAGCAATAGTAAAAACTCATATGTGTTTCATTCACTTGACTTTCTCTAGCTGTTGCACATACAAACTATTCTTATAAAGGATTATTCTTTTATCTACATCATGCTAATCGAGATAAAAATTAGCGAAATCAGCCTTATTACTTGCTCCTCTATAAGTAGAAGGTAAGCAAGGGAATTCACTAGGCTAAAGCGGTATTCAAATATTTTAAAAGCTTATGGATATGTGAACATTTGAAATTCGATGAAACGAAAGGTAACTTCATGTTTGAGAATAGTCACGTAGTTTAAAATTGAAACCAATTACAAACAATCAATTCAATTCCTCACTGAATATATATAAATTATGCATTTATACGAGAATAACTTTTGTGCTGTAAATTTTTGTTTATCTTTTACAGTTAACTAGTCATGCAAATTTCATACAGAATTAAGAGTTCTTCATAGGTTATTCCCAGAAAATTCAAGATATACATTTTATTTGTGATATAAATATCTGTAGTATGCATATTTTAATCAAAATCATTACAACCATTTTTGAGAAAATAAAAACTTTCAAAAATAGTTTTATATAAAGAGAAATCTGCATAAGAAGGAGTTAATGGTTTGTTAATAATCTGCCTGTCTTATCCTTGGAAGATACTAAACATGAATACTCAGTTGGTATTTAACAGGCTTTTCGTTTTGAGCTATGCTGTTTATAGAAGCGCCCGCACATACACACACACACACACACACTCACACAAACTCACAAATGGGTCTTTTTTAGTTTTTTTTATTCAGAGAACCCTAAACCATGCATTTCCGAGGAAATCTCGGTATTGAATTTTGAATACAAGTATTCGATACGAAAGTTTTTGTAAGAATTTCCCTCCTAAGAACCCTTTACTTGGAAAATTCTTCATTAGTTTTATGTACCAAATTATTGTTATTAACATGTCATAGGTTTGAGAGGCTCATTTGAAAAATATAATGTAATATTTAAATGTTCTTGGAATTGCTTGTTATGCCCTAAAAGAAAAGCTGGCTAATTAATACTAAGAAATATTATCTCAAGTCTATATTTGTTGTAAGGAAGTAGACGTGGGTGCTGAGAGGAAGCGATAAAAAACGTATAAAAGCTGCCAAGCTGAGATTCTTGAGTCGATAGTCGATCTCGCCCTTAGAGGCCAAAAGAGTAGGCAAGAATTCAGAGTAGAAGTTGAGTTAGAAACAATATGGCAGAAGAACAATTAGTATTTTAATGAAACTCTTTGAGCCATATTTGAGAAGATCAAAATTTCGAAACAGTTTCCATATAAAGGGCAGTTCTGGGTGCGATGGTTTTATCGAAAATCTACATATCGCATTCTTGAAAGATTTAATTAAATGATATTTTTGGAATTTAACTAACTCTTCGTTACATGTTTTAGCCCGTATATAAAATGAACATAGAGCAGGTAATGTATTCCACCCAAAATTCGATGAGATTTCACCGGAAATACATGTTTTGTAACCCCCTGAAACATATTCGTATATGTATTAGTGCGCGTGCTCGCGCGCGCGTGTGTGTGTGTCTTCAAGAAAGAAAAGTCGGTTAAATCCGAACGTAAAACCAAGTTTGGTTAAATACCAAATTTGGTCTTACTTCCGTATCTGGATGGGGCACCAAGATTTTCAAGAAAATTCCCCCACTCCAACTACCCTTTACATGGAACATTTTTCGAACATTTTTATTTTCTCAAAAATGTCTCTAACGATTTTGATTAAAATGTCAAATGTTTAATGTATTTTATGATAAACGCATATTCTGAACTTTCTACTAATTCTTCTCTATTCCAGAAAATACAGAATATACATTTTGTTTATCATAAAAATATATTAAACATATGACTTTTGTATAACTTTTGTAAAACTAGTAAAACGTAAAAGAGACAAAAACTTATTCCACAAAAAATATGGAAAATATGTGTTATAAATTTTTTGTGGAGTTAATTGTTTTTGAGATTTTCCAAGTAATTAGTTTCCATTTTTAGAAACTTACGTTTCTCAAACGGGAGACTTGCTTATTTTCGTCTCCTATTTTGTTTACTACTAGCAAGCAAAGATGACCGGATTTTAAAAGATCTGCCTTGTGTATTCCCTAATTTCCCTTCTATTTCTACAAGAAAGGAAATAATAAGAGCAATTATAGTTATGTTTATCTTGATTAGCATGACATATATAAAAGAATAAACTTTTGTAAGGAAAGTTTGTTTGTGATATGTCTAGAGAACGTCGTGTGAATGGTACCCATCGGTCCATTTTAGTTAAGTTGTTCACAGATACACACATACATGCACAGTAGCACCCTTTTTCTAAAAATGTTTCTTTTTGGATTCAGTGGACCTCCGAATATATTTATTCTCTGTAAAATCTTGTTTCAAATTGTTGCGTGGAATACAACACCTTATCTACCGACTATGTACCATTTATATTGTTAGAAAAAGTAAGAACATCTAATGTGTATCATTCACATGACTTTTGTAGGTGTTCCATAAACAAATTTTGCTTGCTAAACATTGTTCCTATATTTACGTCATGCTAAATCAAATAAACATTAGCAGAAATGGTCTTATTAGTTGAAGGGAAATACTCTAGTCAGATGCGATAGAAGCTATCCCAGGCGAAACATTTGAAATACGGTTTTCTTTTGTATTCCCGGGAGTACGAGATGTAGCGAAACTTGAAACCAATAGCAAGAAAAATCTGCGAAACGGTTAACTCTACGAAATAAATGTGTATGATATAAATCGTGTGTTTTATTGTGATCTACATCTATTGTGTACTAATAAGATTTGGTTCATCTCTCACAGTTTACGAGACATTCAAAAGTCATCCAGAATGAAGAGGTCTTCAGAGGCTATTCCCAGAAAATTCAAGATATATATTTCATATGTCATGAACATATCTTATACCTAATGCATTTTAATCAAAATTGTAAGAGCATGTATTGAGAAAATCAAAGTTTTTTAAACATTGCACATGTGAATTGTAGTTGGCATGGGGGATTTTGTTTGAAAATCTTAATATCGTATCTTGAACTTAAATGCTAAGTTTGGTATTTAACAGACTTTTGTTTTTGAGTTATAATGCCCCCAGACGCACACACACACACACACACACACACACACACACACACACACACACACATGCACACACAACATAAAAAAATAAATGGCGTGTTATGTACGGACGCTCTTTAACTGCAGTGGTTCTCAGCGTCCCATTCTATATTGGGCGTGAAAGATCCCTTAATTTTGCTCAGAAGTCTCTCCATCAGGCTTGAGGTTCTTTTACGTGCCGTAAATCGGGACCAACGGTTTTACTTCCCTTCCGAAGGGAGCCATGCTAAGGACTTTTACACCCGAAGAAAATCCATCGTCCTCCGCCGGGTTTGAACCCGCGACCTGGGACACACACAAAGGCACAAAAAGGCACACACGTGGACATGTTTCTATAAATGTTTTAATTGAATCGGAGCTCCCAAAACGTGTATTTTCGGTAAAATCTCGTATCGAATTCCTCTCTATCTGCGTCTTTCTGTCTGTCTACCTCTGTGTGTGTCTGTGGACAACATAACTCAAAAACGAAAAGTCCGTTAAATACTAAACTTGGTATTCAAGTTTAGCATCTACCAAAGATACGACACGGAGATTTTCAAGAAAATATCCCCACACCAAACTATCCATCCGCGGATTCTCATCGGATCCCTGAACTTAAGCAGCATTGGATGTCGTCAGTACCTGAATGTGTGGTCGCATCACGAGACCAGGAGCGGATCACCGAAAAACCTCAACCAGATATTGCACGGAAACGCATCTCAAAATCTCGCACTAGTAGAAGTTAAGCTGCATTAGCGCGTTGACATTATTTGGATGGATGACCGCAACACGACACCGGAAAAAATCAAGCAGGAGGCTGCGTAATTGACATTTTACCAGATCTGGTGCTTAGAATCTTAGGCAAACCTGGACAGCACTTGGATGGATGATTACAACATGACACCAGACACGGATTGCGGAGAAAATCACAAGGAAACTGGGTGATTGGTCTGATAAAAACATTATTGTTAGAAGGTTAAGCAATATTGAGTGTGGCCAGCAATTTTTTGTTGTTGTAAAGGGGAGACAGAGAGTTGGACAGGATAAAGAATTGCTTATCTCGTCATTGGGTTCAAAGTTCAAAGGCTAGAAGTGGAGTTGGGATTACAGGTAATGAAATCGGTATGGTCAGGTTCTGCATTGCACCCTCATTAGTGTAGTTTCTCTGCCGGCCGAAAGTGGTCCAGTAGAAGGATGGCGAAGATTAGGGGTGATAGAAATGACTAGAGGCCGTAACAGACACCTAGGGAGTAAAGGAAAATGCGGAAGGAGGTAGGGTTATCTTTATTGTGCTTTATTGTATTTTTGCCTGGTTTCCCTCAATAAAGATCTTGGGGGTTCTTGATTTGTTTGTCGATCCGGCCCCAAAGTGGGAAGTTCAAGTCGAGTTCTGCTGACGGTGTGATGTTGTTCTGTAGCGTTGGTCTATGGTCATGGACTTGGAATAACTGAGTTATCGTTGGTGAAAATGTCAGGGTGGTTGTGTCTGCAGAAGTACGTCATCTGAGATGTCGCGTCTGTGCGTTTGTCGTCTCTTGGGTTTTGGTGGTGCAATCCTAACGGATCTCTGCTGTCGTGTGACTTATCATCTGGGAGTATAGTCGCTTGAAGTCATTGAACAGGGACCTGAGCGTTATGGATGTGTCGGTTAACTGCTCCGAAGTGACGAAGCAGCAGTGCCGGTGACTTGCCTGACATCCTGTAGCTCGGCTTCAATGCTGTGAAGGCTGTGTCGCATTGCTGTTGTTGTGTCGGCTTGAGTCATGGCTGTCAGTGTCTCCTCTAGCGAGGCCAGGCGAGTACTGATGTAGAGGTAGAGGTCCTGAACGGTGTCCTTCAGGGTGTTTTTCACTGCGGAGAAGTAAGCGGGCATGGAGGTCGGCGTAGGTTGCTGGAACTCCGGCTGATCTTGAGTGGCGGGGGTGGCTGATGCAGGAGGCGTTGCTGAGGTGGTGGCCGGGGTTATAAAGGTTGGAGATCTCGGTGGAACTCTGGTGGCGGCTGCTGCGAGGGGTATGATGGGCACTGCGCCTGACCCGTTTAGTGGCCGTGCAGTACTACCGGCGATGCCTCAAGCCATGCGCTCTGTATTAGGCGGTGAGTTGTCTGTTGCCACAGTAGTGACAGCGCTGCAGGTGGTGTTCTCAATTTGGCAAAGTGCATAGCAGCGGGGCAGGGATCCTGGCGACTCACTCGGATGACCTCTGTGGTCAGGTGCAGACCTAAAAAGGGCAGGCCGATCCTCAAAGCCACTTCAAAGTCGCCAGGATCAGCAAACTTAAGGCGTACTAATGATGACCGTCCCCAAGCGCAGTAGATGCTGGTGGCCGTGATCACTGCGGAGACAAAGCGGTGAGGAAGGTTCCGTGGTACTTTTCTGATGGCCGCACTACTGAGTCTCACTAAACACGTCTCCCTCCAGGAATCGACTCCTCACCTCTCTCGCGCAGCCAGACCCCGTGGCCAACGTAAGCAACGGTAGAGCCAATCAGAGACGCCGCAGGCAAAACGCAATCTCGAGCTCAGCAGGAAGCCAGGAAAATATTCTCGGGCGCAGGTGTAATAATGGCAAAGCAACCATGAATGATTATCGCAAAAAAAAAAAAAAACCAAAAAACATGCCGTAAAATTGTTTTAGCACACAATCGGACTCACATTCTACCAGGCTCTGATAGTCCTATCCTCACCTTCGGCTCTCTGGTCTGGGCATATGCTGCCCTCTCATACATAAAGACGCTTCAAAGCATCAAAACAAAGTCTTACGAACCTTAGTAAAAGTTCCGAACTTTGACTCGGCAGACAAACTTAATGCGGGTGTAAAAATGTATACAGTAGAACAATTTATCAAAACGCTTGTCTCCGAACTCCATGACAACTCGCGGACCATCACAATCCTCTATCGCAACAACTAGGGTCTTACGACATTGACAATAGAAACAACCGACCACAACACCTCTTCGACAGATCCCTCTCAAACACCATCACCGTCATAGAAGTACAACCTACTCAACCCAAATTGAATGTCCTGCTAGGACTTGCAGCACTGCACGCCAACAACACCAAGAGGTCCGGCAACACATAACAACTCTGCACGCCAACACCATCAGATAGCCCTGCACAGGTACCATCTAAACCGCGACAAGCTCAGGAAATAGTATTTCCGATAACTCACAACCAACACCCACCCCCATCTTGAAATTTCGAAACTTCTTTGCATGCATTGTATTGTCTGTCAGACCGTTCTTGTTCTCACATTAGCTCTATTTCTACTGCGTTCAACTGCACGTAAGCATATGGTCATGCATGTCATTTCTTATTACACTTAGTCAGTCAGTCCGTCTATACATAACAATAACCTAACCCGTCCAATCCAACTAACTTATCGCCCTACTCACTACCTGCTCAGACTTCGGAACGTGTAGTACCCAGCATTTCTCACACTCCCTTGCCCGCTACTAATTGGGGTGCTCTGCGGAACCCGAATACTAACGCATACAATACACTATAACAAGCATCTCTTGCTCTCGCATGTTTAGCATTGCTAGCCTAACGTGGGGAGACAATGCAGTCTTTGAGGATGATTGACACCGGAGGCGATTTTGCCAGTTCCTGTATGAGGACAGCAGAGTTAAAATGATTGAAAGCTTTGCTTTTTACGATTCCAATTTAACTCGATTGTTTTCCCATGAAGTCATCATTTATCTCGATTAACACGAAGAAGAGAGAAGAATAAGAGTTTGTAAGAACAATTTGTCGTAAGATAGGTAGAGAAGGTCATGTGAAATGAACACACCAGACCTTTTTTTATTTATTTCCAAGAATATGGAACATCTGGCCAAAATTTACGGCTGATCACATGGATCCACAGCACAATAAAACAACACAACATGCCAAAGCAACAAAAACAAATATATCTGAATATATACATGGAAACACAAAGTGCAATGGTGCTAAAAAGAATAAAAGAAAAAAGCTCATTTCCAGAAATTTATGAAATTTTAAATATGTTTTAATTAGGTAAAATTGATTAACATTTTATAACATCAGAATAGATAACGGGCTATTTTGGTGCTTTTACTGTATAAAATTTCGCTCGGGTCCCTCTTACTTTCTTTGCTATACACCTATATGAGGTAGGAGATATATTACATTCCACCCAAAAATTCGGTATCGAGATTTCAGTGGAAGTATATGCTTAGAGGTAACAGCAACTACTCCCGCATTCCCGCCAAGAAAAAAAGTATAACGCAGATTTAGAAAAACTCCCATATGTCTATGAGTGCACACGCTCTGCAGGCTCAAAAATTAAAAGTCTGATAAATACCAGACTTGGCATTTAAGTTCCAAGGCTGCAACAGGAGTGTTTTCAGGGAAAACATCCGCACCCCTTTGCATGCAAGCATTTTCGTTATTTTTTAATTTCTCAAAAATGGCTCTAATGATTTTTATATATGCTTTAATCAGAGCCTTTCAAGACACTCCAGGGACAAAGGTAAGAAAAGTTGCTCTTGCCTAGGTCGGTTACATATGTCAGCTCTTAGTGGTACCTGATCAATAGCCACATGAACTCCTTGTCTCCCCCTTCCAGATTTTCTTACAAATTTATTAAATCTGTTTTTCTGGGACTCAAATTTAAAATTGAAGACATTAAGAAAATGTTTCTACATATTTTTAGAGATTCTTTGTGTATTGTTCTGAACCATTGAGCTTTACAATGTTTTGGAAAGGTAAAGTTAAATAGTAAAATTAAATGCCAAAATGGGATTTGAATCGTTTCCTATACACGACTTGCGTGGCAAAAATTAATTAATTAACATTTATATTGATTTATTTTTCTTTCTGCATTCTTTTTTGTTTCGTGTTTAGTACCATTTTAGTTTGTAATTTCATTTATGTATTTCGATGCTTATAATTCTTTTTCTTGCTTTTTGCATAGCTATCATTTGTTGTTATCATTACATTCTGGATTAATGAGTGCATTTCTTTGACTCCTGTCCTACAAATGAAGCACTATGAATGAAAAAATAAGGCACACGCTCCATGGACCCCGAGATTATTTGAGCATCATTTCACCAATTTCATTCAGTGTCCGATATGACCAACCAGGTTAAGAGAGGTTAAGTAAAAAAAAAAAAAGACACACACGTCCATATTCTTTTGATTTAGTCATTGATGTGCGATCCAGAAAACATGCAATAACTTTGACATATGGCAAAAGACACAAAAGGCTCCCTATCTCAAACTGTTTATCTAGGACCCCTCTACAACCCTGCATATAATATATATGAATCACGTGAAGGCATTTTCAGATGCACATTCTTGCAGGACCATAGTAGCTCAGGTGGTTAAAACTGCATAATATCTACATAGGGATAAATTAAAGTACCGCTGTTCGAATGTAACCAATAATCAGTTTTTTTAGTCCACCACAAAAACAAAGTTCAGTTATTACGTTTTAATTACACAAATGCTTTCAATAAATCTATTGTTTTATTGCATTAATCTACGAAGGTTCTTTGACAAATACTGCATTTAATATGAACACTAGTTAAATGCCAGTCTTTTTAAAGTAATTTGTGCTAGAGTGTTTATCGTCTGGGCGTATTAGTACTGCTTAAATTGTGTACCTCTCTGAGAAAAACAAAAAAATTAAAAAACTAAAAAATGGAAACTTGAAAGAGCGTTGAGGTCATAGTATCGTTGGATTCGATGACTACGCTATACCGACTCACTAACCAGTAAGATAGAGCAGATCGTTCTCGCTAACTACACATGATCTAAAATCAACCGAACTGTTATCACCCTCAAAGAACAGGCAATTTTGTCAAAGGTGAGAATCCAATAATTTTAAATATAGGAGGGCAGTTTTTTTTCAACCTCCGATAGGCTATAAATAAAAGAAAAGTTGATAGAAAACAATTATTTTATTACTAAAAGCTTTGTTCACTTATGGTTACTGTTCAACATAATCACCGAAAAGATTGAGACATTTATCGTACCTGTGCATAAGCTTTGCAATACCCGCTTCAATAAATGTTGCCGCCAATGATTTCAAATGAGCTTTGTTTTGAAGATCTTCGTTGGTTTGAAAGTGCTGCCCTCCTAGCCACGTCTTCAATTCAGGGAAAAGGTGAAAGTCGCTGGGTGCTAGGTCAGGACTGTACGGCGGAGGTTTGTGCTAGCAGTGTGGGGACGAGTGTTGTCATGGATCAACACAATTCCTGAAGTCAGCATTCCTTTTCCTTTTTTCTGAATGGCTCTCCGCAAACGTCATAAAGTACGAAGATTTTCAAATCAACGTCATAGCTCATTTGAAATCATTGACGGCAACATTTTTTGAAACGGATATTGCAAAGCTTGTGCACAGGTACGATAAATGTCTCAATCTTTTCGGTAATTATGTTGAAAAGTAACCATAAGTGTACAAAACTTTTAGTAATAAAATAATTGTTTTCTATGAACTTGTTTTTTATTTATAACCTATCGAAGGTTGAAACAAAACGGCCCTCGTAGTATGGATTGTGCACCAATACGGCATTTCTTTGACTCCTGGCATACAAATGAAGCATTTTGAATGAGAATATGCCACACGCGTCCACATTCTTTTAATTTACGGCCATTGTTGTGCGATCCCAAAAAACAGGTCATAACTTTAACATTTGGCAAAAAGACAATATATTACCTATCTCAAACTGTTTATCTAGGACCCCTTTACAATCCTGCCAATTTGTGCTGTTGAATTCTGGGATATCCTGAATATATAACAGCTGTATCATAATTAATAGTATGAAGTAAAACGCTTGACAGTATATGAAAACAGAAGCAAAAATCTTGGGTGTACCATTCACATAACTTTCTCTAGTTGTTCCAAAACTAAACTAATCTTATAAAAGATTATTCCTTTACCTACATAATGATAATTTAAATACACATTAGCGGAATTGGTCTTATTACTTGCTTCCTTGTAAGTAGAAGGCAAATAAGGAAATTCATTAGGATAAGGTGGTAATAAAATATTTTGAGAGCTGATCGCTGTGTGAAACAATTGAGATTTGGTTTGCTTGCATAGTCCCGTTTGAGTAACGATAGATAATTCATAATTGAAACCAATAAAAAGGAACATCTACAAGAAAAACTTGTGACACGTATTATGTGTGTTAACGAGATCTACATATTTAGTATGTTTTGTTTATCTGTTACGGTTTTACCGTTATGCAAAATTCTAAACTCTCATCTAGAATAAAGCGGTCTTCAGAGGCTTTTCCCAAAAATGCAAGATTTACAGTTTATTTGTAATATTCAGGAAGTTAATTAAAATTGTCAGTCATTTTTGAGAAAAACAAACTTTTCAAAGAGTTTTCCTTGTAAAGTGTAGTTTGTGGTGGGATTTTCTTGAAAATCTTGATATCGCATCCATGGAAGATACGAATCATAAATAACAAGTTTGGTATTTAACGGTCTTTTCGTTTTTGAGCTATGCTGTCCACAGATCGACACACACAAACACAAGCACACACGGTCCTTTTTCTAAAAATACTATTATATATAATATATACATTCTGATTATTACTTTCTAAAGCACGTATGTACAATGTACATAGTAGATATAGAATATATTGTATTACACCCAAAACTTCTATGCCGAGATTTAACCGGAAATACATGTTTTGAGATCCGCTGAATAAAAAAACACTTTAAGAGAAGTGTGTATGTGTGGGGCCAGTATAGTTCAAAAGCGAAACATTTCAGTATCTTCCAAGGATAACACACGAAGATTAAAAAAAAATCTTGCTATCCTCAACTAACCTTTACATGAAGCATTTTTCGAAAACTTTGATTTACTCAAAAATCTCTCTAAGTATTGTGTTTAAAACATCATATATTTAATGTACTTTTATTAGAAACTAAGGGTATATTTTGAATTTTATGGTAATAGCTTCAGTAGTACTCTTCATTTTTGGGTGATTTTTATATAAATAATAAACGTAAGAGTTAGGCATAAACTTACTATACAAAAATGTACATCTGGTTATAACTACAATTTATAATATGTCATATTCATATTTTTTCGAGAAATTCTTCGTTATTGGTTTCAATTTTAAACTTATCTCATTCGGTAAGTTATCTTTTGTTTCAAATCTTTTTTGTTTTACTCCTAGCCTTTGAAAGTGAACCGAATTTGAATGAAAAAACAAATACCGACAGCTTATAAATGAATCGACTGTTGCTTTTAGAGTGCTGTATTCCTTATATCCCCTCTACTTCTAAGAACAAAGAAATAAAACTATTTCTGGTAATTGTTATCTTGAGTAACATTATGTGACCAAAAGAATGATATTTTTCAAGAAGAGAAAGTATGCAGAACAGATAAAGATACATCTCAGCAACAATTTTTTTTTTTTTTATTGTTTCATTTATATAGCCCCCTTTAACATCTAAGGTCATATCGGGGGCTTTCCACTTGAGACAACTCGTTGTCTGTAGGTACTTTTTACATTGGTTTAAATCTTTTTGTTTTACTCAAACACGCATACAAACTTCCAGACTCGGAGGGAATAATTCTGGCTAAAGAAAAATTCCCCGCTCCAGCCAGGAATCGAACCCGGGGCCCCGGGGTGAGTAGTAAGCTCGCTGACAACTCGACCACAACAAATTATTGTTAAAAAGTGTATGCTAATATTTACTTCATCCAATCAGAAAAAATTAACAGAAATAGTCTTATTACTTGCTTCCTTGCAAGTAGAAGCGAAGTAAGGGAGTACCATAAGTTAAAGTGATAGTCAAATGCTGGTTGCTATCTGACTGAAGTTCCTTTGTTTATATGGACAGAAGTTGACAAATTCCCGTATGAGAAAAGCATAAGTTTTTCAAGGCTGGAACCAAAAGCAAGGAATATCTCAGAAACGATCGACTGCACGAATATATATATATATATATATATATATATATATATATATATATATATATATAGACAGACAAAAACTTACCAAAAAATGTAAAGCACATTAAAACACACAATTCATATTGTGTATATATATATATATATATATGTATATATATATATATATATATCTATTACGGTTTAGAGTTATACAAAATTCCTTAAAATTCATCCAGAATAAAGTAGTCTTCAGAGGCTATTCCCAGAAAATTCAATATATACATTTTATTTGTTAGGTAAATATCTTTAATATATGACATTTTAATCAAACTCGTTAGAGCCATTTTTAAAAAAAATCATAATTTTCGAAAAAAATCCATGTAAAGAGTAGTTGGGGGTGGGGAGATTTTCCTTAAAATCTTCGTGTCGCATCCTTGAAAGATACCAAACTTAAATACCAAGTTTGGTATTAAACGGTGATTTCGTTTTTGAGCTATGCTGCCCACAGACACATACACACAGACACACATACACGGACATTTTTCTAAAAATGCGTTTTTTGGATTAAGGTTGTCATAAAACATGTATTTCTGGTAAAATGTGGTATTGAATTTTTGGGTACTTTTACAAAACCTTCTCTATACACTATGTGCATAGAACGTGTAGAGAAAGTAAAAATATTACAGTACGTAATCTGATTAATCCTGATTAGCAAAAGAATGTCTGATATGCGCTTTGCAAAAACAAGTGACTTTCCATTAGTAGAACTTTTCATAATGTAAAAAAAATATCTAAGTGTTCCTATTACACTACTTTCTCTACCTGTTCCGCTACAAACTATTCTGCTCTCAACTTCGTGCCAATCGAGATTAAATATTAGCAGAAATATATAACTTATTATTTCCTTTTGGATAGAAGGAGAATAAATGAATGCAATAGGCAGTTGCTATAGCGATAGATCCTGGAGTAAAATAGATTAAAAACGATCGATAACTTTCCGATTCCGAAAAATATAAGTATTGGAAAATGTATACCAATCATAAGGAAATGGCTAACCTGGGGATTGTTAAGTTCATAACAAATTTATATTTAACAAAATCCAAATTTTTTGCGTAGTACGATTTACGAGTTATGCAAAAGTCTTTCAGAATGATCCGTACTTTAGAGGTTTTTTCCAGAAAATTCCAGATATACATATTTTACCATTAAAATATGTTAAGCTTTTTTACTTTCTCTACATATTCTATGTACATTGTGTATAGAGAAGGTATTTTAATGCACTCAAAAATTCGATACAGAGATTTCACTGAAATACATGTTTTGTGTCCCCTAAATCAAGAAAAAAAAACAATTCTGGAAAAAGACCCGTGTGTGTGCGTGTGCGTATCTGTGTGTGTCTGTGGACAGCATAGCTCAAAACGAAAAGACCGTTAAGTACCAAAATTGGTATTTATGTTTCGTATCTTGCAAGGATGCGACTTGAAGATTTTCAAGAATATCTCCCCGCCCTTTTACATGGAAGTTTTTTCGAAAATTTTGATTTTCTCAAAAATGGTTCTATCGATTTTGATTAAAATATCGTATATTAAAGATATTTACCTGACAATTAATATGTATATCTTGAATTTTCTGGGAATAGCCGCTGACGACTACTTTATTCTGAACGAATTTTGCATAACTGCTAAAACGTAAGAGATAGACACAAACTTACCACACTAAACTGTAGAGCATATTAAAACACACAATTTATGTTATATAACTTTTTTTTCGTGAAGTTGATCTTTTTTGAGATGTTCCTTGGTTTTGATTTCAGCTTTAAAAAACTTATACTTTTCTCATACATACATTGTCAACTCCTGTCTGTGCAAACAAAGGAACTTCAGTCACATAGCAATCAGCTTTTGTCCATCACTTCTACTTACAAGGACGCAAGTAATAAGACTATTTCTGCTAATGTTTCTCGAATAGCATTAAGTAAATAAAAGCATTAGCTTTTTAACTATAATTTTGTTGTAGAGAAAGTCATGTGAATGGAGCACATGAGATTTTTAACGTTGTAGCCATGTTTCAGAAAATAATAATTTTCGAAAGTTTTTCCACTAGTGAGCAGATTTTCTTCAAAGTCGTGTCACAACCTAGAAGGGAGCTGAACTTCAATATCAAGTTAAGCATTTAACCGCCTCTCATTTTTATTCGGGAGACCTCCAAACGTTGTTTTGAATACAACACACACTCACATACACACTTACGGAACTTTTTACTGATAATGATACTTTATTAAGGGGTCTTCAAAACCTGTAGTTCAGGTAAAATAGTATTGAATCTTTGTGAGGGATGCAATATCTTTTCTACCTACCCTGGAGGTA
Source organism: Hymenopus coronatus (assembly GCA_030762935.1). Lineage (NCBI taxonomy): Eukaryota > Metazoa > Arthropoda > Insecta > Mantodea > Hymenopodidae > Hymenopus > Hymenopus coronatus. Next base: position 128,148,853 of record CM060897.1, on the reverse strand, counting down.
CTTACAAAAAAGTAAAAGCATACAAAACAGAATTCCTGCTATCGTTGTACCGCTGTTTTGAGGAAAGTAACTTTCTGGAAGCGTCCGTGGCACGAATAAACGCTTTTTTATGTTTTGGTGGACATGTGAGTCTCTTTTGGTTATATATTCTCGGTGAATGAATCACGCATGCTCGCTATCGGCATGGAGAAATTCCTCCATTGTATCGGCTCGATTAATCACTTTGTTGTGAATGAACAGCTGAAGTTACATTGCTGTGATGGCGAAGAATAGGCTTTTAGCTTGAAAATGCTTTTCTGTCAACACGTGCCGCAGTACACGGTTAAAGCTGGCGTTTACTATGATACAATCATACGTATATGATCTTTATATACTTCAGTATACGGTCAAAACATTCAGGGGGTCTATAGAGCATTTATGTAATGTTCGGTTACCTAATGAGTCCCCTCTACAGAGTAATACGGAGATTCACACTGGCAGACTGGTAACAATTTAGCAGATTTGTGGTGTGTGTAAAACGTTTTCAATAAGGTTTTGTAAGTTTTACTGAGAAATATGCAGAAACGAGATCCACCAGTTCTTCAATGTGAATTTGCCTTCATATCCAAGCTATGCTGGTGAAACAAACAAAAGAAAAATAAAAAGCCAGAATTGGACAAATTTATTATCGCCTTAAAAAGAATGAAAACGGAGAATGAAAAGAAATATCCAGAGAAGAAAAAAATATGTACTGGATTTTTTATTTTGCCGATATTCCATAACTTTCCAAAAAGGATGAGTGGGGAGTATTTAAAAAAGAATGGAGTCGTATAGTGTATAAAGTAGACATAACTAAACCTCCGAAAATAATTTAAGATGTCTTAAAATGTAGGCGTAGATTCTAAAGTGGTAAGGTGTATAAATGTGTTATTTGCAGAACGTATTCAATTTTCATTCCTAATACCATCTGCGATTATTAAGTTTTACCAAACTTTTTTTTAAAGCTTTACGTCGTGTTTCTTGGTTGGTCATATCGAACCATGAATGAAATTGGGGAACTGAAGCTCAAATGATCTCGGGGTCCATGAAGCTTAAACTATTCGACATTCGTCTTCTCAGGGAAATCCCCGAAAAACCCCTTATTCGGCTAATTCACCCTAAGCGAGATTCGAACACACAACCCGTTGACTTGCTACCCCTACACTACCCAGGAGGGCTTAAAATCACTCTTGTATTCCAAAGCCCTACAAGTTTGATACTAAATTATGAAAAAAAAAAAATAGGTTCTTAATGTAGTTTGAACTAATGTTAAGATTATGAAGATGACAAATTAAAATGAAAAAAGGTATCCTTGAATTAGACTGTAATTGAAAATACGACACCTCCTATCAGTAACATACTATTAATAATAATTACTTATGGGCAAGGAAAGAGCTTTTAGACAAATTGAATAATAGAAGACAATTTAAAATGCAGCCTTAATTGCTATATTTAAGCTTTTATTTAGTTAAACTGCCCCATTCCCCACAAAAAAACAGTGTTAAAAGAAAATGTCCACTGTGTAAAGACAAGTCAATAAATGTAGTGCGTCCAGATAAATAATCAATTTACTTTAAAATACGAAAAACATGTTGAGGTTTTCAGGCATTGAACAGGCAGATGCGTAGCAGCCGACAAAGAACACGCTGAGTGATATTGCCCGGTAGGGAGGGCTTGGCCAGGAGGACTGGATCAACACGAGGATTCATTTCGAGAAAAAACACCAATTCGTAGCTAATGTAACTCCTGCTCTGCAAACAAATCCGGTAAAGATCGGGGTCATTCGTAAATGTTCGACATTTCCACGCTTTTTCAATAAATGCTCTTTGGAAATGAACCAGCCCTTTGCGGGTTATTTGTACTTATTTATTTTTCACATTCACAATTTCTGCGTGTTCTACCTTCCTACGTAAATGTAAAGACAAGTCAATAAATGTAGTGCGTCCAGATAAATAATCAATTTACTTTAAAATACGAAAAACATGTTGAGGTTTTCAGGCATTGAACAGGCAGATGTGTAGCAGCCGACAAAGAACACGCTGAGTGATATTGCCCGGTAGGGAGGGCTTGGCCAGGAGGACTGGATCAACACGAGGATTCATTTCGAGAAAAAACACCAATTCGTAGCTAATGTAACTCCTGCTCTGCAAACAAATCCGGTAAAGATCGGGGTCATTCGTAAATGTTCGATATTTCCACGCTTTTTCAATAAATGCTCTTTGGAAATGAACCAGCCCTTTGCGGGTTATTTGTACTTATTTATTTTTCACATTCACAATTTCTGCGTGTTCTACCTTCCTACGTAAATGTATATGAATAGATATTGTGAATGAGCACATTGTATCTGGAAATAAAATCACTTTTATGTAACTAAAACCTTTAAAATTGTCCTTTGACAAAATTTACTGCGACTATTGAAAGAAAAATACATTTTTTGTTTTGGTTTGTCTGTGCGTATGAAACAATTCATTAAGTAGATTTAAGGGTGTGAAGAAAATTTACCGGTACATTTAATATGTGTTTGAAATCGGTGCCATAAGTAGTTTGGAGGAGAATCTCCTTGTGAACTATTATTAAGAGGAAGTTGAAATCTTACACACGAGTTTAGCATACGTTCTCAGAAAGTTTAAAATGTGTAGAAAATATGAATGCTTTAGATGGATAACCTCGTATAAAAATGACATTTTTAGAAAAATGTTTCCAAAACTTCCACCAAATATCTTATGAAACTCATGGCAATATGTTGCTATTGCATCTAAATTTTACCGGTACGGGTGTACTTGCGATCTTATTTTTGTTAGCTACATAATAGGTGGTTGAATGCAGATCGGTGGTTTGATTCCAGGTTGGTAACCAATAATGATTTATGTAGCGGAAAGACTGAAAACATAAATGTTAAATTACTCTTGAATTTGCCATTTCAACTCGATACAACTTACAGAAGGAACATTCGATTTTATTAACTTTCATTGAATAAGAAGGCTACCAATCAAAATACGATACTTTAACGTATAGCGCTGTTACAGGAGTTACTGGAACTACAATCCAGTATAACATAAAAAGGATAGGGAATGAACCCCTCTGTCGGTCTAGTCGTCTTTGGCTCGCCGAAGTCTAGAGATGATCCGCGGTCTTGAGTGCAGATACTTGTGCGGACTAATGGCCTTGTTAGTATGTGCAGCTGATCGTTGGGCGGACGAGAGTCAAAAAATCAGACGTTTCAATTTAAAGCTTTACACATTTTTAGTTTCTTCAGCCGAATGTACATGCAATGTTCATAGTGGCTAGAGAAAGTATTGTATTCCACCCAAAAATTCGATGTCGAGCTTTTACCGGAAGTATATGATTTGAGGTCTCCTAAGTCCGAAAAACGTTTTTAGTAAAAGACAGTTAAAAACCAAAGGTATTTAAGTTTAGTATCTTCCAAGGATGCAACACAAAGATTTTCAAGAAAATCTCCCCACTATAAATTACCCTGTACATGGAATAGTTTTTTAAAATTGTGTTTTTCTCAAAATGGCGCAGATAATTTTGATTAAAAATACCGTATGTTAAAGATATTTACATCACAAATCAACTGTATGATTTGAGTTTTCTGAAAATAGCCTCTGAAGACATGTATATTCTGGATGAATTTTGCGGAATTTTGTGAAACTGGTAAACCGTAAGAGATAGACAAAAACTTAATTAACAAAACTGCAGAGGCCGTTAAAGCACACAATTTATATCATACACATTTTTTTCGTGGAGTTGACTGTTTTTAAGCTTTTTCTTGTTATTGGTTTCAGTTTTAAAATACCTATACATTTCTCATAGAGGAATTTAACCGGAAATACACTTTTTTGAGTCCCCTGTATCAAATAAAGCATTTTAGAAAAAGGTCCGTGTGTCTCTGTGTGTCTGTTAACACGATAACTCAAAAAAAGAAAGTCGGCAAATTATCAAAATTGGTATTTAAGTTTAATATCTTCCAGGGAGGGGACAAGAATATTATGAGGAAAATTTCTCCCAATCCAAACAATTCTTTACATGGAAAAAATTTCGTAAATTTTGATTTTCTCAGAAGTGGCTCCAACGATATTGGTTAAAATACTGTATATTAAATATATTTACATCGCAATTCAAATTATATTTTGAATTTTCTGGGAATAGCTTCTAAACATTTCTCTTTATTCTGGATGAATTTTTATGGATTTTGTCTAACTGGTACACTTTAACAGATTCATAAAAAAATGTAATACACAATAAATGTAGATTTCATTAAAATGCACAATTTATGACATATACACTTTTTGTGGAGTTGCCTACTTCCGAGATATTCCTTGTTATTGGTTTCGACTTTAAAATACTTTTCTCATATGGGAATTTGTAACCTCCTGGCCATGCAAAGAAACGGATTTCAACCACACGGCAGCCAGCTTTAAAAAGAGTTAACTTGTATTTTAGGCTAGTGTATTGCCTTATTTCCCTCCTACTTGCTACCGTTTATGCTAATGTTTATCTGGATTAGCATGAAGTAGATAAAAGAATGAGCTATTTAAGAATAACTTGTTACAGAGATGTAGAGAAAGTCGTGTGAATGGAACGTAAGTAGCCATTTAGAATGTTGGCGACTGGTTGTTCTATGCTGCTGTGTTACTTTTCAAAGTAACTTCATATTGTCAACTGGGGGATGTATGTTAAGGGCTCAGGTGGAAGAGTACACTCGCTTAAACCTGTATCACTGAGTGTATTGTGTCAGAGCATTGAGTATTACCAAACATCTTGGACCGGATTGCCTCCTGAAGGGAGCCCGTCCTACTGAAGGGGTTACTTCATACATAGCAACCGGACGGTTTTAAATGAACTGCACTCGCCGGGAAGGAGCGGGAGAGGCAGGGGAGAGCTGTTATTCTGCTCGGCATAGCAAACCATTTCAGTAGTTAAGGAACAGTGGACAGTACAACACCGTGTGATCGCGCATGAAAAAAATCCTGAGTGTTATCACAACATAGCGGATCTTTCGTCGCCATTTCAATATCGGTCAGAATGGCGCAGTTCCAAGCCAGAATCCGATCCAGAGATGGGTTAAGTCCTACAGAGCAATGAAACATCTTGGGGAAGAAGCCCCCCAGGCCATGCACGAACTGTGAGGACGCCTGAAGACAAGCAGAATTAGAGAGGCACATACTGGGAGCCCCACTCGATCTGCACGTCAACATGCGGGTGAATCACAGTGTGAGAAGAATTTTACGTTATTTTTACATTCCATCCATCAAAATGTTGGTCGTTCAGCAGTTCAAACCTGTAGACCATTCAGCTCGACAAGGCTTCGTTGTGCGTATGCAAGTGATTATGGAGTAGCACTCAAATTTGTAGTGATGAAGCTCATTTGCACACGGATGGTGCAATAAACAAACAACATTTCCGTTACTAGGGCCCCATCAACCTCAAAATATTTATGTGCAATACAGCTTCACTCTGAGCGTGTCACAGTTTTCTGTGCTGTTTCCTTGATTTAGTTTTAAGAGAATGGCAGAACAATCACAGTGAACTCAGCACGATACATCCACATGCTGGAAACATTTTTTTTTTCGACCGGGGCTAAGGAGACGGCGAATAGACATTAGCAATGTTTATTTCCATTAGGATGGAGCCACAGCGCATACCGCCAAAGCATCGATGAAGGTTGTGAGGAGGATGTTCCCTGATCGCCTTATTTCGCACTTCGGTGACCTTTCATGGCCGCCAAGATTCCCGGACTTATCCTATTGTGGTGTTTCCTCTGGGGGTGTCCACAATTCCCATACAATAATTACATTTAAAGATGTTATTACAGATGAGTTGCGTGTAATTTACCATGTGGTGTTAGAGTTGTGAATTCTTTGTAGCGACGCCTTGAGACCGCCGTATTCCAAAGGATGGCCGTCATCTAAGTGGCATAATTGTTCACTCCTTTGGTATATGAAATAGTAGAAATTGTTCTTTAACTTGATAAAAATAAAATCAGTTTTCCTTGAAAATTAACTGAGTACTGTTCATTTAAAAAACGTTCGGTTCTTGTGTGTCACGCTATATAAGCAAAGCGTCGAGTACAAAAAATGAATTGTGTTTTATTGCCAGAAATAAACAATAAAGTTGAAGACCATACTAAGGTCGAATTCTCCTCACAGGGGCTTACCTTTAGAGAGATGTCTATAATGTTGAAAGCTGCGTGAAGAGGCAAAACCCAGATCGCAGACAACAGCCAGAAAGAACAATACCACAGACGGGCGATCGGATCCTCCAACCCTTTATATAGCTTAAATATGCCTATGAAGGGCTTCGCAGTATGGCTTCCCAAATATGGAGTGGCCAGCGTCGTATTTTTGAGTTGGAACAGCCAATCGAAATAGAGTATTCAATTTGTTCTAGAACATTCCTAGCTATCTACGTATGAGGCACAGTGTCTAACTGGTGCTGTGCAATTCTGGAAGCTGATGTCATGATATAATCCACTGAGATTTACACAAGTTGGTGGACTATAATCTTCCTGTTGAAACAGGAAACGCCTAACTCTACCGTTTAAGAACTAATCTGAAAGATAGTAATTAAGTTTTTCTATAATCTTAAATAAATGTCCACAACACAACTTAAGTCACTACAACTTTCAACAGTATACGTAACAATATATTGACGAATTATCGACTTTAATAAACCTGCCTAAGCGACTCTGTTGTATGTTGTAATAAATTGAAGAGCTGTTAGGCGTTTCTTCGCTAATGGCAATGGTTTCGATGATTGCGTGTAACAGCTTTCAACTTTATATTACGCTCATACTACTGCTTTATTGTCCATTTAACCGCAACACTTCTTGCTTATGCCATTGACTACATAATTCTAAGTTCAAAATAAACAGCTGATATGCTTTACAAAATAAAGTAAAATATTAACTTGTTAATACTATCTTAAATTTGATTGATGATTGGGAAGTTTTAATATTGTTATAAATTCACAGAAAAACTGTAAAATAGTTAACAGTGAGCCAACCAGTTCCTATCTGGCTATCGGCCATTAAGACATCTACATATTCAATTAAACTTAAGATTGCTACTTCGATGACAACATGCAAGTATGTACTGTTTAGTGTTGTCAGTAGCCAAAAAATGTCCACTAACAAAATGTTTCAAAATGGGAACTTACTGTGTCGTGCAGATTTTCAGTGAATATTGTAAATGGGATATATGGTATTACTTACATTGGTAGTGTCGGATTTTACAGTAAGATAATAAGCATTACGAAACATCGTCAAGCTTGACTATATTTTGTTCTACAATTGGCTGCAATAGAGAGGAAAATCTGACAGCCCTGGGTTGTAGTTTTTGTGCTGTAGATTTAAAGTTGAGGGCTAGAAGCTAGTGCTACAGTACAGTAATATCTCCTTAACGGCTGGTGTTTAAACGTCGTAGTTCAGTATTTATTTGTACAGAGAATGGTATAACATCTGAGGCTCATAGGGCGACCATTTTGGCTGTTTTTTCCGTCACTTCCTCACTGAAAGCAGATGGGAAATGGAATTGCGGTGCCATCTATCCACAGATAGTGAAAACAGTGGACTAGACAGCACCAAACTTATCTCCTTGTCGCGGTCTTAAGTGGTGTGTAAAGGGATGAGACCTCTAAAGGCTGGCTACTTTTTGCTATCTGAAAACGTAGGGCACCATCGACAATGATAGAGCAGCTAGAATAGATGGCGCTCCCAGACCGTATGCTTGAGGCGAAGTGAAGGTAGTATGGCAAAGGGATGAGACCTTGAAGGCATCTTTCCACTTATGCCGTCAAAGAGGTATCTTACAGAACAGATACGTCGTGAAATCACCAGGCTGTTAAAGTGACGTAAAATAACATGGGAAAAAATATATATTCGAGTACGTACACATATGATGTAAGTTTCAATTAAATCTGAGGATTACTGCAGTGCTTAAATTAAGTAGGAAGCAGATGGCTCACGGTGGGTTTGGTGACTGGCTATGGGAAATTTTCAGAAGACCTAGGATTTGCTGTGAAGAGGAGGAAACGTGATCGCACTTATTAATCAGTTGGGAACTGCAGATCCAAATGAGATGGTACTCCAATTGATTCCTGAGAATTCTTATACTTAAGAGAGGTGCTGGATGATTGGAGAAACAGAGAGGAAATCGTACAATAAACCTAAAATTTCAGTGGGAGCAGGTAGGGATAGACGAGGCATGTCCCACCAGTTCATCTTCTGTCAAATATCTAACCTAACGAAGGATCGTTGTCACAGTTCAAATGAGATATTTTGTAATGAAAGTACTTAGAAAATGCAAATACCGAGTCCCGGCTTTCTCTCCCACTGAGCCCCTAATCGGTGAAAAAAAATCTGACCGTTCACATGACTTTCTCTATATCTCTGCAAAAAAAATATTCTCTAAAAGCCTATCGTTCTATTTACTTCATGATAATCAGAAAAAATTAGCAGAAATAGTCTTATTACTTGCTTCCTTGTAAGTAGAAGCGGAATTAGAGAGTACCATAGGTTAAAGTGATAGTCAAAAGCTGGTTGCTATGTGACTGAAGTTCCTTTGTTTGTATGGACAGCAGTTGACAAATTCCCGTATGAGAAAAGTATTTTAAAATCGAAACCAATAACAAGGAATATCTCGGAAGTAGTCAACTTCACAAAAAATGTATATGGCATAAATTGTTTTATTTTAATGAGATCTACATTTTTTGTATAGTACGTTTTTGTGAATCAGTTACAGTTTACCAGTTAGACAAAATCCAGCAAAATTCATCCAGAATAAAGAGATATTTAGAAGCTATTCCCAGAAAATTAAAAGTAAACATTTGATGTATGATATAAATATATTTAATATAGAATATTTTAAACTATATGTTGGAGAGATTTCTGAGAAAGTCAAAATTTACGAATTTTTTTCCATGTAAAGGATTGTTTGGGGTGAGAGGAATTTTTCTCAAAATATTCTTGTCGCATCCCTGAAAGATATTAAACTTAAATACCAATTTTAGTATTTTGCCGACTTTTCTTTTTTGAGTTATCGTGCTCGCAGACATACGGACACACGGACCTTACATTAAAAATCTGATGTGTTCCATTCACATGACTTTCTCTATCTCTCTGTAACAAATTATTGTTAATAAACTTATCTTTTATTTATTTCGTGTTAATCGAGGAAAATTAGCAGAAATAGTCTTATTCCTTGCTTTATTGTAAATACAAGCGAAATAAGGGAGTACCATAGGTTAAAGTGAAAGCCAAAAGCTGGTTGCTATGTGACTGATGCTCCTTTGTTTGTGTGGACAGGAGTTGACAAATTCCTGTATGAGAAAACTTAAGTTTTTCAAAGCTGAAACCAAGAAAAAGGAATATCTCAAAAACGATCAACTCCACGAAAAAAACTGTACATAACATAAATTGTGTGTTTTAACGTGCTCTACATTTTTTGTGTGTTAAGTTTTTGTCCATCTCTTACGGTTTAGTAGTTATGCAAAATTCATCCAGAATAAAGTAGTCTTCAGAGGCTATACCCAGAAAATTCAAAATATACATTTTACTTGTCAGGTAAATATCTTTGATATAGAATATTTTAAGCAAAATCGTTAGAGCCATTTTTTAGAAAATAAAAATTTTCGAAAAAAGTTCCATGTAAAGGGTAGTTTGGGCTGCGGGGATTTTTCTCAAAATCTTCGTGTCGCATCCCGGAAAGATACTAAACTTAAATACCAAGTTTGGTATTTTACCGACTTTTCGTTTTTGAGTTATCGTGTTCACTGACACACGGACACACTGACACACGGACACACACGGACACACACACACACACACACACACACACACACACACGGTCCTTTTTGTGAAAATGCTTTTTTTAGATAAAGGGAACCCTAAAACATATATTTCCGGTGAAATCTCGGTATCGAATTTTTTGGTGGAGTACAATACTTTCTCTATTCACTGTGTACATAGTGCGTATAGAGAAAGTAAAAATGCTTTATTTGATACAGGGGGCCCTAAAACGTATATTTCCGGTGAAATATCGGTATCGAATTTTTGAGTGGAATACAATAGGTACCTCATCTATACGCTATGTAATACACAGTACGTGTAGAAAAAATAAAAATATAGGCAACAATACGAAAAATCTACAAACCTGGCAACTCTGCCACAACATCCAAAAACATTGTTGTAGTTAAGCTCTAGCAAGGACAAGTACACAGCTACAATACCTAGGCTCACCAGATGACGATAGGCGGATGTTTGAACACAAATGCCAGACCACGCGTTATATTTGAACGCCCGGTATAAACTACAGGAAGACTTCTAAGAGTAAAATGTACATCGTTATAGAATATCGAGTTTTATCGATCAAATTAAAAGATAGTCGTTTGTAAGCCTGCATGGCCGACACTATACATTAATTTTTGTGCAATTTAACCGCATGACGATGGTATCTAAAACATGTATACGCAATTGCTGTAATTCCAGGTTATGTTTTACTGGTTTGATAGACGAATGCCTACGATAAATGTGTGAAATAAAAACACACATCTTGGTCAGTGGAGGGCATTAACGCTTTTGTTCGGAAAAAGCGCTGGAGGGAAATGGTCCATTCGCAAGATGGGATGTCGCTTATCATTGTATTTGTTCACGATATATTTGCCGTTCTATCTGGCGCCGTTTATTACTTTCTGTTTCATTTCATTCTCCCCATCGAATTTGCCCTTTATGCTCTCGTTGCATTGTTTTCACTTCTGTTTCTACAACTTTTTGCTCACATATAGCTCCCACTTCTCAATACCACCCGATACTTTGTTCATATCTATTATTTGCTGTTTTTTCTGCCTATGTATAGCTTTAGGCTCTTTATTTTGAAAATATCTGGATCTAATAATTGATAGTCTGTCACCAATATATAACAAAACGCTAAATATAAGAGATGTGTGTTGAATACACGTTTAACATTAGTTCATCGAAACAGATGAAAAGTTTTGTCGAAAGAGTTCTGCAACTCTTTGAACGCATGAAGGTGTATCTGCATACATCAAATACCGGATACTTGGGCCACCAGGTATTAATGAAACAATAAAAAAAAAAATCGTTACAGTAATTTTTGAGAGAATCAAAATTTTTGACAAAGTTTCCAAATAAAGGGTAGTTTGGAATTTAGGGGATGTGTTAAAGATCGTCGTGTTGCATCATTGACAGATGCTGAACTTAAATATCTAGTTTTATATTTATGGGGATTTCCGATTTTGAGTTGCGTTTTTTCACGAACACACAAACACACATGCTTATGTCTTTATAAAGATGTTCAGCTTGTGTACAAAGCATACATTTATTGTCAGTGACATCTGGGAAACCAATAAATCGGAATATTTCGAAAACGGTTAACTCTACAAAAAATGTATGTCACATAAATTGTGTGTTTTAATACGATCTACTTTTTCGTGCAGTAAGTTTTCCTCTGTCTCTTACGGTTTACCATTCATGCTGAAGTGATTCAGTATGAAGAGGAATTCAGGGGCTATTCCCAACATATTCAAGATATACATTTTATTTGTTAGTAAATATCTTAAATATTCGGCATTTTAATCCAAATCTTTAACATCAGTTTTAGAAAATCGATAATCTAGAAAAATACTCTTGTATTTTATTGTGAGGATATTTTCTTGAAAAGCTTCGTGTTACAACCTTGAAAGACACTGAAGTAAAAGATCAAGATTGGAATCTAACCGAATTTTCATTTTTTATGTGTGCTATACACACACTCTCTCACACACATACACAAACATAATGACCTTGTTCTAAAATACTTTTATTTGGAATCAGGGGTACCGAAAGCAAGGAAATAGAACTAGATGTGTCTCATCTTAAGAAAATTCAATACTACCAAAGAAAAAACAGGCACTAGACTGGAAACCTTAGGGCACGTGTCAAAGAGAGGGGCCAGACTATTCCTGGTGGAGATCAGTAGAAGACCAAGAATGGAAACAAGGAAAGTGTTGGATAAGATGCAATGCTTCGTGAATGTCCTATGCTCCCAAAGGAGCGAAAAGAACCGATGATAATGGTGATGGTCCTCAAAACACGAATTTCTGGTGAAATCTGAGTATCAACTTTTTGGGAGGAGTACAGACCTTCTATACATACTATGTACATTGCAGACACATAATAGAGAGAATAATAAGATCACGCCATTGACATATCCAATTCGATGTTTCGTAAACCACAAAAACTTCCAGACTGGGACGGGATTAAAACCCATTACGTTCAGAATGCGAATGTTTTACGAGAGATTTGTTTTGCAAACATCTGTGAGCTATATTACAAAACGATTTTTAGTTACGTATATCGTTTGAATTTGAACAGGAAAAGTCATGTATATTGTGAAGTAAAACAACAAATAGCGATATCACATGTAACGCAGATATGCTTCCCTGTAACATTATATGGGCTTTATGTCATTTCAGATAATCTTTAAAACTGTGTAAAAATAAACGTAACATTTATTGCCAAACGTTTTATAGGACAAAATGAATTTATTACTTTAACACCTGTAAATGACTCGAATAGAGTTTAGAGGTTTTAGGGTATCGATTCATGACCCTTTACGATAATGAACGATAATTCGAGATCAATGCCCGTGTTTTGTGTAGATACATACGTTTTAATAAAAGTTTGGAGAGATTTAAAAGGGGGTGCAAATGAACACGGTGCTCAGCACACGAGGGTTACATTTTATTTACTGCATTTAACTGCGATATGGCTTAATACTATTAAACATTAATTTAAAAATAGGAATTAAAAGAGCATTTCAAAACCCACATAGAGCCTGTTTTGTTATAGATTATTAAAATCATCATCCACACATATTAGGTCTTTGCCCTGCACCGGCTTTAAATATTTATGACTGCTTTTAGACATTACAACGCTCGTCTCCCATCTAGGCCCCCGTTTTTGATTCCAAGCGCCCGCATGTGGGACTTATGGTGGATGAAGCGGCGCCTGGGCGGGTTTTCTTCGGGTCCTCCGGTTTCCCCCGCCACTCATTCCACGAATTGGTCCTTCATCACCTTTTTAATCATCAAGTTCGCTTCCATTTCATACCATCCACTTCCTCGTGTGCATGCCTGGCTACGGGCTGACCCCTCGAAACAGGTTCTACATTCTGTGGTTTCGTGCCATAGGCTCCCCGACAGGCTTCTGACCCCTAGACATTGAATTGAAAGTCCTAGGGGGGGTGTCAGTCCTACATTTAGGGGCAGGTTAACCCGATTACGACAAAGAAATTACAGAGGATTTAATGGAGGTTGCAAATAATTTTAAAAAATCCTCAAGGAAGGCTAGGCTCTAGCTTTTCGTGGAAAAGAACGTCTTAGAGCTAAAATTGGAACTGGCTAAGAAACCTTAAAACAAGTTCATCTCTTCAGTTTTCTTGATTATGACATCTCCTATTTATATGCTAAGGATTCGCAAAATAGATTACACAAGTTTCGGCAACTAGTTGGTTTAATAAAAAGAAGACTATTGAAAAAAGTAAGGAAAGAGACAAATTCTTAGCTGTCTTTGAGTATCTTCATGGTGAAGAAACCTGGACTTGACAACTAGAAGAAAAATAGTGTGTTCTAGTCACATGAGTTCCTTTACCTGTCTAAAAACTAGCTATTCTTACAGAAGAATATTCTTCTATCTGCTCCATTCTAATCGAGATAAATATTAGCAGCAACAGTCTCATTATTTAATTCCCTATAATAGGAAGGGAAAAAAGAATACAATAGGCTAAAGTGATAGTCAAGCTGCTTAAAAGCTGTCACTACGCTATTGAACCTTGAAATTTGGTTCTCTTTGCATGGCCAGAAGTAAAAAAAACAAAAAAAAAACGCATGACAGCTTCCTGTTTGAGAAAATATAACTATTTTAAAATTTAAAGCAATAATAAGGAATAAAACAAAAAAAAAAAAAAAAAAGTATATGACATAAATTGTGCTTTAACGAAATCTACTGTTTAGGCACAGTAAGTTTTTGTCTATCTCTTATGCAAAATTCATTGAGCATAAAAGAATTCAAAGGCTATTTTCAGAAAGTTCAAGATATACACTATTTGTCATGTAATTATATTTTATATACGGTATTTTAATCAAAATTGTCGTTAGCAGGTTTTGAGAAGATAAACATTTTTGAGTATTTGCTCAAGTAAAGAGTAATTTAGAGAGAGAGAGATCCTTTTGAAAATCTTCGTGTTGCATTTCTGAAAGATGTAGAACTTAAATATTAAGTTTCTTTCGTTTTTGAGTTATCGTTCACAGACACACATACGCAGATGGACATTCTTCTAAAATGTTTTATGCAAGAACTCTAAAACGTGTATTTATAATACAATCTTGGAATTGGATGTTTTGGTTGGAATGCACTAGCTTCTCTACCTTTGTACTGACGCAGAATTTAAGCTTGAGGCAATCTAGGTAACTAAAAGTAAAACTACACTGCCCTAAATCTATACTACAAATAATAAGATATTATGTTTGAATAGTAAAAGCAAAGAAGTTAAAACGTGACGTTATCGCCTCGCAATACTTCTTAAAATGGCGTGTTTAATAAAATTAACATGTCCAAGAATATGCAATAAATATAACTTGTCATTCATATGTATAAAATAAATAAAATTGGTGTTTATGGAAGCCTATTAAGCAAATAAAACCTAAATAAACAGGTAATATGGGAGGAGGAGGAGGAGGAGGAGGAGGAGAAGAAGGAGAAAAAAAGGAGATTACGCTGTACCGGATACTGTAATTTTTTTTAAGAAAGTGCTAAAACAGGAGCACTACAATAAAAAGTAGCTAATATAGAAAATATCATGATTGTATACATACTATTATTTAAGTTATTTAAATTATAAATGTATATTGTAAATTTATTTCACGAAAAGTAAGGACAAGAGCATCTCACGTCTCCATGGGGACATGCAGACTATAATGCTTAAAAACAATGATCTTCAAATTTATGAGATGACAGAAGATTCCGGTATGTAGCGTCTATGAAGAGAAGACTTAGCAAAAGGACACTAAAAGCTAATTTCGAAGATGAAGGTTTAATTGTGATAATTTTATATCAAACCACTTCTATAATAGTTTTTATCAATAATTTATCTAGCTACTACACCGAGGGTCCAAAACGAGGAGGGGCGGAGCTCTCAGAGACGTCAACAGCCCAGCCAACTCCGAGACTTCGTGAGCATCGTCCTGTAGCCTGGAACTCCCGCTCCAGTTGTATGTCTGAAGTAACGAAAGTAAAAAGAACTGAAGCAGCAGAAAGACATTAGTAGGTTACCGAATGCAGGATCAGCAAAGAAACCAGGAAATTCGAGAGCACCTGGACATTATGGGAATAATATAGAAGATAGCCCAATACAGAAATAAGCCACAGGAGATTGTGATACGAATGGAGAATTCGCATTTCTAAAGAAGTTTTGAATATAAACCCAAGAGAGAAGCAACATTGGACGTCCTAAAAAGATAGAAGGCTAAGTTGCGGATGGTTTCTGAACAGATAAGACTGTCCAACTCGAATTATATATTATATGAAGAGAATGTACCTGAGTTGACATTATTATTTTCTCTACACTTATTGTATACATAGAACGTACGAGAAGCACTATTTATATTTAGAGCCTAATAACAAAGCAAAATGAAAAAGAAAAAAACCTAAACCAGTAATTTGTCATTGAAAATTCCTCTATTGTTTCTTGAAATATATTCCTTTATTATCAATGCACTTTTGCATACGTTTGAACCATTTGTAACAGAATTTTTTCCAATCAGCCTGAAATACCTCCAAAACATGGTTTTTAACGCATCAATGGCTTCTTCTGCCATGAAAATAGCTGCCCACGCATCTTATGCTTGATGTTCGGAAACAAAAAGGAATCATCGGGTGCCAAATCGGGACTGTAGGTGGATGAGTCACCAATTCAATTTTTTGAGTGTTTCCCCCGCCATCGCATTCACCGTCTTTATTCCTTGTGCTATCAATGTCGCCATATGTAGTAAGAGGCGGCGTTGAACACTCTTGGAGAGTAATACACTCTTGGAACTGTAAGGATACGAGTTTTGTGTTCTCGTAATCAACCACGTGTATATGTTTACAATGAAATTCGGCTTGTGCTGAATAAACTTTAGATGTGGCCTATTATTGTTGGGGATACAAAGAATACAAAGACTGCTCTGTGTCGATCTCAGATGCATCCTTCAGCTCTGCACATGAAGTGAGGCATGAACATTTAATTTTCGGAAGATAACTGCACAGTCGATCTCTGTTGCTTGTCGGCTTTGTGGTGCATTAGTGCCATTAGCCTAGTTGGTAAGGAATAATGCACAGAGTATGTATGCTAACCCGAAACACACTAGCCTGTTTATAGACTAGCTTCCGCTTGACGGATCTACCTTCGCGGGTTACAACCGCACGCAAATAATATAGAAGGCGAGGGGCTTTCAGATCTGACATTCAGACCGGCAGCATTTTACCATAGCATGCGGAGTGGACCCCTTTTTAATACAATAAAGTGCTTTACTTGTCATGGAAAACTCTCAAGCCAACAGTTGAATGTATTACTTTTACCACTTACGAATTTCACACGAAACTTCACTACTTTCTTCACCGTTTGTCAATAGTTTAGGATAGGGTCACCAACTGGTTGCCTTTGAGAAAAGCAGAGAGAGAGAGAGAGTGAGGGAGGGAGCGAGGGAGGGAGGGAGAGAGGAAGGGTTACTGCTCCTGCGAATCGTCTACATGATGATGATTGGTATTTATGGGCTCTGAACTTCTAAGGTCATTAGCGCCCTTATAAAACAAAATCGCGGCCAAAAACATAAATAAAACCAATATTAAAAAAATCTGATGTGTTCCATTCACATAACTTTCTCTGCCTCTATGTTAAAAAAGATTATTAAAAAGCTCAAGTTTCTATCTACTTCATGCTAATCGAGAATATTAATAGAAATGCGCTCTTGTAAGCTGAAAAGAAAAAGGGAATACCTAGGCTAATACGATATTAAGAGCTGGTTGCCATGTGGATGAAATCCATTTCTATGCATTGCCATGAGTTTACAAATCTCCGTATGTGAAAATTTTTAAGTATATTAAAACTGAAAAAATAACAAGCAATATCTAAAAAATGCCCGCTCTACGAAAAAAAAAATTATATGACATAAATTGTGTGTTTTAACCAGATCTACATTTTTGTGTAGTAGTTTTTTGTCTATCTCTTAAGGTTTACTGGTTATGCAAACTCTAGAAAAATGTATCCAGAATAAAGAAGTCTTCAGAAGCTATTCCCACAAAATTCAAGATATCGGTTTTATTTGCCGTGTAAATGTCTTTAACATACGCCCTTTTAATCAAAATCGTTAGAGCCAATTTTCAGAAAATCAAAACGTTTGAAAATTTTTCCATGTAAAGGGTCACTTTGGTGTTCCTCAAAGTCTTCGTATGGCATTCCTGAAAGATACTGACCTCATATACCAAGTTTAGCATTTTAGCGACATCTCGTTTTTGAGTTATCGTGTGCACAGACACTCGGGCACACACGGACCTTTTTCTAAAAATGCTATTTTTATACAGGAGACCCTAAAATGTCTATTTCCGGTGAAATCCGGGTGTTGAGTTTTTGGGTGAAATGCAATACCTTCTCTATACGCTATGTGCATAGTAAGCGTAGATAAAGTAATAAATGTTAGATAACATTCAACGTGAGTTATAAATATATTAATCTAATATTAGGTATATCCAACAATGGTGCAAAAAGGAAATAAAAATGCTGATGTTTTCCTTTTCACATAGCTTTTTAACTATTTTACCAACTTTCCTTATAAAAGATTAGACTTTTATCAATGCTAATCGAATTAATACCAGCAAAACTGTTTTATTAATTGCTTTTTTGTAAGTAAAAGGGAAACAAAAGAATACAGTAGATTAAAGCGATAGCCAAATCATTTAATAGTTATCGCTACGTGAATAAATTGAAATTCAGTTCTCTTATTCATTCTCAGGAGTAAAACAAAAGCGATGAAACCAAAGTTGACCTCCCGTTGGAGAAAATTTTCAGTAGTTTAAAATTGAAATCACTAACAACGAATATGTCGGGAACGGTTTGCTCTACACACACACACACAAAAAAAAAAAAAAAAAAAAAAAAAAAAGACCTAAATTGTGTGTTTACTTTTTTGTGAAGTAAGTTCTACATCTCAAGGTTTACTAGCTATACAAAAGTAATCCAGGATGAAGTAGTTTTCAGAGGCCATTCCCAGAAAATTCAAGACCTATATTTCATAGGTCATTAAATATCTTAAACATTAATTGGTTAAAACACCAAAATTAAAATATCAAAATCGTTAAAGTAAATGTTTTTAAAAAATAAAAGATTGCTGGGTGTGGCGGGGAGTTTTTGAAAATCACCGTGTCGCCTCTTTGGAGGGTACTGAAATTAAATACCAAGTTTTTTCTTTTTGAGCTATGTGATCCACAGACACACACGCGCGCGCGCGCACACACACACACACACACACCGACATGATTCTAAAGTGCTTTTATATTTTGGTTCAGGGCTTCAAACCATATATTTCTCCGGAAATCTCGGTATCAAATTTTTGGGTGGAATGCAACACCTTCTTTATCTAATATGCACATTGTATATACGTCCGTTAGTAGATGAATTTAATTAAGAAGATGAGAACTATAATATTGAAATTTAAGAGACATTTTAAAGTAATAAAGATTTAATGGGAAGATAAATGGGAAAGGGAAGTAGGAAATGAAGAATGGAGATGAGGGAAGAAGGTGCCGGTGTAATGAATAGGATTAGCATAGCTAAATTGACAGCAATGTTGTTGAACGAGGAAGGAGATGAATGGAGAAGATCGTGCCGGTGTAGTGAATAGGATTATTATTGGTGAATTTATATTTATATAATGAACGAGGAAGGAGAAGAAGAATGGCGATGAGAGAGAAGAAGGTGTGGGTAGTAATAGTCATTGCTGAATTTGAGGTCAGGTGGTGAGGAAGGAATATGATAGGAGCGAAAAGATGACGATAGTGAGGTAGAGGTGGAATTATTGGTAGTTATATAATAGCTCAGAGAAGAGTCAAGGAAGAGAAATTGGAGCATGGGGAGTTGAGTGAATATAGGTAGTGATGTGAACAGTAATTATTAAGTGAGGGGAAACAGTACTTAATATTAAAAGGGAGGAGGGATTTTTGGTGTTTCTTGGAAATAAATTTTTATAAGTGAAAATGGATGTGGTGTTTTAAAACAGTTAAAATATAAATAAGTGATAGTAGGTTGAAAATGATGAGAGAAGAAATAAGTAATATATAAATTATATGGAGTAATATAAATACAAATTTGTATTAATTGTTAAATACTTAAATGTTAAAAGTAAACAAGTATTTAGCAAGAAAGTAATTTATTAAACAGCAAAAATGTTACGTAACAATAAAATTTAAAATTCAACATTGTTTTTAATTATTCAATTATATTTGGTAATACTAAGTACTTAATATTCTAATAATGAATACACGGTTTTTTAAATGTGTTACTATAATGGATAAAAGAAATAATATTTAATGGTTGACTTAGTTGTAATTAAATATTTAGTTATGAAAGTTTGAAGAGTTTTCAAGAAAATACAAGGACAATTATGTAAAATAATTATAAATTATTAGCATATAATAACAAAATTAACTATGAAATTATACAAGATAATTTATACAGAGCTGAGACATTTCTTTCTTTAATTGTTTCAAAACGAATTGTGCTAGCAACAACTTATTATACCTATATTGTAGAGGGATTTTGGGAGATTATTTACCTTTATAGCAAATGTTGAAAATGTCTCCATCCTGCATAATACACAACTCAACACGTCGTTCCATGTTACTGGCCACTCGATGGAGGACTCTGTTGTCAATAGCTTGAATCTCCTTTGTGATGTTGTGCTTCAGATCGTCCAATGTCTGAGGACGTGTGGCGTAAACCCTGTATTTTGAGTAACCCCTTAGAAAGAAGTCCGGCGATGTCAAATCCGGAGGTCATGATAGTCCGGTCGTCGAAGAAACTTGCAATTAGGTTCATGGATTCATTTGATGTATGGCATGCAGCGCCATCTTGCTGAAAATATCCTTGACTCAGTTCTACATTGCCCAGTTGCTCAACAAATTCCATGAAAATCAGTTAGAACTCTGCAGTGTTCACAGTCTGGTTACAAAATATTGCCTCCACTATTCTCGGTGTGGATATTGCGCACCAAACTCCGATTTTAACCGGGTGCATAGGTACTTCATGGATGACATGTGGATTTTCGATGGCCCAGTGGCGTGAGTTCTGTGAGATCACATAACCGAATAAATGGAACCATGCTTCATCTGTGAACCAGGTGATGGACAATATGGCAGTATTTTGCACAATGAACGTCTGAAACCAACGACAATAATTCAATCTTTTATCCTCATCTGGTTCCTGTAGCTGATGAACAACCGTAACCCTATATGGCCTTAGGTCTGCACTTTTCGCAGCTCTTTGACACATTGAATAGGTGTCTCCTGTCTCCTGCAACAAACGTCTTAATGCTTTTTTGGGTGACTGCTCCAGTCCTGCTTTTACGTCAACAACAACCGTGGGAAGCCTAGATGAACGATACTTACCTTTTTCACTCACGAGCGATCCAGTTGTTTCCAATTTGTTTACGAGTCCCAGTATTGTGTTTCTTTTGGGAGGACTGCGAACACCAAATTCTCTCTGGAATGCCCTTTGAGTAGATGTAATTAAATTCGTAATCCAGTATTGCTTCACAAGGAAGAGTCGTTGATTTAATATCTACTGCATTTTCACGTTGACTACAAGAACAAAATGTCTAAACAGCTGCCAACAATGCAATTATGAATAAAACAAACATCTGCTCATCTAGTGACAGGGAATCCTAATTCCAGGAATAAAACATAAACATCTGCTCATCTAGTGACAAGGAATCTAAATTCCAGGAATAAAACATAAACATCTGCGCATCTAGCGACAAGGAATCGAAACTCGTGAACATTCTGCTTAATTTGGTGGTAAAATTGGATCATTGAATGAACTTCCAACGGAATAATTAAAGAAAGAAATGTGTCCGTTCTATATGGTGTGCCCCAGGGAAGCGTGATCGGGCCGTTGCTTTTCTTAGCATATATAAATGATTTACGGGAAGGGATAACATCTCAGATTCGCCTATTTGCAGACGATTGTATAATCTATAGAAATATTAGCCGTAAATGTGACACAATAGATCTACAAGAAGATTTAAACAAAATTCAACTCTGGGCAAAATATAATAAAATGGAGATAAATCAAAACAAATGTAAAACAATTATATTTTCAAGGGCAAGAATAGTAGAAAACGTAATGTATAAATTAGACAATAAGAAAATACTCAGAGTAAATAGCACCAGATATTTAGGTGTAATAGTAAATCAAAGATTGGAATGGGGGGAACATGTAAACTCGATCACTGGGAAGACGTGGAAAGCATTGCATTTCGTAATGAGGATTTTAAAACGCAGCAATGGAAAGTCGCGAAATTTGGCATACACTTCTTTAGTTCGACCAATATTAGAATATAGTGCTGCATGCTGGGATCCGTATCGGGTGGGGCAAAAACTGGCACTAGAGAGAGTTCAAGAAAGAGCAGCTAAATTTGTAGACAGAAGTAAACGATTAGAAAATCATACCAGCACTGCTACTTCCTGGGAAACACTAGAAACACGCAGGAGACGAGCAAGGCTATGTGCAATTTTTAGAGTCTATAAGGGGGAACCTGCATGGAAAGATATATCCAGACTATTATTAAAGTAATTATACTGTGGGAGGAATGATCACTCGGAAAGAAATAAGAAATAGGGAACAGAAAACAGACATAGGTAAATTTTCCTTCACAAATAGAACAATAAACGAATGGAAAAAAATACCTGCAGATTTACTGCAGACTTTGCCTCAAAGTGTAAATAGTTTTAAAAAAAGACTAAAGAAGAGTGATTTATAATCAGGATAGTAAACAAAAATATTGCGTTATTATTAGTGTTGTTACAATTATGTATGTATTAGTATACTATGATGTCATTGGCACTTTAACAGTGTATTACTCACATTATTGTTTATTTAACTCATTGTATTGTACATTGTATTATTACATTGACAGCGCTGTCACCGGGCCACGCCCTAAGCAGTGAAATGAAATACCTATCTATATAAATCACTCTGTATAAATAAAATAATATGAAAAGTAATATAGTTAAATATATATATATATATATATATATATATAAATTACATTATTAATAAGCAGAATAAACCTATTGTAAATATAGAACTCATTTAGTGATGAATACCAGCACCTTTCGTTGGATGCTGGTGATTTAGATTATAGTGTAGAATAAGACGTAACTGGATACCAGTTGCTGGTTTTCCAGCAGTATTTTTGTTTTAGAATAATTTGCTTTATTATATTACATGTTAATTCATTTGCAGCTTAATTACTCTTTTTTATATTTTAAATGCTTGGTTATTGATTTTAATTTTAAGTTTTTGATTTTAAATCAATCAGTTATCTGAGAAAAAAATATACTACATAAAAATTTTAATGCTTGGTTTTTGGAAATAAATTTAAATTTTGAATATATACCTCGGTATATTTACCTAGGTTCCGGGGTAATATATTCGGATTTTAATTATTTATTTGTACATACGTGCTAGAGAAACAAATAATTAAAACTAATTTCTCGGGATAAAAGCAACTTGTAATAAAGTAATTAAGGGGTTCTTGACAATGTTAAATGTGTCATATATGAAAAATCTGAGTAACTATAAACCTAGAAAGCTGAAATGTATACATCCTGCAGGTGTAATATAGTTATAAGAGCTGAGGTAACCTTTTTTGAAAAAGTTAAATGGTTTTATTTAAACATGTTTTTGTGATAATATATTCCCCCATTTTAGAGTAGGTACAAATTTGTAACGAATTTTTTAATTGTTAATTATTTCCAAAACCATTGTTTCAGTCTACGTAAAATACCAGCACAGAAAACTCCTAAAAATTTCACATCAAAGCATTAATTAGCAATTAAGAAAACGTTCCAATGTGAAGAAAATTTGAACTTGGGGGAAATGAGCTCCAAAGTTGAAACATCAGTAGATGCTTGCACCATAGCTTAGTTCATCTGAATCCCCTTCGTTTTCCAGTTCTATCTTCCTGTTTGCATTTTTCAACTGTTTTACTTGCTTTGAGAGTTTATAAAACTTATTTTTGCATGCCTGTTCATCTAAATTAAATTGAGTTTTGTTTATGACGATCTATAACTGCTACAGCTAGCAGTATCCCATTCTATTCTGGGTATAAGGCAGCATAATTTTTCTCAGAGGCCCCTTTGTCTCACGGGACCACCAGCTTTTTATGGCTTTTTAAGCCAGAAATAAAATGCATCACCCTCCGCCGGATTTGAACCTGCGACCTATGGGATAAGAGGCGAGCATGCTACCCCTAGAGTCTCTTGTCGTTCTTCGTGGTCCTGGAAACAGTGACTGATTTAAAAAGCATGAAATGAAATAATTTAATGACAACTTGACAGTAAACAGATGATAATTATTATTGTTCATGTCAAATTGACGAAACTGTATGCAGCCATTCACATATTTTAGTAATTAACATACTTTTAGGATGGATATTGAGACAGTTCAAATGCCATAATAAAAAAAAAGCTTCTACTTCATATAGGACCATAGTTCAAAAATTAAATATTTTGAACGAAAACACCTTCCAAGTCCCTTAAAAACGATACCTACCGCTCCTACAGACGAAAGGGCATGTGTGGTCAATGAATAGCACTGAATATCATAACATATTAATTTATTACGGTAGTATACAGGGCAGTAAGACCTTCACGGTGCAAAAGAATGACAACACATTACACATATAGTTGACATGACAAACCTGGGCCTAAAGACCCTGCTACTGTCACCACACGCTGCCAACGGTGTGGAAGGCGCTGAATACCAACTACCGCAGCATTTGGCCCACCATGTGTGAATCAGGTCATCTGTTCGCGCACAGCATTAGCAATGTCCTCTCGTACTGCAAACTACCTACCACGTAGTGGTTCCTTGATCTTTCGAATGAGATCAAAGTCACAGACCGAAATATCGGGAGAGTACGGTGGGTGTTCCAATTCTTGACATTCTCATCGTCGCAGTAGCTGCCCTACACACTCTGCTTTATGTGGTTTTGTATTGTCGTGCAGGATTATTGCACTGTCCACAAGATCAGAACGTTTCACCCGAGCGCCACGTCGTACCTGTCGCACCAGGAAGTCCTTGTAGTACTGTACGGTCACTGTTTTACCAAGTTGCAAACAATGACACCCTTGGCGTCATACACGACGATCACCATCAATTTGACTGGGGAAGAATTCTGACGGAACTTTTGCCTGATCCAGCATGTCGGACTGACGTTTCAGTTCTGGTTTGTTTGCCTTGGCCCAAAATTCATCGATGGCGATTATTCGTGACAAGAATTGATCGCCGTCTGTTGCCAGCGTGCAAGGTGGTCGGAGCATATTGTATAGCGCACCCACCTTTCAACTTCCGTGTGTACATGTGGTAGTCACCGCGATGCGATTTTGCATAGTTGCAGCTCATTACGCAATATCCTGTGGATGGTGCTTTTCTCGATACCACTTGCCTTCTATAACTCCAGTAGCGTCCATCGTCTGTCTTCATCCAGGAGCTGCTCGATGACGGCACGTGCCAAATCAGTCCGCACACTGAGAGATCGTCCCGAACATTGATCAGCACTGGTTGATACACGGCCTTGCTGAAACTTTCCTACCCAACGAACTACTGTGCGATATGGTAGGGCATTATTTCCAAGGGCTTCCACTAATTCATATTTCTCCTTCGGAGAACGGCTATTTTAATGTAAGCGCGCTGCTACACGGGATACTTCCATCTCGCACGACACTCACCAACTGACTGATTTCAGTCGCCCTCCGTGGTGTAATGGTTACCATGCTAACTTCATATATCCAAGGTCACGGGTTCACACTTGGATTCTTTCAGGTGTAAAATCCTTATCATAGCTTCCTTTGGAAGAGAAGTAAAACCGTTGGTCCCGTGTCGTAAATTTACGGCACGCAAAAGAATCTCAAGCCTGATAGAGAGGCCTCTGAATAAAATTAAGCGGTCTTTCATGACCAATTTAGAATGCGACGCTGAGAACTACAGTAGTTTAAGAGCGTCCATAAATAACACGCCATTTAATT
This sequence comes from Hymenopus coronatus, assembly GCA_030762935.1. NCBI lineage: Eukaryota > Metazoa > Arthropoda > Insecta > Mantodea > Hymenopodidae > Hymenopus > Hymenopus coronatus. The sequence continues at coordinate 128,123,493 of CM060897.1, read as the reverse complement.
CGACTGACTTCACAGCCCTCGCTGCGCTACTACCAGCTATCACAAAGCCATCTGTTGTTCTACATACACACTATGCCTGCAGAACTCCCACACGGCACATATACGTTTGTGATCCGTTCACATATCTACAGGAAAAAACTAATTGCTATGACTATTGCCCCAACCCTCGTATTACCAACAGTATGAGAATTCATTTTTAATGAAAAACTTTAATATTAATAACAGTGAATATGTACAGGAATCTGGATAATTGATACCGAAAACAATTCGAAAGAATACTCTGTCCAACTCATGTGTATCGGTTACGTAATGACGCTGCAAACTGAATTTTCTGAGTGCAGAACATTGCCTCAAAGTAAACACTTATTCCGCCAATTTCTATAAACAAGAAAGATTCCTCTTAGGTAGGTGTAAACATAGGAGTCGAGGAAGAGAGACAATCCCTGTTGGCCCGTGTTTATCCACTGCACGCGAGGAGCTGCACATGAAATAAAATATGTTGTCCTTGAACCCTAAAAAAGAGCATGTGCGTTTCTGTCCGTCTGTGAATATTATCAGGACGATACGATATACCACATCACGAACTCTACACTTTTTGCGTAGTGAGCTTTTTTCTATCTCTTACAGATTACCAATAATACAAGTCATCCATAATGAAGAGGTCCTTAGAGACTATTCTTAGAAACTTTATAATATTCATTTTATTTTTCATGAAAATGTCTTTCAACATAGTATTTAAATCAAATCTACAAAGGCATTTTCGAAGCTTTTTACGTGTAAATGATAGTTTAGGTTGGGGAATTTTCTCGAAAATCATCACATCTTATCCCTGGAAAATGCTCAACTTAACTATCAATTTTGGTATTTAACTGACTTTTCTTTTTTGAGCTATGCTCTTCACACACACACACACACACACACACACACACACACACACACCTAAATACACACTTGAACATTTTTCTAAAATGCATTTTTTTTATTCAGAGAGTCTCAACACACGTATCCCGGTGAAGCCTCGTTTTCAAATTTTCAGGTGGCATAAATTACTTTGAATGGTAGAATCAGACTGAAAAATTCAATGCTACAGCCGGGATTTCAACCACAGATCTCTTGGTCTGTAGCCGGTTGCTGTAGCCACTGAACTAGCATGACTTACAGGTTTCCCAGTAAACCACAAGGTGATCTCAAATTATTTTGAGATGATATATCCCAATGGCAACTTTTAGTGTCGGTACTTTAAGGGTATAAAACTGAAATTTCAAGACAAATCACAAAAAGTCACTTTTTTATTCTAATTACATAAAATAATTTGAACATTCCTGAATACAGAAAAGGTATAATTGGCCACCAGACGCCATTTTTAAATGCCTTAAGTCTCTGGAGCTACACCAAAGCATTAGAGGTGACGCTGGACGCTGCAAGAAAAACTTCAGTTCAAGATCTAATTCTCATCATGCAAAATAAAAAATGAGATTATGCAGAAGTTAATCAGCGATGCAAGAAGAAAAGGACAAAAAGACAGCAGCAGAGGAGAGCAAAAAGGAAGCTAAGGGTCCAACCTACCAACCGGATGGATTATAATGCATTCCAATCTTTCCTTGTGTTCTCGCAATTTATATTTTCAGCAGGTTGCTTCCTGTAAAATGCTCCTTGCTTCTGTTACACAAATAAAATTTGCTGTACATATTTACAAAGGTACAATGAATAAGACTTACCCTAGGTTGTACTGTCAAATGTATTTAAGCATATTATTTTTAATTTTAAATCACAAAATTATATTTTTATGACAAAAAAGCACATTCATAACTTTAATCATTTTAGAGCCTAATTTTAAGGAAAACATACAGAAACCAAGGGCAATCTAAAAAATTAGACTATTGTAAATCTAATTTTTTTTTCTTTTATCGCAAGGGACTCTTTTAGTGACGTGACAAAAACATAAACAAATTTGACTATAACTTCCAAACCATTAGAGAAAAGTTTATGCACTGTAATTTATCTTCATTATGGCATTAATTTATACCACATTTTGTGATATAAATTAAAAAACTACCATTTTAGTTTGGAGTTTCAAACTTTCAATCACACATTCCTTAAGTCCGGAACTTCATACTTTCGCCAACTATTAGATCAATTAATGCCGGTCCCTATGGCCACGCTCGCTAAGGCGTCTCGCTTTGGTGCTTCGTGGGCAGGGAATCGTGGGTTCGAGTCCCGGCATGGGTGTTATATGTTTGTGCAATGTGTATATATGTGTGTGTGTGTGTAAAGGAACAGAAAACAAAACAGTAATCGTACAGCAAACACATTATATTTATGGGTAAAAATGTAAACAGGAGTATACAGCGCCGGAGTACTGGCCAGACTCCGGGATTGTAAAAAAAAAAAAAAAAAAAAAGAGAGAGAGAAAAAAAAAGAAAAGCTTGTGAAGTAAATGTGCGCGCACACCATAATAAAAAAATGTGGCAAAGAGAAAAGACTGGTTCGGCTACTTGAGACAAGATCGCTGGAAGTTGATGAAGTCCAGATTGATCGGCGATATGCAGCCTTTTATCACACGGTTTGAGGTTACTAACTAATATTATTGGTCCCTCTGTTGACTATCACCTCAACATTAAGAAGCATTGACAATGGTGTTAGATTCAGCTTCCCACTTCTGTGAGGAGGACCCATTCTAGAAAATACAGATACCACCGAGAAAAGAACAGCACTTTCCAAGACGTGAAATAGGACCGAACACAATAAAATGACATGAAATAAACATAAACAAAATGTATTTTGTATTTAACATTCAATATAATTTTGGCTTTAACCTATTGTAATTATGTATTAATCTAATGATGGAAAATAAATTATCTTAAAAATAACTTTAAATACTTTCTCCTGCCACTATATGCATTGTACATATGTGGTCGAGAAAGTAAAAATATATGATTTATCAAGTTAACTATTAATGGTTGGTAGAGAAATATAATAAATGCACAATACAGGCTTGTACAAACAATCCCTTAGAGGAACAATTGCAGATTCTGATTGCGAATATTACCTGTTGCATTATTTACGTGCATTCATGCTCTGCAGCTGTATTAAATATGCTGTAACAAGCAAGCCATGGGCACTAACGCTGTCGGTGGTTGTAGTGCAATAGAAATTATTTATCACTGTGCGATTGCTATTCTGTTTAGATCGACATAACGCTTTCAGATATTCAATTTCAGCACTACGTGTTTGTATTAAACGATGGACGCAGGCACGTGTGTGCATATTATTATCTGCTGTACGTTCACATTACAAACTGCTGACCCTCAGGTTTCATTAGAAACATTAAAACATTATTCAAATAACTTAAAAGGATATATTGTTTAGCATCTGCTTTCCAGAAAAGATAAGGATACACAAGACAAGCTATATCTACCGTAATTTGTTCTGTCTCCAGCAGCGGGCAGAGACACAAACATTTACATTTTTGATCTATTTTATATGCTAATATTGTAATAATTGACCACTACATTTGTGTGTAAAGTTAAAAAGTTTTAAATAACATGTTTTAAAAATGTGCTACATTCAAACTTTCCACTTTTCTTGTGTTTAAGTTAGCATCTCTCAACGATGTGACACAAAGATATTTAAGAAAATCGCCCATTTCAAACTATTCTTTACATGGATACTTTTTCAAAACGTTTGGTGTTTTCAAAAATGGACATATTTTGACTAAAAAATCGCATGTTGAAAATATTTTATGACAAATAAAGTGCTTATCTTGAATTTTCTGGGAGTAGCCTCCAAAGTCCCCTACATTATAGATATTTTTTGTATAATTGGAAAGCAGTGAAAATAGACAAAAATTACTGTACAAAAAATGTAGATCTGGTTAAAACACATAGTTTATGTCATATGTAATTTTGTAATGGAGTAAACCCTTTTTGAGATATTCCTTGTTATTGGGCCAATTCTGCAGAACTTAGGCTTTTCCTAAACGGGTAGTCGTTATTTATTTTTCTTTCTCCTGTTCAAGCAAAAAGAACGACATTAGAAATAAATACTCAGTGACTGCATTTTAAAAGGTTTTGCTATCGCTTTAGTCTATTGTATTTCTGTATTTCTCTTGTAGGAGGAAATAATATGCAACAAAACAAATTCTTCTACTGTTTGTCAAAAGATTGCATCTGCCAAATTTGTAAAACCTGTACTATGTAAGATATCTTACTTAAATTTATATAAAATATTATGGGCAATAATAGTAATACTTTTCCATTTAACAAAATTCTTGTTTGCATGGTTATTTAAATAATAATTGTTTATATTAATTTTTTAAAATAAATGAGAAATATTCTCAAAATGTTCACATAGAAAAATCCATTTTTACTGTAAAAATGTTTACAAACAGATCTGTCATGTTATATTTTTGTATATTCGGCCTCATAGTGTAGAAAAAAATCTGCTGTGTTCCAATCACATTAATTTCTCTAGCTGTTCCGCAAACCTTTTATTCTAAAGATTAAACCTTTATCTGCATAATGCTAATCGAGATAAACATAAACAAAATTATTCTTATTACTTGCTTTCTTCTAAGTGGAAGGGAAATACGGAAATACACAGACTAAAACGATAGCAAAGTCCTTTAAAGGCCGGTGACTATGTGAAACAACTGAAATTGCATTCTCTTTGCTTGCGGGTGTAAACAAACGACAGACGAAAAGAATGTCTGCCGTTTGAGAAAAGCTTTAGGCGACTTAAAATCGAAACCAATAATCCGGAATATCTCGAAAACGGTTAACTATACAAATAATGTATATAGCATAAATTATGGTTTTAATAAGATTTACTTTTCTGTGTAGTAAGTTTTTGTCTGTCTCTTACGGTTAGCCAGTAATGCAAAAATTATACAAAAGTTATCCAGAATGAAGAGATCTTAAGAGACTATTCCTATAAAATTCAAGATATAAATTTGTTTCTCATGAACATATCTTAAATATGAGGTGTGTTAAGCAAAATCGTTACAGCAATTTTTGAGAAAATCAACATTTTTGAAAAGTGTTTCATGTGAAGTGTTCTTGGTGGTGGGAAGAAAATCTGCATGTCGCATCCTTCTAAGATACTGATCTTAAATATCAAGTTTGGTATTTAACCGACTTTTCGTTTTTGAGTTATGCTGCACAAACACACACACACACACGCGCGCGCGCGTGCCATGTTTCTAAAAATCTGATGTGTTCCATTCAAATAAGTCTCTAAATATTTCACAAACAACATGTTCTTTCTTTTATCTACGTCATACTAATCTAGATAAACACAAGCAGAACTGGATTTATTACTTCCTTGTGAGCAGAAAGGAAATAAGGGAATGCATTAGGCAAAAGCGACAGTTAAATCTCTAAAAAGCTGGTTACTGTGTGAAACAATTGGGGTTTGGTTCGGTTTGCATGGTCCCGTTTGAGAAAAATTAGGTAGTTTAACATTGAAGGCAATAACAATGAATATCTCGAAAATATAAACTCTACAAGAAAAACGTATATGACATACCTATATTATGTGTTTTAACGACATCTACATATTTTGTGCAGTAAGGGTTTATCTACCTATTACAGTTTAACCGTGATGCAAAATTCTGCAAAACTCAACCAGAATAAAGAGCTGTTAAGAGGATATTTCCAGAAAATTCAAAATATACATTTTATTTGCGATGTAAATATCTTGAATATACGGTATTTTAATCAAAACCATTTTTGAGAAGTTCAAAATTTTCGATAAATGTTCCATGTAAAGAATAGTGGATGTGGAATTTTTTTAATAGTATTCATATCGCATCCTTGGAAGATGTACTTAAAAACCAAATTACGTATTTAACCGACTTTTCGTTTTTGAGTTATGCTGACCACAGACAGACACAGACATACACACGAACCTTTTCCTAAAATGCTATTTTGGACTCAGGGGACCTCAAAACATATATTAGCAGTGAAATATTTCTATCCAATTTTTAGGTGGAATAGAATACCTTCTCTATCCACTATGTGCATAATACATAAGGCTAGAGAAACTAAGATTTTCTTTTTTGGATTCAGAGGGTATTAAAACATGTATTCCCCTGAAATCTCGGTAATGACTTTTTAGGTGGAATAAAAAATTTTCTCTATCCGCTATGTAAATTGTAGATATGTGCAGGGAAAATAATTATTACTTTTCATACTCTCCAAAACTCTTGATTATTCAAAACTTAACAAATTATTTCTCCAAATTGGGGCATTATTTAAAAAAACGTATATGGTAATTTTCTTTAATGTACTTCAAAGACAAAATATAAACATTTTGAAACTAATTATTAAAAATTGCATCGTGTGGAACATTTCGAGTATGGAAATGGGTTGGAAAATGTTTTTCAAGAAAATAAGATATAAATTTGGGACTGTCTGAAAATAAGTATGCCCTTACCTGAGTTAATTGATAGTTAAAGTGCACCAAATGAGAAAACTATATATTTTCTTAAACTCTAGTATCAATATAATTTTATTATGAAAAACTAATTTTATTTTTTCACAATTTTTGTCAAAGTTGTTAGAATGTAGCACATTATGTTTTTAAATAATAATATAGTTTTTAATTTTTAATTTGTATAGGTCTTATAGTTATAATTAGTAGCACAAGGTTAATATTCTATGTCTATTACAATAACAATCCTTCTCTTATTGTATATTATAAATTATTAAACTGTATTATATATATATATATATATATATATATATATATATATATATATATATATATATCACATTATATACATACTGCATAGTAGTACTTCATAAGTTAACTCCTTTCTATAACTTTGGTTTTTCTTTCTGAATGAAGATCTTTTCATCTCTCGGCTTTCTGTGTTTTCAAGAGCCGACATCAAATAGAATTTTTCGGAAGATCGAAACTTCTTTGTTTTGCAAGGGTAACAAAAAGGAACAGGGTTGCACGATTTGTAAAATAAACCTTTCATGATGAGAAAGGTAAAAAAAGGAACGAAATAGGGTGAAAATAGGCAGAAAAACCTGAAAGACTGTCCACTCAGGGGAAGTATGAAAGGATATAATAAAGCATGGATTTACAGGGAATGTAGATAGAGGTTTCGTACCCGTATTTGGAACAGCTCATAGTATAGCCTAGCCTTTCATTCGTTTTCGTTGCTTATTTAATTAGCCCTGAACCCAATTTAGCCCCCCTCAGCACCCATCCCACTACTTCAACCCCTACCGTTCCTCTCATCCAATTAATTAACGAAATTCGCTAGTGGTTTTCGTGGATTTGCTGTGAACAAGAGACGAGCGAGTGAGCGAGTGGGAACGGCGTACAACAATCCACACACTGATCCATAATTTAGGAATATACCTGCCATCCTGTGACATCACATCTGATTACTCCAAAAGAACTAACAGCATTTGGCTGTGTGCTGTTTTTTACCTTCAAAGATATTTTGTGCAAAATCGAACAAACAGGAATAAAAATTTTGCCAGACTGAATGATTTTAACAAGCGTGGAGTTGTGGTTTGATTGCTGATTTTTTCGGGTTTAAATTGCACTGCAGAGGCACAGTTAACGCTGAGGGGTAACTATATCATATCAGGTAATCAATCAATAAATTAAAAGTGATTTGGTGCAGGGAATATACAACCGTAGATATTGTAGTTTGATATTACCTCACGTTTCTGCTTTTTATTGACAAAGGAAAAGAAATGTCATTTAAAAGCTTTATTAGGCTAACTTTTATCCTTTCTATTGTTTACCTATGGTAGCTCAGGATATATGTGTTTTATTCCAGTAAAAAAGAAATATATATATATGTTTGTAAAATATTCGTATGCTCTGTTGTACGTGAACATAGTAACTAAAATCTGATGTATTGCATTCACATGACTTTCTCTATATATCTGTAACAAATTATTGTTAATAAGCTTATTCTTTTATTTATTTCATGCTAATCGAGAAAAATTAGCAGAAATAGTATTATTTCTTGCTTTATTGTAAGTAGAAGCGAAAGCAGCAGCATAGGTTAAAGTGAAAGCCAAAAGCTGGATGCTATGTGATTGAAGTTCGTTTGTATGGACACGAGTTGGCAAATTCCTGTATGAGAAAAGTATGTTTTTCAAAGCTGAAACCAAAAACAAGGAATATCTCAAAAACGATAAACTCCACGAAAAAAATGTATACGACATAAATTGTGTGTTTTCACGTGCTCTACATTTTTGGTGTGTTAAGTTCTTGTCCATCTTTTACGGTTTAATAGTTATGCAAAATTCATCAAGAATAAAGTAGTCTTCACAGGCTATTCCTAGAAAATTCAAGATATATATTTTATTTGTTAGATATATGTATATATATATTTAATATACGATATTTTAATCAAAATGGTTAGACCCATTTTTAGAAAATCAAAATTTTCGAAAAAAGTTCCATGTAAAGAGTAGTTGGGAGTATGGGGATTTTCTTGAAGATCTTCGAGTCGCATCCTTGGAGGATACCAAGCCTAAATACCAAGTTTGGTTTTTAACGGACTTTTCGTTTTTGAGCTATGCTGCCCACAGACACACACACACACACACACACACACACACACATTCATACAGACACACAAACAGACAGACAGACACACACACGGATGTTTTTAGTAAAAATGCTTTTTTTGGATTCAAGAGGTCTCAATAACGTATTTCCGGTGAAATCTCGGTATCGAATTTTTAGGTGCATTACAACACCTTCTCCATACACTATGTACATAGCACGTATAGAGAAAGTAAATATGTATATGACATGAATTGTATGTTTTAATCACATCTAAAATCAAAATTTTCAAAAAATCTTCACTATAAAGAATAGTTTCAGGTAGGGGAATTTTCTAGGAAAGCTTGCGTGTTGCATCCCTGGAAGATGCGAATTAAAATATAAAACTTGGTATCTTACCGACTTTTCGTTTTTAGTTACTAGCGCGCGCGCACACACACATAGAGACCTTTTTGCAAAAATGTGGTTTTTTATGCAGGGAATCATTACATATATTTATGGTGAAACTAGACACTGAACTTTTAGAGGAATACAATGCCCTCTACCTACTATGTAAATAGCACATGTGTGAAAGTAAAAATCTTATGTGATACTTTCGCATGCCTTTCTCTCTTATGCAGCAAAATATTATTTAAAAGAACTCTATTCTTCTAAATCAAGTTAAACATTAGCATAAATGGTTTTACTATTGCATTTAAAATGTCTGAGAGGCAACAATTTAAAGAAGGGCGTGTCTATTAAGAAGAAAATGCCTGTCCATTTATAGCTTAAGGTAGTTGGTATTTCAAATGTGCCAAATGAAAAAGCGATATACTCTCTTATATTTTATAATTCGCATTATATTGCGAAAAAATTAACATGTTAATCGTTCAAAGTTCACACATGCACATATCACTTTAATTAAGTCTTGATATATCCTCATTTGCAAGGATTGTCTATGGTTTTTCGTTCGCTCTTTTATATTGCTTTTCTTAAGAATGCATTGTTCTTTGAAAACAACTTTTGAAAGTGGCAACTAAGTCACAATAATGCCTATATATGTAGTGTAAGCTCATATTATATGTTACCAACTATAAATTCATAATTTAAGAAATCAGAGAAGGTATATAATCATAATAATTTGTGAATAATCACCTTCTGGTGGTTTGTAATTTAGCACTCACTGCTTAGTTGCAGTTTTAAACTTTTATAAATTAGAAATGCATTTCCGGTACACAAAAAAAAAAATATATATATATATGTTTAAAGGCGTCTTTCATCGTTTTTACATAAAACAATATATTTAGTTGGTATTGTTATAAGTTTAGAGTCTATTTTATGCACTTAAAATTAATCTTTTTTATCGTCCTCTGTGGTGTAGTGCTGCCCTCTAAAACCGAAATTACTAGGTTGAAACCTAGCGGAGGGTGATGGGATTTTTCAGGAGCAAAAATCCTTAGTAGCCGGTGGTCTTCAGTAATGCTTATCTGCACGTAACAGAATCCCATACCTTGAACAAAGAAGGTTCCTGACCAAAATTTCGCCATTTCGTGTCCACAAGTCGTAATTTCGTCCTAGAGTGCCATATGTGGGCGACGAGCATATTCCCCGACACCATGGCGCATTGCGGCGAACTCACGAGCTAGAAATCAAATCCGATCACAGAACCATCGTAACGATGCCCTATGCTCCACTTAGGACTTAAGCACCGCGACCTATAGGATATTGTGTGCTTGCACCCTCCAGTAAAAAGGGATGAAGTGAGGAAACCACAGCAGGTCACAGGCCTGCAGCATACAGGACATAAACACATATGGGAATCCCTAATTCAATGGCTCAAAGTTCTTCATCCCGGCACAAGGGTCCCCCATCCAGCCGCCAACACTACGGGTTCCGGCTTTCTCATTGTCCCCGCTCCCACGTGGTCAGGAACCACACGGTGTCCAAACGCCGAGAACAGCACTTATATATACGTCCGAGCGCCATCTGCCAGCACTGCCACACATCACGAGCCTAGAAACGTACCTGAAAATTGATACGGATATGGCATTAAAGCAAATAATGGGAAAGAAGTCATACAGAATAATCATCCCAGCTTCGCTTAAGTGAAAAGGGTGAACCACGAAGAACCCCAAGTCAGAGTGGGCTGGGGATCAAGTTCGTGAGCTCTAGAATGCGAGTCGCATACGTTGCCACGGAGCCACCTTGCCTGATAAGAATATAAGATACCAAAGGTAGTGCTTAAATTACTGGTGTTGAATTTATTTACCAACTGCTATTTACTATTACCTGTTTTACGCGTAAATTTTATTTTAATCGATGTTTAATGTTAGAGTCTGTTGAAAAACGTCTCACATTTTCAAGCGAATTAATCAATATACATGCATTTATTCTGTCCTGATAAACAGACTGAAAAGGTCTATACCATAGCCGAGATTTGAACCTGGGATAACCCAGTCTATAGCCGGTTGCTGCACCAATGAGCTACCATGGCAACATGTCGGATGACATTAAATTTCTCAACTGACTCGCATATTTCCAGTGAACCACAAGGCGTATGTACTTTAAGTCTTGAATTTCATAGTTTAGCCAAATATCAGGTTAATTAGCGTTAATTTAACTAACGGGGTACAGGCGAGTCAGTTGAGATATTTAATGCCGTGCCGACATGTTGTCATGGTAGGTCAGTGGTAGAGCAAACAGCTAGAGATTGGGAGATCCGTGGATTAAATCGCAGCTATGACTTTGAATTTTTCAGTCTGACTTAACTATCCAACTCCTGTCCTACATACGTTTTGTGTGTAAAATAAAAAAATCTGATGTATTCCATTCACTCGAAGTTCTCTACATCTCTGTAATAAATTATTGTTAAAAAGTTCAATCCTCTATCTACTTTATGATAATTGAGAAAAATATTAGCAGATATTGTCTTAATTACTTGCTTCCCTATAAGAAGGAAAATAAGAGAATACACTAGGTTAAAACGATATTCAAATCTTTAAAAAACTGGTTGCCATGTGGTTGAAAACCGTTTCTACGTATGCAGGGCAAGGAGTTCACAACTTTCAGGGGGAGAAAAGTTTAAGTATTTTAAAACTGAAACAAATAACAAGGAATGTCTCAGAAATGGTCAATTACACGAAGAAAGCGCATATGACATAAAGTGTATGTTTTAACGTGATCTACATTTTTTGTCGAGTAAGTTATGTCTATCTCTTACGGCTTACCAGTTATGCAAACTTCAACAAAATTCATTCAGAATAAACAGGCTTTAGAGGCTATTCCTAGAAAATTCAAGATATACATTTTATTTGCATTATAAATAGCTTTAATATACGGTATTTTAATCAAAATCGTTAGAAACTTTTTTGAGAAAATCAAAATTTTCAAAATTTTTTCATGTAAAGGGTAGTTTAGTGTGAGGAATTTTCCTCAAAATCTTCGTGTCGCATCCCTAGAATATATTAAACTTAAATACCAGTTTGGTGCTTTACCAACATTTCGTTTTTGAGTTGTCGGGTTCACAGACACACACACATACACACATGCGCCCGGACCTTTTTCTGAAAATAATTTTTTGGATACAGGGCACCCTAAACTCTCCATTTCCGGTGAAATCTCGGTATCGAATTTTTGGGAAGAATGCAATACCTCCTCTATACACGATGTACATAACACGTGTTGAGAACAAACAAATTAAATTAACACTAAGTGGAAAACAGTTTGAAAATAATCTTGAAACAATATTTATTCACATTTCGTAAGCAATCAAGTACCTTATAAGATGTCGGAAGCGCAACTATGTTTCTAAGTTATATGACCAGTGACAATATTTTCAATAATTTTAAAAATTTGTATTAATAATTTAATTAATGAAGGTTTGTGTTGAATATTTTACCATAAACGCGCATTTATTTTGTAATAATTTTCGTGCAGAATTAATATAGGTATGAGCTTAAAATTCACAGGTGATTAAAGTAACAGTAATGTTAAAACTTTTTATTATTAAATAATAACAGTTTATTTTAAATGAATATCATGAATGGCATCAAATAACACATGAGACATCACCAAACTCCAACATATAAGTTGTGACATTTTATTTTTTCATAATTCTTCTTCTTTCTGTTACAAATCGTTCAGAAAAATGTATAAGTTTAGCATTTTATATCACTAGCTAAAGACAATGAAACAATTTTTCATAGACAACATGGTAAAACTCGCTTTTTACAGTCAGTTCCAAGCAAGAGTGCTGTTACTGCATACAATTTGTTTCGTTAACACCACGTCTTAGCTGCTTAAGATTGTCACAAAGCTATCTAGTTGGTTACGTTATTTAAATCGCCAATACTTGGGTAGGCATCTAGCTTAGAGAGCACAAACAACTGAGTGTTATTGCGAGGTACGTCCAGAAAGTAAGTTCCGTTTGATAATAAAATTAAATTGTGTACAGATACAGAATAATTATTTATTGCACAAAATGCTACAACTCTTAAACTACTTTTCCACATAACTGCCGAAATTTTGCAGGCATTTGTCATAGCGTGGCACAAGTTTTTGTATACCTTCTTCATAAAAGTTTGCCGTCTGTGTCTTCAAAAAGTTGGAGACATTTTCTTTCAGCTCTTCGTCATTGTTGAAGTGTTGACCGCCAGGGAAAGACTTGAGATGTAAGAATAGATGAAAGTCGCTAGGAGCGAGGTCAGGGTTGTACGGAGGATGGTCAAACACGTCCTAGCCAAATCCCTGTAGGAGGTTTTTCGTCACATTTGCAGTGTGTGGTCGGGCGTTGTCATGAAGAAAAACAACACCTTTTGACAGCAATCCTCGGCGCTTATTCTGTATTGCGCGGCGCAATTTCCTAAGTGTCTCGCAATAAACATCTGCTTTGATTGTTTGACCACGCGGTAAGACATCAATGAGTAAGATGCCTTTCCAGTCCCAGAACACTGTGCACATCATTTTTCGAGCTGTCAAGATTTGTTTCGGCTTAACCTTTGCTGGGGATGAAGTGTGCCTCCATTCCATTGATTGCCGCTTACTTTCAGGGATGTCGTAAGAAACCCAAGTTTCATCTCCTGTGACTATCTGTGTCAGAAACTCTTCGCCGTCTTCATCATAAAGGGTTAAAAACTGAAGTGCACTACTCATCCGTTTTGTTTTGTGTTGCTCAGTAAGAATCTTTGGTACCCAACGTGAGCAAAGCTTACGAAATTTCAGTTTTTCGGTAACAATTTCATGAATTAGTGATCGTGAGCTTTGGGGAAATTCCATAGCGAGAGCACTAATTGTAAACTTGCGGTTTTCCTGGATCTTGTCATCAATCGCGTGAACCAGTTCTTCTGTAACCAAAGATGGACGCCCACTTCGTTCTTCATCGTGCACTTCACTACGTCCTTCATTGAACTGTCGGACCCATCTTCTCACCATTGAATCACTCATCACATTTTGTCCGTAAACTTCGCAAATTTGCCGATAAATTTCAACAAATCACAGATCTGATTTCACAAGCGGCGGGATTTTCAATCAACATCGACATTGTAAACAAGCACAACAAAGCGTATGTGGCTGACAGCGATCTCAAAATGGTACACGTTTCTTCTCCTTGATACAGAGCGTCTACCGCACATGTGCGGAACTGCGATCGTAGCACTGCAGCGGAGATAAATTGAAACGGAACTTACTTTCTGGAGTACTTCGTATATCATGAGTTTCTTTAATCTGAATTGAGTCTAATTTAGACAAAGTATAGGGCAGCATACTTAAGAATTGTCTTCTGCTGTATCTGTAGATTTGGTAACATGTTTTCTGCAAGTGCACTTACTCTGATGCCAAAGTGATCACACTCTAATATTTCACATTTGGTCTCAGGGAGAAAATTTGGTATAAACAAGGTGAGCAACAGGTTTTCTTCAGGTTGTAATTCTAATGTTGGATCAATTAATAACTAGCAATTTTCAACAACAATTTCTATTTTGATATCTTATTTTGGTATCTGTAAATAATATAACTGCTAACTTCATTTCATTTAAATTCTAAACATTGTTTCACAACCTGTAGCTTCATTGTACGAAGACACAAATGTTAAAGTTTTATTTTAGCAAACTTGAAGTAAATGCACAGTTTCCTTTGCAAAATAAAACAGTTGATATTTCTTATTTAGCGCTAAAAACTAATTATCATTTAAATTATGAGATATTGCAAAAAGTTTTCGAAGAACTAAGCCTGTACATCATTTTAAAACAATGCCACTGCTTACAAACATTTTTCCTTTTGTTAACTAATTAATATTAATTGATCTAATAGTTGATTTAACTATGAATAAAACTGCGACATTGTAAGTCATCATCGGAGTGTATCATCTCAAAATAAACTGAGATCATTTTGTGGTTTACCGGAAAACATGTGAGTCAGTGTGGAATTTAATGCTGAGCTATCATCATGCGTGGTTCATATCCTGGCTATGGCATTAGGTTTTTCAGTCTGACTCTACCTATCCATTTTGTTTTTGATCCAACCAGCTTTTAAGTAAAGGATCTTACCTATGAGATTATGACTGGGGATAACACCTTGGGGGTCGATAGTGGAACAGATTCGAAGTTAGTGCAGCATGGTATATAGTTGTGATGTGTTGACAACGCAGTGTGTACGAAGTGAAACTGCTAGGAGATAAACGGGGCAGTGGTTCCTGGTAGACTGTGATGTTCCACTGCTGCGTGAAGCCACGTTCCCCCATGTGTAGTCGGCCTCCGTGGTGTAGTGGTTACCATGCTAACTTCATATACCTAAGGTCGCGGTTTCGAACCCGGTGGAGGACGATGGATTCTATCGGGTGTAAAAATCCTTAGCATGGTTCCTTCGGAAGGGAAGTAAATGCGTTGGTTCCGTGTCGTAGATTTACGTCACGTAAAAGAACCTCAAGCCTGATAAGAGAGACCTCTGAGCAAAATTAAGCGGTGTTTCACGCCCAGTATAGAATGGGACGCTGAGCGCCCATAAATAAGCTACATTTACATTTACATTCCCCCATGTATTACTACAGGTTATTTACATGCGGCGTGTGCATTCGCCAATGCAGGTCGGCCTCTACTCGGTATGTATGCAACTGGTACGCGCATGTGCCCGCTATTGGTTCCTAAATTGCTATTCCTAGTTATAATACATGCATGCATTTGCTAATTTGAAAAAAAATTAATTCATTTGGTCTTTTAAATATACGAAGCCTGATAGCAAATCCCCTAACGTCTATAAAATGATCGGTTTTGTCCGTAAACCATATGCATACAAATCTAATGTGTTCCATTCACACGCATTTTTATTTCTATAACAAATTATTATTATAAGTTTATTCTTCTATGTACTTCATACTAATCGAGATAAACATTAACAGAAATGGTATTATTAATTTTTTCCTTGTGAAGAAAGGGAAATAAACGGAAGGAAAATAGTCTAAAGTGACAGTCAAGTCCTATAAAAGCCAGTTGCTATGTGATTGAATTTCGTCCCCTTTGCACAGTTAAAAGTTGAAAAATTCCCTTATTAGAAAACTTATAGTATTTTAAAACTGAAACCAATAACGAGTAATATCTTGCGAAACATCATGTCTACGAAACATGTGTATATATGACATATTTTGTGAGCACTACATTTTGTATATCTCTTACGGTTTACCAGTTACGTGAAACTCATTCAGATTGAAAAGGTCTTAAGGTCCTATTCTCAGAAAATTCAAGATACACATTTTATTTGTGATATATCTTTAATATACACTAGTTTAATTAAAATTGTTAGAACAACTTTTGAGAAGGTCAAGCTTTTCGAACTTTTCCATGAAAAGGGTGGTTCGGCGTGGAAGATTTTCGTCAAAATTTTCGAAACGCATACTTGAGAGATACTAAACATACATACAAAGTTTGGTATTTTACCGGCTTTTCGTTTTTGATTTATCGTGCTCACAGACACGTGGGTCTTTTTTCGAAAAATGTGTGTTTTTTTTTTGTTTTTTTTTGGGATACAGGAGACCTAAAACGTCAATTTCCGGGAAAATCTCGGTATCGAATTTTTGGGTGGAGACCTCTACCTATGTACTAAGCAGAGAAAGTAAAATTACATTTAATGTTTCCTCAACGCCATTCCTATTAACGAATAATGTATATGGAACCATGATATAAAAACTATTAAAACAAAATTAGAAAAAAAGAAAACCTTTCTCTCTAGGCATGATATTTTTTCTAACCTTTTGTAAATTATAAAGGCTTTTTACTTTCTCTACACGTACTACGTACATAGTGTATGGAGAACGTATTGTATTGCATCCAAAAATTCGATACCGAGATTTCACCGGAAATACATATTTTGGGTCCCCCTGAATCCAAAAAAAGCATTTTTACAAAAAGGTCAGTGTCTGTGTGTGTGTGTGTCTGTGTGTCTGTGTGTTTGTGTGTCTATGGACAGCATAGCTCAAAAACGAAAAATCCGTTAAAAACCAAATTTGGTATTTAGGTTTGGTATCTTCCAAGGATGCGACATGAAGATTCTCAAGAAAATGCTCCACCCCCAACTACCGTTTACATGGAACTCTTTTCAAAATTTTTGATTTTCTAAAAAATGGCTCTTACAATTTTGATTAAAATATAGTATATTACAGATATTTACCTGACAAATAAAATGTATATCTTGAATTTTCTGGGAACAGCCTCTGAAGATTACTTTATTCTGAACGAATTTTAGGGAATTTTGCATGTCTGCTAAACCGTAAGAGATGGATAAAAACTTACTATACAGAAAATGCAGAGCACATTAAAACACACAAGTTATGTTATATTCATTTTTTTCATGGAGGTGGTCGTTTTTAAGGTATTCGTTGTTTTTGGTTTCAGCTTTGAAAAACTTATACTTTTCTCATACAGGAATTTGTCACTCCTATCCATACAAACAAAGGAACTTCAGTCACATATCAACCAGCTTTTTACTATCAGTTTAACCTATGGTACTCCATTACTTCGCTTCTACTTGCAAGGTAGCAAGTAATAAAATTATTTCTCGACTAGCATGAAGTAAATAGAAGCATAAGCTTTTTAACAACAATTCGTTACAAAGACGTAGAGAAAGTCATGTGAATGGAACACATCAGATTTTTTTTTTTAACAGGCACGTATCGTATGAAACAATTTTATTCGTTGCATAACAACTGCTAAGATCGGCATTACGGTATTAAACTGAATAAAAACAAAAGCCGAACTTGCGTGTTTAGTAACAAAATGACAGAGTATTAATGAAAAACATGTTTCAGTTGAATACGATATTGTCAGACAACGTTTACAAAGAACGCATAATCAAATGGATACTTTGTTTAAAAATACACAGAAAAAAAAAAAAAAACAGATGCTAGCGGGCCGGAATCGAATTACTAATGAAGATAATGATCAATTTGAATCCTATCAGACTGTTGAGGTTTTGTTGGTTTTTGTTCAACAGAATGCGAATGGCATCATGTAAATACAGCATTCCGAGTTGTATGAGATTAACACATATGCACCGTAAAAATGAGTTCGTCGCTTACATTTATGTATTCGTAATAACAATACAGACACGTTCTATGTCATTTTACAGTAAATTTAGTATACATACCTAAAATGAGTTCCTAAGCTTCAAAAGAAGTATCTTGGGTAATAATTTAAAACTTATCTTATTTCAAATCTTTAAGGCTTTCTTTTATTCAAGGGGATTCAAAACATATATTTCCAGTGAAATCTTGATATAAATTTTTGGATGGAATACAAACATTTGCCTACTATGTACGTTGCGCATTCAAAAAAGAAATGACCGTAGTCCATAAAAAGGAATGCAAATTAAATTAAACTGTTGAACGCGACCGTCTTGAATAGGTACAGGGCCTATTAATTATACATACTTATTGTATTATTATTATTATTATTATTATTATTATTAATATTACTATTAAAATAAAAGCTGTTGATATTAAGATAAACTTGGAAATATGGTAAGACAATAGCGTGGAATGATTTATAACCATGTTCTTCGAATTGTTGCATAGTAAAAATAATGAAACAACGCTATGCCCTTCAAAATAGAAGGGCCCTTCTATTTTGGATGCTCTTGTCCTTTAGTCCTTTTTTTTGGAGGTGTTCACCCTATATATATATATATATATATATATATATATATATATACTCTTTTTTTTTAATTTTGTATGCACTATGCCTTTTTACTTTCTCTATACGTACTACACGTGTATATATAGTATGTACAGAAGATATTGCATTGCACCAAAAATTCGATACCGAGATTTCACCAGAAAAACATGTTTTGAGACCCCGTGAATCCAAAGATAGCATTTTGAGAAAAATGTCCATGTGTGTGTTCGTCTGATTAAGTGTATTTATCTGGGTGCAGACTAGCTCAAAAACGAAAAGACTGTTAAATAAAACAAATTTGGTATTTAAGTTTGGCATCTTCCAAGGATGCTCCACGAAGATTTTCAAGAAAATCCCAGCACCCCAACTACCCCTTACATAGAACATTTTTTGAAAATTTTGATTAAAATATCGTATGTTTAAGATACTTTTATGACAAACGAAATGTACATCTTGGATTTTCTGGTAATAGCCTCTGAAGACCTCTTCATTCTGGATGATTTTTATTGAATTTTGCATAACTGGTAAACCGTAAGAATTTGACAAAAATTTACTTCACAAAAAATTAATCTCGATAAAACACAATTTATGACATATAACTTCTTTTCGTGGAGTTTTCGAGATATTCCTTGTTAATGACTTCAGTTTTAAAAAACAATGTTTTTTTTTTCATACGGGAACTTACCAACGATTGGCCACGCAAAAATGGATTTCAATCCCATAGCAACCACATTTTAAAACATTTGACTGTCGGTTTAGCCTAGTCTATTCCCATATTTCCCTTCTGTTTACAGGAAACTATTTAAGAAAACCGTTTCTGCTAATGTTTTAGCATGAAATAGTCTGAAGAATAAGCTTATTAACAATAAGAAGAGAAAGTCATGTTAATGGACGGTGTGATTTATTATCACCTGCTTTTTTTCCTCTCTTTCTTTACGTTTTTGCTGTTTGTTTACCTATTAGCTTTTTCATTTGCTACAGATATACTCACATATTTACACGAATATAATCACCCATGCTGAAGCCGGGGCTCGAAGCCGTGATTCCCTGCGTCATGGAGCAGCAAAGCTAGAGACTTAAGCGAGTGAGGCCAAGGGGACCGATTTCTTTTAGCTGAAAGTAGCGAATATATAGTTGTTGACCAGTGTTTCCGCTTCAGCGCTGAAAGCTTGCTCTAGCAAAGCCTGTCCTTTAAATAGCATGAATTCTTCTTTTAGAGAATTCATACCCACGTACTATAGAAAGCATACTAATCTTCCTTCTTTTTTGTTTGAAGTTTAAGGAATTTTAATCCGCTAAGTCCTACCGGACGATGAATAAAATCGGGTAAACCATTATTAAATATGTGCGGAGTCCATGGAGCTTAAAGTTACTCGAAATTCGTCTTCCCAGAATGAGGGAAAACCCCGGATAAAACCCCTATTCGGGTAACTCACTCTAACCGAACTCAAGACCTCTGGAATGTGATGCAGACACGCTAGTCCCACATTACAGAGGCAGATGATGTTTCCTTGTTATGATCTTAGGAAGTATTGTAATAAAGTGCGAGAAAAGAAGTTTTTCACCAAATCATAGAAAGGTTTGTTTTTAAACGCACTTTTCAGGACTGCAGTATCCTGCTTGTTCTTCTTACTAAAGACATCACTGATAGGAGAATCTGCATTTTCTATAGTATAGATTAAGGTTGAATACATATTTTGGGAATGTCCACAGTGGAGAACTAGTGAACAGATAAACTAAAAGGAGTCACACTAGAAAGAGATTGGCATGTTGGGATTCACTGGCGGACAGAGGAACTAGCAAAACATTTTCGGGCTAAAGTGCGAGAGCCAAATTAAATTTGTTCAGTTAGTCAAAGTCAAGTATCTCTAAGTTTTTACTTTCTTTAGCACGCATGTACATGCAAAGTATATAGTAGCTAGAGAAGTTATTGAATTCTACCCAAAAGTTCGATGTTGAGATTTCAACTTTGAGGTACCCTGAGCCAAGAACAAAATTAGATAAAGGTCCGTGTGCCTGTGAACAGCAAATCTCAAAAACGAAAAGACCGTTAAATACCAAATTTGGTATTTATGTTTAGTGTCTTTTAAGGAGGTGACACTAAGATTTTCAAGAAAGTCATCCTATCCCAAACTACTCTTTAAATGGAAAAATATTTGAAATGTTGTTTTCTCAAAAATATCTCTAACAATTTTGATTAAAATACCGTAGGTATATTAAACATATTTATATCACAAATAAAATGTATGTTTTGAATTTTCTGGGAATAACCTCTGTATGAGTTTTGCAGAATTTTGCATAACGATTAAACCGTAAGAGGTAGACAAAAGCGCACTACATAAATAATGTAGGTCTCGTTAAAACACATTATTTATGTCATATACATTTTTCTTGTAGGGTTTACCATTTTCAAAATGTTCTTTGTCATAGTTTCAATTTTAAACTACCTAACGTTTCTCCAACGGAACCATGCAAAGTGAACCGAACCTCAATTGTTTCACATAGCTAACAGCTTTTAAAAGGTTTGACTGCTGCTTTAGCCTAATGTATTCCCTTATTTCTCTTCTGCATACAGGGAAGTAAGTAATAAGATCAATTCTGCTAATGTTTATCTCGATTAGCATGATGTACAAGATAAAAGAATAATCGTTGGTACGAATAATTTGTATATGGAGCAGCTAGAGAAAGTTGTGTGAATGGAACTCAGCAGATTGTTCTTTCTGTTTTTTTAATCTTCTCTTTGTTTCTTTTTGTCACAAGAGGTAGAAATAACATGCTACCGGAAATCTCTTAACACTCATCTTTATCTTGGATTGAAATTATATAGTAAACTACCCTTAATATAAGACAAATAGTAAATGTAATTTCTTTTAAAATTAGTGTTAAAAACAGAACTAAACGTCTTAATTTTTATAACATACAAGAATATTTAAATATAGATAGATTTTAAAGACTTGCTGACGAAACCTATTGCATTGTATGTATGCCAAATGGTGAAATACATTATCAATATCATTAAGTTGTACTTGAAATATGTATGCACGGTCTGCGACACAAGCAGTAAGTATTTGTGAATAAATACGGATGTGCTATGGTTTTATCTATTGTGTATATATTTCTTTTAAGTGTAAGCATCTATTATAAGAGGTGCATTTATGAAGGAGTACTCAGTGCTGTAAATTTCAATTGTTGTATTTGAATATCTTTGTATTTTTATTTTCGGGTTTACTCTTTTAATTCTTTGTTGTTTTAATATTGATTTTGATTGTATATTACCTTTGTCTTTTTATTTTTGTGAGTACTCTTTTAATTCTTTGTTGTTGTTCTAATATTGCTTTTCAGTGTGTATTACAAAAGCATGTACGGTCTGTGGACCCGTGCGATTGTTGAAATTCTATGTAAGATATTGTTATGTCAATAAATACACTTATTCATTCATTCATTCATTCATTCAAGTATTTGTGAAATAACTTTAATATTTTGATATTAATAAAGACGTTTCTGTATACCTACTAAAGCCTCTCAAAATATTTTATTTGTAAAATATAATGTGCATTATATTAACTGCTCTTTTCTAATGTTGAGATAGTGTAAAACATCACAGCTCACCACTTTAGGGCAGATTAAAGGTCCTTTGATAAACGGGGTGACAAGATTTACTTGGCCATTTGCTCACGACAGTTGTGAAGCATAGATAAACCCACAGGTGCAGAGCAATAAATACTTTGGAAGATTGCAGTGCAACCTGTAGCGGTAACATTAGTGATGTTGCGCTTTGTAGCGTACACCTTCAACTGTTCTAGATAATTATTTTAACACACTGTGAGAGGATGTTAAAACTTGGGTTTTACTACCAGTTTTACTTGTTTCCTCTTATCTGTACAATTTGGCTGCTCCAAACACACACGAAATTTCCGTTTACGTGCTGTTGACATACATATTACGTTAAAGTTTCTTTGTAAATACCCGCGTCCTTTCACTTTACAAGCACATGGTGATAACGGAATAAGGACCTATTTTGTCACTGTACAAATTTTAAAAACATTCTTCCTCTACAGAATTATTAAATGTTGACATATCATCAAAAATTCGCAACTTTAAAAGGAGTCGAAATGGGATTTTCATAATTGTTTTCCATTTCTATGTTTTAATTGTATATGAATATTTCGAATCTCCCTCTCAGTTTAGTATAAGTTTCATAGGGACACACTAATTGCAAATAATTTAAAAATATTTTGAAAATAATCTTGCGTAGTAGTTTTTAGAACATTCTGGTACACTCACTTGGTAAAATATCAATAACTTTGTAAATATTAGTGTTCGAGAAGAGATACTTTTTTTACTTTGATTGGAGAGTTTACTTTAGCTATTGGCAGCATTGACATCCCGCTCATTTTCAAGTTAGGTTACATTGTTTTTTAATGTTATGTTTGAAAGCAATTTCTGAAGAAGTAAGATTATCTTTACAAATGTCCCATTATCTCAGAAACTAACTGCCACTTAGGGCTGCAATTTTGTACGTAAGTAGGCTTTATTTTAACGAAAACATTTTTATGTATATAAAATAGTTAATTTTTTTTAATTTTAAAAATCACGGTTTTTGAACAAACATTTAAGAACTTTATTAAAAAAGCCATACATTTCCTTCTAATCAACAGAAGGTTATATTCTTCATCAATCAACAGCAAAGGTATTGTCGAATATATTTTAAAAATTTTAGCTCATTGTGTTAAATAGTTGCTGAGATAATGGGTCAAATTTTAACTTGGCAAGATACGGCATTTCGACTCCCCTTAAGTGAAAGCCCTAGTGAGAATTAAAGATAATTCTCTTTTAAGTATTGGAGTATGTATCAAATTCTAATTCTATATTTGAGCTTCACCAATATGAAACAAGAAATAAACCTACTTTAAATACAACTTTATTAGTCTGAATAAAACTCAGTTTTAAACAATTGAGAATTACGGGAACACGGATATGACAATAGTTATTAACTGATTGTGACGCGTGTACATGTATTTTTGCAAGTGTAACAATGAGATAATACTCGTATTACAAATAATGTTTCGTGCAATTAAGCATTAAAATACATAAAAATTAGTAATTAATAAAAAATTAATGTAACAGATAAATGACGTAATATGGTTGCTAAGCAGATGCTTCATTTGTTTCATCACTTAAGGTAATGATGAAACTATTGAAAATGTGGATTGTATTCCGCTTGACATTTTGAACGAATTCAAGAGTGCTGAGAGCTCATAAATTCTAGAAAAATCAAAAGTTGTTTATGGAAAAAACATGAAAAGTTTTGTAGATGGAGAAATGAAAAATGTTTTAGTTGAAAGGAAAAGACGACATTTCATCTTTTGGTAACGTTTTTGATTTCTTAAAAAAATTATTAGTAGGATATAAGCAAAAAAATCAAAAGTGCTCTGCAGATATAAAATGAATAAATTTCTTGTTGAAGGTCCTGATGATACATATTCATGCGAGAGTGACGATTTCAGGTCTTCTTACAGGCACATTGTAGAAAATTATGTTGTGGCAGTGATGATGTCATTTCTGTCTTGTTGCCATGGTAATTACGTCATTCTTTTTCTCGCACTGGTTGTCAGAAATATGCTAATTTTGCAGGATTTATGCCGTCATATAAGCCCTTTTAATACTAGGATTGAACAAAGGGGATTTGTTAAACCATTAAGCATAGAGCTTTAATTTTCGAGCTGGTAACAAAAGAATTATCCATAACAAGTCTCATTCAAATATTATTTTAATTCTGCATATATTAATGTTTTTGAGACGCCCTGAATCCAAAGAAATAATTTTTAGAAAAACATCCTATGTATCTGTGTGTCTGCGAATGTGACAGTGGGCAACATAGTTAAAAAACGAGAAGCCCCTTAAAGTCAAAACTTGGTATTTAAGTTCAGTATCTTTCAAGGATGAGACACAAAGATTTTCAAGAAAATCCCCCCACTCCAAACTACGCTTTACATGAAAAAGTAAAATTGTTATTTTCTCAAAAGTGGCTCTATGGATTTTCATTAAAATATCCTATATTAAAGATACTTAAATGCAAAATAAAAAGTATATCTTGAATTTTCTGGGAACAGCCTCTACAGACGTCTTTATTTTGGATGGTTTTGCTTTTACGTTTTCATACCTCAATATTTGAGCTGCTGAGAAGATAGTGTGGGGGTCATTGACCATGCAGAGGGCATTCAAACTTTAGTCGCCCTCCGTGGTGTAATGATTACCATGCTAACTTCATACACCCAAGATCGTGGGTTCAAACCCGGCGGAGGACGATGGATTTTTTCGGGTGTAAAAATCCTTAGCATGGCTTCCTTCGGAAGGGAAGTAAAGCCGTTGGTCCCGTGTAGTAGATTTACGGCACGTAAAAGAACCTCAAGCCTGATAGAGAGGCCTCTGAGCAAAATTAAGCGGTCTTTCATGTCCAATATAGAATGGGACGCTGAGAACCATAGCAGTTAAAGAGCGTCCATAAATAACATGCCATTTACATTTTGCATTCAAACTCAGTTCCGATACAACATTCCTCATACCGAGGCCCACCCATTCAAGGTTACGCCTTCCAATCCGCGAAAATTAACACGTATGTGTGAGCGACGTCTATTTGGTGATAGTGATTAACCTGAAAATATACTACTATTAAAAAGTAAAATTATGAGTCCACAAATGTAGAAAATAGTGATGTAATGTTGTTGATTACAATGTTCTTAATTACCAATACACATATATCTGCACGTATACCCCTAACAATCTGTATAGGAACGAAAAAAGAAATTGAAAGGACTGGAGTGAAAATTTTGAGGTTAGAATTAGAACTAGCCTGTAGAATCCCTGCATGGCAAGGGCTTCTCGGCTGGCAAGATGACTGTTCTGGCAATCCCGCGTAGCTAGTTTTGGGAAAGATCCTCATTTTTTTATGCTGCCTGTCTCAGGAAACTCCATTCACTGCGATTCTTGGCCATTGTCGTCCAGTTGTGTCCAGAGTGAAGTTTTAGATCGTCTGCCCATCCTTTTTTCTGCTGCCTTACGTTCATTTGACCAGTTCTTGGATCGTAATCTTAAAGCTCTAATCATAAGTGAAACAACCAGGGAACAATCAAAATCATCAACATTTGTAAGCGTTAGGTTTCAAGTCTGTTTGAGAATCACATTTCTATTCACTGGTTTCTGGGCCGTTCTTAATATCTTCTTCCACTCGTCTGTAGTTCAAAATTGTCTTAGGAATTCAGTTAAAGTCCAATTTTATTGCTTTCAGTTATGTCCGTTTATCATTATTGGTTTACCTGTCTAATCTGATACAAGCTTTAAACATCAGAGAAATTTTATTTTTAGCTTGCAACTTTTCATATCCTTGGGTATCATGGTTCAATTCTCGGATCCATATAATACTTAGCATTTCACAGGCAATAAATATTCTTGTGAAAATAAATAATCTTCATTCGTTTTATGGTTTAAACTACTAAGCGTTACCTTGTATATAATTATAACATATATTTAATATTTTCAAAATTTACTTGCAAATTCTAAAGAGAAGGAATTAACACCGCAAACAAATATAAATATACACTTTTTGCTTGTTGAAACTTCACGATATACTGTACTAGTTATGAAAGATGAGAGGTTCATGCTATGAGCGCCACAGCGTCGAGAAAGACAACTTCAACATCGCGTTTATAGATGGCTGGCAAGCAACAGAATTGAGAAGGCGGTTGTAAAGCAGTAGTCGAAGAGGCAATAGATCTGTGCGGGAAAGGCATCAATGGGACAGAGCAAGGCAGAAGCAGCTGACAAGGTGATAATGAAGACTGTAACAGTGATTTGTGGTATGAATTACAGGAAGCAAATCGAATTACAGCTAACGAGGGAATCAATGGAAACAATTGAAGGACAGCTGGGCCTTGTGGTATGTACGTTCAGAGTTCGAGAATATTTACTGTGTCAGTGTACTCTCAATGATCAGTTGCACAAACTGAGCAAACAAAAATTTCCTTTTTGATCACTAAGACTAAAGATTTACGGATTTTGTGTTATACAGGATGAGTAAAAGGCATGGAACAATGCTGTAACGTTGTTGTTATAGTTTTGTAAAGTGATATTTTTAGAACAACTGTTAGATATCAACATGTTTTCATATTATTATGATTGTGAATAGAGCGTCACTTTTTTTAATGGCAATATTTTTACTTTCCCGTATGCACAAAGTACATAGGAATAGAGAAAGTATTGTATTCCACCCAAAAATTCATAGCGGTATTTCAGCGGAAATACATATTTTGTTGCCTCTAAATCCCAAAAATAAGAATTTTTAGGAAAAGGTCCGCATGTGTGTGTGTGTGTGGTGTGTATGTGTATGTCTGTGGACAGCATAGCTCAAAAACGAAAAGATCGTTAAATACCAAACTTTTTCAAAAATTTTTATTTTCTCAAAAATGGCTCTAACAATTAAAATATCGTATATTAAAGATATTTACCTCACAAATAAAATGTATATCTTGAATTTTATAGGAATAGCCTCTGAAGACCACTTTACTGAATATGAATTTTACGGAATTTTGCATAACTGCTAAACCGTAAGACATGGACAAAAACTTAGCACACAAAAAATATAGATTACATTAAAACACACAATTTATGTTATGTACATTTTTTTGTGGAGTAGATCGATTTGGAGATATTCCTTGTTATTGGTTTCAGATTTGAAAAACTTATACTTTTTTCCTACAGGAAATTGTCAACTCCTGTTTATACAAACAAAGGGACTTCAGTCACATAGCAACCAGCTTATAACTATAATTTTAACCTATGGTGCTCTCTTATTTCGCTTCTACTTACAAGGAAGCAAGTAATAAGCCTATTTCTGCTAATTTTTTTTCTAGATTAGCATGAAGTAAATAGAAGAATGAGCTTATTAACAATAATTTGTTACAGAAATCTATAGAAAGTCATTTGAATAGAACACATCACATTTTTGTTTCATATTTTTGTTCCTCAGGTCTCGAAACGCTTTTTTGAACTGTAATTTAAATTTATTAGGACGTATTACATTACGTGAAATTTAAACCAAGAAAACATATTCATAACAAAATTAGTGGTGCTGTGTTGTAGCATATGATGAATTCACTTCAAAAGGTGCTCAAAATGGCCTCCATTTACTGCCAAACATTTGGCAATGTCTGTCTTTAAAATAGTTAATATGTTCGCCTGATCAGCTCATTCTTGCACAATTCTTCCCTTTAGCTCTTCAAGATCTTTTGGTCGGTCCTTCTAAGTCCTCCACTTCAAATACACCCACAAGAAAAGGTCTAAGGTGTTTAGATCAGGAGATCTTGGCTTTATCACCACCTGTAACTCGTTTTGGCCTTCCAGATTTTGCCTTTTTTTAACGTAGAATGAGTAATCCTTCATTCTGGATGTATTTCACTAAACAAGACACAAACCTCTTCTTGGGTCCTCCTCCTATCACCATATCCGATCATCACCAGTATTTCAATTCCTTGTCTTTCTGTAAGTTGTGTCATGACTAATTACTTTCAGAAAGGTTTTGCAATGAAGTAAGCATTGTTGTCCTTATTAGCTTAGATTTTGTCTGTATTTGTTCAATACAAAGCCACATTTTGAAGTAATCTACTGTAAAAAATATCACTTCATAGAGTTGCAACAACGGGTTACAGGCATTGTTCCATACCTTTTACTCACCCTGTATAGTAGCATATAAGTACAGGAATCAGTTAAAACTTTTTACTTTCTCTATACGCACTATGTACATAGTGTATAGAGAAGGTACTGCACTCCACCCAAAAATTCGATACCGAGATTTCAACGGAAATGTATGTTTTAGGGTCCCCTGTATCCAAAAAAAGCATTTGCACAAAAATGTCCGTGTGTGTGTGTCCGTGTGTCAGTATGTCCGTGTGTCAGTGTGTCCGTGTGTCTGTGAACACGATAACTCAAAAACGAAAAGACGGTAAAATACCAAACTTGGTATTTAAATTAAATATCTTCCAGGGATGCGACACGAAGATTTTGAAAAATATCCCCCACCCCAAACTACCCTTTAATGGAACTTTTTTCGAAAATGTTGATTTTCTTAAAAATGGCTCTAACGATTTTGATTAAAATTTCGTATATTAAACGTACTTACCTGACAAATAAAATGTATATATTGAATTTTCTGGGAATAGCCTCTGAATACTGCTTTATTCTGGATGAATTTTACCAAATTTTGAATTACTGACTACTAAAAGATGGACAAAAACTTACTGCACGAAAATTGTAGAGCACGTTAAAACACACAATTTATAATATATATATATATATATGTATATATATAAATATATATTAATTCAAAATCTTCTCGGGCTTCTGATCAGTTCACCCTGAAGACGAGGAAGATGCACTTCTTCGAAACGTTGTTGTCAAGCCAAGTTTTTACCTGGCTAGAAGCCCGAGAAGATTTTGAATTAATACGTCGCCAGGAAAGCTTCAGTTCTTATTTTAATATATATATATTTCGTGGAGTCATCGTTTTTGAATCATTCCTTGTTTTTGGTTTCTGCTATGAAGACCTATACTTTTCTGATATAGGAATTTGTCAATTGCTTCCATACAAACAAAGGAAATTCAGTGACATAGAAACCAGCAAGGAACAAAGCAAACATAGCAACAAGGAACTAAATAATAAGACCATTTCTGCTATTTTAGTCTCATTAACATGAAGTAAATAGCTGTATAAGCTTTTTAAGAGTAATTTGTTGCAGAGATGTAGTGAAGGTCATGTGAATGGTACACATAAGATTTTTAAAGGTAATATTTTGATTATGGATTAGCTAGCTTCATCAACTTCCTTTAAAAATTAATAAATTAAGAATGTCTGAAGATTACAAGGAATGTCTATTAGTTCTTATTCTGAGAAAAAACAGAATTAAAGATTTGTATACGCCTGCAGAGTCATTATTTAGTGCTACAGTGGTGTTGTAGATATAAGGAATACCGTGCTTATTTTGAAACCAGAAGAACATAATTAAATATCTGGAATCTAGGAAAAACATAGTTTCAAGCATAAATTGTCAATCAATGTCATTTTATGTTTGGTGAAAACATTTATAAACTTGATAATATGAAAATATTATTTTCATGAAATTGCAGAAAATGCGCTGTTCATTTGATTGTAGTCTCATTTTTCATTCATTTATACACGATTCATGTGTTATTTCGCTAGCAGGAGGCTTTGCTCTAAACTACCATTTGCAACTTAACTCATTTGCACAATTTGACAATATTGGAATGTGAATTATAATACACTTTAAATAATACAAACAACATTAGTGTTGTTAATTGCTACAATAACGTGGAGTATACTGAACAATTTAAATTTAAAATAGCCCGCCTGGGTAGTGTGGTAGTAGCGTGCCTGCCTCACATTCAACAGGTCGCGAGATCGAATCTCACATTAGGGGACTTATCCGGGTTAGATTTTTTCGAGTTTTCCCTTATTCTGAATAGACAAATCCCGAGTAGCCTTAAGCTTCATGGACCAGAGATAATTTGTACATCATTTCACCAATTTCATTCATTGTTAGATATGACCAACCACGTTAAATAACGTTAGGCTCCTCAAAATGTGCAAATTGAGTGAAAACAGAGAATATTCATGCTGGGAAGTTGATACTATTATAACATAAAGTTCGTGATCAGCTGTTTACAACCATACCATATTGAATATTCCTTTTCAGAAAATCTGCATATAGGCCTCGTTTTCACTCATCTTCCACGTTTTAAATGTTTGAAATATTTCAGTATATTCCATGGTTTGTCTCAGCCACATAATAACTGGCATTACTCTCTAAGTACTACTAGATAGCAGCATCAGCTCAATCTACAGAAAAATATACATTCCTTGTTTCTCCCGACATCCTTCTTGTGCCTTTGTCTTTATTGTTGCATATTTGGTAATATAATTAACGTTTCTGTTGTTTCACATGCACTTCAATAATGATTATCCTTAGACACCGTTTCCATTTCTTCTTTTTTAAATAAAAGAGGATACAGAAGTTTGGTAATGAATGGGAAATGGATGCTTGCATTGTTTTCTTTTGAGAAACTTACATTTTCTCAATTTTCCGGTCATATAGTGATATATACTCTGCGTTTTGAACTTTTGTAAATTAAAAAAAAATAGGTTAATTTTTCACCATCGATAGCTAAAGGAAAATATCAACTGTTTGTTATACTTCCATTTAGTTTCCATTTTACTGGTATTTATTATAAATGTAAAACAAATACAGTATTAAATAACAATATAACATTAGTGTGATTTGTTTCTAAGCGTCTAACTTTATTTTCAGCAATATCTTTAGTTAATAACAATGAAAATCTAACAGAATATTTAGCAATCGTCGTGGTTCCTGGTTATATATTAGAGAAATACTTTCAAATTAAAATTTTCTGAAATAAACACATAAAGAAATAAACATTTTAATATGCAAACATATTACAGTTTTTTTCGACTTTGTTCAAGACTTTTCATTATATAATGGTTACATTCACCACTATGTATACTATTATATTACACCTACAATTTCGTTGTCGAGATTTTACAGGAAATAAACGTTTGAAGTCATAAATCCAGAATACCTGTTTCGGAAAAATTTCGTGTGTCCATTATGGGTGTGTGCGTGTGTGTGTGTGAGTGTGTGTGTGCGTGTGTCTTCCTGTATCTATAAATAGCATAACATCCAGGTTAAATACCAAACTTGGTATTTAGATTTACTGCCGTTCAAGGGCGCTACATGAAGAATTTCAAGGAAACCACTCCCTTAATCCCACCATGTCTTCATGGAAACCATAATGGTTATTTTTGAGTTTTTTTAAAAACTACTCTAACCATTTTGATTGAAATGCCATAATTTAAAATATCTGCATGACAAATAAAATGGATATCTTAAATTTTCTGGGCATACCCTGTAAGGTGTTTTCATTTTGAAATTATGCTATGGTCTGTAAACTGTAAGAGACAGACAAAAGCGAACTACACGAAAGTTTGAAACCGCGTTCGATAGCGAAAGTTATATATGTCCTATAACACCACTGTTGCATTTAAATACAACACTTAAGGAAACATAAATCAAACCAAATTATCTCTCCGCCCAAAAATTCTGACGGTAACTATTTCCTAGATCCTTAACATGTGTGAGTTGCAAAATGCTTTATGCCTTTTGAGCTGCATAATAGTATTTTTTCTTTTTATCAAGCAATGACGATGCAATTTCAATCACATAGCATTTTGTTTTTAAAATATTTGGCTGCCACTTAAGTTAACTGTATTCCTTTATTCCTCCTAGTTGCCCTCCGTGGTGTAGTGATTGCTATGCTAGCCCCATATACCCGAAGTCGCGGCTTGAAAACTGGCGGATGACGATGTGTTTTGCGGGAGTAAAAATCCTTAGCATTTCTTCCTTCGGAAGGGAAGTAAAGCCGTTGGTCCCATGTCGTAGATTCACTCCATGTAAAATAACCTCAAGTATGAGCAAAACTAAGCGGTCCAATATAAAAAAGGACGCTGAAAACCGCAGTATTTAAAGAGCATCCATAAATATAATTTCACTTCCATTTTTTATTCCTCCTCTATCTACAAGGAAATATTTGATAAAACCATTACATCAAACGGTTATCTGAATTAGCATTAGATAGAACAAAACGTTTTTGTACTAATAATCGATTAATTGTTTTTTGTACACTACCCGTATGTAGCACAGGAGTTGAAAAGGTAAAATCAGACCGAAAAATTCGATGCGAGAGCCGGGATTTGAACTAAGGATCTCCTGGTCTCCGTGCTATTGTTCTAATCATTGAGCTACCATGGCAAACCACCGACATTGCATTAATTACTTTCTCTACACGTACTATGTACATGGTGTATAGAGAATATATTGAACTGCACCCAAAAAATCAACCGAGATTATACCAGAAATACATGTTTTGAGACCATCTGAACCCAAAAAAGAAACATTTTTAGAAATATGTCCATGTATGTCTGTCTATCAGCGTGTGAGTGTGTTAGGGTGAGTGTGTCTGTCTGTCTGTCTGTCTGTGTGTATGCGTGTGTGTGTCTGTGGGCAGCATAGCTCAAAAACGAAAAAATGGCCTTTAAGTTTGGTATCTTCCAAGGATGCGACACCAAGATTGCCAAAAAAATTCCCCCACCGCCAGCTACCCTTTACATGAAAACATTTTCGAAAAATATTCGATATCGAGATTTCCCCGGAAATATATTATGTCTTGAGAACTACTGAATAATAAAAAAAAAAGTTGTGTGGGTCTGTGAGTGTGTCTATGTGCAGCATAGGTCAGTATCATCCAAATATGCGACACGAAGATTTTCAAGAACCTCCGCCCACTCTTAATTACCGGTTTATATGGAACATTTTTAGAAAATTCTGATTTCCTCAAAAATGGCTCAAACAGTTTTGATTAAAATGACATATGTTTCATGATAAACGGAATCTTAAATTCTCTGAGGATAGTCTCTGAAGACCACCTCATTTTGGTTTAATTTTGCATAACTGGTAAACTGTGAGAGATACACAAGAACTTACGTCACAAAAATGTATATAGCATTAAAATATAGAACTAAATCCATATAGATTTTTTTACAGTTAACTATTTCCAAGATATTCCTTTTTATTCGTTTTAATTTTAAACTGCTTAAACTTTTCTTAAGCAGAAAGCCAATTTTTATTTCATCTGTTTTGTTTTACTCCCAAGAATGCATAAAAGAACGAATTTCGATTGTTACTCATAGCCATATTTTTAAAAAAATTGACTATCCCTTTAGCCAAGTGAATTCCCTTATTTCCCTTATACTTATAAGAAGTAAGTAATAAGACAATTTCTGTTAATGCTTATCTCGATTAGCATGATGCAGATTTAAGAATAATCTTATGTAAGGAAAGGTTCTATTGTGCTGTTTCACCCAAAAATTCGATACCGAGATTTCAACGGCAATATATGTTTTGAGACCCCTGAATCCCAAAAAAGAAAGTCTTAGAAGAAGGTCTATGTATGTTGTGTGAGTGGGTGTTTGTGTCTGTAGACAGCATAGCTCAAAAACTAAAAGATCATTAAATACAACACTTGGTTTTTAAGTTTAATATTTTCTAAGGATGCAACACGAAGCTTTTCAAGAAAATCCCACCACCCCAACTACCCTTTAACATGTAAAAAATTTTGAACATTTTGTTTCTCTCAAATGGCTCTGACGATTTTATTAAAAGTAGCGTATATTAAAGATATTCACAACACAAATAGCATTTATATTTTGAATTTTCTGGGAGTAGTCTCTGTAGAGCACTTGAGTATGGTTGATTTTTGTATAATTTTGCATGAGCAAACGTAAGAGATAGATAAAAAAATTACTATTAAAATGTAGATCTGGTTAAAACACACAATTTATATCACATGCATTTTTGTTGTAGAGTTGACCGTTTCAAAGATATTCCTTGTTATTGGTTTCAATTCTAAAATAGACTTTTCTCAGTGCCAGCTTTTTTTCTACTCCTGGCCAAGTAAAGAAGCCAGTTTCAATGACAATTGATAACGGCAGCTTTTAAAACATTTGACTATCGCTTTAGTATAGCGCATTCCTTCTACTTGTAAGGAAATAAGTAATAAGTGCACTCTGCTAATGCTTATCTCGATTAGCATGGTGTTAAAAGAAAAATCTTTTGTGAGAGGTCTGTTTGCAGAACAATTAGAGAAGGGTATGTGAGTGTAACTCACCTTCTTTTGTTGCGCTTTACATCCGCGTTTACTACTATGGAACCTCAGGCGAAGACATTGATGATATATGGAATGAAGATGGAGCACTGGTGGAATGCGGGGCGGGGGAAACGGGAGAACCCGGATAAAACCCACCCCTTTGCCGCGTTGTCCAACACAAATCACACATGCGATCGTTTGGGTTCGAATCCTGGAAAGTTTGTTTGCTAAAGAAATTCATGTGGGTGGAACACATCAAATTTTTAGACCTAATGAAAATACTGCTATATGTCCTTACTCATATTATACAACAGCTATTTGCTGTTCGGTTAGAGTTAATAGAAATACAGATGGAATCTTTTAAAGAACTAACTACTAACTAGAGCACAGATTTATATGTACTATCACTTGAGAAATATGTACATAAATATATATTTTAAGATAGGAAAATATGAACTAAAATATGCAAAATTAAATAAATATATAATAATGAATACACAACAAAGCATTTCAAGCAACATCAAAAGTCTAGATTTTAATACAAAATTAGTTTATTTCATTTCACAGTTTTATAGTATTTTGTATCACTTCAATTTGTGTTCGATTAACAGTGAGGAGAAAAAAAAATTCGCCATGAAACAATTGAAGAAATTAGGAATAATAATCTGTATTTTCACACAAGCCGTATGAGTAGGACAGGAGTGGTTAAGTAGAATCAGACTGAAAAATTAAATGACATAGCCGGAATTAGAACCACGGATCTCCCGGTCTCTAGCCGGTTACTCTACCACTGAGCTACCATAGCATAACGCCGTCACGACATAAAATTCCTCAACTGACACATGTTTCCTGGTAAGCCACAAGGTGATCTCAAATTATTTTGAGATGACAACCCCAAAGGCACCTTACAATGTTGTAAGTATTTAAGTCCCGGTCTTCATAGTTTAGCCAACTATTTAGGTCAATTAGTGTCAGTTTGATTGTTTTTTCCCACAAGCAGTGTGTAGGACAGGAGTTGGATAGGTAGAGTCAGACTCAAAAATTCAATGCCGTAGCCGGGATTTGAGAGCGGGAGATCCATGGATCAAATCCCGGTTATGGCATTGAATTTTTCAGTCTGATTATACATGTGAATTATGAATGAGCACGAACACAGACGTATTCTTTATTTCCTAGCACAGTGTACAATGAGATACTCCTTGTGGTGTAAATCGCATTGTTCCATCCGATAAAAGCTTCTGGTGTGAACAACATTTCTTTCGACATAGTAAGATGTGACAGGACTAATCTTCAACAACACATTTTCTGGACGTCTGCCCTCCGGAGCTTGTTTATAGTGAGAAAAGTATAGTAGCTGGGGTTTCTATCTCTTACATTATGAAACTTTAGGAATACATTGACTCCACTATTTCTTTTCGCTTTTAAAGAAACAAAATTGATGTGTTCCATTCACATGACCTTCTCTTCAAACTATTGTTACAAAAGAAAAATCTTTTATCTATACCATGGTAATCAACATAAACATCAGAAATTGCCGTTCTTTGTAAGCAGAAAGGAAATTAGGCAATACACTAGGTTAAGGCGACAGTTCATTCTTTGAAAAAACTGTCGCTTTGAAATTGAAATGCGGTTCACTTTGGACGGCCAGGTGTAAAACAAAAGAGAAACGAAGCAAAATATGATTTTCCGTTTATGAAAAGTTTAAGAAGCTTAAAATTTAAACAAAACAAAAAATGTCTAGGAAATAGCTACATCTACAAAAAAGTGATATTTTAACGAGATCTGCATTTTTTGTTGGTAAGTTTTTGTCTGTCTCTTACGGTTTACCAGTTATGCAAAATTCATCCTGAATGGAGAGGTCTTCAGAAATTATTCCTAGAAAATTCAAGATATATATTTTATTATGGAGGTAAAAATAAGGCATAAGGCATTTTAATTAAAAGTGTTGGAGCCATTTCAAAACATTCTCCATGTAAAGGGTAGTTTGTTGTGGGAGGATTTTCTTGAAAATATTCGGCCCGCATCCTTGGTATTTAACGGTATTTTCGTTTTTGAGCTATGCTATACACATACACATAAACACACACGATATGGACCACTAACTAAATTTTCTTTGATTCAGGGGAGTTCAAAAATGTATATTTTCGTTGAAATCTCGAATTGAACATTTTTGGCTGAAATACAATATTTTCTCTAGATACTCTATGCATAGTACGTATAGAGAAACGTCAGGCGTAAAAAGGAAATATAAATATCATAAATAATTACGTAAAGAAACGGCTAAATATTTATGTTTGTGTAAGATTGTGCATATTATGTAATGTGCTCTGAAATGTGTAAAAATATATAAAATGAAACTTCAGTATACAATGTACATTTTGCATCTTGTAGACATTTTCTGTTTGCATGTGTATATAAAGGAATAGAATAAGTAAGCACATAAAAAATTGTGGTTCTCTAATAGCCATCTTACTGATTTTCCTAGAGGAAGATTTAAATAGAGTAATATCGCGTGCAATGGCATGTGACGCTGCATCACCTCGCCAAATAGCAAGCATGAAATCGGGCAGTGATCTTGCAGGGAGCATGAGCGTGTCTTGGCATGAAAACAGTAAATGTCATTCACGATATTTTAACGCCCTGACGCCACCACCAAAGTCTTTTATGTGCCAAAGCTGAAGGGGGCTCTAGATCCTAGCGAAGGATTTACACGGAAGTCTGAGGAAATATCAACTTTGATGGTAGCCATTAATCTTGGCGGAAGAGGGAGGACGTGGAAGGGCTCCTAAAATAATCAGGGTAAAACATCTTGCAGAAAATCTTTTGCTTTAATTAGAAAAAAAGAAGTTAAAGGAGACTGTCAGAGCGCGCACGGAGCATGGATAGTTAGCCCTCAAGCGACCCAACGTGAAACAGAAAAGGTCTCATTGTACTCGTGCATACTCTGTTCATGGCAGTTGAATCTGTCAAGGTACAGCTGCTCGAGGCGGCATGGCAGTTTAAGAATTTAACAGATGATTAAACGCCAGAGGGTTGGCAAAATTACAGTTTCAGAATGTGTAACATCAAAGTCAGCACGGACGAATAGACATGACAAATGAAGAAGAATTGAAAAGCTAATATCTTCTACAGGCACATCATTTCAATGAAGATTCTACCGGGAAATCTGCGACACTGAGACAGCTGTAGTACACAGACTCAGTAGTTTGTCTAGTGTACATAGACAGAGAACGAAAATTTGAGCTTTTGCCTTTTTTATTTTTGCATTATGATAGAGTTAAGACCATCGCGTCTTTCTTCCACTTCCCCAATATTACAAATAATACAGAGGAGAATAGAATGAAAAGTCCGATGTGTTCCATCCACGTGCCTTTCTCTACCTCTTCTGCAAACAAAGCTCTTAAAAAATATTCTTCTTCTATCTACTCCATGCTAATCTAGATAAAAATTACATAAATGGGCTTATTGCTCAGTTCCTTATAAGTAGAAGGGAACTAAAGGAATCCTTTTAAAAACGCATTTCATTTAAAAGCTGTCGCTATGCTATTAGAAAATAAATTCCTATCTCTTAAAACGGCTTCCTGTTGGAGAAAAGTGAATTCTTTAAAATTGAAAACAATAACAAATAATATCTGGTAAATTGTTAGCTCCACAACAAACTATACAGGACATAACATGTACATTTTAACGCGATCTGCATTGTTTATGCAGTAAGCCTTTATCTAGGTAGAGTTTGACTGAAACATTCAATGCCATAGGCGGGATTTGAACTACGAATGGGCCGCGCCCTGGCCAAGCGGTGACACTACTCGTCTCTCACCTAAGCGGCCCGGGTTTGATTCCAAGTGACCGCTTGTAAGATTTGTGGTGGAGAAAACGGCACAGGGGCGGGTTTACTCCGGTTTCTCATGCAATCTTCATTCCATGTATCATCAGTGTCATCGTATGTGGTGCCACAAGTAATAAAAGCGGGCTTTAACACCATCACAGTTGCTCTAAACACTGAGCTACCATGTTAATTCCTCAACTGATTCGCATGCTACTCCGTAAACCAAAAGGTGATCTCAAATTATTTTGAGATGACATATCCCAACGGCGACTTGCAATGTCGTAAGTACTTAAGTCTCGGGCTTCAGAGTTTAACCATTTATTAGATAATTTTCAGTCTGACTACCTATCCTTTTCCTGTCCTACACATGACTTGTGTAGAAAAAACAATTAATTAAAACACACGCTTTTGTCTATCACAGGTTACCTATGCAAAAGTCACCCAGAATAATGAGTGGTTCTGAGGCTATTCTTCGAATCCAAGAAATACACTTCACTCGTCATCTAAATATCTTAATTTACCGTATTTTAATTAAAAAAAACGTGGAGTAAATTTTGAGAAAGTTAAAAATTTACAAAAATGTTCCACATAGAGGATGAGGATTTACCTGAAAATATATGTGTTACATCCTTGGAAGATACTAAATTTAAAACCAAATTTTTATAGTATCCAAAGACACACATTGATATTTTTCTAAAACTACTTTTTTGAGTAAGGGGAGCTGAAACATATTTCCAGTCAGGTCTTGCTATCGAATTTAAGTAAGTAAACATCGAAAGTAAAAATAATAAAACACTAGATGCAAAATATATCGAACCACAGGGAAAAAAATTGCATAGTTCCATTCACATGACTTTCCCAATATCTCTGTAACAAATTATCGTTAAAAGGCTTATCCTTCTATCTATTTTAGACTAAACCAAATAAGCATTTGCAGAAGTAGTGTTATTAATTGCTTCCTTACAAGTAGAAGGGAAATATGGAATTACACTAGGCTAATGATACTCAAATCTTTTAAAAGGTGGTTGCTATGTGGTTGAAACCCGTTTTTATACATGGCCAGGAGTTTACAAATTCCCATATGAGAAAAGGATTTAAAACTGAAACCAATAACAAGGTATCTCGGAAATGGTCAAATGTATGAAAAAAATACAGATGACATACATTGTGTGTTTTAACGAGCTATACATTTTCTGTGTAGTAAAATATTGTCTATCTTTTACGGTTTATCAATTATGCAAAATCCGAAAAATTCATCTAGAATAAAGAGTTCTTTATAGGCTATTTCCAGAAAATTCAAAATATACATTTTATTTGTCATGTAAATGTCTGTAATAATTGGCAATTTGATCAATATCGTTAGAGACAAATTTGTTCCATGAGAGTGGTAGTTTTTGTTGGGGGAGGGATTTTCCCCAGAAGCATTCTTAGAAGTTACAACACTTAAATACCAAGTTTGGTATTTGATGGCTTTTCGTTTTTGAGTTATCCTGCTCACGGACACACACTGATCTTTTTCTTAAAAGCTGATGTGTTCATTTCACATGACTTTCTCTACCTCTTTGTAACAAATTACTGTTAATAAGCTTATTCGTTCATTTCATGCTAATCGAGACAAGCGTTAATAGAAACGGTCTTTTTACTACATTCCCTGTAAGTAGAAAAGGCATAAGAAAATACACTAGGCTAAACCGACATCAAATGTTTTAAAATATGGTGGACAGAAGTTGCCAAGTTCCCGCATAAGAAATTTATAAGTATTTTAAAGCTGAAACTAGTAACAAGGAATATCCCGAAAACGGTCAACTTCATGGAAAAATGCATTTAAATTGTGTATTTTAACGAGATCTACTTTTTTGTGTAGTAAGTTTTTGTCTATTTCTTACGGTTTACTAGTTATGCAAAATTTAGCAAAATTCATCCAGAATAACAAGGTCTTCCGAAGCTATTTTCAGAAAATTCAAGATATACATTTCATTTGTGATGGAAATAGCTTTAATGTGGTATTTGAATCAAAATAGTAGAGCAATTTATGAGAAAAACAAAATTTTGGAAACTGTTTCCTTGTAAAGGGAAGTTTGTGGTAGGGAATTTTATTGAACATCTTGTGTTGCATCCTTGGAAGAAACCAAACTTAAATACCAAGTTTGTATTTAACTGTGTTTTCGTTTTTGAGCTATGCTGTCCAACGACACACACACAAAGACGCTAACACGGACCTTATTCTGAAAATATATTTTTTTTTTTTGGACTCAGTGTGCCCTAAAACATATATTTCCGGTGAAATCTTGGTATCGAATTTTTGGGTGGAATAGGTACAATACTTCCGCTATACATCATGCACATAGTACGTATAGAGAAAGTAAACATTGTTAAAACGTGTATTTCCGTTGCAATCGCAGTAGGGAATTTTTGGGTGGAGTGCAATACCTTCTCTACTTATGTAACATGCCTTATGTAGAGAAAGTAAAAATACACAACTCATTATTTGAAAACATTATGCATTATATCAACATGACTTTCTCTAATCATTTTACAACAAACTATTCTTACAGACAATTCTTCATGATACCTCATATGTAGATAAGTACTGCATATTATTTCCTTGTAGATACAATGGCTATACGGGAATACAAAATGCTAAAGCGTTAGACAAATCTTTTAAGGGGTGTCTCCACGTGGTGACGTTGAAATACCTTTCTCCTATTATGATAGATTGGAAATAACAGAAGTGTGATCTACTTTTCTCACATGACTTTAACTAGCTCTTCTGCAAGAAACTATTATTACAAAATCTTATTCTCTGTCTACTCTATGCTAATAAAATAATTAGTAACAGAAATACTCTTATTACTTATTTCCTAGTAGGCAAAAGAGAAATAAGGGAATACACTATACTAAGGTGATAGTCATATTTTAAAAACCTAGTGGCTAAGTGATGAAACTAAAATTCCGTTCTCTTTGCATGACAGGAAAAAAGAATAAACGAACGTACAATGGCTTTTAATATAAAAAATTAGAAATATTGGAAAATGTAAACCAATAATAAAGAATATGTGGAAATGATTAACTCCACCAAAAAATGTATTTGATATACACATATTGAGATATTTTAACAAGATCTACATTCCTTGTATAGAAACATTTTGTGAACACAACACCTCTGAGGATAAGCCTCTCAGATAGGGACGAAACGTCAGGTATAACTATTTTAAGCAACGAAAATGTTTTAACCTACAGGCCACGGCAAAACAGCCCGGAAAATTTTAATAATAAAACTCTGGACTGCGGCATGAATAATTATGCACCTATTTTGTGTATCTCTTACTTCAGGCTGTTCAAATCGACTCGCCTGCATAAAGGTATATCTGGTATTTAACCACGAGACTCGGAACAATTCTGGAGCGGAACCGTGATAGCCAATAAGTCACCTTGTAAATGTCATACCAGAATAGTTGTGTTCTGCAACACAGCAGCTGATGTAGCTGTGACGATAGCCGGTCCTCAATGGTAGGTTGTATTGCATATTGCTGATAGACTCGCAGTGAGTTACGAGTCGCCCTGCGGGTGTAGTGGTTACCATGCTCATATACCCAAGGTCGCGGGTTCAATCCCGGCGGAGGACGATGCCATTTTTCGGGCGTAAAAATCCTTAGCATGGCTTCCTTCGGAAGGGAAGTAAAGCCGTTGGTTCCGTGACGTAGATTTAGGCACGTAAAACACCTCAAGCCTGATAAAGAGGCCGCGGAGCAAAATTAAGCGGTCTTTCACGCCCAGCATAGAATGGGACTCTGAGAACCACAGTGGTTTAAGAGCGTCCATAAATATAACTCCATTGCATTTCAGTGAGTCACGAGTTATTAGCTGCAATTTTAGTGCGCACCTAAACTTTTATATATATGGCACCGCAGGCGACGACACTGATGCTGGAGCACCGGTGAAATGTGATGGCGGGGGAAACCGGAGAAAATCCTCTCCTGCGCCACTTTGTCCATACATCCCATATGCGATCGCCTGGGAGCGAACTCAGGCCACCTGGGTGAAAGGCGAGTGGTGTAACATGGCCACGCCCAAGCGGAAAAAGGCCTATCGAGTTAGAGTCATTATTGAGTAAAATACAATTAAAAAAATGCATGTAAAGCGTGGATAAGTTTGAAGGATTTTCTTGAATATCTCCGTGTTACATCTAAGACACTAAACCCAGTTAGCAAATTTGGTATTTAACGCCCTTTTCGTTTTTGAGTTATGCATACATGCTCACACATTGACAGAAACACACTGACCTATTTCTAAAAAGGCCTTTTTTGGATTCAGGTACTTCAAACCATATATTCCCGGTGAAATCTAAACAGCGATTTTTTGAATGGAGTACAATAGGTATCTCCTCTACCTACAGAATGTGCAGCAAAAGTAACAATCAGGAATAATGC
Source organism: Hymenopus coronatus (assembly GCA_030762935.1). NCBI lineage: Eukaryota > Metazoa > Arthropoda > Insecta > Mantodea > Hymenopodidae > Hymenopus > Hymenopus coronatus. Next base: position 128,080,765 of record CM060897.1, on the reverse strand, counting down.
ATAAAGTTATAAATATTTCTTTGTGTGATTATTGCAATAAAATCCTTAAAGGAATATCGTACAACAAGGTAGGTAGGAAAGAGGTGTAAAGTTAAAGACCTTTCAGTGGAGCCGCTAAAACCCAAGGACGTCGGTGTGTAATATGGCGCATCTAGTGGCACGGAACTAACTTGCTCACAGCACAAATCACGTGATGTGGCGGAAGGCAGATAATGTGCATTATCGAATTATGTACTGACAAGAGCGACATCAATCTTCGGTTACCTAGAAATCCTGATCGGTGCTGTGTGGGCAGCAAGACATTTGTCAACTGTTTCACTTTCGATTAAAAACATTTGTGGTCAGCTAAAATAAATTGCGGATGGTTTAAAAACCGACCAGTTGATCAATTTTGCTGGACTCTGTATTATATTATCCTATCATATTAATTATGCCATATATTACACTAATCCAATTATATCTATTATCGTTTTATAATATAAGAGTCAATCAATGTTAAATAATTCAGCAATAAAGCTCTATCCCCTTTTTTACTTTCTCTAGCCCCATATGTACAATGTACATAGGGATAGAGAAGGTATTGTAATGCACCCAAACATTCGATACCGAGATTTCACCGGAAATATATGTTTTGGGGTCCCCTTAGTCCAAAAAAGCATTTTTAAAAAATCTGTGTTACAATCACAGGACTTTCTCTAGCTGTTCTACAAAACTTCTTACATAAGATTATTCTTCTTTTCGCATCTTGCTAATCGAGGTACACATTACCACAATGCTCTTATTACTTAGTTCCTTATAAGTAGGAAAAAATAGGTTAAAGCCATAGTCAAATGTTTTAAAAGTTGTCGTTATGCGATTGTCATTACAAATCCCATCTTTTCTTGGCCAGGAGTAGAACAAAGAAAACCGCACACTCCCGTCTGAGAAAAGTATAAGCACTTCACATTTGAAACTAATAACAATGAATACCTCGAAAGCTGTAAGCTCCACGAGAAAAATGCATATGACATAACTTGTGTATTTTAACAAGACCTACATTTTTTGTAGAGTAAGTTTTTGTCTATCTCTTACGGTTTACTAGGTATGCCAAATTAAGCAAAATTCATCCAGAATAAACAGGTCTTTAGAAGCTATTCCCAGAAAATTCAAGATATACATATTATTTGCCAGCTAAATATCTTTAATATACGATATCTTAATCAAAATCGTTAGAGCCATTTTTAAGAAAATCAAAATGCTCGAAAAAAGTTCCATGTAAAGGGTAGTTTGGGGTGGGGGATTTTCCTCAAAATCTTCGTGTCGCATCCCTGGAAGATACTAAACTTAAATACCAAATTTGGTATTTTACCGACTTTTCGTTTATGAGTTATCGTGTTCACAGACTTACGGACACACGAACACACGGACACACACACACGGACCTTTTTCTGAAAATACCTTTTTTGGATACAGGGGACCCTAAAACATATATTTCCGGTGAAATCTCGGTATCGAATTTTTTAGGGGAGTGTAATACCTTCTCTATACACTATGTACATAGTGCGTATGGAGAAAGTAAAAAAGCTTCGTGTGAGTGTGTGTGTCTGTCTGTGTGTGTGCATAACCCCAAAACGAAAAGACCGTTAAATACCAAACTTGATATTTAGGTTTAGTATCTTCCAAGGATGCGACACGAAGATTTTCAAAAAATTCCCAGTACTAAAAACTACCCTTAAATGGAACAAATTTAGAACATTTTGATTTTCTTAAAAATGGCTCTAACGATTTTGATTAAAATCCCGTATATTAAAGCTATTTATGTCCGAAATAAAATGTATATCTCGAATTTTTGGGGAACATCCTCTGAAGACCTCTTTATTCAGGATGAATTTTACTTAACTGCTAAACCGTATTACTACACAAAAAATGTACATTACGAAAAAACACACAGTTTATGTCCTTTACGTTTTTGTTGTGGAGGTAACCGTTTCTGCGATATTCATTGTTATTGGTTCCAATTGTGAAGTACTTGAACTTTTTTCAGACAGGATGTGTCCGCTTTTCTTTTTTACTCCTGGCCAAGCAAAGAAGTGATTTGCAATGACAGTCGCATAACAATAGCTTTTAAAATATTTGACAATCATTTTAGCAGAGCGCATTCTCTTATTCTCTTCTACTTATTAGGAACTAAGTAATGACATTCTGTTAAACATTTTTCTCGATTAGCATTGTGTACAAAGAAGAATAATCTTTTGTAGGAGGTTTTTAGAGCAGTTAGAGAAAGTCATGTGAGTGTAATACATCATATTTTTATTGTTACATTTATATAGCCCCCTTTAACATCTAGGCCACATCAAGGCTTTGCATTAGAAACAACATGTTGTCTGTAGGTTTTTACGTTGGGTTTAAATCGCTTTATGTTCCTCAAACACACGCACATCCACTCCCACATACCTTCAGACTCTGTGGAGGATAGGGAGTGGTTAAAGAAAAATCCCCCGCCCCAGCCGGGAATCGAATCCTGGACCTCCGGGTGAGAAGTAAGCTTACCATTAGAGCATAGAGGCAGCCCAATACCCAAGACAAGGAGCTTGACAATGAGTAAAACAATATCTGCCAACCAACAGTTCCATATTATAAATAAAAATCTACTACCTTGTAAGTGGGAGGAAAACAAGGGAATACACTTGGCTAAAGCGATAGTCAAATATTGTTGTCGCTATGTGATACAATTGAAATTCTGCATGGTCAGGAGTAAAATAAAATAGAGATGCAACGAATCACGACTTTCTTTTGAGAAAAAAATTGTTAAACTTTTGTAAGCAATAACAAGGAATATTTTGGAAATAGTTAACTACATATGAATTACATATGATGACATAAATTGCATATTTTAATAAAATATACATTTTGTGTAGTGTTTTTATCGATCTGTGATAATTTATCAGTTATGCAAAAGTCATTCTAAGAGCTTCAGAGGCTATAGACATAAAACACATTTGATGACAATTTTTAAACATATGGTAATATAATTAAAATAATTAGAGCCATTTTTGAGAAAACTAACATATTCGAAAATTATCCATGTAAATGGTACTTTAGCGTGGGAGCATTTTCTTGAACATGTTTGTGTCACTTCCTTGATCAGATTGCAGTGATCAGGTTATTAGTTGGTGCCCGTGAAAGTATTCCCAAGTTCTTCATCAACAGCTGCAGTCTGCCAGCATTACGCAGCATAATTATTAAGAATCAACTTGTATTTCCAGAAAAACAAAACAGGGATGAAACGATTGAGAAGATCCGTAGTTTAAAATTTAAAACAACAATATCTCGGAAACGGTCAACTTGACAACAAAAATGTGTATTTCATAAATTGTGTGCTTTACCGAAAACCACATTTTTATATTGTAAGTTTTTATGTATCTCTTACAGTTTACCAGTTATGCCAAAATCAGAAAAATTCATTCTGAATGAACAGGACTTCAGAAGATATTCCCAGAAAATTCAAGATATACACTTTATTAGCCATGTAAATATCTTTATAATAGGTTACTTCAAACGTTAGAGCCATTTTTGAGAAAAATAACATTTTAAAAAAAATTTCACGTAAAGGGTAGGTTGGGGAGGGATGTTCTTGAAAATCTTCGTGCCGCAACCCTGAAAGATACCAAAGTTAAACACCAAGGTTGGTATTTAAAAGTCTTTAATTTTATTAGGTATACTGCCCACAGATACATGCAGACACACAAGGCCCTTTTTCTAAAACCTTGTTTTTTACTCAAAACATATATGTCCGGGTAAGCTTTCGGTGGAATATAATTCTTACTCTATACACTTTGTACATAGAATATGTAGAGAAAGTAAAAATATGTGATGTGTTACACTCATATGACTTCTTACATATGATTATTCTCCTTTCTGCACCTTGTTAATCGAGATAATCATAGCAGAATGTTCTTACTACTTAGTTCCTTACAATTAAAAAGAAAATAAGGGAATACGCTAGACTTAACCGATAGTAATCAAATGTTTTAAAAGTTGTGGTTATTCGATTGTCATTGCAAATCGCTTCTTTGCTTGGCCAGGAGTAGAACAAAAGAAAAACGGACATTTGCTGTCTGAAAAAAGTTTAAGTACTCGCAACTGAAACCAAAAACAAGGAATATCTCGGAAACGGTTACCTGTACAACAAAAATGTAGAGCACATAAATTGTATGTTTTGATCAGATCAACATTTTCTGTCTAGTAAATTTTTGTCTATCTCTTACCGTTAAGCAGTTACGCAAAATTTAGCAAAATTCATCGAGAATAAAGAGCTCTTCAGAGACTATTCTCAGAAAATTCAAGATATGCATTTTATTTGTTATGTAAATATCTTTAATATAAGGGGTTTTAATCAAAATCGTTAGAGCCATTTTTTGGAAAATCAAAATTTTCGAAAACTTTTCCCGGTAAAGGGTAGTTGAGGGTGGGGGATTTTCTTGAAAATCTTCGTGTCGCATCCTTGGAAGATACCAAACCTAAATAACAAGTTTAGTATTTAACAGTCTTTTCGTTTTTGAGCTAAGCTGTCCACAGACACACAGACAGACACACACACATACACACGGACCTTTTTCTGAAAATGCTTTTTTTGGATTCAGGGGGTCCTAAAACATTTATTTCCGGTGAAATCTCGGTATCGAATTTTTGGGTGGAATACAATACTTCCTCTATACACTATCTACATAGTACGTATAGAAAAAGTAAAAATGCGATGAGATACAATATATAAGAAACTAAGTTAAGGACAATGTTTTCATATCTTATTCGAAACCTGTTTACTAAAGTACTGAGGAATGTATATGCACCAAGAAAATATAAAATATGTTTGAACAGCTACTTGAAAACAGATGTATTCTATTCCCATCTTTCTCTACCTCTCTGTAACATATTAATGTTAAAAATCTGATGTGTACCATTCACACGACTTTCTCTATATCCCTGCAACAAATTATTCTTTAAAAATGTATACTTCTATTAACTTCATGCTAATCAGGAAAACATTAGCAGAAATAGCCATATTACCATAGTAGTACCATAGTTTTTTGTTGTTGTAGTGTTTAACGCCCGGTTTAACTACTTATGGCACCGCAGGCGGCTACAATAGGTTAAAGTGATAGTCAAAAGCTGGTTGCTATATGACTGAAGTTCCTTTGTTTATATGGACAGGAGTTGACAAATTCCTATATGAGAAAAGTAGGTTTTTCATAGCTGAAACCAAAAACAATGAATGTCTCAAAAACTATCAACTCCACGAAAAAAATGTATACAACATAAATTGTGTGTTTTAACATGCTCTACATTTCTTGTGTAGTAATCTTTTATCTAAGTCTTACTGTTTAACAGTTATATAAAATTTCGTAAAATTCGTCCTGAATATAGTAGTCTTCAGAGGCTATTCGCAGAAAATGCAAGATATATATTTTGTTTGTCAGGTAAATATCTTTAATATATGATATTTTAATCAACATCGTTAGAACCATTTTTGTGAAAATCAAAATTTTCGAAAAAATGTTTCATGTAAAGGGTACTTTAGGGTGGGGGGATTTTTCTCAAAGCCTTCGTGTCGTATCCCTGGAAGATACTAAACTTAAATATCAAGTTTGGCATTTTACCGATTTTTCGTTTTTGAGTTATCGTGTTCACAAACACACAGACACACGGACACACACACACACACACACACACAGACGGACCTTTTTGTGAAAATGCTTTTTTTTTTTTTTATATATAAGGGACCCTAAAATATATATTTCCCGTGAAATCTCGGTATCGAATTTTTGGGTGGAGTGCAATACCTTCTCTATACACTATGCACATAGTGCGTGTAGAAAAAGTAAAAAATGTATGTTATATAAATTATGTGTTTTAACATGATCTGCATATTTTGGGCAGAAAGATCTTGTCTGTCTCCTGCGGCTATCAGTTATGCACATTTTTGCAAAATGCATCCAGAATGAAGGGTTTTTCAGAGGCTAATTCCAGAAAATTCAAGATATTTTAATATACGCTATTATAATCAAAATCGTGAAGCCATTTTTGAAAATAATCAAAATTTTCAAAAAGTTTCCATAGGTAACGTAAGGGTAGTTTGGGATGGGTGGATTTCTTGAAATTTTTCGTGTCGTGTTCTTGTAAGATTAGACTTAAATACCCAATTTGGTATGTGATAGTCTTTTCGATTTTGAGCTATGTTGTCCACAGACACCTTCACATACACACACTCAGACACATGCTCCGACGTTTTTCTAAAAAAAAATTATTCTTTGTTCTCAATACATGTATTTCCGGTAAAATCTTGATATGGTACACTAGGTACATAGTACGTATAGAGAAAGTAAAACTATATTCATTGCAGGTTTAACTTAATGTAACATAAAAATATCTTTTAGTCTTTTTTGAGGACATAGAATATCATTATTTATATAAACGCTTCAAGAGGAAAATATTATATGAACAGAGAGAGAAAAGGCTATAATTGAATTAACAATTAACTAAATTAAAATCCATTCTGTAATTAAATATAGACTTAAAAAGCATATAATAAGTATATTTGTGACGTGGAGGGAAATAACTCTCTCTCTGTATATATTTTTTTTCTTTTGTTTAGAGTAATACTTTTTATAAACTGGTCATTCTCTAGTTCACTTAAGTGTCCATTTCATTTTCATGGAGTTGAATTTTTGCACTAAGGTAGCATTTGCAAACATTCAATAAAAGGCAAACATACTATCATATAAATTACTTGTAAACATTTTTTCATCATAAACTGCTAATCCTACATAAAATTAATGAAACACCAAATGGAATATAACTTCGCATCTATTTTAAAGTTCCTATTGTACTGGGCCATTCAAAAAGAAGAAACAGATTTCAAACGTCTACTTCTTCCAAACTACAAAAGATAAAAACGCATTTCCAATGTTCCTGAAAAGAGAAAGCTCAGGTTTTTCACCAATTTTTATACATTCAATATGAGTGCCATTGTTACACAACAAATATCAAAACAGTGAGTCATTCCTTGCCTCACACGAAGCAGCTGGTCTCCAGCAGTTATCGAATTCAAAACATCAACAATTCGATATCGCAGACTTTCAAGAGTGTCCGGCCCCCCTTTTATGTAACCCAAAAGATAAAAGTCACAAGAGACTTGGAAGGCCGCCGGCGATGAAGTTGATCTTCTGTTCCTCAACTTTCAATCCAACGTTCCTAGATTGTGTCTTTCAGGTAACGTTGGAGAAATCAGGTAGGGCACCATCTTGCATGCAAATAAAGTCCTCAAGTTGAGGAAATAACCAATTTTGAAGAAAATCTAGATAATTCTGTTACAGAGTTCTCCACGAAGAAGAAAGGTCAATAAACTTGATTTACAGATATGGCACAGAAGACGTTAATCTTCGGGGAATCTCCTTCATGTACAATAATTGACAAAGGATTTTCACTTGCACAAGTGCTAACGTTACGCCGATTAATTTTATAGGAAATATGAAAACTGCATTCATTGGAAAAAATTAATCGTTCAGAAAAATTGTCTTGTTCCATGTCATCTAACATGCAAATACAAAATTTGTACCAATTGTTTACGGTCGTCAGGATGCAATGCTCCCAATAACTGCAGTTTCTACGGCTTCAGGTGCAGACGGAGTCATACTCGCCATACTGTTGATTTAGGAATATTAAATTCTTGGCTTTTTTGTGCTGCGATTTTTTTTTGGGCTCCTTTCGTAAACTGTAGGAATTCGCTCGAAATTTTCATTCGATGTGCGTGAACGTCCCGTGCTTTTTCGTTTGTAGATACGACCATCTACAAATGTTCAATGTCACTGGTAAATCTGCTTATGCTGAGGCGGTTGCTTAAAAAACTGACGGCGAAAAAATGTGGAATTCCAATAATGGACTCTAGTTTTGCTAATTTAAACTCATAAAATGCTTTTTCCTTTTATGTCGGCATTTTACTACACAAATAAACATGACAAGCAACAGTGCCAATGCGTCCTTGATTGGAATTTCCACCTGGACTATTCCATATCTAAACTTTTGTCTGTCTAGGAACGATGGAATTATGCTTCTATATTTCGTAATTTGGAAGAAATAAATGTTTGAAATCTGTTCCTTCTTTTTGAATAGTCCTGTATAACCTTCACTGTTTATAGCAGCAACCGACATCTAGCGGCGAGACCAGTAGCCACAACAATCAAATGCCACACCGCACCTCACTAGGAAAACTAATAACAAACAATGTCCCTCAAAAGTTGAACCACATAAACAATGCACTCACAAGCAACCTAAGGAGCCTGAGATAGGAGGAAAATGAGAGCAAAACAATAACCGAAAGCGAAGCAGATCTACTGAAATACATTTAAAGACGATCAGCACCAAAAGAAGTGAACCAACACATAAAGCGACGAAGAGGCAAGAGCAAGAATCTGAAAATGATACTAACGAGGGACAAAAGATTCAATTAACCAGCAGATCAGGGACAAGACAAACAAAACAGCAAAGCTCGACAGCCCCAGACCAAAAGTTGAAGAACTACAGGCAGGAGAGAAGAAAGCATGGTTCTTCGAGGGACGATTAAAATCACACACAAAAACCTAAGCCGTTAATAAGTATCTAAACAAAAGAGGAATCAAAGAACGCGTGACATGCGAGGAAATAACAACCAACTAAGACACGAAAGCTTTCAAAGTGGGAATCCCATACGAAAGGATAACAACTAATGAGAAATTCTGGTCAGACGTTTTAGATTTCGGTCCTTTCGCCCCTACCGAAAAAATCATATGTGTTCCATTCACATAGCTTTCTCTAGCTGTTCCACAGACAAATAAATGTTCTTACAAAAGATTATTCTTTTATCTGTATCATGCTAATGGAGACAAACATTAGCAGAATTGTTCTTATTACTTGCTTCCTTGTAAGTAGAAAGGATATAAGAGTATGCATTAACAAAACAATAGTCAAATCTTTTAGAAGCTAATCGCTATGTGAAAAAAATGAGTTTCGGTTGGCTTAGATTAACTTGAAACCAATAACAATGAATATCTCGAAAAAGTGTATGACGTAATTTATGTATTTTTGTTTTTTAACGTCCTTTAACCTGGTTTGGTCATATCGGACGATGAATGCAATTGATGATATGATGCTCAAATGATCTCGGGGTCCATGGAGCTTAAAGTTACTCGACATTCGTCTTCTCAGGATAAGGGAAAACCCCGAAAAAAACCTTACCCGGGTAACTCACCCTAAGCGAGATTCGAACTTACGACCTTTTGAACGTGAGGCAGACATGCTACCACCACGCTACCCAGGCGGGTTAATTTATGTATTATAACGAAATATACATCTTTTGTGTGGTAAGTTTTTGTCTGTCTCTTACGGTTTAAACTTTATGCAACATTCGGCAAAACTGAACCAGAATAAAGAGCTCTTCAGAGACTATTCCAAGATTATTCAAAAGATACATTTATTTATAACGTTAATATCTTAAATATACGGCATTTTAATCAAAACGGTTACAGTACTTTTTGAGAAAGTAAAAAAAGTGTATAAATGATCCGTATAAAGGGCAGTTGGGGGTGGAGGGATTTTCTTGATAATCTTTTCGTCGTATCCTTGGAAGATACCAAGTTTGGTATTTAACGGTTTTTTCGTTTTTGACTAGGCTGTCCACAAAAACACACTCACAGACACACATACACTCAGGCACACACATGCGCACACGCACACACGTTCACACAGACGGATCTTTTTCCAAAAATGGTTTTTTTTTTTTTTTTTTTTGGATTCAGGCGGACCCAAAAGCATGTGTTTCAAGTGAAAACTCGGTATCGAATTTTTGGGTGCATTACAACACCTTCTCAATGCACTATGTACATTGCACACAAATATTTCATACGGAGATTTCACTGGAAATACATGTTTTGAGATCCCTTAAATAAAAAAATAGAAAAATGTATGTGTAAGTGTCTGTCTGTTTATGTGTGTGTGTGTGTGTGTCTGTGGGCGGCATAGCTCATAAACGAAAAGGCGTTTAAATACCAAACTTGGTATTTAAGTTCAATATCTACCAAGGTTGCGACACGAAGATTTTCAAGAAAATCCCCCACCCACAATATTATGCTTTACATGGAAAAATTTTCGAAAATGTTTATTTTCTCAAAAATGTCTCTAAATATGAGCAACATAAATCGGCAAACAAAAGATCATTTTTTAAAAAACTACAACATAACACAAAAAAGGAATCAAATTAAGAAAGTTACAGATGAAATGCTCATCATAATACACAGAATATGATGGCGGTGAAAGAGATGAGGCAGTTTGCTTAGTTCGGGTGGAAAGGTTTTTGAGAAACATTGGTGCATAAGAATGGATTCGGGCGTCATATGTAAGATGTGGGCCCATTTAAAATGCACACATGGAGTCAAATGGGACTTTGTCTTAACTGAAGTTCTGATTAGCTCAGATGCACATGTTGGAGTGATATTAGTGACACACTTTATTGAATGAATGTAAATGAAACACATTTTATGTGTCATGTGAACATATTTAATATACGGTATTTTAATCAAACTCGTTAGAGCCATTTTTGAGAAAATGAACATTTTCGAAAAAAAATGTATGTAAAGGGTAGTTGAGGTTGGCGGATATTCTTGAAAATCTTCGTATCGCATCCTTGGAAGATACCTAAGTGTTTTTTTTTTGGTAGTGTTTAACGCCCGCTTTAACTACTTATGGCACCACAGGCGGTGACACTGATGATACATGAATGATGATGGAGCACCGGTGGAATGCGATGGCGGGGGAAACCGGAGTACCCGGATAAAACCCGCCCCAGCGCCGTTTTGTCCAACATAAATCTCATATGCGGTCCCTTGGGATCGAACTCCGGCCGTCTAGGTGAGAGGCAAATGGTCTAACCACTCGGCCACGGCGCGGCCTGATACTCAAGTTAAATACCAAGTTTGGTATTTAACAGACTTTTCGTTTTGAGCTATGCTGCCAAAGACAAACTCACACACACACTCACACACACACTCACACACTCAACCACACACTCACACACACACTCACACGCTCTCACACACACACACTCACACACTCTGACAGACAAGATAGGTAGACAAACACACAGACATTTTTCTATAAATGCTTTTTTTTTTCGGATTCAGGGATCTCAAAACCGGGATTGAATTTTTGGATGTAATACAATACCTTCTCTATACACTATGCACATATTACGTTTAAAGAAAGTAGTATAATGACGTAGAACTGTGTAACCAATGCTGTTAACATTTTCAGCGGAATTTCATAGAGAATAAACTTTCAAATCTGGCATATGGGTTTTAAATTGAAGTTAACTACCAAAGATAAATTGTTACTAAAATAGTATTTATAAACCAGTTCTGAAGCAACTAGCAAAGTAAAAATATTCCATATGTCAGTTTTGTGTATTAGTATTTAAATAAATCTGGTAGGTTTTATTTTTTTTTCAAAATTATCCCATGGGCATCATATGAAACACCTGATGTATTGACATAATAAAACCAAATTTGTTTTCTAAAAATTATTAATGGGCATTACTTATGCTGTTACAAAAACCCTCTTAAATCATACAATTTTTACCTTTTGTTAAACAGAAAGTGATTACAATAAATTTGCTTCTTAGTTAATTTAATGAAAATTGCTAGTTAAATAATGTTTAGTGCAAATCAATTAATATAATTTACTACAACCCTAAAAAAACAGACTAATAGTTAAGAGGTTCATTCAACGGATCTTCGGACTTCATTACTTTCTCATTGCCTCAAGATTCTGGAATTTCACCTCGTGTGGCTAACGAGAATCAGAGTTTAGTGGTAATGGTAGTCTTAAAAAGGATTAAGACTGAATAGATACATAATAAAGTTGTACATTTTCTACAAATTCAACGATCAATTTATATATTTGAGTATAATGTGGATGTATTAGGCGACTGCATTGTACTTCACTGGACCATGACTGAACTAAAAGAATTAGCTGATTTGAGTCCGTGCCCAATCGTTCACTCTGAAGATAACCATTCCTCCATCTCTCCTATGTACAGCAACGGAACAGGCACTCATCATCAACACGTGTAGAAATCTGCTTTTACAGAGTGCAGAATTGTATAAGGGAAAACCATGTCAGAAATAAACACACTCAATTTACTAAAGCAACATATACAAAGAGGTTTAGCAAAAGTGTAATTGAAGGCATAAAATCCACGACTTCAAATGCACTCACTTTTGACACTTTATAAACATATATGGAACTATGAAAGCATAAATAAGTGCATAATAAAATGAAACTGTTTTAATTTTTTAATTCCTTTATTAGCTTAACATCCTTTAACCTGTTGGTTATATCGGACGATGAATGAAATTGGTGCAGTGATGCTCAAATGATCTCTGGGTCCATGGAGCTTTAAGTTACTCGACACTCGTCTGCTAAGGGAAACCCCCGAAAAAATTCTTATCCGAGTAAGTTATACAAAGCAAGATTCGAACTCGTGACCTGTTGAATGTGAGGCAAATACACTACCCCTCACTACTCAGGCGGGCTAAACTGTTTTATTGTTTATATTTGTTTTAATGTTCATACATTTTTCGTGTTAAAAATGTAAATGGCGTGTCATTTATGGACGCTCTTTAACTACCGTGGTTCTCAGCCCCATTCTAAATTGGGCTTGAAAGATCACTTAATTTTGCTCAGAGGCCTCTCTATCAGACTTGAGGTTCTTTTATGTGCCGTAAATCTACGATACGGGACCAACGGCTTTACTTATTTTCCGAAGGATTTTACACCCTCCGCCGGATTTGAACCCGCGACCCGGGAATATGAAGTTAGCATGTTAACCACTACACCATGTTAAAATGTGGGAGGCCGAAATTATACTGTATAAATGTATAACAAGTAGCAATGTTGCCCTTCATCGCACTCTACTTTTACAGCGGAACAAAATTATGTCCCCGTCCCCGTCCCCGTCCCTGCAAATCGGAGTTGGCCTACACCTAGCGCATGCAGCTTGAGAAGGCAGGTAATGAAATCCCAATATAATTATTAAAGATATCGCATGATTTTTTCAAATGAGCTGCAACATGTGTCAGCATTTTGACAAAAACTGCAAAATAAAGAAATTTCAACCATGTGTACCCTTAAATTGATATTTGGCCTTCAAAGTCGTACACACACTGAACACTCTTTGTTGGAGCATAAAATCCTGCGGAGAACATAAAGGAAAGAAGAAACAATGAAAGCACAAAAGATAGAATTAAATAAATAAAGCGTGAGCAAAGAAAAGAAAGAAAGAAGGCAAAGAAACAACGCTGGAACAAAGCAACAAAGAGCTTGCTGCAATGTTACGAAATTCAAGAGAGCAACTGTAGTATTCTTAGCTGGGGCGAATGTCCGCTCTCCATCAAAACACAGCTCTGTGGAAATGTGTAAACACTTTCCGGAAGCGCGGGTTTACATTCTTTATTACACTTTGTGCCACCCACTTCGTTCTTCTCTTTGAAGATCTCGAGACCTCACACGCAACAGAATATTCGCAAGGGTGGAGACCAGCTGTTGGCTGATAATACAACAGCAAATAAAACTGTGTTCACCCTGAGCTTTGAGATTCTACTGAACGGAAAACAGGCGCTTTGAGACACGGTGTCTTTAAATGAGTTTATACCCTGAAGTGTGAGTGCGAGAGAGACAGACACACACACACATACAAATAGAGGGAGAGAGGGAAGAACTGCTTTCCAGCCAAATACGAATTTTATCTTCCATGTCTAAGTATTGGTGTTTTTATTTTCTTTACGTAGTACATAGTATACAGACTGATTCAAAAATACTTTTACAGAGTTTAGGGGCAGGTTCCTTACATGAAAACAAGAAAAATGTTCATATAAACACATGTCCCAAATCCCTTCATTCTCAAGGTTCAAAATGCCACAATCAAAAAATTCTAAAATGACACATTATTGTAGTTTTGACGTCAGCTTGTTCGGAGGTTCTACACAAACACAAGTTATACTCTTGCGTCAAGACACGCATGTATTTGTCGAAGCGTAGAATGTTAAATACTCCCAGTCGGTGACGCATGATTTCGCAGAATTCCAAGACACGCAGATTAAGAGTTTCTTCATCCGGGATGTCTGCTGCCTAAACAAATGGTTAAAGGTGCCCCATAAAATAACATTACAAAAGGTTGAAGTGGGAGGATGGTGTAGACCATGGAACTGGTTCCCCTCTACCTATCCATTTGTCACGCTACATTCAAGCCTTTGCATCTCCAACAGTGAGACTAAAATGTACTACAGCAGCTGTATTAACCACACGTTTCTTCTTACTTGCAGAGACACATTTTCTAATAAGTCTGGGAGAGTGTTCTGAATGAAGCCCCTGTAGACAGCACTTTTAAAGGCGTGCTGGGGTTACATGTCTGATAAATGACAAGCAGCCATGGCAACACAAGGCCAACTTTGGAGGATAAAATGGGTCAAAGCCTTCTATGAATGAGTGCATAAATACATGAAGTTATTAGCTCGGACCCTGAAAGTCGTTGAAGGTGACTGCATTAAAACATTGATACCTAACGAAGCGTTTTAGAGCATATGTTTATATGAACTATTTTCTTGTTTTGATGTCAGGAATGCCATCCCCAAACGTTGTGAAATTATTTCTGAAACATTCTGTATAAGTAGAGAAGGTATTGTACTCCACTCCAAAATTCGTTCGGAAATATACGTTTTATGGTCATCTTAATGTATTTTTATATTGCTTTAAAATTGATTAAAATCTGAATTAATTATTTTAATTATGTTAATCTTAATTACCTTGTAATATATTTATAACAATTAAATTTTGTTTTTATAGTAATATGTGTGTGTCTGCGTGAGTGAGAGAGAAAGAAAACAAATGCTCAAAAACGAAAATACTGTTAAATTCCAAACTTTGTATTTATTGTATTTGTATTGTATTTAGGAAATTTAGAAAATTAGAAGGGAAACGAAGATTTTCAAGAAAATCCCCCACCCAAAAGTACCCTTTGCATTGAAATTTTTTTGAAAATGTTATTTTTCTATAAAGTTTTTGATTAAAATGGCTTATATTAAAGACATTAACATCACAAATGAAATGTATATCTTAAATATTCCAGGAATAGCCCCTAAATATCTCTTCAGTATGGATGAATTTTGCATAACTGACAAACTCCTTGTTATTGGTTTCAATTTGAAACAAGGTAACTGTTCTTAAACGGGAGTTCACCTTTTTGTTATATCTCTTATTTTATTGCTGGCAACTCATAGGGAATCGAACTTTAGTTGTTCCATAGTAATCAGTTTTTAAAAATTTGACTATCGCATTAACTTAGTGTATTCACTTATTTCCCTTCTACTTAGAAAAAAACGAGTAACAAGACTACCTCAAATCTATGAACGATTGCTATGTCCGAAAAGTTTGTGTCTTTCAATACTGACACAAGCATTTTGTATACGCCCTTCATGTTATGTGCAGTCGTTGGTGTTCTACAATATACCTTTTCTTGAGGTGACCCATAACAAAGATTTGCTGATGTAAGCTCAGCAGATCGAGCTGGCCATTTAATGGGTCCCTATCCAGCATCATAGCAGTGGTTATTGAAAGTCTGATGTATTCCATTCACAAGACTTTCTCTACATCTCTGAAACAAATTATTGTTAAAAAGCTCATGCTTCCATTTATTTCATTCTAATCGAAGAAAAATTAACAGAAATATTCTTATTACTTGCTTCCTTGTAAGTAGGAACGAAATAAGGGAGTAACTTAGGTTAAAGGGATAGTCAAAAGCTGGTTGCTATGTGACTGAAGTTCCTTTGTATGGACAGGAGTTGACAAATTCCTGTATGAGAAGAGTTTAAGTTTTTCAAAGCTGAAACTAAAAACAAGGAATATCTCAAAAACGATCAACTCCACGAGAAAATAAATGTAACATAAATCGTGTGTTTTAACATGCTCTACGCTTTTGTGTGGTAAGTTTTTTTCCATCTCTTACGGTTTAGCAGCTATGCAATATTCCGTAAAATTCATTCAGAATAAAATAGTCTTCAGAGGCTATTCCCAGAAAATTCAAGTTAGACATTGCATTTGCAATGTAAATATATTTAATATGCGTTATGTTCATCAAAATCGTTAGAGTCATTTTTGAGAAAATTAACATTTTCGAAAAAAAGTTCTATGCAAAAGGTAGTTTGGGGTGTGGGGGATTTTCTTGAAAATCTTCCGTGTCGCCAAGTTTGGTACTTAACGGTCTTTTCGTTTTTGAGATATGCTGTCCATAGACACACACACACATGCACACGCATACACACATGGACCTTTTTCCAAAAATGCTTTTTATGGATTCAGGGTATCCCAAAACATGCATTTTCGGTGAAATGGCGGTATCGAAATTTTGGGTGCATTACAATACCTTCTCATCGTCCGATATGACCAACCAGGTTAAAGGATGTTAAAAAAAAATACCTTCCCTATACACTATGTACATAGTACGTGTAAATAAAGTCACATGGAGCGAGATCGATCTATAAGGCTGATCCGATACCAGGTAATATTGAACTTAGACAAAAAAACTTCATGATTGGATTCACGACGACGTGATGCCCTACCTTGTCATCATGAAATCTCCATCCAGGACGATGAGGTTGCGGTGGTTTATGCTTCCTCAGTTTCGCTCACAGGACGGAAATGCCAAGCACGTTTTGTGACCAGCCGCCACCTTACGATTCTACACACTACCATATAGACCATACGCAACATCTGTCAAATTAATTGTTTTTCCAAGTTTTTGAAGTAAAAAAGAAACAACAATGGAAGGGGAGAGGTCTCTAGTCGAAGGAATATTTAATATAATCACATTTTTCGACCTGTCAGAAGTTATTGTTGATAAATTGGCATTATTATAATAAACAACGCCGTAAGGTCGTAACTTAATATTTGCCTCTAATGTCTATAGCCATTAATGCTAGTACGTGAACTTATAAGTGTACACCAAAAAAAAAGAATGACAAGTATCAGAGATTATCACAAAGATTATAATGACTTTCACTGTGCACTGTATATATTGCATTCCGAGTCCGAGGAACACGTCCCCTATTCTCGCGGTTTGGGTATCATAAGCACATAATTTGATACTAATTATTTCTCGGGTTATCTGCTAAATAGGCGAATTGACAAGATGTTTCTTATAAACCAGAGTAGATTGCCTTGGCTCCTTCTCAACGGTCTTTCCGAGTTGGAAATCTTTAAATCTAACAAACAATACAGAATCGTTCTGTTGAAAATGTATAAAAATTTCACTAAGTATACAGCCGAAAATCACTGAAATAAGTACACAACCTATGTATTGAAACACGTTTCCTTTTCCTTGTTTATGCATCTGAAATTCGAGAAACTACAACCAAACACCGCATACGTATTGCCCATTATACTGGTTTAAAACTTACACTCTAAATTATTACTTAATTAAACATTTAACATACAAAATCACCTAAATAAGCACCTAACACATGTCCCTTTCCTTGTTTTTGTTTCTGCTATTCGAGAAACTACAACCAAACACCAAACACGTAGTCACCATTATACTGGTTAAAAACCTACAGTCTAAATGTACCGATTAATTGACATTTAACACAAAAAAGTCTTATTTTTAGGTGAACATTTAACCCAAAAAAGCTGTACTTATCTTAAAAGTGTAGAATCAAAATATGGCGACTTGACAAAATCGTGCTTGAGCAATCACAATGCGTAAGGATATGGCATTTCTTATCTATTGTCTCTATATCTGTGGTTAAGCCTAGGTATGGGCGAAAGCAGGGAGGGGCAAAGAGACGTAGTGTCAGGTAGCATAGCTTCTCTGTTGGAGAAGTGGGTAATGCCACTCTTTGTTTTGAAAAGCCCAAAAATGCCCAGTTATATAATGCAAGATAGACGTCATGAGCTTGTATTATTTATTATGTATTTATTATTTATTAATTACCAAAACCTCCATTTATAATTGTTATTGCTAAAAAGACAAAGAAAGTATGAGTAGTAACAATATACTATTATATAAACAGGGTGGGAGGTGAATAATTGCAAATAATAATAATAATAATAATAATAATAATAATAGCATTATCATAAATTAAACACAAATTTCAGGGTCTGATGTGTTTGCAATTGCTCAGCGTTAAGTCTTTCCTGTGTTTCCATACATCACGAAGCGGCCAGCATATTTAGTACATCTAGCACACCGCTGACGAACATTCATTTGACTCACAGTGAGGAAACGAGGAACTAATTCAGTCGCAAACGCAAACTTTGCTTTCCACAATGAATAGCAGATTTTTATTTAATGTACGTCGCAGCTGGTAAATCTGCCAACGCTGCAAGGGACTGTAGCACCGGTGATTTCCAGAAATCATACAATGTGTACATGACAGAGGTTCTCTAAATTCCCGATTTGAAGGTTCTATAAGTGTTCAGTGATTTTATCATTTAAATAACGGAAGTGCAAATGCGTAAATGTTGGCTTGAGTTATGCATTTGTTCAATGAAGGCTGTGTAGTAAACGTGATATTGTTAATTATTCAATCATTTATAGTTTCCTAACCTGGGAAATATCATTTATAGAAGTCACTGTTTTAATCAGCTACAGAGCCCACATAAGCAGTGACAACAAAGGAACTGAGAATAATAGCTTTATTCCATTTCGAAAGGACCCTGAAATAAAGTTTGAGTTTGAAAATTAGGGGTTCCGAGGAACTGGAAAGCAAAATTACTACTAAGATATAAACGCATCCCAGCTGCAGTGTATCCATCCAACAACCCGACAACATTTGAAAGATCCTATCTCGCAAGAAAATGGTTAATATTCCAAGACATGATTTTCAAAGTGCTCTACAGTGATACAGCTCGAATGGCGTAAGTTGAAAAAGAAAGTAGAGGAATCCTTGCAATGCTTTATAAATTCTCATTGTTTCTCCAGTATGTGATTTCTTTTGTTTTTTCGATATTTCAAATATAATATTTATAAAGGTTTAAAGTTTATAGTGACTTTTGAAAGAGTCTAAATGGGGATATATGAGGCTGGGGCAATAGTCAGATCATTGTAAAGCTGGTCATTATATGCTGACTTTGAAATGTCATAATATTTGAATGATATAGATAGAAATAAATGAATGGTGACGGAAATTAAACTATTGGCAAGTTTTGAAAAATACCAAGAAATAACAAAGTATGTATTATAAATGGCTGGTCCCACAAACATTAATTTGAAATAAAGTCTTGGTTTTAATAACTTCACATGTATCACTTATCAAGTTTTTTACGTTTTGTCTGTTATAATTCATCAGTTAAACAAAATCATAAGAAATTCACTTAGTCTGGAAATCACTTCCCAGGCTATTCGCCCTGTTTTTCAAACAAATATAGCAATGTTATGGTATTTTAATCAGAATGGTTACATTATTTTAGATGCTCTACTACCAGTATATAATGTACATAATAAGGAGAGAAGGTATTGCATTTCACCCAAATATTCGATACCGAGATTTCACCGAAAATACATGTACGAGGTCCCTAGATTTTAAAAAAGAAAAAAACAAACAAACAAAAAAGAATTTTATTTTCTCTAGTATTTCTAGAAATACAATTTATATAGTAGCTAGAGAAGGTAGGTATTGTACTGCATCCAAAACTTCGATGTGAAAATTTCATCGGAAATACATGTTTGTGGTTCCCTGAGTCCGAAAAAAAGCATTTTTAAAGAAGGTCCATGTGTGTGCGTGTGCAGTTGTGTGCCTGTGACAGCACAGCTCAAAAAGACTATTAAATACCAAACTTAGAATTAATGTTTAGTGTCTTTCAAGATGCGACAAGAAAATGTTTAAGAAAATCCCTTCACCACAGACTATCCTTTACGTGGAAATATTTTTTGAAAATTGTATTCTTTTTTTCAAAATGGCTCTAATGATTTTAATTAAAATGTGAAATATTAAACGCATTTAAAATGCATATAATATATATATTGTATAATTAACAATTTCCGAGATTCGCGATTAGATTTTTGTCATTAGCTTTATTTTTAAAATATTTCACCGCTCTCAAACGTGATGTTCTTCAATTATTATTCGGACGTTTTATCTGTTCTATATAATCACATAGCGATCCGCTCACAAAATTTGCCAATTGCTGTAGCCTAATGTCGACTTGTCTAAAGGTATCTCTTGCGAGGTATGACGTCAGAATCTTTTTCCTTCGAGTCCAATCAAGAGGGGGGGGAGGAAATGTTGGTGAGTCATATTGTCTTAAGACTATGTGCAGTGCTTGGTTGCAAATATGCTTTTTTAAGCAAACATAAACATAATGTCAGCTTTAAATTTTAAGAATTATAATTTTCAAATATTTTTAGAGGCTCCGCATGAACTGCAAATGAAATTATTTGCTCTGGAAAACTATATGATCTTAAAATACTGAAAAGAACGAGGTTGGAGGATATTTAAATATTTTTCTAAAAACTAATTTTCAAAATTGCAATACTTTGCATCACATTTAATGGAAATGTTTGGCTCTGCATACATTTGTGAGCAAAGTTTTCTAAAATATTAAAATCCACCATCGTCGTAGACTACGCGTCGATCATTTGGTTCATCTATTAAGGCCAGTAAATAATATCACCTAAGAAAAAAGAAAAGAAAAAAAGAAAACACTAGATGCAAATGAGGAATATCATGTGTTCCATTACGTTGCATTGAAGCATACACCAATGCTTCACACGGAATAGAGTTCCGCCGCTTCCGTTCTGCTCCTTTAATTTGAATATGCATGACCTAGTGTGTTTTGTATTTTCCTTGTACTTACAAGGAAGTAAGTAATAAGACCATTTCTGCTGATGTTTATCATTCATTATGGCTTCACGGGTGGTCAGCCGTGAAGCCATAATGAATAACATTCGCCATGAAAGCTTCAAGTCTTACGATGTTTATCATGATTAACATGAAGTAAATGGAAGAATATGCTTTTGTAAGAATAGTTTATTTGCAGTCATCTAAACGTGTCACATCAAATTTTTTTAAAGAAAATGGAAATAACGAAACATTTTGTATATAAGCTTATTTTAGGTTCGGAGTGTTTGATTGAAAATCTTTGCGCGCGCCTTTGAATACCAAGTTCGATTATTAAACAACATGACAATTTTGAGTTATGCTGCTTATAGGTTTATACATATACATGCGCACGCGTGGAGCCGGACCTCCTCTTCCTAAAATATTTGTTTTTGGGACCTCAAAACATATTTTCCTGTGAGATTTTGACATTTGCTTTTGGGGTGGAAAACAAATTAGCATACCAAAGCGATATGTTATGTTAAAAGTCATACGCACTTTATTTTCAACGTTTATATTTTGCATAAACCCTTTAAATCCTCTTTCACAAATTGTAGAGATGTACAAAATTCTGACCTTAATTACAATGGTTTAATGAATTCTATTTATTTGTAGAACCTATATGGCTTTAATGCATTAGTGAAGGGCCCATCCACTTTTAAATTCTTTACTGAAACACTTTGTACTCTCGAATACTTCTTTCGCCAAAAAGCTTTTATCCACTTTTGCCAGTCGACAGCATTCATTTTCAATTGTATGCATATACATACCATACATATTGATCCAAAAGCGACTACACATTTTTTGAAGGAGGTTAAGGTGCTTAGCTTTGTGGTGAACCATAATGACGATAATGCGTCGGCTGCGGATACCCCTATGTGCTGTTTTAGATTTCGAAATACCGTAAAATGAACTAAAGCATATGGAACTGCAATCGCAACTTGACGCATCCTTAACATATAACATCTCAGAGACTGCTCATATCATATCATGAATATTTGAAATTGTTCAATTCAATTTAAGAGTGGTCTCGCCTACTTTCAGTATCTCAATATTTTTAGCGAATCATTTTAATAGAGAATATTTATGAAACATTTGTTATTAATTACTTTATCTACATGGATTATGTACAGTCCGGTGTGCGGAAACGTGCCGATATGAGGAACAGTTCGTAGGTGAATGACATCACAACTCTGCCACGACCCCAGTTCAAGCTCCTTCAACTACGCAAGGCATGACTGCTAACTTGCACTTGCCCTTTGTTTCGCGATGGCGAGAACAGATCAGAGGTCCAGGGAGCTTTAGTGCATTGAAACATAATTCAGAATGCGTTTTATCTTAATTTGTATATAGGTATTATAACAATTATATATGACAATGGAAACGACATGAGGAGACAGGATATTTGAGCGATGGAAGAAATCTACCTAAAATTCGTCTAGCTGTCCGGGAAAACTCCCTAAAAACATGGGTCATCATGTAGGCCGATCACGGGGATAGAACTCATAATCTCTCAAATGAGGGCCATAGACAAAACCACCTGAGCCATTCCATTCGATAGTCTTCAAGCATTCTTCCATGACAGTGTCCATATAAATAAAAATCAGAGGTGTTCCATTTACATAAATTTGTCTAGCTATTCCATATACAAACTATTATCACAAAAGTTATTCTTTTATCTACAGCATGCTAATCGAGATAAACGTTATTACTTGCTTCTTTGTAAGTAGAAGGAAAATAATTTAATACACTAGTCTAAAGCGATTGTCAAATATTTTAAAAGTTCATCACTACGTGAAACAATTGCGGTTCGGTTCACTTTGCATGGTCCCGCTAGACAAAGTTTGGGTCGTTTAAAACTGAAACCAATAACAAGAAAAATCTCGAAAACATAAATTGTGTATTTTAACAAGATCTAAGTTCTCTGTGAAATTGTCAATCTCTTACGGTTTAGCCGTTATGAAACATTTTGACTACTCATCCAGAACAAAGAAGTTTTCAGAGACTATTCCAGGAAAATCTAAACTATAGATTTTATTATTCTGTAAATATCTTTAATATACGATATTTTAATTACAATCATTAGCGCCATTTTTGAGAACATCAAAATTTTCGATAATTTTCCATGTAAAGGGAAGTTGGGGTTGGGGGGACTTTCTTGAATATCTTTGTCGTATTCTTGGGAGATACTAAATTAAAATAACTAGTTATGTATTTAACGAACTTTTTGTTTTTGAGCTATGCTGTCTACAGACGCAGACACACACACAGACGCGGACCTTTTTCTAAAATGTATTTTTTGGACTCGGGGGATCTCAAAACATATATCTCCGGTAAAATCTCGATATCGAATATTTGGGTGGAATACCTCATCGCATTCCAAGGGAGAAACGTATATTGCAACTGTACATGTGGGCTAGAGAAAGTAAACAAGAGAATTAGATAGAAGAATAAGCTTTTTAACAACAACTTATTATAGATATGAAGAGAAAGTCATGTCGTAATTTTTAATTAGTTAGTAGTAGTTTTATCCCTAGTAATCGACAAGAGTCTGAAATTTATATTTAGTGCTTTCGCGAATTTATCGGCAATCTCAGTTCCTCTTTCAATTATACTTGTGATAAATGATTTTATTCAGCCATTATTATTTCCCTGAAGGTGAAGTTGTGCTTAATTTAAGTACCCCAATATCGACAGATGTAGGCATCCTCTTCTGTGGTAAACGATGGATAGGGGGATTTAAGTTCTTCTTTGTATTTCAGGATATACATAGTTCTATCAGTTTTGATAGTTTTCATGTCCATAACTATATTTGCACACATTTACAACAGTACCTTCAAATTTCAATATCCTCAGAAACGTTTGAAAACGCAGTAGAGGGGTTCTTGTTGGAAGTAGCATGTACATATGTATATCTATCTCTATCGCACAAATTACCATTTAAATTGAGAGACTGGGGTTCCGAAAGGGACTGTACTAGCTCCTGCTCGGTATGAGAGATATATATACATCACAACACCTCTCCCTTGGAATGGGATGAGGTCGGGATTATGGGGATACAGCAGAGGATAAAAGACGCGCAGACCAGGCTTGTTTTGCCTGCAAGTTTCTCCATTATAAGTAATCTCTTGTAAGAGCAGCGGTTAGTCCCCTTTTTCCTGAGAAGGAACAACCGGAAGAGATGCTTGTTTGTGTAATAGAGATGTTACAATGTTTACAAGAAGGACGCCTGCACAAGGAATTGAGTGATTCGATTGTGTCGGTTCTTCAGAAGCTGCAGTGGAATCTCAGAACATAGGCTTCTTTCTAGAATGTCGTCAAAACAGGTGGAAAATGTTGGTCAAATATCTGGTGGTTCTATTCACATTATGTTTTTCCTATTCTGCAACAATGATTCTTACTTAAACGTATTTTACTTTCTCTACACGTACTATGCTCATAGGTATAGAGAAGGTATTGTAATGCACCCATATACTTGATACTGAGATTTCACTGGAAATACATGTTTTGGGAATTTCTGAATAAAAAACAATTAGAAAACGGTCCTTGTGTGTTTGTGAGTGTGCATGTGTGTGTGTGTGTGTGTGTGTCTGTGTCTGTGTCTGTGGATAGCATAACTAAAAAATGAAAGGACCGTTAAACTCCAAACTTGGTTTTTAAGTTTGATATCTTCCAAGGATACGACACGAAGATTTTCAAGAAAAGTCCTCCACCCCAAACTATCCTTTACATGGAAAATGTTTCGTAAATGTTGTTTTTTCTCAAAAATGGCTCTGACAATTTGGATTAAAATACCATATATTAAATCCATTTCCATTTAAATAAAATGTATATCTTGACTTTTCTGGGAATAGCTTCTGAAGATCTGTTTATTCTGGACAAATTTTACTGAATTTTGCATAAATGGTAAACCATAAGAGATACCCAAAAACTTACTGCATAAAAATGTAGATCTCTTTAAAACAAACAATCTATGTCATATACTTTTTTCATGAAGTTGACAGTTTTTGAGATATTCCTTTTTTTCATTTATATAGCCTCCTTTAACATCTAAGGTCATATCGCCGGCATCGAAAGATATTCCTTGTTATTAGTTTCAGTTTCAAAATACTTAAACATTTCTTGTGCAGGAATTTGTCAATTTCTGGCCACGCAAAGAAACGGATTGCAATCCCATAGCAACCACATTTTAAAACATTTGACTGTCGGTTTAGTCTAGTGTATTTCCTTAAATTACACTTAAGACTAAGTAATAAGACCGTTTCTGCTAATATTTATCTCGATTAGAATGAAGTAGGGAGAAGAATAAGCTTATTAACAGTAATTTGTTACAGAGATGAGGAGAAAGTGATGTGAATGGGACACATCAGCTTAACTCTATACTTCATGCTAATTGAGATAAATGTTATTTGTATTACTTAGCTTCTTCGACGTAAGTGGAAGGAAAATGAGGTAATACTCTAGGCTAAAGCGGTAGTCAAATCTTCTAAAAGTCGATCGCTATATGATGTAACTTAAATTTACTTCTCCTTGTATGGCCAGAATGAGGAAAAATGGTTGCAATAACACTAGGTATACATTTTATCACATAAATTCGGTTTGAATTAACATTTTTAAAGATATATGTCTCTTCAAATAATTTCAGAAGGGGTGGTTATATCTTTTAAATACTTTCAAGAAACCACGTTTTTAAAAACGACTTCTAGTTTGACAAAAATCTTAATATTAGAAATTATAATACCAATAACCAGGAGTATTTCGGAAATGGTTAGCTCTACAAACATGTATAAAACATAAATTGCTTAATTTAACGAGTTATACCTCTTGCGGTTTACCTGTTATGTAAAGTTATTTTTTCTGAAGAGGACTTCAGAGGCAATTCCTGATAAATTCAAAATGTAAATTTTATTTGTCATGTAAATATCTTTAGTACGGAATTTCAATCAAAACTGTAAGAGCTATTTTGAAGAAAATAAAAAATTTCGAAAAATCTCCTATGTAAAGGGTAGTTTGAAGTAGGACGATTTTCTTAAAATCTTACAAGCAAAGATTCTGCAGTAGTGATATCCCACAAAAAGTGAGTAAAACATAATTTCAACCTAATAACTGCCACTTTTTCGCATTTATCACACAATCCTTTCAAATTCTTATAGCAATAATCCGTTGGATTTTGGAAATAGTTTTCTTTTTCTGACAGTCCAGCCTGCAGCCGACCGTATTGGAAGGACTGTGTGATAAATGCGAAAAACGGCAGTTATTAGATGTGAAATTATGTTTTACTCACTTTTTTGTGGGATACCATTACTGCAGGGGATATGTTCAGGAATAATTGGAGATGTATAGTGCTCCCGAGAAGCTTCAATTAAGGTAAGAAATGTTATTTCTTCTCACATGAAACCAAACGTCACCCCTCTCCCGCTCCTATTAATACGTAAATAACTCGCGAAGTGATTGCACTTGGGTTATAAACATTTTGTATAACCACTTGTTGACATTACAAACATGTTGGAAGAAAAAAACTCACATTTTTATGTGCACCATAAGAATGTTCGCTTGAAAGAACCTAAACTTAAATATTGTGACATCCTTGTAGTTATTTTTGGGTTTCACATTATATGTAAGATGCAAGGCTATTGCATCACACTTGTTAGCCGCATCAATGATATTTTCTACTTGCTCCGGGTACTAGGGTGGGGAGAAGTTCCTGCTTGGAGCGTCTCTCTGAAGTCCTCAAGAGCAGGACGTGTGTCATTCAGGGCTGCGGCTGCCCAAACATATTATGTGAGGACGGATTATTTAATAAACATATAGTCTTAACAAGATTCAACTTTAATCTCCTGAATTTAATTTCTGCATCCAAGTTCCTCAATTATATTAATTTCTCACTATAAAGTGAGCTCTTCCGTAATAATAAATAATTGCTAAATAGGAAGAATTTCTATATTTTTACTTTCTCTACACGTACTATGTACATAGTGTATAGAGAATGTATTGCACTCCACCAAAAATTTCGATACCGAGATTTTACCGGAAATTTATGTTTTAGGGTCCCCTTTATCTAAAAAAAGCATTTTCGGAAAAAGGTCCGTGTGTGTGTGTGTGTCCGTGTGTTCATGTGTCTGTGAACACGGTAACTCAAAAACGAAAAGTAGGTAAAATACCAAACTTGGTATTTAAGTTTAGTATCTTCCAGGGATCCGACACGAAGATTTTCAGAAAAATTCCCCCACACCCAACTACCCTTTACATGGAACTTTTTTCGAAAATTTTGATTTTCTCAAAAATGACTCTAATGATTTTGATTAAAATTTCGTATATTAAAGATATTTACCTGACAAATAAAATGTATATCTTGAATTTTCTGGGAATAGCCTCTGAAGAGTAGTTTATTCAGGATACATTTTACTAAATTTTGAATAACTGCTAAACCGTAAGAGATGGACAAAAACTTACTACACAACAAAATGTAGATCCCGTTAAAATACATAATGTATGTTATATACATTTTTTTCTTGGAGTTCGTCGTTTTTGTAACATTCCTTATTTTTGGTTTCTGCTATGAAAAACTTATACATTTCTCATACAGGAATTTGTCAACTCCTGTCCGTACAAACAAAGGAACTTCAGTGACAGAGCAACCAGCTTTTGATTATCACTTTACCCTTACTTCACCTCTTCTTACAAGGAAGCAAGTAATATGGCTATTTCTGCTAATGTTTTACTGATTAGCATGAAGTTAATAGAAGTATAAGCTTTTTAAGAGTAATTTGTTGCAGGGATATAGAGAAAGTCATGTGAATGGTACACATCAGATTTTTTCACTATAATTTGTTGCAGAAATGTTGCTCTTTGGATAAATAAACGAGGCATTTGTGACACCATAAGGTTTGTTATTTAACGGATTTTTCTTTCTTTTTGAGTTATGCTGCACACGTACAAGAACTTTTCTTAAAATCCGTTTTCTATTTGGTTCTTCAAATGATGTACTTCCAGACAAATCAGGGTATCGTACTTTTTGGTGAAATACTTTTGTACCAACTATGTACGTACATATTACATTTTAGAGAAAGTAAACAGTTGAAAAGCTTTAAATATTCTTATTACAAAAGCACGAAAGCAAATTGAATGACAAATGATTACCTTAAAGTGACCTTATAAAAAGTGTGGCCAAAAGTGACAGAGCTAAATACTAAAATGTAATTAATCCAGAGCGTTGAATGCTACCGATCACAATGTAAATTGCTTGTACCTATGTAGAGAATGAACGACATCTACCAACATTACACGCAGTGATTATTTTTGTAGTCGCTAATGCAGTTTGTTGTTTGCAGCAAGATTGGGCCGTGCCATGACCTAGTGGCTAGACCACTCGTCTCTCACAGGTGACCCAATTGGGATTTATGCTGGTCAAAGCGGCTCAGAGGCGGGTTTTCTGCGGGTTCTCCGGTTTCCCCCGCCATTGCATTCCAACGATGCTCCATCTTCATTCCATGTATCATCTGTGTCAATGCCTGCATTACCATATTAGTAAAAGCGGGAGTTAAACACTATATATATATATATATATATATATATATATATATATATATATATATTCAAATTCCCAAACTTTCTATTCATAAATTAAGTAAGAATCAAATTCATTGTATCAGTTAAATCCTGATAAGTAGTAAGATATGTTAATGTATTTATTTATTATAAAATTAAGTAAGAAGCAAATGGATTGTAATAAATTTCGAACTTATAGTGAGATAGGAAGTCGACTGTTGATTATTTTGTTATGCTCCAGGCCAAGCAAACACAGTTGAATATCTCTGAATATTCCTTTAGTTCTCTTCTACTTATAAGGAAATAAGTAATACGAACATTCTGCTAATGCTAATATCAATTTGCATGAAGTAGAGAGAACAAGAATCTTTTGCAAGAAGTGTTTCTGTAGAACAGCTATAGAAATTCACGTGAGTGCATCACATCAACTTTTCTTGTTGTTTTACCCTGTAAAAATACACATAATATAGATATATACATATACAAAATCATTATCTATTTCTAGAAAATGTAGGTATTAAATTCAAGACTAACATCTCCACTAGAATTTGAATTGGATTTCCTCAGGAGACCTCCTCGATGTTCAAAATTTGATAATAATTAAAACAAAAATCTAATATGTTCCATTCATATGACTTTCTCTACATCTCTGTAACATGTTATTGTTTAAAAGCTTATTCTTCTATCTGTATCATGCTAATCGAAATAAACATTATCATAAATTTTCCTTATTGCTTGGTTCTTTGTAAGTAGAAGGGAAACAAGTCTAATGCGTTCCATTCTCATGTCCTCTAGCTTTTCGGAAAACAAACCTTTAATTCAAAAAAGTAATCTGCTATCTACATCTTGCTAATCAAGATAAACATATCCAGAGTTAGTCTTATTACTAGCTTCCTATTAAGTAGAAGGCAAATAAGAAAATACACAGGTTAAAGCAATAGTCTCGTCCTTTGAAAGCCGGTCACTATGTGAAATAATTGAAATTCCAAACTCTTTTATACATATAAACTGTGTATTTTAATGAGATCTGCATTTTTTGTGTACTAAGTTTTTTTATATATTTTAAGGTTTGCTAGTTATTCAAAAGCCATCCAAAATGAAGAGGTCTCCAAACACTATTTCCATAAAATTAAAGATATTCATTTCAACTATCATAAAATATCTGAAACTCAGGTTATTTTAATCAAAATCGTTAAAGGCAATTTTTGAGAAAATCAAATTTTTCGAAAAATGTTCCATATAAAGATAATTTTGGGATGGGGAATTTTCTTGAAAATCTTCGTGTCGCATCCTTGGAAGATACTTAACTTAAATATCAAGTTTGGTTATTTAATGGGCTTTTCGTTTTGGAATTATGCTGCCCACAGACACACACATACACATACACACAGACAGACAGGAACATTTTTCTAAAAAGGTGTTTTATGGATTTAGGGGGTCTCAAAACATGTATTTTCGTTGAAAGCTCAGTATAAATATTTTGGGTGCAATGCAATACCTTCTCTATACACTAGTACATAGTACCTGTAGAGAAAGTACTAAATTATGAACCGGGTGGATTACTAAACCTTGTTAATTATTCTGTGCACTATCAGGAATTAAGGGTAACGTGTAGCAGTGGTTAGATAGCTTGCCTCACTTCAAGATGCCAAGATCTCATGGGACTGCATTAGACATTTATGGTGATAAGGGGGTTTCTTAGGGTTTTCCCGTTTCACACGCCATTGATTCCACCAAATGATTCACAACTTTTCTCTATAATTTTATATCTTCCTGTTCCTCACTCTCATTCCGGGAGATGAACTTTTCTCTGATCCAGTATCTGAGTGCTCCTCAACCTGCAGCTAGGCGCCTCAACTAGGCGCTGGGTTGAAAGTCTTGGGAGATGTAAATTCTACATACAAGGAGGCTAAACAGCTGCAGCAGAAGATGAAGCTCAAGAATTAACTAGGTAGACATGCTTGACGGTTGGACTATGAAATGCCACTATGAATATTTTAACATGGACCCAACAATAACGCTATTCCAACTCTGCTCGGTAGAGTCAGGGCACCCGGTTCGGTGGGGAAGGTTATATCGAATACATTACTAGGCGAAGGTGAGTACTTGCGCCTCCTATCACTTCATTGCAACATTCTATTCAGTCATGACAGCTTGTTCTCAGTGCGGATCTGTACTCCATACTGCAGGTAGGTTTTTTTTTGAGAATTCATGAGAACTATGCTGCTCTTTGGCACGCAACCAAGCTGGAGCAGTATGGGTAAATGAATGGAAATTACCAAATAAATAAGACTGAAAGAATTAAAGGTGTAGCATGAGCAGACGAGAAACCTGCAAAAGAATAGTTTGGCTGATTGGTGAATAATAAACAATAATAATGAAAGCAATAACAAGTATTTACAAAAATTGCAAGTCACCATTGGGGTACGTCATCTAAAAATTTAATCGTTTAATCATTATTGATAACAATTCTGTTTTCAGTTTTTGACCCAGAGCATAAAGTATTAGGATATATTCAACTTCGTAAAGGACCTGATAAAGTTGGGTTTGTAGGAATTTTACAACCTTGTGTGTTTGTATTTTACCGAGAAACATTCTAGTCAGTTGGGGAATTTAATTTCATGTCGGAATGTTGGCATAGTATCTCAGTGGTAAGGCCAACCGGAGAGGCACAGGGAGATCCGGCATTGAATTTTTCAGTTTGGCTGTACCTATCAATAATAATAACAATAATAACAATAATAGTAATAATAATAATAACAACAAAAATATTCCGTCCCATCCAGAATTCCCCTGCAGCCTCAATCCTCTCGTGTCCTATCCATGTTTTCTACCACCTACACATTTGGGTGCACCTTGCTTAATTCTTTACTTGTAAGTCCCTCTTTGCTTGCTGCGGAGTCAACGTTTATTCCGTACCGCGCACAAACCTCTCATCTCACTTATACCATTCTTATACCCGACATTTGACCTCATATCGTCGTAGCCACCAATTCAGATACTCATCTAGGGCTGTTATAATATAAAGTACACATCTTAATGAGATACAACAGGTTTATTTGAATATTTCTGTACCTGACAGACGTTTTTGTGGTAGACACGTTTTCGTTTGGATGTTCCTCACAAGTATTAAGGAAGAGTTATAATATATCATAAAGTTGTTTGGAGGAACATTAGTGAATATTAGTACACATTCCGTGTCATGCCACAAAAGTTCTTTAGGTCTATATCGCGTGCAACATGTGGATTAAACTTCTTAGTACGTATTTATAAAACTAAATGCAATAAGTTCACAGACAGTCATTTGCCAACCTCATTAGAGCATCAAAGGAACTAAAAAATTATGGTAATTATCGTACTCAACCCAATTATAACGAAGAGCATGTCATGAAAATGAGGTTAATTTGCTAAGTCCTCTAACTGCACACTAAATAATAGGTAGAAAACAGAAATTGGTGAAAATGCTCATTAATATAGAGGGATTCGTTGAATTTTAAAGATTGCAAATACGAGTAGCATTTTCTAGAAATTTTAAATCCATCTAATGGCCTCTTAGAAATAAACTCATATCGAAGCGCATATATCGTGAAAAGGGCGTTCTTTTTCACCACGTATGGGTGTCAATTTGAGAGAGTGTTCTTCTTCTGCCCTTTCTAGTAATTAGCGGACTTTCTTTTTGGTCTGTATACACCACGTACTGGTGATACTTTAAAATAACACTGCACGTGTCGGTGACGCTTTTTTAGAATCTCGGTTTCCACGACCACAACAATTGTATTTTAGGGTGAAAACTTGCTTACGACTGCTCAGCGGTTTGCGCTTTAAGACTCTTTTAGAATTCAAACTAATAAGTTTCTTCTAACAGTGGTCTGCTTCTGGTATCCCAGGTCGATCAGTCTCGGAGCGCGCTGAAATGAAAATAATACTGAAATAATACTTCCAGCACTTCTATAAGAATACTTCACCATATTCTGAATATTGAAACACTGAAACGTTGTGGATGGACAAGATTACAATCTCTTTTACAATGAACTTTGATTTCTGGTCGCAGGGTTGAGCGTGGTATCGCACCCACACATAGAAGCAACTCCCAGCGTGCAATCGCTATGAAAAACAAATAAACATTTCTTTTGCCTTTCAATTAATTATGAACATTACACTTTACATAATACTTTCAAAGTTACATCAAATGTTAAACCATGCACTTTGATGCACTTTACTTTCACGTGCTTTTCGCATATGAACATTTACTAATTTGTATACATATTTCACATTTCTGAGATTGCTGTCCGAAAGTTGAGGTGATCATTTTCATGCACTGAAAATACGTACTTGAAAGGCAACCATTGTTGGCATTTCTGTACTATAAAGTTAATTTGTAAATTCATTTTATTCAAGGATAATAAATATTGTATCAAACGGAGCAAACGGCAGTGAAATTAAATTATTAAGTTCATAATAAAAATAATAGTGTATTTAAATTGGAAGAGATTGAATGCAAATCTTAATATAATTTTGTACATATATTAAACTCTGCAAAGCTGACTGGGAGTATGGAGTCGCCGTAGAGCGAAATAAGTAGTTTCTGTTTTTAACTGGGGTTTAATGCCGCTCTTAATTTACATGTCACTGCATGCATGATGAAATAATAGATAATATTAGGAAACGAAACTAAGAAATGAAACCTTCCAGGGTTAACTTTAGGAGGTCTCCATAGCAATATACAGGTGTTAATGAAGTACACCGAAATAATTTGCGAGATTGTGCCCATGACTGATATAAGTAACTTGAGATCGGCGATGCATGGTCCCCGGATAAACATAACGCAACTACATAGCGTTAATCGTGTGGGTATCAGGTGCTGACAAGTCGGTGTTAAAGCAAAACAGGTTGAGTGGGGTACTGACACTTCAGAAACTTATAGCCGTTACTTTGAAATTTCAATAAACAGGCAATAAGTCTCCTATCTTAAATTACTTATTTAAGTAATCTACATATTCTGTGAAAATATTTCGGTATAGTTCATTAACACCCTGTATATGGAACGAGGACTGAGAATAACTTGGAAAAACATCTGATGTGTGCAATTCACATAACTTTCTCTAGCTGTTCTATATGCAGACTATTCTTACAAAAGATTATTCTTTTATTTACATTATGCTATTCGAGATAAAAATTAGCAGAATTGAACTTACTACTTGCTTCCTTGTAAGTAGAAGAGAAATAGCGGAATATTGTAGGCTAAAGCGATAGTCAAATCTTTTAAAAGCTGGTCGCTATGTGAAACATTTGAGTTTCGATTCGCTTTGCATGGTTCCGTTTGAGAAAAGTTAGGTGCTTTAAAAATGAAACCAAAAACAAGGTTTATTAAAAACATCATGTATACAAGAAAAACATATATGACAAATTATGTGTTTTTTCAAGGTCTACAGTTTTTGTGCAGTAAGCATTTGTCTGTTTGTTACGGCTCAACAGTTATGCAAAATTCTTCAAAACTCATCCAGAATAATTAGGTCTTCGGAGGCTGTTCCCACATTTTTGGCGAAATATACATTTTATTTGTGATATAAATATCTTTAATATATGCTATTTTAATCAAAGCAATTAGAGCCATTTTTGAGAAGAACAAACTCTTCAAAAATTTTTCCATGTAAAGGGAGGTTTGGGGATTTTCTTGACCGTCTTCGTGTCGCATCCTTGGAAGATACTAAAGATAAACATAAAGTTTAGCATTTAACGGTTTTTTCGTTTTTCAGCTAAGCTGTCCACAGACACACAGACTTTATTTTTGGACTCAGGGGACCTCAAAACATATATTTCAGGTGTCAACGTCGAAATTTTGGTTGAAATATAATATCTTCTTGAGCTACTACGCACATTGTATGTACATAGGGCTAGAGAAACTAAAAAGTTTTATGGAGGACGTTCATGGCGGGATTCGAACGGCAAACTCGCGTTCAGAATCGGCGCCTTACCACCTCGGCTACCCGTGTGAGCATTTAATGTTGTAGATATGATAAAGTATATTTAGCTTAAAATTATACATATTAATTATAATTATTATTATTATTATTATTCACACTATTATTATTAGTGCAAAATATATACATCAAAGGCGTAGTTTATCTTCAACCTTATTTATGATGTGTGTAGGTATCTCAAGCTTTACAAAATTGGAAGAAGATGTATAAAGTTATGGAAACATCTTTCGGAAATTACACAATTTGTACATTATTATGTTTAGATGCAAAAATTTGGTCATATCGCAGGATTATGAAGATCTGAAATATGTGAGTAGTCTTGTAGTAAAATATAATAAATGGGGATTAAAAACAAATTTGAAGAAAACTCGATAAATTATGTCTTGTACTGAAGAAATAAATGATTTGAGTTTGGATAGTGAAATAGGCTGTACAAAAGGCGGCCATTAATGTAAATACTTGGGAATAAAAATTAACTCAACATACAACCAGGTACGCGAGCCAAAATATAGAATCCAGAAAGATAGATCATATATTTATATAATATTATATTTGTTACCGACGCCGTCAACTGCCATCATGGCATTAACGTCGCTGGCGAGCCGCAAATTTGTCCAGTAGAGGTTCCTTTACTTGCCAATCTACTGACATGAAGCTGTGCACACCGTGGTCTTGAGATCAGAAGTCCTTTACATGCCAGTCAACTAACATGGAGCTGTGCCCACCGTGGTCTTGAGATCAGAAGTCCTTTACATGCCAGTCTACTGACATGGAGCTGTGCCCACCGTGGTCTTGAGATCAGAAGTCCTTTACATGCCAGTCTACTGACATGAAGCTGTGCACACCGTGGTCTTGAGATCAGAAGTCCTTTACATGCCAGTCTGCTGACATGGAGCTATGCCCACCTTGATCTTGAGATCAGAAGTCCTTTACATGCCAGTCTACTGACATGGAGCTGTGCCCACCGTGATCATGAGATCAGAAGTCCTTTACATGCCAATCTACTGACATGGAGCTGTGCCCACCGTGATCATGAGATCAGAAGTACTTTACATGCCAATCTACTGACATGGAGCTGTGCCCACCGTGATCATGAGATCAGAAGTACTTTACATGCCAATCTACT
This sequence comes from Hymenopus coronatus, assembly GCA_030762935.1. Classification (NCBI taxonomy): domain Eukaryota; kingdom Metazoa; phylum Arthropoda; class Insecta; order Mantodea; family Hymenopodidae; genus Hymenopus; species Hymenopus coronatus. Next base: position 128,045,174 of record CM060897.1, on the reverse strand, counting down.
GACATGGAGCTGTGCACACCGTGATCTTGAGATCAGAAGTCTTTTACATGCCAAACTACTGACATGGAGCTGTGCACATCGTGATCTTGAGATCAGAAGTCTTTTACATGCAGTCTACTGACATGGAGCTGTGTACACCGTGATCTTGAGATCAGAAGTCCTTTACATGCAGTCTACTGACATGGAGCTGTGCACACCGTGATCTTGAGATCAGAAGCTAACTCCTGACTAATTGAACCACCCCATACAGATATATCTATATTAAATGGTATCTTTTAGGATAAGACAATAGCTGAAACCAAACTACAAATCTATTATTCTATAATAATAAATGTCATAATATATGTGGTATAAAATGATATTTAAACACAAATCTGAGATTGAAACTAGTTTCCACAGACCTGAATTGCTTTAATTCTCCACTTATCTTTTTTATATTTTATGTTTTTAAATAATCTATATACAATAATTAGGTAAGAGATGAAAGCCCTTGCTACCTTAATACACTTTGTGAATTGTAAGCAAATAGAATGATATGGCCATACATGTCAAAAGCCTGAAACAGAGTTTACTCAGACCAGGCTGTTCCAATCCTATTCGAGTCGCGCCGTGGCCAAGTGGATAGACCATTTGGTTCTCACTTGGGGTCGCCCCAAGCGACCGCATGTGGGACTTGTGGTGGACAAAGCGGCGCAGAAAAGAGTTTTCTCCGGATTCTCCGGTATCCCCCGCCATTGTATTCTACCGAGGTTCCGTCTTCGTTCCCTGTATCATTAGTGTCATCGCCTGCGGTGCCAACATTGTAAAAACGGGCGTTAAATACTAGAAAAAGTCTGATGTGTACCATTCACATGACTTTCTCCATAACCTTGCAACAAATAATTCTTAAAAAGCTTATACTTCTATTTACTTTATGCTAATCAGACAAAAATAGCAGAAATAGTCTGATTACTCGCTTCCTTGTAAGTGGGAGCGAAATAAGGGACAACCGCAGGTTAAAGTGATAGTCAAAAGCTGGTTGCTATGTCAATGAAGTTCCTTTGTCTATATGGATAGGAGTTGACAAGTTCCTGTATGAGAAAAGTATACGTTTTTCATAACAGAAACCAAAAATAAGGAATGTCACAAAAACGACGAACTCCACGAAAAAATGTATATAACATAAATTATGTGTTTTAATGTGCTCTACATTTTTTTGTGTAGTAAATTTTTGTCCATCTCTTACGGTTCAGCAGTTATTCAAAATTTAGTAAAATCCATCCAGAATAAACTACTCTTCAGAGGCTATTCCCAGAAAATTCAAGATATACATTTTATTTGACAGGTAAATATGTTTAATATACGAAATTTTAATCAAAATCGTTAGAGCCATTTTTGAGAAAATCAAAATTTTCGAAAAAAGTTCCATGTAAAGGGTAGTTGGGGTTGGGGAGATTTTTCTCAAAATCTTCTTGTCGCATCCCTGGAAGATACTAAACTTAAATACCAAGTTTGGTATTTTACCGATTTTTTATTTTTGAGTTATCGTGTTCACAGACACACGGACACACGGACACGCGGACACACGGACACACACACACACACACACACACGGACCTTTTTGTGAAAATGCTTTTTTTTGGATATTGGGGACCCTAAAACATATATTTCCGGTGAAATCTCGGTATCGAATTTTTTGGTGGAGTGCAATACTTTCTCTATACACTATGTACATAGTGTGTATGGAGAAAGTAAAAAGGAAAACAACCCTTTTCGTCTGAGCCGCTTTGGTGTTTCGCAGCGAAGGGGATCGTGAGTTCGAGTCCCGCCTTGGGCATGGGTGTTATATGTTTGTGTATGTGTGTGTAAAAAGTAAAACAGAAATTCAGTAATCATACAGTAATCAAAGTAAACAAATTAGGCAAATATAAAGTAGGGTATACAGCGCCGGAATCCCGATCAGACTCCGGAACTGTATTTTAAAAAAAAAGAGCCACAGTACTCGTACGTATTCAACTACAAACCTCTGATCCAGGCTAGAGATGAAGATGATAGTTAATACGAATGCCGGTCCTCATGACCACACTCCATAAGTGCCTTGCTTTGATGCTTCGTGGCGCACGATATCGTGGGTTCGAATCCCCCAGTCCACTTTTTGTCCATATTGAGTTAAGAGTTGATATTGATGAATGAATACAGAAAGAACTACACCCCTTGTGGAAGAAATGAAATACTGAAATTATGAATGAGAGCAGAAACAACACTTATCCGTGACTAGTGCTATTTCTACAATCAATTTTGGTAAGTCTGATCTGTGATTGTTTCTCTATGTTTCCTCTACTTTTGTTTTATATTCATTGTTAGAAGACCATCATGGGTCCTATGGGTGCAAGTGTTCCTAGTATGAATCTGATGTGTTCCATTCACATGACTTTCTCTGCATCTCTGCAACAAATTGTAGTTAAAAAGCTTACGCGTTTATTTACTTCATGCTAATTAGCAGAAATAGTCTTATTACTTGCTTCCTTGTAAGTAGAAGCGAAATGAGGTAGTTCCATAGGTTAAAATGATAGCCAAAAGCTGGTTGCTATGTAAATGAAGTTCCTTTGTTTGTATGGACAGAAGTTAAGAAATTCCTATATGAGAAAGGTATAAGTTTTTCAAAGCTAAAACGAAAAACCAGGAACATTTTAAAAATGATCAACTCCACGAAAAAAATGTATGTCATAAATTGTGTGTTTTATCGTGAACTACATTTTCTGTGTAGTAAGTTTTTCCCCATCTCTTACGGTTTAGCAGTTATGCACAATTCCGTAAAATTCATCCAGAATAAAGTAATCTTCAGGAGCTATTCTCAGGAAATTCAAGATATACAATTTATTTTTCAGGTAAGTATCTTTAATATACGATATTTTAATCGAAATCGTTAGACCCATTTTTAAGAAAATACAAATTTTCAAACATTTTTCCATGTAAAGGGTAGATTGGGGTTAGAGGATTTTCTTGAAAATATTCATGTCGCATCCTTGGAAGATACCAAACTTAAATACCAAGTTTGGGCTTTAACGGTATTTTCGTGTTTGAGCTATGCTGCCCAGAGACACACGCACACATACACACAGACAGACAGACACACACGGACATTTTTCTAAAAACGTTTTTTTTTTATATTCAGAGAGTCTCAAAACATGTATTTCCGGTGAAATCTCGGTATCAAATTTTTGGGTGCAATGCCTATACACTATGTACATAGTTCGTATAGAGAAAGTAAAAAGATGTTAAATGTCAATTATAAAAGTGAAATCATAAACAGACCGCGAATTAAAGGTTTAGCATACGAAAATTACAGTGGCAAGATAGTTCCAGGAAAAATCATTGGTGAAAACTGCAAATAAGTAATATTCTGTTAATGAAGGTTACATTATACTTTAAAATTATAAAAATATTATTCTATTGTGTAACTAAAATATTTGTCTTATTTGTTCTAGATATCATTAAAATTGCTTTGGAAGAATTCTTGAAGAGGAAAGAAATGGAATATTTTCCCGTTTCTACGACATGACTCTAAAGGAGGCAAGGGATTCTCATCTTCAAGGTTTGATTTCAGTAGGTAGTATTTCTAGAAGACGAGGATGAGTTCAGAAGGGGTCAACTGTCAGGATTTCATTAATTCCAGTAGTGGCCGACTAGAGTATGTAAGAAAGCATTCTTATGTATCAAGTCACAAGTCAAAGGGCCAGGAGAATATCCAATCTCCTAGCTTGTGGAAAGCCTCCTACTGATTAAAGGGGTAAAAATATATCAGGAAATCAGATCAATCGTGCAGAATTAAGTATGATTGTTGATCATATAAATTCTTGTCCCAAAATATACTCGCTATGGTACAAGAGACTAGCATTATTTAAATGAGCAACTATATGTGAAGATTATGCATTAGCAATTCAAAATACGGTATCCCCAAACAAATAGTATTAAGTATGAATTATATTTGAAAACCTTCTAAGAACGGTTTTCACTTACATTTGGTCGTCCACCAGTTGATACTTGTAGAACTTGCAAAGAGTTGAAAACTAAATTACAATGCAAGACATTAAATGATTGAGCCAAGCTGTTAGCCGCTGCAGAATTGATAATTCATAAACACAGGGCTTCCAATTTTTCTGCTCGTATTCGTAAAATAAAAGAATGATGTCTAAAAGAGAATGACGTTGCAGGTATTACCATCTGTCCCTTCCTACCACACCGCTTCAGGAAGTGTTCTACTTTTGGCAACTTAATGTTAGTGTATTCAATATACATTACCTCAAAACAGGGCACTGAACATTTTATATTTATCACGAAGGTATTGCAAAAAAGAGCCCCAATGAAGTCTGTACTTTCCTGCTGGATTGCATACAAAATGATATGCCACCAAACATGAAACATCTGCATATATTGTCAGACATCATGATAAGATTTCTCAAGGCGGTTACTGCATCTGAGCGTTTTGTCACAGTTAATCATTACTTCCCTGTGCGTGGCCACTCTTTTCTATCCTGTGACAGGGACTTTGCGGTGGTTAAGAAGAAAATGTGAACTGTTGATAGAATTTATAGCATCATGGAATTTGTAGAACTTATTGTTCAATCAAGAAATTCCAAGTTAAAATTGTTTCAGCAGGCTCTGTCAAAGCCTCTAAAAATGGTGGCCAAAATATTACAAACTCAATGTGTTGTCTTTGGAAATAATGAACAGCAAAGTGACTCCAGAAATAAGAAACGGTATTTCACCGATTCAGAATTCATTGAATTTTAATATAGAAGTAGTTTAGCGAGAATGTGACAACTTGAAGATTGGTGAAGCACATTTACTTATTGACTTAAGCACACTAGTGAGGATGTGACAACTTGAAGATTGGTGAAGCACATTTACTTATTGACTTAAGCACACTAGTGAGGATGTGACAACTTGAAGATTGGTAAAGCACATTTACTTATTGACTTAAGCACACTAGTGAGGATGTGACAACTTGAAGATTGGTGAAGCACATTTACTTATTGACTTAAGCACACTAGTGAGGATGTGACAACTTGAAGATTGGTAAAGCACATTTACTTATTGACTTAAGCACACTAGTGAGGATGTGACAACTTGAAGATTGGTGAAGCACATTTACTTATTGACTTAAGCACACTAGTGAGGATGTGACAACTTGAAGATTGGTGAAGCACATTTACTTATTGACTTAAGCACACTAGTGAGGATGTGACAACTTGAAGATTGGTGAAGCACATTTACTTATTGACTTAAGCACACTAGTGAGGATGTGACAACTTGAAGATTGGTGAAGCACATTTACTTATTGACTTAAGCACACTAGTACCTCTACCGACTGCTGCAGCGTATGAAAACTAAGTGACAAGAAAATAATCGACTTCAAGAAATTGGAGTCCTATATCCCTGAAGAGCACGCAGCCTTCTACAGAGCACTTTACAACTGGCCTTCAGAGGACAACAAAGATGATAGTGAATAAGATATATTGGCTTAAACATTAATTCAACAGGCTAGTCTGTTAATTATTAAGTGTCAGTGGTGTCACAAAAATAAACCATATTTCTTATTTTTTATCTCACTTCCCAGTGGTTTCACTGTGAAACCATGAAACCACTCTACAGTGTGTAGTGCTGCCACCTACCATCAAAAGTTAGGCCATAAGGGTCGACATTATTATTTTTTTTACTTAAAAACATGGGGGTAATAGCTGTTACTGTAAAATAGGTTCACGTAATTTTTTTGTTAATGTTTCCATCATTTCTCTTTTCAATGCCATGGTCCTAAAGATCGCCTGTGTGTATATTTCGCTACTAGCACATAAAACCTTCAAATAACATTTGATACAAAGAATAATTAAAAATATCTTGAATAACGTAGAATTGTTTATGTGAAATTCAATTTGTCAGAAACAACACATGAACAACAACATTAAGGTATTAAATCATTATATAAAAAAACGTAACATTATTGAAAACTTTGTCTGGATGTAATCAGAAACATTATCAAACAGGATAAAATTGAATTGACACAGAAAAAATAATAATAATTTTACAATTAAACATATTTTTCCATTTTTCTCAAAGTCAACATCTATGGACTAGTGTTGTATATGCAATCAGCAATTCATTCATACATACGAGTATATTGTTACGGGGCGAAGGTCATAAGCTGAATGAATGCGCTCTTATTCCAACACGCCGCCGAGACGATAGGCTACCCACAATACTGAGGCATTTTGATTACTGTATCCTGCTATAAAATTAGCAACTCGATGCTCTCATTGGGGCAGATTTTAGAATGGATCTACAAGACAGAGGAAAGAGGGGTAAACAAAAAAATCTGATTTGTTTTATTCACTTTCTTGACCTATTATGTAACAAAGTACTTACAAACTTTAGCTTCTCTCTACTACACAGTAATCAAGAAAAGCATTAGTACAAATGGTCTAATAGTTAGTTATATATGAGTAGAAGAGGAACACGGAAATATACTAGGCTAAAGCCACAGTCCTTAAAAATTTGGTCCTGTATGAAACAATTGAAATTCAGTTCCCTTTTAATGTCCAGGAGTAATAACCATGAGATATGAAATAAACGGTTTCTTCCCGTTTGAGAAAATTGTAAGTAGTTTAAAACTGAAACCAACATTGAGGAATAACTTGAAAAATAATTAACTCTAGCAACAACTGTACCACTAAAATAAGAACTGAAGCTTTCCTGGCGACGTATTAATTCAAAATCTTCTCGGGCTTCTAACCAGGTAAAAACGTTGGTATCAAGCCAAGTTTTACCTGGTTAGACGGCCGAGAAGATTTTGAATTAACTGTACTACTACTTTAATGAGATCTATATTTTTTGTGTAGTAAGTTTATGTCCATCTCTTACGGTTTACAGTTATGCAAAAGTCATCCGGAATGAAGAGGTGTTGTTGTCAGGCTATTTATCAAGTAAATATCTTTAGTACACTGTAATTTAATCAAAATCGTTATAGCCATTTTTCAGAAAAACAAAGTTTGAGAAATTTGTTTCTTATAAATGCTAGTTTGGAGTCCAGGCTTGCAAGATACTGTATTTAAATACCAAGTTTGGTATTTAACAGCGTTTTCAGTTTTGAGTGATGCTACACACACACACACACACACATACGAAAACTCACTCACACATATGTGCACATAGACATTGACCTTTTAATGACATTGCTTTTTCTGAGTAGAGGTCCACAAAACCTTCACTTACAGCGAATTTCGTACCGAATTTTTCGGTAGAGAAGAATACCTTTTCAGCCTACTGCGTCCAGGTTCTGGCTAGAAAAAGTAAAATCACGTATGGAGAATATAAGAAGTGGTATGAATAAGAATAGGATTGGGAAGCAAGAAAATAATGAAGAAAGTGAATAAGAGTATATACACTTTGGATACAGAACGATGTGATTTATCCCTGTTGAATAAATATTGTTTGATTTGGAAAAACAACCCAAGGAGAAGTTGAGACTGCTGTTTTAATTTAGAAGGAAATTTCCCAGTGAAGCGCGTTTGTTGTTGACGTTTTTTTCAAGTGTTTTTGTAGCTTTTAATGAATTTTCACCAAAGGTAAGCGGATTACTGTTATAATACCCAAAGTGCTTCGTGCTCTTAGAGTAAATGTACTGAGGCAATGCTGATGGCTAAACTGTGCGTCAAAATGCTTTATCTAATGTGCGACATAAGTGGTAAACCGAAAGAGATGGAAACAATCTTACTAGACAAAGAAAGGGACATTGCAAAATTCGGTTATAGTATTTTTTTTTATAAAATACAGTCCCGAAGGCTTGTTAGGACTCTAGCGCTGTGCTCCTTTTTTTCTCTTTTTTCCCCCTTTTTCAGTTTCCTACGTTTCCTTTGTTAAACTATTTACCGTTTTCTTCTTACTAACACATACACATGGACAAACACGCAAACACCCATGTCCAAGGTGGGACTCAAACCCACGATCCCCTGCGCCACGAAGCACCAAAGCAAGGCACTTTAGCGAGCGGGACCTTGAGGACAGGCAGTATAGAGATATATCCTGTTGTTGATTTGAATTTTGCAATGCTTTCTCAAATGAGGAATCCTATTCCTTTTTTTCCTCACTCTTGCTCTTAAAAATACGCGACCAGCGTTAAGCTTACTGATATACTACTTCTATTGAATCGATAAGGAAATATATATTAAAATTATTTCTACAATCTCAATCAAAACGAAGTACATAGAACAATAAGCTTTTGTTGAACAGAAGAATAGTTTGTTGAATGTCATGCCAGTATAACACACACCACTAGAGATCGTGAATAAAACACAATTTTTTACCTTCACTAGCACAGTAGCTAGAGAAGGTGTAGTATTTCACTCAAAAATTCAATGTGGAGATTTTACAGGAAATATATGTTTTGAGATCCCCTGTATCCGAAAAAAACATTTTTAGAAAAAGATTTTTGTGTGCCGGTGTATGTGTGTAGGTGTGTGTATGTGTGTGTAGGTGTGTGTGTGTGTGTGTGTGTGTGTGTGTGTGTGTGTGGCTATTAAATATAAAGTTTGGGCACTTAAGTTTATTAATTTCCCAGGATGCCACACGAAGTTTTCAAGAAATTGCTCTAATGATTTTGATTAAAGCACCGTATATTATAGATATTTACATTGCAAATAAAATGTATATCTTGAATTTACTGAGAATAGCTTCTGAAGAAATATTATTCGGAATGACTTTTGATTAATTTTTCACAATTATTAAACAGAAAGAAATAAACAAAAACTTATTATACAAAAATTTAGATCTTGTTAAAACACACAGTTTATGTCATATGCATTTTTTTGTAGAGTTAACCGTTTTCAAGATATTTCTTGTTGATGGTTTCAGGATTATATAACGTAACGTTTCTCAAACGGGGTTAATTTTTCTTTCATCTCGTTTTTTTTACTGCTGGCCATGCAAAGCGAACCGAGCTTCAATTGTTCACATAGCGACCAGCTTTCAAATGTCATTTATATTGATTTAGCTTACTTCCCTTCGACTTATAAAGATCAAATCTAATGGTAAAATCATTTCTGCGCATGCTTCTCTCGATTAACTGGATATAGATAAAAGGTTATTTCTGTAGAATAATTTGTTTGCAGAACGGTGAGAGAAAGTCATGTGATTGGAACACATAATATTTAAAGTTTCGTACCAAGTTCCCAACTGACACCGTGAAAGATATTTTTAACAGTTAGGCTTTTTGAATGAAGAATAAATAGTTCCATTACATTAGGTTTGTTTCTACATTTTTGCAGATTTCAACTTTTTCTTCTTAAGGGGACAAGGTAGTTTGAACAACGGAAATTATACATTTAGTGAGTTGAATTACCACTGCTCTTAAAGAATTCAATTGTTTTCCAGAAATGTATGTGTATTATTCTATAAACCATGACAATTGTTTCAAGTGGTGTTATTTATGGACGCTCTTTATCTGCTGTGGTTCTCAGCGTCCCATTCTAAATTAGGAGTGAAAAACCGCTTAATTTTGCTCAGAGGCCTCTCAATTAGACATGAGGTTCTTTTACGTGCCGTAAATCTATGACATGGGATCAACGGCTTTACTTCCCTTCCGAAGGAAGCCATGCTAGGATATTTACACCCGAAAAAAATCCATCGCCCTCCGCTGAGTTTTAACCCGCGACCTTGGGTATATGAATCAGGCATGGTAACCATTGCACCATGGAGGGCGACTTCAAGTGATTGTTTTCATTAATAGCTTACGTGGTTGAGTCAATATTTTATTTTGCAGAAAGGTAATAAAGCCTAGTCTTAAAACATGTGAATTCATGTATACTACTTCCAATACATAATCACACTTTTGCACACTTGTTCTCAGTCTAATCAGTTATCTTCTGAACCTTAATTATTTAGCTATGATATAATTTCAGTAGAGCACATTCTTATCAGAAACAATTTTTCTGTGCAACTTTTGATCAGGTGTCAACAAACGCGGCACCCATCTTGCACAGACCTTGTGAAAGCCTAAAATATTATTTAAAATATTACCTGCTTGTTGTTCGATATTTTTAAGCCACTGCTATCTCAAACGACTTTAATCTGCGGCCCTCCAGTGCTAAACATGAATTTTTTCAATGATATCTGGAGTTATCACTTCTACAGGGCGTCCAGAGCGAAGCTCATCACTAGTGCTCGTACGTCCCATTTTAAACTCTGCAACTCACATTTTAACTATTGAATGTGAAGGGGAAGAGTCTTTCAATGTACTGTCCATTTCCTCCTTGATTTCTTTAGGCGTTAAGCCTTTCAAATGGAAGTATTGAGTCACTGCTCGTTTTTCCAAATCCTCTATTTTCGTGAAAACTCTAAAGTTGTCTTGTTGAAAATGCTGTCATTCGAAAACTAAACAAGCTATTGTCCTGTAACTATGGATACAGGCTGGTCTAGAGTTAAATTGTACGATGCTACCATCTAATTGGCCTAGTGGCGCCATATCTGTGTGCGGCCCGGGACTTATCAGCCGACCCTCGTAGTGTTCGTAAAGAAAAAGCTGAATAAATTATGCTTTTTACTTAAATATTTCCATCATAAGTCAATCCATCACTCTCACAAGAAAAGTGGCTTCACTGAAAAAATCTGATGTACTCTATTCACATGAACTTCTCTACAGCTCTGTTACAGTTTGTTGTTTAAACGCTTATTCGTCTATCTGCAATACTTCATGCTAATCGAGATAAGCATTATTAAAACTTGTCTTTGTTACGTGCTTCCTTATAAGCAGAAGGAAAATAAAGAAATACACTAGGCTAAAACGATAGTCAAATATTTTAAAATCTGATTCTCTTGAGGTTGAAATCCGTTTCTTTGCATAGTCAGGAGTTTACAAACTCTCGTAAAAGAAAAGTTTAAGTATTTTAAAACCTAAATATATAACAAGGAATATCTCAGAAGTGATCATCCTCACAAAAAATGTATATGACATAATTTGTATGTTTTAACGAGATCATTTTTTGTGTAATAAGTATTTGTATATCTCTTACGGTTTACCAGTTCAGCAAAATTCATGCAGAATAAAGAAATCTTCAGAAGTTATTCCCAGAAAATTCAAAATACACATTTTATTTGTCATGTAAATATCTTTAATATACGGTATTTTAATCAAAATCGTTACAGCAATTTTTGAGAAAATCAAAAATGTTTCCATATAAAGGATAGTTTAGAGCTGTTTTTTTTTCTCAAAATCCTCGAGTCGTATCCTTGGAACAAATTAAACCTAAATACCTACCAAGTTTGTATTTTACCGACTTTTCGTTTTTGGGTTATTGTGTTCATAGATATACGAACACAAACTCACATGCGCGCCCGCGGACCCTTTTTGTAAAGAATTTTGTTTCACACAGGAGATCCTTAAATGTATATTTCCGTTGAAATCTCCGTATGGAATTTTGGGATGGGGTGCAATACTTTCTCTATAACTTATGTATAGGTAAGTAAAAAAACAGTGAAGTGAACTATGTAAGAATGCGACGATTTGGTCTTGAATGCAATTTGCGTGCACATTTTTTTTTTTTTAAATGAGCCCCCAACAGTTGATAAAGTGCTACAGCAGATTAATAGGATTCAGATTTTCTTGATTTCAGAAAAATTGCATTTTATAAAATGTTGTGTCAAATTGGGTTCGAATTTATAAAAAAATACCGAAAAAGTGTTTGATTTCTATTCTTTTTGCATTACATGCGTATGTGCTCACCAGTTGGTCGGAAAGTATTGATAGTATTTTTAGCGCGAATGGCGGAAGGCTCCGTTTTAACGGTGTGCTGGTCGCCTGTTTTGTTTTCGACGCGGAGCAACATAGATTGAACAGATTGCTTCCAATTATTTGTATCTTCTATCAGATTGCTTCTATCTTATTTTTTGTTTTCATTTAATTCCTATGTTTTTAATTTGTTTCTTATTTTATAGTAGTTTTTTATTTATTCCTGTGTATCCTGCTATATCTCTGAGGATTTTCTTATCTGCAGTACGTATACCATTATTTTGTTTATTTAACGACGCTTTAACTACTAGGTATATCGTGACAAATCTGGTAATTACTGGTTGATCCATATGTGCTAGACATATGGGTCTTCAATGTCTCATCCCCTTACCCTACCACTTTCACTTCGCATCAAACAGATGTGTTAGGGTACCATCCAATCTGACTACCTTTTCACCATTTGTACTTAGACGATATACAGCCAGTCTTCAAATCTCACTTCTTTACACCACACAACTTTATTCCGCAACAAGCAAATGGTATTGGGGCGCCGTCCGGTCTAGCTGGTTTCAGTATATGTGGATAGATGGCAGCCTAATCGCAATTATCAACTACTAAACTGTTTTTACCGTTATATTACAGTGATTGTGGAATTGTGGTTAGTGTTTTACATCCAGTCCAGATTTATCTTGCAAATAAGGAAAACCACAAACAAAAAAATAGTCAAATTGGAACTCTATGGGATGTGAACCTTGGACACTCCAATATAATATATTATATTTGAAAACTAAATCCTTTAAGTGTTGAGGTCGTGGCGCAAAAAAAAAAAAAAAAAAAAAATCTGAACTGTGGAGTACTAAAACCTGATAGAGAAGCGTGTAGACCAAGACTGCCAAAGAAGAGGATGAATATGTCAAGGAAAGTTTGGAAAAATATAAAAGAAAATATGAACAGAATAAAAGATAAACATAAAGATTAACAAACAATAATAGGTAAATAAATTAAATAATTTAAAAAGAGGAAGAAATAATTTTAAATTAATTAAAGATTAAATTAATAATTAATGAATAATTCATTTTTAAAAGATAAATGCCAATAAATTATTATCATAATTAGTTATTACATTTTGTATTTAATATTTTAATATTTTGAAATATGCAAATTAGAATAAATAAAGAAGCATAATTTAATAATTTAGAATTTTAAATGCCAGGAAATGAACTTGCAGATATTATTTTATTTTTAATATGCCTAAGAAGGCCTTGAATGTGTTAATGAAGACATCGAATGTGTTCTACACCTACACCAAGAACTCTATACATTGATAGAGAGATGACTAAATTTTAAGCTGTGCATGGACTGTGACGAAAAATATCCCGGACCGCACATGGACTATCGTAAAACATCCTGGGCCGCAATGTGACATGTTTTATTTGATCAACTTTTCGGCTCGGCCGCACCTGGACGAACTCCCCGACAAATAGTCCTCCTGGCTGTGGTGTAAACGGATGTGGAATGTTCCCCGTTGGGAGGTCTGATACGATATGCACTTAGCACCGCGAGGGCCTATGGAAATAATTGAGAAACTATTGATTGAGAGCTAGCAGCCGGTTATAGCACACATAATTAAGATAAACATTAATAGAAATATTCTTACGACTCTTTTACTTGTGGTTACAACAAAAAAAAATCTGATGTGTTCCATTGACATGCCTTTCTCTACATCTCTGCAACAAATTATTGTTAAAAAGCTCATACTTCTATTTACTTCATGCTAATCAGAAAAAATTAGCAGAAATGGTTCTTATTACTTGCTTCCTTGTAAGTAGAAGCAAAATAAGAGAGTACCATAGGTTAAAGTGATAGTCAAACCGGGTTGCTATGTGACTGAAGTTCCTTTGTTTGTATGGATAGCAGTTGACAAATTCCTGTATGAGAAAAGTATACCTAAGTTTTTCAAAGCAGAAGCCAAAAACAAGGAATGTCTCAAAAACGGTGAACTCCACGAAAAAATGTATTTAACATAAATTGTGTGTTTTAAGTGCTCTACATTTTTCGTGTAGTAAGTTTTGTCCATCTCTTACGGTTTAGCAGTTTTTCAAAAGTCCATAAAATTTATCCAGAATAAAGTACTCTTCAGAGGCTATTCCCAGAAAATTCTAATTATACACTTTATTTGTCAGGTAAATATCTTTAATATACGAAATTTTAATCAAAATCATTAGAGCCATTTTTGAGAAAATCAAAAATTTTTAAAAAAGTTTCATGTAAAGAGTACTTGGGGGTGGGCGGATTTTTCTCAAAATCTTCGTGTCACATCTCTGGAAGATACTAAACTTAAATACCAAGTTTGGTATTTTACCGACTTTTCGTTTTTGAGTTATCGTGTTCAGACACACGGACACACGAACACACTGACACACGGACCTTTTTCTGAAAATACGTTTTTTGGATACAGGGGACCCTAAAACATATATTTCCGGTGAAATCTCGATATCAAATTTTTGGGTGGAGTGCAATACCTTTTCTATACACTATGCATATAGTGCATGTAGAGAAAGTAATAAGGGAATACACTAGGCTAACGGGAATCAAATCTTTTAAAAGTTGGTTCATATGTGATGACAGTGAAATTCCGATACTTTTACATGTCCAAGGTGCTGTTTCATAACCGCCTGAATAATAGTCGCTGGATTGCTTGTGCAGCAGGATGGCGCTATCACGTGAGTCTACTTGGAGTTGGTCGAGGGTTAATGCTCGTAAAATTCTCTACATTAAGCGTGTACATACCTTGCAGATTCCCTTTGTTGCTCCGGCTAAGCTCGTTCTTGCAGACCATGCGTTGTCTCTTGCTCAGAGGGGAAAGAATGACAAAGGTGTGTAACACTTGTTAGACTCAAATAAAAGAGAAATTTCACTTACTTTCACTGATGACTTCTTTTATTGATATCTGTTGCTGGTTTGAGGCAGTAACCCAGCGAGTTACTCCCGACCTAAACGATCGCGAACTTGATGACATAATCTTTATAAGTGCTAGTTCCACTCTCACTGAGTTCTTATAAGTTTAAAATCGTCACCGTAATCTTAAGTCTCCGAGTCTGTATAACATTTACGGTAATAGTTGCCTATCAGATTACTTATAACACTCCGATTTGTTACACTGGGCGCCGCGCGTCACATTTCTTATACTGTCGTCCTGCGCGATTTCTTAGACTTGGCTTCTGATTTCTTATACGTGCATCACTTACATACCAAAAAATGCTAACACGGTCCTCATTTTTGAATGGCTGAAAAAAAGGCGCGCAAAGTAGCGTTGTCACGTGACTGTCTGGGATTTTTCTTTATTTCCCACGTGACCTTTTCCTACAATAGAAATTCCCTCTATCCAGAATATAAGGGGCTGAACCTTTCCTACTTGTGTCCCTAATGCTCTAAAATTCTTATTATTTATTTGAAGAATAGAATGCGATTTTATACACTCTAAGGTTCTGCGGTCTACTGAGCAGATATTTATTATATTAAATATGTACAAACTAATAATTGACCTAGTAATATATGTGTCATACTATTATACTGTCACACTTTATTAGCTAATATTTTATTATTGTAATTACATACATTATTACAGGAGATAATATAAAACGAGTTTCATAAAATGCTTCACCAATATTATTAGTAGGTCAGTAGAGCGCCTGCTTCCTCTGCGAGAGAATCGGAAATGGGTGTGTTTTGTCCCTCGGTTTTGTATGAAAACTGCAATTGTTACAACATTAACTAGATATTAGAGTTAATCTTACTGTGGGTAAAATAGAATAAGCTGATGTGCTCCATTCACATGACTTTCTCTACATCGCTGCAACAATTAATTCTTAAAAAGCTTAAGCTTCTATTTACTTCATGCTAATCGAGAAAAATTAGCAGAAATAGTCTTATTGCTTCCTTGTACGTGGAAAAAAATAAGGGAGTGGCATAGGTTATGGTGACAGTCAAAAGCCGGTTGCTATGTGATTGAAGTTCCTTTCTATGGACAGAAGTTCCTCTTTGAGAAAAGTATATGTTTTTTAAAGCTGAAACCAATAATAATGAATATCTTAAAAACGATTAACTCCGCGAAAAAATGCATATAACATAAATCGTGTATTTTAACGTACTCTATATTTTTGTGTGATAAGTCTCTTAAGGTTTAATAGTTATGTAAAATTCCGTAAAATTCGTCCAGAATAGAGTAGTCTTCAAAGGCTATACCCAGAAAATTCAAGATATACATTTTATTTGTCAGGTAATATATCTTTAATATAAGATACTTTAATCAAAATCGTTACAGCCATTTTTGACAAAATCAAAATTTTTTCCCATGTAAAGGTAGTTAGGGGTGCGGGATTTTCTTGAAAATCTTCGTGCCGCATCCTTGGAAGATACCAAGCTTAAATACCAAGTTTGGTATTTTTTTTGGATTCAGGGGGACCCAAAACAGTATTTCCGGTGAAATTTCGGTATCGAGTTTTGGGTGCATTCCAATACCTTCTCTATATACTGAGTACATCGTACGTGTAGAGAAAGTAAAACTCTGATATATTCATTTATATAAATTACTCTAACTGTCCCATAATCAAACTATTCTTAAAAAAAAATGTTTTTCTTGTATTCACATCATGCTAATCGATATCAGCATTAATACGAGTAGAATTGGTTATAGTAACCTGCTTCCTTGTAAGTAAAAGGATAATGAGAGAATACATTATGCTAAAGCGATAGTCCGGTTCGCTTTGCAAGCTCCCGTTTGAGAAAATATAACTTAAAATTTTAACAAATAACAAGGAATATCTCAAAAACCATCAACTCTACAAGAAAAACATATACGGCATGAATTATGTGTTTTAACGAGATCTACATTTTTTTGTAGTAAGTTTTTGTCTAACTCTTACGTTTTAACCGTTATGCAAAACTTTTCAGAGCTCTTCCAAAATAAACAGGTCTTCAAAGGCTATACCCAGAAAATGCAAAATATAAATTTATTTTTGATTTAAATAACTTTAATATACGGTATTTTTAAAAATCGTTAGGACTATTTTTGAGAAAAAACAGTTTTAAAAACTTTTTCCATGTTTATTGTGAGGAGTTTCTTGAAAATTCTCGTGTCGCATTTTTAGAAGATACTAAGCATAAGTACCAATTTGGTATTTAACTGTCTTTTCGTGTTTAAGTATGCTGTCTACACACACAAGGTCCTTTTTCTAAAAATACCTTTTTATGACTCAGAGGACCTCACAACTTATTTTTCCGGTGAAATCTCCACATAGAATTTTTGGGTATGTAAATGCTAGAGAAATTAAAAATCAGTATTTTCTAAACAAAAAAAAATGACTGAACTGAAAACTCAGTTTGATTCTCTTCAACAATAACCAAGGACATAAAATGCAAGCACGGGCAGAGAAATATTCTGGTTGTGTTCGTGATGCTACATGGCCAAATATAATATGCTCGTTTTTTTCAAATCCTCTATTTTCGTGAAAACTCTAAAGTTGTCTTGTTGAAAACGTTTTCATTCGAAAACTAAACAAGCTATTGACCTGTAAGTATGGATACAGGCTGGTCTAGAGTTAAATTGTACGATGCTACCGTCTAACTGGCATATTAGCGCCATATCTGTGTGCGGCCGACCCTCGTAAATAGTGTTCGTAAAGAAAAAGCTGAATAAATGATTCTTTTTACTTAAATATTTCCCTCATAAATCAATCCATCACTCTCATAAGAAAAGCGGTTGCACTGAAAACATCTTATATTTGGAGATGGAGACGTATTTTGCAGAGTCAGACAATTGCTACATTTTGGAGGGTTTAAATGACAGGAACTTTTGGAAAGTGTGCATCTTTAAAGGGGATTATGCTCAGAAATAATGTTTGAAAAAATCAGCAGTGTTACATTCACGTGCATTTCTCTAGCAGTCCAGTACACAAACTTTTCTTACGAGAGATATTCCTTTATTTACATCATCATAAAGATTATTAGAATTATCTTATTACTTGCTCCTTTGTAAGTAGAAGGGAAATAAGGGAATACACTAGGCTAAAGTGATAGTGAGTCTTTTAAAAGCCGCTCGCTATGTGAAACAGCTTTATAAAGATAATAAAGATATTTCCAGTTTGAAAAAAGTTTAAGTACGTTAAAACGAAAGCAATAACTCGGGATATTTCGAAAACGATTAACTCAAAGAAATGCATATCCCATACATTTTATGTTTTAACGAAATCTACTTTTTTGTGCAGTAAGTTTTTTCCATTTCTTAAGGTTTATCATTTATATGAAAGTTATAAGTCATCTGGAATAAACAGGTGTTTAGATGCTATTCTTAGGATATTCCAGATATAGCATTCATTTACTATGAAAATGTCTTAAACATAATGGCATTTCAATGAAAATCGTTAAAGCTATTTTGAGAAAATAAACAATTTGAAAAATATACAGGGTCGTTGGGAATGGGGCTATTCATGTCGCATCATTGGAAGATATTAAACTTAAATACTTATATGGTACTTAACCGAATTTTCGTTTTTAAGCTATGCTGTCCACAAACACACACACACACACACATACACACACAAACAGACAATTAAAATGTTTTTGGGATTCAAGAGGTCTCAAAACATGTACTTCCGCTGAAATTTTGGTATGAAATATTTTGATGAATACAATACCTTTTCTATTCATTATGTGCATTAGGCATATGTGCTAGAGAAATGAAAATGGCATATTCATGTATAACACAGCACGTAAAATGAACTGGACTAGATTTTTATTTTAAATAAAATAGTATAAATCTGTTGTAAAGAACATAATTTCGCATTTCCTTATAATATTACAGCATGCCACTTATAATGCCACAGTTGACACTTATGTTCCTCAGATTCATGACATAAAGACAAAAGTTGTGAGGTTGCAACGCTTGAAAGGAGTATCTTGTTTCTGGAAGTTTTGTCAGCTTGGTGTCTGTTGAGGATTCTACAAGGAATGTTATGTGGTTTGATTTAACTAGTGCGGTTTGTGTTGTGTTGCGGAGTTGGCAGCGTACCCAGGACGCGTTGCGGCGACGTTGCTGAGGACCTCATTTCCTCTCCGCTGAGGCAGCGGAATGAGCTTCGTATGCTGCTTACCAAGTAGGACTAGGCAAAAATCATTATATCACCTACACTCCAGGGTTACATCTCCATAAATGATGCACGGTTTTCTCATAAGTTGCAAAATTAAGCAGTTTTCAGCTGAACGTGGATTTAGAGGAAAGTAGAAAAAATCTGATATTCACATGACTTTCTCTACATCCCTGTAAAAAATTAGTGTTAAAAAGCTTACTCTTCTAACTTTTTCATGATAATCGAGATAAACATTAGCAGAAATTGTCGCTATTGCTATGTTCGTTGTAAGTAGAAGGGGAAAAATCTAATGCATTCTATTCATATGATGTACTATAGCTACTTGGTAAACAAACCTTTTATTCAAAACATTAATCTGTTATCGACATCAGGCTAATTAAGATAAACACAAGCAGAATTAGTCTTATTACTAGCCTCCTGGTAAGTAGAAGGGAAATAAGAAAATGCACAGGCTAAAGCGATAGTTTAGTCCTTTAAAAGCCGATCGCTATGTGAAAAAATTAAGGATTGGTAAACAAACGAGAGACAAGAAAAAAGATGTCTTACTGTTTGAGAAAAGTTTAAGCAGATTAAAATTGAAACCGATAATCCGGAACATCTCAAAAAACGTTTAACTCTACAAAAAATGTATATGACATAAATTGTGTGTTTTAATGATATCTATATTTTTTGCGTAGTAAGTTTTTGTATATTTCTTACGGTTTGCTAGTTATATAAAAGTTTTCCATAATGAAGAAGTCTTCAGAGGCTATTGCCAGAAAATTCAATATATGCATTTCGATTGTCATAGAAATATCTTATACATAAGGTATTTTAATCAAAATCGTTATATCCAATTTTGAGAAAATAAAAATTTTCGAAAAATGTTCCAGGTAAGTTTAGTTAGCGGTGGAGGAATTTCTTCAAAATCTTTGTACGCATCCTTGGAAGATATCAAACTTAACTACCTAGTTTGGTATTAACGGTATTTTCGTTATGAGCTATGTTGTTCAATGACACAAACACACACACGAATCTTTTTTCTAAAAATTCTTTTTTTGGATTCAGCGAGTTCCAAAACATATATTTCCGATGAAATCTCGATATCGAATTTTTGGGTGCATTAAAATACCTTTTCTATACACAATGCACATAGTACGTGTAGAGAAAGTAATAAATTTGATACATTACATTGGAATGTCTTTCTTAACCTGTATTCTTTTAGTGGTCATATAAATGATCATATGGAATTTTATATCTATTTCAGTTTAATCGAGATAAATCTTTGTAGGAGAGCTACGTTAAAACGTTTTGTTAGAATTAAAATCTGATATGTTCTATTCACATTAAATTGTTCTTTCTAAAGCTTTTTCTTCTATCTACTTCATAGTAAGCAAGATACGCATTAGCAGAAATGGTCTTATTACCCAGTTGCTTTTAATTACAAAGAAATTAGGGAATAGGCTAGGCTAAATCATTGCTCAAATATTTTAAAACTGTTTCGTTATGAAATCCAATTGAAATTCCTTTCTCTTTGTATGGCTGGGATGGAAAATGTTCCAATTTAAGACAAATCTAAGCATTGTAGATTAGTTCAATAAAAAAATGTGTCCGATATTTAGGTTGAGAGGCGAATAAGTGCAAACAATTTGATATTTAGTAGAGAACAAGGAGTGTAACGCATTAGTGCATCTCACTTTCTCCGCTTAATAATATCATTGTCCTAAATAAACACAAAATTCAGCGTCTAATGTGTTTTCAAAGACCCTGCGTTACTTCTCTTCCTGTACATAGATATATCACGCAAGGTCAGAGCCTGTGTTTAGAACTAGGGTTGGCTGATAAGTCCCGGGCCTTTTAATAAAAACAGAATTTAAAAACTTTTTTTGTTTTATTTCTCAACATACACTCCATCTATGATATGGGTGTTCTAATATAATTAAACCATCTCTATGGTGCGATTTATCAAGGTCCTCAAAATAGCTGTTATCATATCAATGATCTCCTCGTTGCTGTGAAATCTTCGTCCTCCAAGAAAACGTTTGAGATTTGGGAACAGGTGGTAGTCACTGGGTGCTAGATCTGACGAATAGGATGGATGTTCAAGCAATTCGAACTTTAATTTCCTAGTGCAATGATTGAACGATGAGCTGGAGCATTGTCGTGATGAAACACGTGAGGTACTTTTCTTTTCACCTCATCACTCAAACGTTGCAGTACGCTTGCGTAGTAGCCACTAGTGATACTTTTACCCTTTTCCAAGTAATCAATAAAAATAATTCCCTGTGCATCCCAGAAAACACTTGAAATAACCTTCTTAGCTGACAAAATTGACTTTGCCTTTGTTGGAGTTGGTTCACCTGGCACTATCCACTGTTTTGTTTGTGATTTACTTTCTGGAGTGTAATAATGTATCCATGTTTCATCCATGGTAATAAGCGGTCTCAAAAATTCACTGGGATTTTTACGTTAGAGCTCCACATTCTTAACAGAAACAGTTTTTCTTTGCATCTTTTGATCAGATGTCAACAAATGTGGCACCCATCTTGCACAGACCTTGTGAAAGCCCAGAACATTAATTAAAAGATTACCTCCACGTTCTTTTGATATGTTTACAACCTTTGCTATCTCAAATAACTAATCTGTGGTCTTCCAGTGCTAAACGATGGATTGTTTCAATGATCTCTTGAGTTGTCACTTCTACAGCGTGTCCAGAGCGAGGCTCATCACTAGTGCTCGTACTTCCCATTTTAAACTGTGCAACCCACCTTTTAATCATTGAATATGAAGGGGCAGATTCTTTCAATGTAATGTCCATTTCCTCCTTGCTTTCTTTAGGCGTTAAGCCTTTCAAATGGAAGTAGGTATTTAAACTCTGCTCTTTTTTCCAAATCCTCTATTTTCGTAAAAACTCTAAAGTTGCTTTGTTTAAAATACTGTCATTCGAAAACTAAATAAGCTATTGACCTGTAACTATGGATACAAGCTGGTCCAGAGTTAAAGCTATACGATGCTACTGGTCTAGTGGCGGCATATCTGTGTGAGGCCCGGGCATTATAAGCCAAACCTCGTACAACTCACACAAAGTCAAACAGCACTCACGTGACTCACAGTGAGCAAATAAGGGACCAATTCAGTCGCAAACTTTCCTTTATGCAATGACCAGTTTTTACATTTGCAGATATTTATTTAATTTACGCCGTAATTGTTAGTCTGCTAAAGCTGAGAATAACTGTGTATCATCGGTGATTTCTTACTTGACGTGTTCCCAAAAGATGACCGTTCACTGCAGTGTATCAAAGGATATGTGACCCAGATTCTCTTAATTTCCAAATTTAAGGTTATTAATTGCGGAGGTTTAAGGTTTTAGTTTTTCACCTTTGTAGGAGTCATTGTGTCCTTTAAAAACGAAAATTCAAATGCTATTGGTTTCAGCCCTATCTTTTTTAAAAATGAGATTAAATTTAAATAAAATGTTCTGTGTTGAATCTTTTAAGTTGAACCTGAATACACTTTGAATCCCAATCAGATAATGTGGAATGAAAATAAAAACGTATGGTCACAAAGGTTGAAGTTTCAGTACGACTAATATTCTTCCCTCACATCACACTACCTATAGTTGGAAAGGGCAAAACAGATTGAACCATATAACTTGTTACGTACACAATCACAAAGAGCCTGAAATAGAGAATAATAACCATCTTAAAACATCCGGACATTTTTATCGTGAGTACTACTTGAGACAATAGCGAAAACAATTGCAAATACTGGATCATAACATCGTCTTCAAATTCTGATACAAATATTTGTATGCATTCACCTTCCTCCCTGTATATTGGATGTTTTAATAGATCTAATTTTCGTGTAATAACTTTTTGTCTATGCCTTACGGTTTACCACTATTGCAAAAATCATCAAGAATGTATAGGATTTTATAGGCAATTTCCAGAATATTCAAGATGTACATTCTGTTTGTCATGTAAATATCTTTAGTGTGCAATATTTGAATCAAAATTATTATTGCCATTTTTGAAAAAATAAAAATTTTCGAAAATTTTTCCATTTAAATGATAGTTTGGTGTGCGTGGATGTTCTTGGAAACGTGTTACATCCTTGGGAGATGTTGAAATGGAAAATCAAGTTTTGTATTTAAAAGTTTTTGAGTTATACTTCACAAAATCACACGCATATATATATATAATAAATAAACCTATTAAGATGCCTATTTTCGGATGGATTTAAGGGCATTAAAAAATCCCGATATGAAATTTTTGGATGAAATGCAATGCCTTCTCTAGGCACCATGCACATGGTAGAGAAAGTTACAATTGCATGACTTTCTGTTCCTGAACCGTTTATTTTTGTAACTCTTCTGCACCTTACTCTTAAAAGAAGCTTAGTATTCTATCTACTTCATGAATTGAGGTAACATTTGCAGAGATGGTTTCATTACGCTTCGAAGGTACATGATAGTTAACAGGATTGAAGTAGTAGCTAGGAACCAAAAAAGCAGTCCTTTGTATACTGATTGTGAAATTCCATAACCTCTACATAATATTGCGAAAAGCAAACAAATAACGACTTGGCAATCCAAAAAGTGTTTAATAAAAGTATTGTAAACAAACAGTGACAGAAAATTTTGGTAAATGCCAAACCTTTTTTGTGACCCCTTTCAAAATAAAAGTATATTATGAAGAAAATAGTTAATAGTGTGTGTCTGTATGTACCAGATGACCCTACTGGTGCACATTTGATGTGTCCAGATGCGACATTGCAGATTCTAGTTCAGTTTTAGATTTGAACTCTGCCATTGGTCTATTGACCAACATGGCTGCGCATGCGCAAATAGACAGAACGAAAGGCTCAGTCTAAAACTGAACTAGAACCTGCAATCTCGCTGACCAAGGTATCCTTGGTTGTTTTAAAAGTGCTGTAGAACTCAACGAGGCTAATTCAGTAGAGAACTGGTGAAAACGCCTTCGTTTGCCCTTGATAATGAGCGCGATACCCTCACCATCTTCGCTGATAAGTAAGACTGCTGTAGCAATCTGGCATGTGTAAAATGAAAATTTGTTCAAGTACCAAACTTGATATTTTTAATAACAGAGATAGCACATAACACAATGATTCACATAAGTAATTCACATGTTCAGTCACTTTCACAATAAACCGTTAAATATGCGTTTCTCTTCCCACACGCTATGGCATGGAAGCGGTTGTAATGTTTCGCGCATACACTGGGAATCAGGTTCATGGTTGTTTTTGTTGCTGCAGATTTTATGATGGAACCCGTGTGTTGCCATTCTTGTCACCTGAGGTCGTACTCTACCCGTCTCCAGTCTGTTGCCTTTCCGTGGAGTAGAACTCAATCAGATTTGGTCTTTCTTTCCTCTCAGTTTTCTATTGTTTGTTATTTTCT
The DNA here is from genome assembly GCA_030762935.1 of Hymenopus coronatus. Taxonomy (NCBI): domain Eukaryota; kingdom Metazoa; phylum Arthropoda; class Insecta; order Mantodea; family Hymenopodidae; genus Hymenopus; species Hymenopus coronatus. Next base: position 128,020,870 of record CM060897.1, on the reverse strand, counting down.
AAAGATTTAACACAAAGTTTCAAGAAATGTGCCTACCTCAAAATATACTTTACATGGCAACATTTTCAGCATATTTTTACTTTCTCTAACACATATACACAATGTACATAGTAGACAAAAAACGTATTGTATTCTATATCGAGATTTCACCAAAAATAAATATTTTGAGACCCCTAAAAAAAAAAAAAACATTTTTAGAAACATGTATATCTACTGTGTGTGTGTGTGTCTCGGTGTGTATGTGTGGGCAGCATAGCTGAAAAGCAAAACGACACAGAACTTAAATACCAAACTCGGAATTTAAGTTCTGTGACTTCTAATGATGCAATACGAAGATTTTCAAGAAAATCCCATACGCCCATTTGCTATTTACTTTAAACATTTTTCCAAAGTTTTGAATTTCTCCAAAATGTCACTAAAGATATTCATAGCAATGCCACACGTTTTCCTGGAAAACGAATAGTATATTTTGAGAATATCTCTGAACATCTGTTCATTAAGAATGGCATTTGTATAATTGGCAAATATTAAGAGATAGCCAACAACTTACTGCACAAAAAATATAAACCTCATTAAAATATATAACTTGTCATATAGAGTTTTTGTAGAGATAGCCGTTTCGATGGTATTCCCTGTTATTGATTTCAATTTTAAGCTGCTTAAAGTTTTGTCAAACGAACCTCATCTTCGTTTCGTACATATTTTGTTTTACTCTTAGTCACGTAAAGAGAACAGAATTTCAATTGTTTCACATAGCGATAGCTTTTAAAAAGTTTGTCAATCGCGTTAGTTTAGTGTATTCCCTTAGTTCCCGTTTGTCTATAAGGAAGAAAGTAATAAGACAATTTTTGCTGATGTTTATCTCGATTAGCATTATGTAGATAGAAGAATAATCTTTTTTTAAGATTTTTTTTTTTTTTTTTTTTTTTTTTTTGCAGAACAGCTGGAGAATGAAATATGAATGTAACACATGCTTTTTTCTCTATATGTAGCATTTTTAATGAACAATTTAATGTTTTATTTAATTCTTTATACATATTGCTAGCGGCTTCTGATAAATGCACCACATAGCCTTTTATACACATAGATTGAAGAAGCAGTAAAAATTCAGAATGCTCATTTGGTTATCTAGTTTTAGGAAAATTCACAGAATGGTCCCAAATGACTATTTTTGGTTTTCTGTTTAGAATTAGGCAAGCCATGATGGCTCATGTTTGCCATATGGATCCTCTACAATTATTCTCATTAAAGGAATTGCATTTATATATTTAATACTTTGTAAGAGTTTAGATACACAAGTGTTACTGAAATAAAATTTGATGTGTAACATTCACAGAGCTTTCTGTATCTGTTCTGGAAATAAACTATTCTTACAAAAGATTATAATTAGAAGGTAAACGAGAAAATACATTAGACTAAAGCGATTGAAAAAATCTTTAAAAGCTGATAGCTATGTGAAGCAATTGAAATTCAGTTCTTTTTGCATGGTCAAAAAAAAAAAGAAGAAGAAGAAGAAGAAGAAGAAGAGATGAAACGAACGCTGAGTTCCGGTTTCGAAAAGTATAAGTAGTTTAAAATTTGATTCGAATAATAAGAAATACCTTGGAAACGGTTAACCCTACACAATTCTGTTCATCGCATAACTTAATGTTTTAACAAGATCTACATTTTCACTTATTAAGTTTTGTCTGTCTCTTATGCTTTACCAGATATGCAAACATCATTCAGAATTAAAGGGACTTCAAAGGCTATTCAAAAATTTCAGGGTGTACATTTTATTTGCCATGCAAGGCATATTTAATATATGCATTTTAATCAAAACCAATATATTAATTATATACTTCTATATTATATATTAGTTAGAGTTTTTTTTTCAAAAACTGGAAAATTTTCTAAAAAAAAAAATATGTAAAGCGTAATTTGGCTTTCTTTGAAGATCTTCGTGTCGTATTATCCTTGGAAGACATTCAAGTTAAATACCAAGTTTGACATTTAACTTAATTTTCTATTTTGAACTATGCTGTCCACAGACACACACAAACACATTGCCATTTTTCTAAAACTGTTTTTTTTATTAACTCAGGCGTTATCAATATATGTATTCCCGGAGAAATCTCGGTATTGAATTTTTGGGTGAAGTAAAATAGATATGTACATACATTCTACATATATGTTAGATCTAAATTCGTTTTTATCGCAAGTTGAACACCAACGTCTGAAGACAGGTAAGTTATTGAACTTGCTGTAACATTCTGTATCATGATAGCCAGTCTCGTTTGTTGATACACCATTTCGTGATTGACTTGGAATACATCAATGTCATTTGTTATAAAGGAAGACATAAACTAAAATAAATATTTTCAGTTTTTATTGCTATGTTATTACCGTTAAGTTAAAATCACCCCACAGAATTAAAATGTGTGTGATGTATGGAAAAGTTAAGGTGAACGTAAAGATTTTCTGGATTTTAAACGGTGATGCATTCCTACAAGATCACCTGCATTGGTTTGTTTGTGATTATAGACATCGGCAAACTGAATCTGTGTGCGAGTGGTCAGCGAGCTGTCTTTTTCCCCCGGAGGTCCCGGATTCGATTCCCGGATGGGGCGGGGAATATTCCTTTAGCCTGAATTATTCCCTATCCCCCCCACAGAGTCTGGAAGTATGAATGTGAGAGCGACTGTGCGTGTGTTTATTAATAAAAATTAATTAACCTAATGTTCTAAACATACAGTAATACGCGTTGTTTCACAAGTCAAGACTCTCGATATCACCATTGAAGAGGGCTATACAAATGAAACAATAAAAAAACTGATGTGTTACACTTACATGCCTTACTCTAGCCACTCTACAAACAAACTTATTGCAAAAGATTATTCTACTTTCTACACCATGCTAATGGAATAAAATTAGCAGTATATTCTTATTGCTTAGTTCTTTAGAAGTAGAAGGGTGCTAATGCTAAAGGAATGCGCTATGCTAAAGTGATAGTCAAATGTTTTAAAAGCTGTCGTTATGCGATTACAAATCGCTTATTTGCTTGGCCAGGAGTAGAACAAACACTTTCTCTCTGAGAAAAGTATAAGTACTTTACAATTGAAACTAATAACAAGGAATATCTCGAAAACGGCAAACTCCATGAAAAATTCGGCAAAATGCATCCAGAATAAACAGGTCTTTAGAAGTTATTCCCCGAAAATTCAAGATGTACATTTTGTTTGTGATGAAAATAGTTTTAATATGAGGCATATAATCAAAATCGTTCGAGTGATTTTTAAGAAAACAAAATTTTCGAAAGTGTTTGCATGAAAGGGTAGTTAGGGGGGGGGAACTTTCTTGAAAGTCTTCGTGTCGCATCCTTGGAAGATACCAAACCTAATACCAAGTTTGGTATTTAACCGTATTTTTTCGTTTTTGAGCTATGCTGTCCACAAACACACAGACTGACATACAGTCAGATAGACAGTCACAGACCTGTTTCTGAATTTTTTTTTTTTTTTGGATTGAGGGGGTTGTAATACATGTATTTCCGTTGAAATCTTGGTATCAAATTTTTCGGTGGAGTACAGTACCTTCTCTATCCACTATGTATAATATACATACGGGGCTAGAGAAAGTAAAAATAACAAGCAATTCACAGGCAGCAATTTGGAAGACACTGCAGAAGCAGAGCACACGTCCTGTTGGTATAGAAACTTCTGTACCTTAACCTTCGTAATATATGGTGCTCACACAAGTCCAGTGATCAGAATTTCGTTCAGCACATTTCAATCTGCATTTCATTATTGATGTGTAGTCAAAATGATGATTTTCTGGAGTGGTTGGTGACAGGTGACGAAAACTGAATAACGTATAAAATCTAAATGGTACAATGAAGGGTAATCTCTTTCCATTCCTAAACCAGGTGTTCATCCGAGGAGGGTTAAATTCAATACAAAGGGAATTATTTACTATCAGTTGTTTATCGGTTTTGAAAAAAAAACTAGATATAGGTAACAAAAATGTGATGTGTTCCTTTTCCATTACTTTCTCCGGCTGTTCTTCTTTATAAAAGATTTTGCTTTAATCTGTATCATGCTTATTGATATAAACATTAGCAGAATTGGTCATATTACTTGCATCCTTGATTCTAGAACACAAATAAGGGAGCATATTAGGCTAAAGCAAGAGTCAAATCTATTATATGACATAAATTATGTATTTTAATGAAATATATATATATATATGTAGTAAGTATTTATCGATCTCTTAGGATATACGTATTATTAAAAAGTCATGTTGAATGAGAAAATTTCAGAGGAGTTTTGGATTGGGAGATTTTCTTGAAACCAATATACTTTTTTTTTCTTTCTTCAGGATTTATGTGCAATACACATAGTAGACAGAGAATACTTTCTCTAGCACTTATGTACATCGTTCGAATGATTTTTAAGAAAAACAAAAATTTCGAAAACGTTTGCATGTAAAGGGGTGTTAGAAGTTTCCATTATTTTTTATTTTTTATTTTGGAGTCTGCAAACATTATTGAATTTTTCGTGAAATACAATACCTTTCTTGAAAGTCTTCGTGTCGCATCCTTGGAAGATACCAAACCTAATATCAAGTTTGGTATTTAATCGTTTTTTGTTTTTTTCGTTTTTGAGCTATGCAGTCCACAGGCACACAGACTGACATACACAGTCAGATAGACAGTCACAGACCGTTTTCTGAAAATGTTCAATATTTTGCAAGCATGCTACACACACGAGCATTTTTCCATTTTTTTTTATTCTGGAGTCTGCAAACATATATTGAATTGCACATAAATCCTGAAAAAAGTAAAAAAAAAAAAAAAAAAAAAAAAAAAAAAAAAAAAAAAAAAAAAAAAAAAAAAAAAAAAAGGGTCTTTATTGGTTTCAAAACAAGTTTGTCATTTTGCTGAGTACCATCACTATCGGCACACTACGCATATCGCTACTGACACCATCAAAACCTCAGTATAACCTCTCTCTGTTTTCAGCCAAGGGGGCAAATATAAACGTGGAACCTATCAGGGATAGAATGGGACAGTAGAGAGAGTATGACAGCGACTAAAGATGCTTAGCTAAGCGTTTATTTACAGTAACGAAAAGCAATCCGTTAACATCTGAATATACATTTCTGTGCTTCAAACGTGGGCATTTAAAACTTAAATTGAGATTTGAACTATTTACAGATATGCATGAGTTTATATATGTTTATAGTTTAAGGAAACACTGAAGTGATTTTGTAGCGATTGTGATAAAAAATCTAATGTGTTCCATTCACATGACTTTCTCTACATCTCTGACACAAATTATTGTTAAAAGACTTATGTTTTACTTCATGCTAATTGAAAAAATTAGCAGCCATAGTTTTATTACTGCTCCTTGTAAGAAGAAGCGAAATAAGGGAGTACCATAGGTTAACGTGATATTTAAAATCCAAAAAAAGCATCTTTGAAAAAAGGTCCGTATGTGTGTGTGTCTATCAGTCTGTCTGTATGTGTGTATTTGTGGACAGCATAGGTCATAGTTTTGTTAAATACCAAACTTGGTACTTAGGTTAGGTATCTTCCAAGGATGCGACACGAAGATTTTCAAGAAAATCCCCCACCAGAAACTAACCTTTACATGGTGATATCTCTAAAATTTGATTTTCTTAAAATGGCTCTAACGATTTTAATTAAAATATCGTATATTAACATTATTTAGATCCCAAATAAAATGTATATCTTAAATTTTCTGGGAATAGACCTCTTTATTATGGATTAATTTTGCGAAGTTTGCTTAGTTATTAATGCCTAAGAAATAGACAAAAACTTACTACATAAAAATGTAAATCTCGCCAAAACACACAATTTATGTCATTTCGTTTTTGTTGTGGAGATAATCATTTCCAAGATATACCTTGTTACAGGTTTCAACTGTGAAGTACTTACACTTTCCTCAGAGAGGAAGTGTCCGTTTTTCTTTTGTCCTACTCCTGGTCAAGCAAAGAAGTAATTAGCAATGACAATCGCATAACGATAACTTTTATAACGTTTGACTATCGCTTTAGCCTAGTGAATTCCCTTAGTTCCCTCTTACTTGTAATTAACTAAGTAATAAGAAAATTCTGCTTATCTCGATTAGCACTGTGTAGGAAGAAGAATAATCTTTTTAAGAAGTTTGTTTTTAGAGCAACTAGAGAAAGTCATGTGTGTGTAACACATAAGATTTTGTCGTTATTTTGCTAAAATCAAAAGCTATCTTCTCCCACAAAGGTGCTGCTACAGGTTCTAAAAGTTTCCGCATCGTGCTTCAGAATGTGTGCAAAAAAGAATGTATTAGAATTTGCTCGGTCATGCGAAAATTACAGTGCTTTTTGTGTGCGGCTGTGATGGTGTTATTCTAACGCATTACGTTTCTCCACAAATAGACCATCAATGTACAGTACTATTGCTCATTTTTAATTCACAACTCCCAACCAGCTTTGAGAAAGAAGTGGCAACACTTTCTGAGAACCTACCCGCATTTTGCACATCAATGTTGGGTCGTATACAACGCCAACTGTGGCTGGCTTGCTCGGTCGATGGGGCTGGGAAGTGATGTACCATCCACCATACTCCCCGACTCAGGTCTTTGTGACTTTAACTCGCTTCCAAGCTGAAGGAAACACTTCGTGGCATTTGTTTCAGAGATTCGTCAGACATTATATCTTTCCATTCAAACTATCAACACAACAGGCGCTGCTAAAGCTATCCTACGAACTAGTCATCTATCAAGGCTGTGTACATTATTCTTAGCACATTGTGGACATGTACAAATGGATGAACTCGTCCAAAATGAAACATATCCTAGAAGAAAAAAAAATGCATTCCATTCACATGACTTTCTCTACATCTATACAATAAATTATTGTCAAAAGCTTATTCTTCTATTTACTTAATGCTAATCGATAGTCAAACCTTTTAAAAGATGGTTGCTATGTGGTTGAAGTACTTTTGTTTGTATGGACAGGGGTTGAAAAAGTCTCATATGAGAAAAGTATGAGTATTTTAAAGCTGAAACTAATAACAAGGAATATCTTGAAAACGACCAACTCCACGAAAAAAATGTATATGACATATATTGTGTGTTTTATCGTGATATACAGTTTTTGTAGTAATTTTTGTCTAGTTTACTAGTTATGCAAAGTTCAATAAAAATCATCCCGAATAAAGAGGTCTTTTGAGACTATTCCCAGAAAATTCAAGATATTCATTTACTTGGCATGTAAATATCTTAAATATAGGATATTTTTATCAAAACCGTAAAAGCCATTTGTGAAAAGGATAACATTTTCGAAAAATTTTCCATATAGAGGGTACTTTGGAGTGGGGGGATTTCCTTGAAAACCTTCGTGTCGAATCCTTGGAAGATACCAAATTTAAGCACCAAGTTTTATATTCAACGATCCTTCGTTTTTTATCTATGCTGTCTACAGACACAACACAGACACGCACACGCACACACACACTCACACTCACACACACTTACTCAAGCACATACATTCACCTTGTACTAATTTTTTTTTTTTTGATTCAGCGAACCCAAAATATGTATTTCCGGCGAAATCTAGGAATAGAAATTTTGGGTACATTACGATACTTTCTCTATACACTATGTACATAGTACGTGTAGAGAGAGTAAAATGATAAATACTGGATCCAGATGAGGAAGGGATTGTATTTTCCTCTTTCCATTACGTCTCAAGGCGGCATACCCATTTACACGGAATGGTATATTTGAGCATGCCTGTCCTACAAGAACAATGTTTGAGTTTGTACTCATATCAAGTTCTGAAGTTCGAGGAACAGATCATCTTAATCGATACATACTACACATGCACACAAACTCATTAGGCTTAATATTTCTCAACATATTATACCTTAGTCGTTTAATGCTTTTTGCAAATGAGATTTTACATTACGCAGATAGCAACAAACTAACCCCCTTAAACCAGAGGTTGCACTTTTTATATCTCTAATAAATGAATAGAATGGGTTAAGCGTTTCACAGAAAAGCAATTACAGGCGAGTAATTTATTTTGAAATGCTTGTACGATCACCAGACCCAATCGTATATGCATACATTTTTTGCACTATTTTATGGCCGAAAGACAGTAAAAAACAGTCAGAGTTTCAGAATGTTTATCTCGTCATAAAAAGCTAAAATACTTGATATTTATTTTATGTGTTCCATTCATCTGATTTCTTCTGCCTATTCTGTAACAAACTATTCTTTCAAAAACCTATTCTCCTATGTACCTCATACTAATCGAGATAAACATTAACAAAAATGGGCTATTACATAGTTCCTTCTAAGGAGCAGAGAAATAAGGGAATACACTGGACTAAAGTTATAGTCAAGCTTTAAAAGCTATTGTTGTGATCTGTGCATGGCCAGGAGGGTACAAAAGTAAAACCTCAAACAAGGAAATAGTTAACTACACAACAAAAGTGCATATGACATAAACTATATGTTTTAAGGAGATGTAAAGTTTACGTAATATATTTTTGTCTACATTTTACAATTTACTAGCTATTAAAATCATTCAGAATGAAAAGGTCCTCAGATGTTATTCCCATAAACTTCAAGGTAAACATCTTATTTGTCTGTTAATATCCTTAAAGTACAATATTTAATATTAGAGAAATTACTGAGGCTATCAAAATTTTTCAAAAATATTTCATGTAAAGGGTAGTTAGGAGTAGGGGAATTTCTCTAAAAAATTGTGTCACAGCCTTGGAAGATGTTAAACTTAAATACCAAGTTTGGGAGTTAAGAGATATTTCTTTTTAGTTAAGCTGTTCACAAACACAAACACACACGGACATACACACTAACTTTTTTTTTTTTTTTTTTTTGAGGGGAGAAGGAGGATTCAAGAGGTTTCAAAAATATATTTCCGGTAAAACCTCGCTATCGAACTTTTTAGTGGAATATAATTCCTCCTCTACCTACTATGTACGTTGTATCTACATATGTGGTTCAGAAAGTAAAAATCTGATGTGTTCTATTCACATGTAGATATTAACAGATCTTATTACTTGATTCATTGTAAATAGACCTTCTCTACCTACTATGTACATTGTACATACGTGATTCAGAAAGTAAAAATCTGATGTGTTCTATTCACATGTGAATATTAACAGAAATTATCTTATTACTTGCTTCATTGTAAATAGAGGGAAAACAAGGATATACATTAGTCCAAAGCGATAACCAAATCTGTTAAATGGTGTTCGTTATGTAAAACAATTGAAATTCGTTTCTCTATTGATGGCCAGGAGTAAAACATACGAGAGATGAAACGAGACAAAATTTTAGGTAGTTTAAAATTGAAAGAAATAACAGGGAATATCTTGAAAACAGTTAGCTCTACAAACAATGATATAATATAAATAGTGTGTTTTAACGAAATTTACATGTTTGTGCAGAAAAATTTTGTCTCTCTCTCTCTTTCCCTCTTACGGTTTATAAATTACGCATAAGTCGTTGGGAATCAAGAAGTCTTCAGATATGCATATTATACCTTTTATCTTTGATATAAGTCATTTTTATTTAAATAGTTACAGTAATTTTTGAAAAGACAAAAATGCTGTAAATTATTTCCATGTAATGGTTAGGTTGGGGAGTAAGGATTTTCTTGAAAGCCTTTGTGCCATATTCTCGGATTATGTTGAACTTAAATATCAAGTTGGTATAAATACTATTTTTCGTTTATGAGTTGTGTGTAAACCTCGGCAAAAAATGGCCTGTTATTTATGGACGCTCTTTAACTGTTCTGGTTCTCAGCGTCCCATTCTACAAGTATATTGGGCGTGAAAGATCGCTAAATTTTGCTCAGAGGCCCCTTTTATCAGGCTTGAGGTTCTTTTACGTGCCGTAAATCTACGACACGGGACCCACAGCTATACTTCCCTTCCGAAGGAAGCCATGCTAAGGATTTTTACGCCCGAAAAAATCCATCGTCCTCCGCCGGGTTTGAACCCGCGACCTTGGGTATATGAAGTTAGCATGGTAACCATTACACCACGGAGGCCGACACCGCGCACACAGCAACACAGGGATCAGTCAGTAATATAAAGAGAGGGTAGATGGTAAGGGCTTGTAGCGTAAACATGCACACGTTGAGGTATAATCTGTTCCAAAAGTAGTTCATTACATTTATTGATATTATATGCATATATTCTAATTCATAAAGTATCTCACAAAATAAAACAATTATTTCAATATATGATTACTAAATAAAACCTTTACACCTAAAAGTATAAAACTTATAAACAAAATTCATGATAATAATATGCAGAACTTTGAAAATACAATGAACATAAATCAACCAAGCTCACTCAGAATTCATTGCAGTGAATTACAAGGTACATATTTACTGTATTGAAAGAAAGGCTTCTCTCCTGTCATTTAAAAGCATGTTTGAATCATTCAAAATTTCCTATCCTTTCGTATTTTCGAAAATGTTCAACCCTTTCAGTGTTCATTGGTTTATCTATAGCAAAAACTCAGCTAGACCAGGCAGTGAGCAATGCTAGGTTGTGCAACACATTTCTAAACGGCCTCTAGAGACCACATCTACTCCGTCACATCATAATTAAACTCTGTGAGAAATTACCTCAATCCGGTAATTTCCTGACCCCGGACAGCGCTCTAGTTATGTGTTCACAGATCCACGGACACACATACGCACACACAGATGCGCGTTTTTCTAATTTTGACATAGAGGATCCTAAAACGTGTATTTCTAGTGAAATCTTGGTAGAGAAAGTTTGTACTATTTAATTTATATGAAGTATAAAAGGTAAAAATACTTCCGGACAGTTATGTTTGATTCCAAATATATGTGGCAGTTGTTTGCAAAAATTCTTGCTCTGTTTCTACCAGCTGTATTGTAAAAGGACTGACTATACACGGCTTGAAACACAAAATATACGCCTGTATTGTGCAGCATTGAATACTTGGAGGGAAACAAATGCATTCCACAGCTTAGGTTTGTTTGGAGAGGTTTATTCTCTTTGTGTAGCACTGTGCGTTTTAGCCTGTAAATCACAATGCTTAGTAAATTTGGTCCATTTCAGCTCACGAATGGAAAATAAAGCGTATTTGATTTTTGCCCTTGTTTGGAATAGTTGAAAATGTCCCTCAAGCCTTCCTTTTGTCCCGCAGCGTCCTGGTAATCGACAAAGGATGACTATAGCACAAGAAATACAAAAAAATCTTTTGTGCCGGTTTGTGGATTGCACGGATTGCAATGAGTCACTTTGTTATAGCATTGCTTTTGTATTGATTAATATAGTTCAAATAACTGACACACCCTTATGAGAAATGATTCTGCTTTATCGTGGAATATTAACATCACTTTAATGCGTTAAATAATGTTAATTGAATACCATACAATACAGTTATGTTTTATGTTTCAAACAAGAACCAATGTGTTTTTGTATTAATAGGGCGATATGACTATCTACATTTAACCTTCCCTCATTGCTCTTTACCCCCTCTTCTGCCCGTCACTCTCCTTTAACATATCTATTACATATCCTCTTTTGCTGTCTAGTCTCTTCCCTTTCTTCATTCATCCAATCTCTCTCCCTCATTCTGTGCAATGTACATGTTATGTGGTGTTTTGAAATCTATGTATTATTTGTGAATAAAGGTTAAAACATTTGCAGAATTTGTTATGATGTTTTATGCCTATATCCGTTCTATCAAAAGTTTGAAAATATTTTGTAAATAAAAAGAATCTATCAACATAATATTTTTCTTCTTAAATCTATTTAAATAATGAACAGTATTTTATACTACGTATAGTAAGTAGGAGAGCTATCTATTGTTCCGCACTAAAATTCGACGAAATTTCACCAGAAATATGTTTTGAGACCGTCCGAAATAAACATATAATTTTTATAAGAATGTCAATGTGTATGTACTCTATCTAATGTTCAACATTGTCCAAGGATGTGACACGAAGATTATTAAAAGACCCAGCAAGATAAAGAAAGTGAAGATCACTCTCCACTTGCGAGTTTTAACTTGAAATAGTCCCGTTGAGTTCTGCAACTCTTTTAACGCACGAAGGAATAATCTGCACTCGTCAAATACGGGCCAGTTGGACCATCTGGTATCTTGAATTTTACGGGATATCCTTTGAATCTATGTAACATAACTAAGTAGTAAATATGTAAATAAGACAATTTTTACTTTCTCTACACGTACCATATACATAGTGTATAGACAAGGTATTGTGATGTACCAAAAATTCGATACCAAGATTTCACCGGAAATACATGTTTTGAGACACTCTGAATCCAAAAAATCATTTTTAGAAAAGTGTCCGTGGTGTGTGTCTGTCTGTCTGTGTGTGTGTGTGTCTGTCTGTCTGTCTATGTGTGTGTGACTGTGTGTGTAACTGTGTGTCTGTGGGCAGCATAGCTCAAATATTTATGTTCGGTATCTTCCAATAATGCGACACAAAAATTTTCAAGAAAAACCTCCCACACCCAACTACCCTTTACATAGAAAATGTTTCGAAAAGTTTGATTTTATCAAAAATGCCCCTAACGTTTTGTATTAAAATCTCCCATATTTAAGATATTTACATGACAAATAAAATCTATAACTTAAATTTTCTGGGAATAGGCTTTGAAGACATGTTTATTCTGGATGAATTTTGCGGAAGATTGCAATACTGGTAAAGCATAAGAGATAGACAAAAATTACTTAACAAAAATATAGATCTCGTTAAAAGACACAATTTTGGGTACATGCATTTTTTTCGTAGAGTTCACCGCTTTTGAGATATTCCTTGTTATTAGTTTCAGCTTTAAAATATTTATATTTTTCTCATCCGGGAATTTGAGAATTCCTGTCCATACAAACAAAGGTACTTCAATCACAGAGCAAACAGGTTTTAAAACATTTGTTTATCGATTTATCCTATGGTACTCCCTTATTTCCCTTATACTTACAAGGAAGCAAGTAATAAGAACATTTCTACTATTTTTTTCTATCTAGTAAGTAAATAGAATAATATGTTTTTAACAATAATTTATTGTAGAGATGTAGAGAAAGTCATGAGAATGGAACACATCAGATTTTTGGTTTCAGTTGTGAGTACGTATACTTTTCTCAGACAGGAAGTGTCCGTTTTTCTTTTATTTAATCCTGGCCATGCAAAGAAGCGATTTGCAATGACAATCGAATTACGACAGATTTTAAAACATTTGACTATCGGTTTAGCCTAGTGTATTCCCCTATTTTCTTTCTACTTATAAGGAACTAAGTAATAAGAACATTCTGCTGATTATCCCGATTAGCAAGGTGCAGAAGTTTGTAAGAAGTTTGTAGAAGAGCTAGAGAAAGTCATGCGAGAGTAACACATCAGATCTTTTGGAGTAATATTTATCCCATGAAAGTAGTCTCTAGTCGTTTCCTTCAGTCTCACCAATTATTTGTTTCAATGCTAAGAATCCTTCGTTATTGTACTGTGACAGCGCCGTGCCGTCCTTGTGCGCTCATTCTTAGCTCACCATGGTATGTAAATCAGCGGAGTTGGAGATCTTGGAATGCGTAAACAAGAGAAGTGAGACGCGCCAGTAACTGAAAGCCTTGGAACGCGATACATCTGACTCCCGCCAGAAGTTTCTGTGACGTCACTTTTAGTATAAAAAGAAGGAGCTGGCAATCAGGAGTGAGTCAGACTTCGTCTGGAGTGTTAGCGCGCAGTGGCGTGTGAGCCGCGAGTGAGAAGCCATCAACTGTCTGCGTGTCGAAGCGTCGAATGAGTTGTTTGCAGCACTGGATTAAAGATTTTATTTCTAAACACGTTTTGAATCAATAAGGATATTTTTACTGTACGAACTCGTGTCTTACTACTGAATGTCATCCTGGAACGAGAGAACGACTTTTTTCTGAGTTTTCAGCATCGCCTTATCAGTTGTAATTTGTTTTTCGAATACACTGTTTGCTGTCTCTGACTCCTGATGCAACTTCACAATTTGTTGTACTGGTATATAACAATGAGGAAATTCCTCTAAAGCAATGTTGTTTTTAGTAAAAATTCTCTGCGCAGTTTTTGTTTTTCTCGTATATACATCGCCAATGGTTTATGTTTTCCTTGCTTTTTGCAATCCGTTAAAAAGCTATGACAATTTGAAAGCAATAATGACTTACAGGTAGATTGTATTATCTTCATGATAAGTATACGCAGGCAGCTTCTAGGAGAATGATGCCTTGATGGTCATAACAATTCATTAGCAGGGTTAAGTTTTAAGTGCATATTTTATATTACAAAAGAACGGAAAAAGTGCTAAATTAAACTGAACATGGAACTTGACTTATAAACAAAAACATTAAATCATCACTTATCAAAGGGGAGAAAAACGATGGGTTTGTTATATATCAAGACATTAAGCATCTCTACAATTATAGAACTGAATCTGTTTCTATGATGAGATACAACGTTTTTGTACTAGTAAATGCTAAAGCTTCTTTCGACATCCGCAGAATCAGCGGGGTAAGCTTCGCATTCACTCACAACTCTAAGAATGTGGCAAATTCCTTAACATCCGGACTGATTCAGGTTTCTCTTTGGCAAAGCCGTCTAACTCTTCCCTCTTCAACTAAAACATTCCATGTCTGTCCTTTTCGACATGTTATTCTTCCCATTGTTTTATTACTGCATTTAGGTCCTGAACCATAGACCAAAATTGTTCTATCTGCAGATATTTTATTCGACAGCAGAAACCTCAGCAATTGGATGCCGTCTGGATCTTAAGGAAGCATAAAGCAAGCACTTCTCTTGCCAAAATTCTCTCACATCATAGCAGCAACTACATCACGATCCACACCCATAAATGTAAGGGGCAACCCAGTGGCATCCCTCTAGATAACATACAACGCGAATTGGAGCTATCTTCAGGGCAGAGATAAATTCATTTGTAATGTCATATTTGTACCTTATGGATACAAACTCTGTTAACGAAATAGACAGCATTCCACATGCTTTAACGTAGGGAAGAACGTTGTCAATAGATTAATTGCTGAAACCATATATCGTTACCAGGATAGGGTTTTCAAATCAAAGCCACTGGATACATCTTTTGACAATAGTCCATAACTGATTGCAATACTGCATGGGCATTAGCGTTCTGTTGCTCAATTTAACAATATGTTTTTCAACAAATTCTTTGAAGGTTGGATGATTTACCTTATTGAGTGGTATTCCCAGCTGTATCAGAGCTGAACGAAAATTAGGTTTAAATTCCTTTACATATATGTTCTCATACATATCGTAACAAAGGTTACAATTTATTTTGTTTAACAATCTTGTTATTTTATGCTTAGAGCTAGAAATGTGTTGTTTGATAGTTCTCGCTGGTGTATTTCATTTAACAACATTTCTGAATCACAATTCATAATCACATTATAAAACAGTTTCATCAGTTTTTATGAAATCTTGTTTGAATTCCTACGCCAAAATAAACCCTCGGGAATTGGACACCTTCCGCATGGTAAAATACGTATGATAATATGTTGTTTGATAATCTCGCTAGTGTATTTCATTTAACAAAATTTATGAATATCAATTCAGAATCTATTTGTATGAAATCTTGCTTGAATTCCTGAGCCAAAACAAACCCTCGGGAATTAGACACCTTCCGCATGGTAAAATATAATAATATGTTGTTTGATAAATCTCGCCGTTGTATTTCATTTAATAAAATTTATGAATACCTATTCAGAATCACATCGTAAAACAGACTCATTTATTTGTATGAAATTTTGTTTGAATTCCTGAGCACTAACAAACCTTCGGAAATTGGACACCTTCCGCATGGTAAAATCTGATATAACGTTTGATAGTTCTCGCTGGTGAATTTCATTAACAAAAGTTCTGAATCACAATTCAGAATCACATCGTAAAACAGTCTCATCAGTTTGCATGAAATCCTGTTTGAATTCCTGAGCCAAAACAAACCCTCCGGGAATGGGACACCTTGTGCATGGTATAATCTGATAACATACTCATCTGGTAACAAACATAGAATCACAAACAGCAGGTGAAATCAAAAAGAAAGAATGAAATGCACGCATTTCCATTCCTGCGGACTATTTATTTCGGTAAACTGAGAGAAGAGAATTTGCCATAAACACAATAATGTTTCATTGTTATAGGTATGTTTTCAGTCCCGCGTATACTGCAAGTTGGGGAACTTTACTGAGGAAGATATTTGAAATTGATTCGAAACCAATCTCAAATGAATAGAGAGAACAAACAGAGTATCACTTGAGGGCCAACAAACTAATATATTGATGACGTCAGAGATAGGAGTCGGGGCGGTACACTCACTATCCGCTCACGATGACTACTGACAAAATTCAGCTACCCTTCCTGATTTTGCTTTTTTTCAACTGTTTGTCAGACTACTAGTAAGATATTTGCTGAAAGCATCGAGGCTAGGGCATTTGCAAATACAATCATTAGTGGAAGAGCTAGGATTGGAGGTCCTATCCACTGATTCTGTTTCGGAAAGAAGTTTTTCTCATAAAAACACTGCCTAACAACATATCCCTTAAAAACCTCTCAGAGTGTGTGCTATTGGGCATTACTTTAAAGGTCACTACGGTGGAACAAGATAAGATTAACCACTGGATAGATTGAGCCAAACTGAAATATTCAATGCTATGGCTGGGATGTGAATCACGGATCTCTCGGTCTCTAGCCTGTTGCTCTACCACTGAGCTACGATGGCAACATACTGGAACGGCATTAAATTTCTCAACTGACCCGGTAAACCACCACAAGGGGATCTCAAATTATTTTGAGATGACATGCCTCAATGGCCACTTACAATGTTGTAGTAAAGTATCAGGATTCATGTCTCGCCAAATATTATGTTAATAATAATCATGATAATAATAATACCATTAATAATTTAATGTTATGCCGGCATGTTGCCAGGTGATCCGTGGTTCAAATCCCGGCTATGACATTGACTTTTTTAATCTGACTCGACCTATTCAACTCCTGTCATACACACGGCTTGTGTGAAGAAATAATTAAAACATCTATAAGATTAACTACTGTATCCCAAACCACAAGCTTGCGTCCGATGTTGCCAATATGGAAAGGTTGAGTCAGACTGAAAAGTGTAATATCATGGCTTGGATTTGAGGCTTGCATCTCCTGGTCTACGTTTAGTTGCTCTAATCACTGAGCTACTTTAGCAGCATGTATACACCTTATTAAATTCCCCAACTGACTCATCGCGTGCTGTCGTGGTAGCTCAGTGTTTGGAGCAATTGGACAGAGATCCTTGGTTCCAAACCCGGCTATGACACTGACTTACTAAATCATGTCCTACACACGAATGGCGTAGCATAAACAATTAGTTGTCAACGATTGACTTAATGTGTAGTTAGTTAAATTATGAGGTCTGGGACTTAAAGGTACTTGCGACATTGTGAGCCACCATTGGGGTATGCCATCTCCCATTATCTCCTGGTCTTTCTTAGTAAACAAAACTCGAATGAAAATAGAGAGGCAAAAGTAATCCGAATAGAACCAACGAAATCAAGACACTATAATTTATATAAACAAGCTGGAGATGCTGGAGAAAGAAACCTCTAATGTGTTACATTCCCATAACTTTCTCTACTTATTCAAAAGTATCTACTTTTTATGCAACGATATAAATATTTGCAGAAATACTTCTTTGTGAACACGTGGCAAACCATGAATGACCTAGACTATGATTATAAAATCTTTTAAGAGTCTGTCGCTATGTGATGCATTGAAATTCCGTTCTCTTTACTTGACCAAGGAGACAGAAAGATGAATATAGATTTTTCATTTGACAAATGTAAAAACATTTTAAAATTGAAACCAATAACTACGAATACCTAGGCAACGACCTCTCTAAAAAAAGAACTACATTTGACATAAATTGTGTTTTAACGAGATCAACATTTTCTGTATCGCTAATGGTTTATTTACCGGCTATACAAAATTCATCCAAAATGAACAGGATTTCAGATAACGTTCCCAGAAAATTCAAGATATTGGTTTAATTTAGCAGAGGAATATCTCAATTATATAACATTTTAATCAAAGATATTTTCTTTCTTTGTTAAATCTTCGTGTCGCATGCTTGAAAGGTGTTGTAGTTAAATATCAAGTTTGGTATTAAACTCACTTTTCTTTTTTGACTTACGCTATTGACAGGCACATACACACACATATACACACGGATCTATTTCTATTTTTTCATTTAGGGGATCCTGAAATGTGTATTCCCAGTAAAATCTCGGTGTAGAGTTTTTAAGCGGAATGTAATATCTTCTCTACCTTTGCAATGTTTATTTCTCTACTTCATTTGATTCAAAAGTATATTTTGTTTAAGATAAAACTATTATCGATAAATATTACACCGGATATGTAACACTTTTCAGTCCTATTATAGAAATCAATGTTATTTTTAACTATTTATTTAAGCACAATCTGAGCATATGTTTGCCCTTCGAAAATTCTAATATTCTCAAAAATAGCTCTAATAATTTTGATTAAATTACCGTACATTAAAAATATTTCGATGGCAAATAATATGAGTATCTTGAATTTTATGGGAATAGCTTATAAATATCTACTTATTTAGAATGAATTTTACATGACATGTAGATCGTAAAATATACACAGAATCTTACTACACAAAAATGTGGCTCTGGTTTGAACACACAATTTGTCATATACATTTTATTTTTTCGTGTAGTTGACCATTTCTGAGATATTACTTGTAATAGGTTTCAGTTTTAAAATACCTAACATTTCTCATATGGGATCTTCTTAACTTCTGATCGTGCAAAGAAACGGATTTCAACTACATGGCAACCAGCTTTTAAAAGATTTAGCTATCGCTTTAGCTTAGTGCATTTCTTATACCCATTTTTAGAAGGAAGCAAGCAATGAAAACAATTTATGCCAATCTTTATTTGGATTAACATGAAGTAGATAGAGAAATAAGCTTTTGAAAATTAATTTGTTACAGAGATGTATGTAGAGAAAGTCATGTGAATGGAACACATCACATTTTTACTTTCTCCATACGCACTATGTACATAGTGTATAGAGAAAGTGTTGCACTCCACCAAAAAATTCGATACCGAGATTTCACCGGAAATATATGTTTTAGGGTGTCCAATATCCAAAAAATGCATTTTCACAAAAAGGTCCGTGTGTGTGTGTGTGTGTGTGTGTATGTGTGTGTCCGTGTGTCCGTGTGTCTGTGAACACGATAACTCAAATACGAAAAGTCGGTAAAATACCAAACTTGGTATTTAAGTTTAGTATCTTCCAGAGATGCGACACGAAGCTTTTCAGAAAAATCCCCCCACACCCAACTACCCTTTACATGGAACTTTTTTCGAAAAATTTGATTTTTTTCCAAAATGGCTCTAACGATTTTGATTAAAATGTCGGATATTAAATATATTTACCTGACAAATGAAATGTATATCTTGAATTTTCTGGGAATAGCCTCTGAAGAGTAGTTTATTCTGGATGAATTTTACTAAATTTTGAATAACTGCTAAACTGTAAGAGATGGACAAAAACTTACTTCACAAAAAATGTAGAGCACATTAAAGCACACAATTTATGTTATATACATTTTTTTCGTGGATTTCGTCGTTTTTGTGACATTCCTTATTTTTGGTTTCTGCTATGAAAAACGTATACTTTTCTCATACTGGAACTTCTCAACACCTATCCATATAAACAAAGGAACTTCATCGACATAGCAACCAGCTTTTGACTATCACTTTAACCTACGGTTGTCCCTTATTTCACTTCTACTTACAGGGATGCGAGTAATAAGACTATTTCTGCTAATTTTTTCTGATTAGCATAAAGTATAAGCTTTTTAAGAATTATTTGTTGCAAGGATATGGAGAAAGTCGTGTGAATGGTACACATCAGATTTTTATTTCTCTAGCCCGCATGTACAATGTACATATTGGATAGAGAAGCTATTGTATTCCACCCAACATTTTTGTTGAGATTTCATCGGAAATATGTGTTTGGGGGCCCCTGAGTCGGAAAAAAATTAGAAAAAGGTCCGTGTGTGTCTGTGGATAGCATAGCTCAAAAACGAAAAGACTGTTAAATATCAAACTTGGTATTTAGGTTTAGTATCTTCCAAGAATGCGAAGGAGGATTTTCAAGAAAATATCCTCATCCCCAACTACTCTTTACATGGACAAATTTTAGAAAATTTTGATTTTATATAAAATGGCTTTAAAGATTTTGATTGAAATCCCGTATATTAAACATATTTACATCCCAAATAAAATATATATCTCGAATTTTCTGTGAATAACCTCTGAAGACCTCTTTGTTCTGGATGAATTTTGCCGATTTTTGCTTAACTGCTAAACCGTAAGAGATAGAACAAAACCTTACAGCACAAAAATGCAGAACTCGTCAAAACACACAAGTTATGTCCTTTACGTTTTTGTTGTTGAGGTAACCGTTTCCGAGATATTCCGTATTGTTGTTTTCAATTGTAAGGTACTTATACATTTCTCAGACAGGAAGTGTCCGGTTTTCTTTTGTTCTACTCCTGGCCAAGCAAAGAAACGATTTGCAATGACAATCGCATAACGACAGCTTTTAAGACATTTGACTTTCACTTCAGCATAGTGCATTGCTTTAGTTCTCTTCCACATATGAGGAACTAAGTAATAAGAGCATTCTCTTAATGTTTATCTCGATTAGCGTTGTGTGGAAAGAAGAATAATCGTTTGCTAGAGAAAGTCATGTGAGTGAAGCACATCAGATTTTTAAATATATGCATGCACTTCTTTCCCCATAGTAGGTTTATTTTAAATTGAAAAGATATGTTTCAGCTTGAATATTTGAAAAGTGGTACCTTTAACATATTTTGCTCTGTGGAAAAGGACCCTTTTGGGTGCTAAAGAAGAAATGTTTATTATTTATTTGCCTTTGTTCTATAGAGGCAGGCGAAAATGGTAAGAATGGAAGTTTATGTCCAACTAGGAATTGACAGAAGTATGACGAGCAGTTCGTCACATAGTGACACATTACATCACCACAAACAAGACATAAAGAGACCCAGAGGTGTATTTCTGTGTGATATAGATATCGCCCATCAATACCTGAGCCCAAGCATATAATCCCTCGTCATCCCTGGCGATAAATCAAGTTTTGTTACTGCACGGTCTTCTCGTGACCATGCGTCATTTTCCCGGTCCCTCTGCTTGCTTTCTATAACGCTATTGTTTGTTTTATTGTCCCACAAGAACACGGTAGCTATCGATTGCTCTTTTCAACCTCATAGCTACAGGATGTTTAAAGAAAGTGCGACCAAGAAACCTGCTAGAGATCACATCAATTTCATATCAAACTGAACAACAATAACACTACCCAGTATTCTTATGACACAATTTATCATTTTAAACAATTATATCCTTTTACGTTATGTAGAAAGTGTGTACATACAATAGCTGGACAAGGTATTGCATTCCACCCAAAATTCCAATATCGATATTTCATCGGAAATATACGTTTGAAGTTCCCTGAACTCGAAAAAGCATTTTTAGAAAAAGGTCTGTGGACACCATTGCTTAAAAACGGAAAGACCATTAAATACCAAACTTGTTATTTGTGTTTACTGTCTTCCAAGGATGCGAGATGAGGATTTTCAAGAGAATCCTCCACTCCACAAACTACGCTTTACATAAAAAAATTACCGGAAACCTGGTTTTACTCAAAAATGGCTGTAACGGTTTTGATTAAAATACTGCATATTAAAAATATTTACATTACAAATAAAATTTAAATTTGAATTTTCTGGAAATAGCCTTTGAAAACCTATTTATTGTGTATGACTTTTACAGAATTTTGCACAACGCTTAAACCGTAAGAAATAGACAAACACTCATTACACAAAAAATATAGAATTCGTAAAACACATAATATATGTCAATTAGGTTTTTCTTGTACAGTTGACCGTTTTAGATATATTCCTTGTTATTGGTATTAATTTTTAAACTACCCAATTTTTCTCAAAGGGGACCATGCAAAACGAACCGAACCTTAATTGTTTCATATAGTGCAGCTTTTAAATGACTTGATTGTCGCTTTAACCTAGCGTGTGCTCCCTTATTTTCCTTGTACTTACAAGGAAGCAAGTATGAAGACCATTTCTGCTAATGTTTATCTTGTTTAGCATCTTTTGTAGGAATATTTTGAATGAGGAACATCTAGAGAAAGTTATGTGATTGAAACACATCAGTTTTTTATATAATAGTGATGTAACAGACGTGTTCAGATATATAAAAGAAGAAAAATATCTGATGTGTTCCATTCACATGACTTTCTCTACATTTCGGTAGCAAATTATTGTTAACTTACTCTTCTACTTAGGTAATGCTAAAACATTAGCAGAAACGGTCTTATTGCTTAGTTCCTTTATAAGTAGGAGGTAAATAAGGGAATAAGTTAGGCTAAACCGACAGTCAAATGTTTTAAAATGTGGTTGCTATAGGGTTGAAACCCGTTTCTTAGTGTGGCCAGGTGTTGGTAAGTTCCCGTGTGAGAAAAGTTTAAGTAGTTGAACACTGAAGCCAGTAACATAGAATAACTCGGCTACAGTTACTCTACACAAAATTTAAGAAAGTGGAGTGTTTTAGCGAGATCTAACTATTTGTGTAATAAGTTTTTGTCTATCTGTTACGGTTTACCAATTACACAAAAGCCATTCAGAATAAAGAGGTGTTGAGAAAGTATTCCAGAAAATTCAAGATATATATTTGGTTTGTCATGAAAATATCTTAAACACGTGGGATTTTAACCAAAATCGTTTGAGAAAATCAAAATGTTTGAAAAATGTTCCATATAAAACTGGGATGGAGGATGTTTTTAAAAATCAAGCCTTGGATGATATTGAACCAAAATACTGAACAATCCTGGCCACAGACTCACACACACATACGCGCGCTCAGCTTCTAAATATGCTTTTTTTATTCAGAGGTTTTCAAAAAACGTATTTCCGGTGAAATCTCGGCATTCCATTTACTATATATATTGCACATAAGTGCTAGAGAAAGTATTATATGTAGTTTTAGAAACTGGACAACTGTCATAAGAAATGCTAGTAATGGATGTTTAAGGACAAGAATGGAACCTGTCTATGTCATTATCTAATATCTATATGGATAATATTCTGCAAAAATTAAAGAAAGAAACAACTCTTGGAATATAATAATACATAAAAATGAATGCGTTTATGTATGTGCCTTAGGCTTCTACACTGATACATACCAGCTTAGTATTCGAAATTCCGGTTGTTCTACTCGAATCTGTTGATTAACTTTATGTGACACCTACAAAGCTCACAAGACCTACTTCATTCATAACGATAATGATAATACTTCGAAAATTGCCACCAAAATAATAACAATAATTCTAAGGCTTTCACGGCCTTACAAAGTAACAGAGAAACAGCGAGTTCATGAACTATTCATTGATCTTTAACAATACGTAATAGCACAGATAAATACTTTTTAGAGCAATGCCATCCGTGGATAAGTATGCGTAAATATAAAAGAGCTTGGATGATAAATTTTCATTTCTAACAATATAATATTACATTCGGATAACTATTAAAGCAGGCTAAATGTCGCTTCTTCTCCTTTTTCTTTATATTATTTATAATTTATGTTCATGTTATTAGCTATCATAGCACAAATAGTTTAAATAGCACAAAAGGATTCAACATAATCTCATGAATACAACATTTTATACGATGTTCAGGTTTGTTTATATACAGGGGGCTTCAAGAAGTAAGTTACACATTTCATGCCACTCTAAGACCATTACGCAGGTGGCACTTTGTCATGTTGCGGACTTCCTACCGACATCAGTGTGCAAGTGAAACTGAAAGAATGTACCAAAGATGAAATTGCGTGAAAAGTGTGATTCTTATGTGTATAATATCCAAATTGCAGTGATTTTAGTGTGAAAATCTGGCGGTATATAAACCAAAGGTAATATCAATTCAGCCATAATGAAATGATGCTAATAATTTAAACAAGACCCCACAAGTGATTGTGACATTGATCGGGAAGGAAGGCCATCAACACCAACCACAGACGAAAATGGTCAGCAAATCCATGAACATGACTTTTATTTATAAACGATTTTTAACTGCTATGGTTCTCAGCGTGCCATTCTATATTGGGCGTGAAAAGCCGCTTAGTTTTGCTCAGATGCTGTTTATGAGGCTTGAGGCTCTTTTAGTTCCATAAATCTGCAACACATCTCGGAAATGGTTAACTCAGCAAAAAAATGTATATGACAAGGTTCTGTAAATGTATTCACAGGCTATTTCCAGAAATTCAAGATGCACTTTCATTTGTCAGGACAAGATCTTAAACAATATGATTTAAATGAAAATATTTAGCCATTTTGAGACAGTCAAACGTGTGGAAAATGTAGCAAGTAAAGCATAGATTGGGGAGGGGGATTTTCTTGATAATCTTCAAGTCTATCCAGAAAAGATGCTTTTAAATACTAAGTTTGGTATTTAATAACCTAATCATGTTAAGTTTCTCTGTTCACACTAAAACACAGACACACATACCAAACGGACATACGCGGACCATACTATACCTCTTTTTTATTCATGGCTAAAACGTAAATTTCCAGCGAATTCTCGGTAAAGAGTTTTTAGGTGGAATGCAACACTTTCTCTATCTAGTATAGTGTTTTACTCAATAGAATGTGGCTCTAAAGAATGTATTGACATTCACAATTCTAGCGTTACCTGAGAAAGGTTACGGCTCTACCTTCATAATATCAACAAAGCTACATGGGCTATTAGAAAACAGGCTCTTGTGTTAGCATTGCTGAATACACACTGGGATACCAGCGTTGCGTGATTCATGTAAATTTAGAGAGTAGATCTTTATATTACATCTTTGTGAGTTAATATGTAGTATTGTCTCTCAGTCGCTCCTCCAGAGAGTAAAACTCCTCAGGCCGTTTTACCGTCAGAGGTTTACAGTACACTCGCTATAGAGAAAATAAAAATATGTGTTTTATTCACTCGACTTTGTTCTGCAAACAAACTTTTCTTAGAAAAAGAGTATTCTTTTATCTACACTATGTTAATCGAGATAAACATTATGAGAATTTGGTCTTATTACTTGCTCCTTTGCAGTTGAAGGGGAATAATGGAATGCACTAGGCTAAAGCGATAATGAGATCTTTTAAGAACCGGTCGCAAACAATTGAAATGTGGTCCCCTTTGCTTGCTAGGAGCAAACAAAAGAGAGAAGAAAAGACTGATGACTTCCCGTTTGAGAAAAGTTCATGTAGCTAAAACTGAATATCGGAATATCTCGAAAACGGTTAACTGTACAAAAAATGAATTTAACATTCATTGTATTTCTTAACGAGATCTACATTTTCTTCACAGCAACTTTTTGACAAGCTCTTACGGTTTACCAGTTATATAAAGGCTATACAAAAGTCATCCAGAATGAAGATGTCTTCAGGCGCTGTTCCCAGAAAATTCAAGATATACATTTCGTTTGTTATGAAAATATCTTAAGCATATGCCATTATAATCAAAGATGCACACATATACACGCACACATACACACGGATAGGTTTATAAAATGCTTTCTCATTTACTTTCATAACTCTCATTTCAGCAGAATGTATTATTTTTGTTTTGTACAAAATCATAATTTATGCTGAATATCAAATGATTTCCTGAATGATAGGCTGAAATTTAACATTATAATCCAGGAGTCGGTAAATAGATCATCGCGATTGTGGGAATAATAATGTCAGAAAACGCAACCCGGCGTACACATGAAGAGCGGTTCGAAAAAGTGGACTTCACAAGTCGCAGTGGCGGTAAAGAAAACGGAAATTCTCTAACCTAGTTTGATTTATTTATGCTTAATACATACATACAGACTGAAAAGGCTTATACATAACTTTTCATTTTATTTTTTACTTCACTGGTCCGTTATAGTCTCTCATAATCTTAAGTTTAACTCACAAGTATTGACGTACAACCGGGCATATCAGCTTTATCTGTTTGCCTGCTTTTATGTTTTATAATCATACATTTTGAAAAAGGGTTACTTTCACATATGTGTTGAGCCAATGTGTTAGTCTATTCCTTTTTGAATTGTACGTGCTTAATGCTGTTAGAACTTTGACACTGTTCGGAGCGCATTTCATTAGCGACCTTATTAAGACAAGCTGTAACAAACTGCCCAGCAATGATTTATCTCTTTCTAATGTGTCAACATAACTGGCTCGTATTTCTCTTTGTTTCACTGTTTTCATGTATTTTCCGCAGCAGATGTGTTATCTGAACTTTCAGCTTTTATGTTGCTGTAGTTGAATTACACACAAAACCTGAAAATCAAATGCCGTGTCTACATGTTATTATTATTTATGATTTTTAAGGTTTCAGATTTTCTAAAATGATGTACCCTGTAATTAAATTCTTAACTACACGAAGAAGCTTCATTAAGTATTTAAATTGTGTTGTTATATTTTAAACTTTATTATATTTACGGAGACAGGTTTATTTTACAATGCTACTTTAAAATACCTATAGGTAGCCTACTTGTGATTTGTTGTGATTTTTACGACACCGTTCAAATATGTTCAGTGTTTTATTTGTAAACACAATCAAAACATTCGAATACGATAGACGTTTCATATGTTCATCCATAGCGTAGCTAAATTATTGTTACTCCCACTTTTGTTGGAATTACAAGGCTCTTTTCCATTTTCGTGGTTTCGAAAGAGCCAAGATCTATCAATGAGGGGGCACACAGTTGCTTGTTTACCTTTCAGGCGTGTTCATTGAAGAAGGAAGGGTTAATGCAGAGCGAACTATTCTGTTGCTCCTGGCCGTTGTACTCGTATTACGTCTTATTATCAGCTGGTACAGATTTGCCGACCCCAATTCTAATGCAATCCAGCACTGCACCCAATTCATGACGTCTTCGGGCCGAGATGGGGAATGCAGCGGCCAGGCGGTAGGCCACGGTTCCTTGTGGACGTTCTGCGATGGAGTTACGTTTACTCTAATGTAAAGTAGGTAGAAGCTATTTATCTTCGGTGAAGTCACACAGAATTTCTGCAAACAAACTATTCTTACTAAATGGGATTCTTCATCTATATCCTGTAAACGAGATAGACATGGCTAATAGAAATAGCACAACTAATGCTCATAGTACATGCTTCCTGACAAAGGGAATGCACTAACCTAAAGTGATAGTGAAATCTTTGAAAGCTGTCATTATACGATTAACATTGAAATTTAGTTCCTTTGCAAGGCCAGGAGTAAAACCTCAGATATAGAAATATGAAACGATTGGCAACTTCCCGTTTGATAAACGTTTAAGTAGTTTAAAATTGAAAGAAACAACAGGAAATATCTCGCGAATGAATAAATCTACAAACAAGTATGATATAATTTTTGTGTTTTGACGAGATCTATAGTTTTTGTGCAGTAAGCTTTTGTCTGTCTCATACGGATTATCGATCATACAAACGTCATATAAAATGAAGAGGCGTTCAGAAATTCAAGATATAATCTTGTAATGAAAAATATCTTCAATGTATTGTATTTTAATCAAAATCGTTAGTGTCATTTTTAAGAAAATCAAAATTACTTTCGCAAAAAAATCCATTTTCCTGAAATTGTTCGCATCGCAGGTTTAGGCATTTAACGGACTTTCCATCTCTAGTTATGCTGTTCCCACACATACACATAAGGACCTTTTTCTAAAAGTGCTTTTTTTGGATTCAGGGGTTAACTTAACTCCATGGCACGACAGCTCACGGGGAGCCTTGGCCTACCGCCCGGCCGCTGCGTCCCCCATCTCGGTCCACTACAGACGTCATGGATGGGGTGCAGTATTGGAGGGTAAGACGTGGTCAGCGCCTCGATCCCCTCCCGGCCGGTTAATGCGGTCCTCACGACCTGGAGCCGCTACTTCTCCATCAAGTAGCTCCTCAATTGGCCCCCCAGGGATCTCACGAGGCTGAGTGCATCCCCACGTCGGTACTGGGGATCGAACCCAGGTCTCCCGCTTGGTAGGCAGCTGCGCTACCACCGCGCTAAGGAGACGACCAGATTAAGGGGTTCTAAGACATATATTTCAGGTCAAATATCAGTGTCGAATTTTTGAGTGGAATGCAATATCTTGTCTGCCTAATATGTGCGTACAAAGTAATGGGTAGAAAAATGAAAATGTCGTGTTTATATAAAATTAAAGAAGAAATTCGAATCAATAAAATTTCTTCTTCAATAGATTACCCTTCTTTTCATAGAATTAATGCCTGTCAGTAGTCAAACAAACTTTAGACCACAGCATATATAGGATAGGAGTTTAACCGAATGCCTGTTACGGCGGCGAACAAGAAAGAAATTAAATTTAGTGATAAAAGGGATGATAGAAGAAATCGAGGATCAACTATTCTAACCTAACATTCGCCTATTGACTGAAGAAAACTGCAAAAGCTTCGGCTAGGTTGGTCGTTCTAGGAGATTCGAACCCGGGACCTCCAGAATTCGATTCGATACACGCCACCGAGCATACCTTCCTTAGTAATTAATAAAACGTAAATTAACAAAGTAAAACTTCAGTTTTTAACACTTTTCGTAATTCAGTCTTTCTATAGACCTATATTAACTCACCTGAGGTGTGTTATTACTATATATAACTTAGTATTTGCTTTCTTTCTCAAGGGTGTACCTGGAGACAGAATGCATGGATGCTTGTATACATTGGTCTAAAGAAACTTTTTTGTACTAACGGGTGTCTACTAATGACTAGAAGCGCCGAATTCTTATTTAATTACGTATTCTATTCTTTCAAATGTGAACATGGTATGAGAAAATGGCAAAATTGAAGCATATGCATTGCTATACTGAAGCTTCAGTTTGCATATTTTTGTGTATTTCAGCGCACGTTACATAATTTGCACAATGTTACATTTAATTAAAAATGTATCAATTTCTTTGTTTAAATATATCTTATACTTAACTTTTCTTTATATGCTTGCCTAAATTTTTGTTTCTTTAAAAATGAGAATAGAGTCAGTATATCGAAAGTTTCAGAATGCATAGTAATTGATAGAAAGCGCTTCCTCTCTACTTTACTCAGAATATAAACGATTCTGAATGGTGAAGGGTTGCAACCTCCGAAGGGCATATTTCCAGGAAAAATGGTGACTGTCCCGTGCATCTTGCGATGTCGAAAGATCACTTTAGCGGACAGAAAAATGTCATTTACGACAGAAAATGTGGAGAAGTATTTTATCATGCACTATGCTAGCAAATAAAAATCTGAATGTGTTATACTCACATGACTTCCTCTAGCTACGCTACAAACAAACTCTTTACAAAAGATAATCATTCTTCTTTCTACACCATGCTAATCGAGATAAATATTAGCAGAATTTTCTTATTACTTTGTTCCTTATAAGTAGAATGGAATTAAGGGAATGCACTAGGGTAAAGCGATCGTAAACTGTTTTAAAACCTGTCGTTATTTGATTGACATTGCAAATCGCTTCTTTGCTTGGCCAAGAGTAGAACAAAAGAAAAACGGACACTTCCATGTGAGAAAAGTACTTCATAACTGAAACTTATAACAACGAATACCTCAAAAATGGTAAGCTCTACAAAAAAAAAATGTATATGACATATTTTGGTTATTCTAACAACATCTACATTTTTGTATAGTAAGTTTTTGTCTATCTCTTACGGTTTACTAGTTATACCAAATTAAGCTACATTCATCCAGAATAAACAGGTCTTTTAAAGCCATTCTCAGAAAATGCAATATGTATTTTATTTGTGATGGAAATTACTTTAATAGGTAGTATTTTAATCAAAATTGTTATAGCCATTTTTAAGAAAAATAAAATTTTCGAACATTTTTCCATGTAATGGGTAATTAGGGGTGGGAGAATTTTTTGAAAATCTTCATGTCGCATCCTTGGAAGATACCAAACTTAAATATCAAGTTTGGTATTTAACCGTCCTTTCGTTTTTGAGTTATGCTTTCCACAGACACACACACAGACTCACCCACACAGAGATACACACACACACACACACTTACACACGGATCTGTTTCTGAAAATGTTTTTTTTTTTTTTTTTTTGATTCAGCGGGCACTAAAACAGGTATTTCTGGTGAAATCTCGACATCGAATTTTTTTAGTGGAATACCATACTTCTCTATCCTTGTGTACATTGTACATTCGGGGCTAGAGAAAGTAAAAATGTATCAATGTGACGTACTCATTCTTAATTGCAATTATGTTTATGAACATTTCAAGTGTTCACAAAAGCTCTAAAAACTGTTAAGGTGAAATTTGAAATTTGAAATAACAAGCGTGGAAATAATATGTAACAATAAACAACATAAAACGATAAAAATAGTGCTACAACGAATGACCGGCGAGTGAAATAAATTATGTTTCGTTTATGGTCAGGACCTCTAATGCCATAGTAAATTATTTCTTATATATTTATAATGACATATTTATTTAATATTACATATTTCATTACATGTTTTACTATATTTTACTAGACATTTATGTACATATTACTCAATTTGATATTACATGGAAATCCGAGCTCTACTAATGACCCATTACATATCATTATCGAATATTTATTTGGAATTTGCTTGAGCTACCCGGAAGTTTAACATCCTTGGTCCTTCTGATAATTTATTTGCCTTCGTGGTTTCATAAAGGCTTAACGCCAACAATTTTGAACCATTTTAAATCTGCATTACTTATGGAAAAAAACATAACAGCGTAGTATAAACTTCAAAACTTCACAGTTCTATCAGCAATTAATTTAAATTTCGTTTAATTGAAACACAAAAACACATCAGCTTAGAAATTGAGGGGCAAGCTTAAAGCTGGTCTTAATTGCAGTTTAGGTTTCGCTCTTTCATCCTCAGCACTTGAAAGTTTTAAATGCACCCCTATATGTTTATAGTTAAATATGAAATGGTACTTAAATATCTATTCAACAATTAATTCATTTTACATATTTTACTTGACAACAAATATAATTTTTTCACAAAATCAAATATTCAGAATGTGCTCCATTTTTGGCTAAGCAGTAATACAGTCCTGCAAGAACTCCTTGCGAACTTTCTGGTGTGTTTTATTACTAATACAAGGTTATTCTATTTCAGTTCTTGAATATTTTCAGGCAATGTACAACTGATTTAAAATTGCTCTGTAGGAAGAAGTCAAGCGGTGGCGTGTCTGCAGATCTCGCCGGCCATTCTGCACCATCTCTCCTACCAATGATGGAAATCGTATATCTACCCAGTGTCGCACAGGATCTGCGTAGTGTGGGGAGACTCCATCTTGTTCGTCCATCACCAAGTTTCCTTCACTTTGGGTTTTTAGAGAGTGTGAAAAGTGAATGGATTACATTTTCTAGTATTTTCAGATACAGTTCTGCAATCGGGTTTTCTTCAATGAAAATTGTTGCAACAATATCATCCTCCCAAAATTCTACCAAATGTTGCTCTTCTGCGGAAATTGATACTATCTTCACGAAACACATAACGATATTCGTTGTCCCATTGCCTACATTTGTGTTTGTTAACAAACCCATTTAAGTAAAAGGCTAATTCATCTAAAAGAAATATTTTAATTTGGAACATCTACGATTCTCTGAAACAGCTGTTCACAAAATTGTACTCTTCCATCAAAATCGCCTTCTTTGATCTGTTGGTGATTTATAGGGATTATTTTTAGCACACTATGTAAGGAACCAACCGAAATGTTTGTCTTATCAGATACTTTTAGAATGGAAGTAGTGTGTTCAGTATACTGAAATTACCTAATATTTCAATCTTCTTTAATCAGATGTTTTAGTTGCAGAAAGAACTAGTTTCTTTAAATTGACGTACTATATCTATTATATTTTTCTCAGGATCCTTTCGTTAAAAAGATTATCAGTTCTGCGGGCACAACGGTTTTAGCTCCATAAATAAACATGGTTTCTGTTCTGTTCTGAATTGAATACACGAATTTACAAATATTTAATACACAATAAATGTTAAAAATGGACTTCCACAATTCCAACAGTCCATGTTACTAGGTAACGATAGAAAACAAAATATATAAAATAAATGAGATATGAATTATGATGTCACTATCTTAGCCAAATAACTAAGGTACAAAAACCAGAGTGAGTTGTAAGAAAACAAGTTTCCTTTAACGCCTAGGGATAAAAATTTCAGGAAACTGCAAAGAAAGACTGGCAGAGTTTCACTATTTATTTGCTTGAAATATTTTAACAAGCAGCCAGTAGAATACAACTGATTTAATATTAATAAATTTTGCTTGTAATAAGTTCGCATTTGTTACATTTTTAAGTTACAGGATTTAAATTAATAAATTTGAAAACTAAATGTTGGAGTCAAAGAAACTCCTGATTGTCGCGACTAAAAAAGTTGTTTTTTCAAAATAATAATAATTTACATAACTTAGGCCCACCAAAAGATATTCAACCCCACAATTTTGCCTTGGCGGCTATGCAGTGAAACTTTTGTCCCTCAGCGAATTTCCGGCTGGACAGAAGGACTTTTTCCTACAGTGGCCCGTCGAAGAGCAAAGGAATGAATAGTTCGAACTTTTCGCACCAGATCGCACCTGAATTACTATGAAGATCTTGGGGAAACCTTTGTTTATCCCATAAGTGTGTGACGTCAGTGGAGATAACCAAATCTGGCGCACAACTTGTGGAAGTTTAGAATAAACAATTGAATACTCTTTCATATTTAAGTATACTAATTAAGGGGTGCCCTTTGAAATTTCAAACTGAGATGAGGGAGTGAAACCTCAACCTAATTAAGATCAGTTTTAAGCTTCCCAGTCAATGGCTGAATGTTTTTGTGTACATTAAATTAATTTGAAATAAATTGCTATTCAGCCCGGGAAGTTTTTAAAAGAAAGCCCTGTATGTTCATATGTACATATTTCCTGCTCCTGTTTACAAACAAGTTTAAATAAGCCCTTCATTTTTCTGTACCATTCTCTGGCTAGCAACCACTTGGCCGGGTTCATGATAAATGCTATCCGATTCCTCTCAGTTTATCCCTTCCGCTTTCGGAATAGATACGTAGATCCATTTAAACAAACACACTGTAACACCAGCCAGTTGACAGGCCCTGTTTGATTTATAACTTTACTCTTTGTTTATTTATACACACACACTGTTCACGGACTCTTGTTTCCATTTCCACACTGTGTAAAGTTATTTATAGATATTATTGTATCACGTATCAATCAATATATCAGTTTTGCTGCAAACGTGAAGCAAATCATCTCAGCTTCTGTATTTCTGGGTCTCGAACTAAGCACCGCGGCTGACGATACTCTAACGCACACTTCTATTAGATTATGCTCAGTAAGTCACAGTTATTTTAGCAGCAGTAAATGAAAACATCTGGTTTCTAGCTTGCGTTTGCATATATGCGGATCCAAGGCAAAACAAACTGAATGCGTTATATTTACATGGCTCTATCGAGTATCGTTTATTTTTGTATTCATTATGTCAATAGAGATAATCGTTTTGCAGAAACATTCTCATTACTAGGAACAGGGATTTCATGCTCTAACAGTTTCGTTAATATACAGGTTGTTTCCAAATGCTATAGGACGAATATAACAGGTTTATAGCGTATACTTGTTTAATGTCGCAGATTCGAAACTCTTTATACTTTTTCTAGCACGTATGGACATAGTAAATAGCAGCTAGAGAAGATGTTGTGTTCCACCGAAATTCGATGTCGAGGTTTCACCTTGAATGCATGTTTTTAGGTCCCACGAGTCCGAAAAAACATCTTTAGAAAAGGCCCGTGTGTAAGTGTCTGTGTGTCTATTTGTGAATGTGTGTGTGTGAGCGTGTGCGTGTGTCTGGACAGTACAGCTCAAAAACGAAAACACCAAACATGGTTTTTAAGCTTAGTATCTTCCAAGGATGCGGCACGAAAATTTTCAAGAAAATCTCCCCAACATATGGAATAACGTTACATGGATGAGTTTTGTTTTCCTCAAAAATGTGTTTAAGATTTTAATTAAAATACCGCATATTAAAGATATTTTTAACAAAAATAAAATGTATATTTTCAATTTTTTGAGGATAGCCTCTGAAGGCCTCTTTATTTTGTATGAGTTTTGTATAATGTTGCATAACGGCTAAAGTAAGAGACAAATAAAAACTTCCTATAAGAAAATATAGAGCTCGTTAAAACACTAAATGCATGTCATGTGCGTTGACCATTTTCGAGATAATCCTTGTTATTGATTTCAATTTTAAACTACACAACTTTTTCCAAGTGGGACCATGCAAAGCGAATCGAACCTTTTAAAAAGTTGGCTATCGCTCTAGCCTATTGTATGCCTCTATTTCTCCTCTACTTAAAAGAAAGCAAGTAATAAGACAAATTCTACTAATGTGTGTCAATTAGTATGACACAAATAAAATAATAATCTTTTGTAAGAATAGTTTCTATATGGAGCAGCTGGACAAAGTTATGTGAATGGATAAACACATCAAAAATGTTAACGTAACATTGAACATTACGCCAGCGCACGAAGCATTACTGTGCGATGCCGAAAAACTGAAATCTCGACGGTGTTCTCAGTAAGCACGTGCCCTAAGAACAAATGGTTTCTGGTGTTCGTTGTCAAACCATAACAAACCTATCCCAGCTTTAAGGTAAAGAGAAAAGGGCAGTTACCTGCTCAAATGATTCGACAGTTTCGAGGTTCCTCTCTAATGGGAAACATACGTATTTTGTCCTAACCATGTATAAGTTGTACTTATTAGCCTAATCTTTTTGCAATTGTCCTAAGAGTAAACTCTCAACTACTTACAAAGAGTTCTTGATGTAGATATGCTTTATTTAATATTACGAGTTAAAAAGACAGTAAAATAAATGTTATGTAATCCTTGCATTAAAACGGCTTATTTAGACGGCATAAATCGTGCGAAATTACTCTATTTCTGGTACCACTGCCATAAAATAAATGACGGAATTAACATGACAAGAAAACAATGACGTCATCACCGCCACAACATAATTTTCTGCAATTTGCTGTAAGAAAACATGAAATTGACACTCTCTCGTAAATACGTATCATCAGAACTTCAACAACAGATTGATTAATTTCAGGTATGGAGTGAATATTTGATGTTTTTGGCTTATATTCCATTGAGAACTTCTTCAAGAAATCCAAAGCCTTATCAAAAGATGAAATGTCGACGTTTTCTTTCAATTTCAGCATTCCTACATTTCACCTATGAATATACACAGAGGGTCGAAGGCATAAACATCTTCGACTGAAAAAAGAAAACTGCACTTACAATCTAACTTTAAATTACATACCATATTAACGTTTGCAAAACCACAAGCTTTAAAAAGTATGTCAGTAATGAGATAAAGTATTTTTTACTTTTATGTCCGCGAAAGTTTTCAGATCTTTTTCGTAAACAACGTTTTGATTTCTCTGGGCTTAATAAACTCTCAACACTATTGGCATCAATCAAAATGCCATGCGGAATACAATCCATATTTTCAATAGTTTTAGCTTTACCTTCCATTTTTCTCTATAAATGGTGAAACAAATGAAACAGCATCTGCTTAGCAATCATATTACGTCATATATTGTGACCTCTGATACATTATAATTCTTCATTTAGAACATTTAATAACTATTTTCGCGTATTTTAATGCTCATATTGCAACAAAAAACAACAACAAAAAACATTGTATGTAACAGTGTATAATCTCACTATAATAGTCACATTATACACTAGTTACATAAATAATTATTTTGTGTCACTGCAAAAGGACCTTTTTTTTAACTTTATGTACAATACTTTGGTAGTGTTCGTACAGTATTCCTGTCTCTGACCACTAATTTAAATTTCCTCTAAAAGATAGTATTAGCTGTGTATGTATCCTAGCTTATTTTCGCAGACATTTCCTTTCATTCGTTGTCTGTTAGGATGAAGCTGTATCATGATAGAATAGACACGAAGGTTCTTCAGCGCAGTGTTGTAAGACAAGGAATCCCTTAATGTTAGCTAACCACTGTGCAGCATGTCGGTATGTTTACGAAAACACTATTAAAGCACCCGACTCGGTGCTTTCCAACCGATCTGAATTACATAAGATAGCGTGGGCCAGGCACCCGGCTTTGTTCCTGAGTAACTACCTAATCCACGCTGACCAGAAGGGGTTTTGTTTATGCAACTTACTTGGCGTTAAAAATTATATTTTTACATAGGATCTGAGCACAAAAATCCGCATCTTGCTTTGATGTGGTTTGCAAACGCACTACATAAGCAATTATATAATTAAAACTTGTATAAATACACATAAATATGCTCGAATAAAAATGAGATAGCACACCTGCAGAAACTTTTTGGATTCTATTTCTAAAGTAATTAAGAGTTCCATATTTTGAAATGTTTCCTTTGTGAAAATATAGTAGGTTATATTTTTATAAAAGATACTAAACAATAAAATTTAAACTGAATGTAATTATATGTATATGTATCATAAACAACATATTTGAACTCAATTCTAAGAACTCCTCAACAGCCACCTTCCAGCCGCAAGGGAACGGGCATGACCAGATAGGAGGAGAGTTGTTCCTGTGGGATGACCTATTAATTCCATTGCGTACGTTAGCGTCAGCGTTGCCAAATTTCAAAACTGACTCTACGGTACAAATTCATATACTTATCTGTAACATGAAAATAAAACCAACAAAATACAAATATATTTGAAAAATATGCTTATTAATAAAACCGACAAAAAAGCATTGTGTGGCATATAAAATACTGTTAAGTTGTTAGCTCACATATCAAGGTGCTTCTGCATTTACATACCTCGTTGTAGGTACAGGGAGTAGAAAGCAAACCAAATCGGTAGTCAAATTTTAAAAACGGTCTGCTAAATGCTGACTTTCAAATTCCATACACTTTCCATGATCTCGAGAGTAACAGTACAACATTAAATAAAAGGAAGTGCTTCACATAAAATATGACAAAAGTAATTGACACCAATAGCAAGCTGGTAGTGAAGCTTTTGAAAATGACTAAATGTCTCAGAAGAGAATTTCAAAGAATAGAAAAAATGCAATCTAAAATTGTATAAAATACGATCTGTTTCATATCTAGTGTAGATGTCAGGGCTAAAGTTCAACAAAGAAAGGCATAAAAACAAATAGAGTCCTCTGAGATGAGATGCTCGTGAACTGTGGAGACTATCAAAGAATACACAATAAGAAAATGAAATTAGAAAAGAGTTCATATGCTTATATACAAAATAACAAACTACGAGGACGTCCATCGAAGAGATGATTGATGAATTCCACATAATTTGAGGTATAATGATAATAATCATTTGTTATTCTTAAAAACTCTGAGATGTTCCATTCACAGGGATTTTTCTAGCTTTGCCAAAAACAAACTTACTTTACTACGTCATGCTAATGAAGATAAACATTGCCAGAATTGGTCTTATTACTTGCTTCTTTGTGAGTAAAGAGGAACGTTTAAAATCTGGTCGCTAAGTGAAACAATTGAAACTCGGATCTCTTTGCTTTCTTGGAGTAAATGAAGGAGGGACCAAAAGAAATATGTATCCTGATTGAGAAAAGTTTAAGTGCCTTAAAGCTGAAACTAATAACTTGGAATATCTCGAAAACGGTGAACTCTACAAAAAATGTATATCACACAAACTATATATATTTTAATGAGATTTATATTTTGTAGTAAGTTTTTGTCTATCTATTACGGTTTACCAGTTATACAAAAGCTATGCAAATGTCATGCAGAATGGAGAGGTCTTCAGAGGCTATTCCCAGAAAATTCAAGATATACATTTTATTTTTCATGTAAATATCTTAAACACAAGAGACTTTAATCAACATCGTTACAGCCATTTTTGAAAAAATCAAAATTTTCAAATATTTTTCCATGTAAAGGGTAGTTTTAGTATTTTCCTGAAAATCTTCGTATTCCATCCTCGGAACATACTGAACCTAAATATCAGGTTTGGTATTTAACAGACTTTTCTTTTTTGAGCTATGCTGGCCGCACTCACATACACGCACACACACATACACACGCGCGCGTAGACAGACACACTCGGACATTTTTCTAAAAATACATTTTTTTTTGTAATTAGGAAGTCCCAAAATATGTATTTCCGATGAAATTTCGGTATCGAATTTTTGGGTGCATAACAGTACCTTCTCTATACACAATGTACATTGTACGTATAAAGAAAGTTAAAAAGTAAGAAAAGTTACTTTCCCATAATTTAACAAACCAAGAAATGTGTTACTAATACGAATATAGCAAACGCATTACTAATTCCATTACTGAATACCAGGATAAATCTTTTATTGTTACTTAGGGTCTGAAATTAATTTTGTCCTGAAATTAGGAACAACCTTAAAATTCAGCAGCATTTAATTTGCTTAAAGCAGGAGCCCGAAAGCATAACATGTGCTGCATTGCGCTGAAAGGCTATTGATCATTATTGTATGAGGTACCGATGGCCTGCCCCAAAGGATGATATTTGTAATTTGTGCTTTTATTCATTATTCCTGTTGGGTTGAGGAAATAAAGATTTCCCGAGGCGACATCAGCATCGTATACATTTTCAAAGCAATTATAATATTTTGTTAGCTTTTACTTTCTCTAGCACATAAGTACAACGTACATATTAGATAAAGAGAGTACTACCTTCCACTTAATGTTTAGGAACCGTGATGCCACCGGAAATACATGTTTTGGTGACTCCTGAATAAAGACAAAGCATTTTTAGGAAAAGGCCCGTGTGCGCGCCTGTGTGTATGTGTTTGTGTCTGTCTGTCTGTGGACAGCATCACTCAAAAATTAAAAGTCCGTTAAATACCAACTTGGTGTTTAAGTTAGAATCTTCCAAGAATGCAACGCGAAGATTATCAGGAAAATCTCTCATTGTTCTCAATGTTCGATTTTCTAAAAAATGGGTCAAACGTATATGACGTATATTAGGTAAAGATATTTAAATGAAAAATAAAACGTATATCTTGAATTTCTTGGGAATAGCCTCAGAAGCCTTCTTCATTCTGAAAGATTTTGGATAACTGGTAAACCATAAGACAAAAACTATGTAATTACACAAAAAGGTAGATGTCGCTAAAACACATACTTTATGTATAGATAACCATTTTCCAGATAATTCCTGTTACTGGTTTCAGTTTAAAAATACTTTAACTTTGCTGAAACGGGAAGCCCTCTTCAGTTATATCTCCTTTGTTTTACCCCAGGCTATGAAAGAAAATTGAATTTTTATGTAAATCCCATAGCGACAGCTTTTAAAAGATTTGGCTATCGCTTTTAGTTTAGTAATAATACCATTTTTTACTTTCTCTATGTGCACTATGTACATAGTGTATAGAGAAGGTATTGTAATGCACCCAAAAATTCCATACCGAGATTTCAACGGAAATACATGTTTTGGATCCTCCTGAATCCAAAAAATGCATTTTCAGAAAAAGGTCCGTGTGTGTGCGTGTGTGTGAGTATGTGTGTGTGTGTGTGTTTGTGTCTGTGTGTCTGTGGGCAGCATAGCTCAAAAACGAAAAGACCGTTGAATTCCAAACTTGGTATTTAAGTTTGGTATCTCCAAGAATGCGACACGAAGATTTTCAAGAAAATCCCTCCACCCCAAACTACATTTCACATGGAACTTTTTTCGAAAATTTTGATTTTCTAAAAAATGACTCTAACGATTTTGATTAAAATATCTATATTAAAGGTATTTACCGGTCAAATAAAATGTACATCTTGAATTTTCTGCGAATAGCCTCTGAAGACTACTTTATTCTGAAAGAATTTTACGGATTTTTGCATAACTGGTAAACTGTAAGAGATAGACAAAAACTTACCACTCCAAAAATGTAGAGCACACAATTTATGTCATATACACTTTTTTCGTGGAGCCGATAGTTTTTAAGTATTCCTTGATTTTGGTTTAAGCTTTGAAAAACATACTTTTCTCATACAGAAATTGGTCAACTCCTGTCCACACAAACAAAGGGACTTCAGTCACATAGCAACCAGCTTTTTACTATTACTTTAACGTGCTACTCCCTTATTTCGCTTCTTCTTACAAGGAAGCAAGTAATAAGGCTATTTTTTCTCGATTAGCATGAAGTAAATAGAAGTATAAGCTTTTTAACAATAATTTGTTGGAGAGAGGTAGAGAAAGTCATGTGAATGGAACACATCACATTTTTTTGTGGTCATGTTTATCTCAATTAGCAGTAATTAGAAGAATAAACTTTTGTAAGAATTTTTTTTTTTCAGAATAGCTAGAGTAAGTGATTAAATTGAACAGTTTAGAATGTATTAAATTTTATTTTGAGTAAATGTTATTTTAAATGTGCGTTTGTAACAATCAATCCTCAAATTGTCTCTTTCCAGAATTAAATTCACGATCTTGCGAATATATTTAAGAATGCTAATTCAGTGACATAAGAAACACATGTAAAAATATACAGTCTTAACAGAGGAGAAGTTAGACAATATGAGGGCAAATTTAGAATCACTCGCACATTGGAAGAACTTAAAGGGAACGTAGGAACTGAAATACAAAACGTTACAGTGGCCAGCCAATCTAAATGTGTTTACTCAACTGATGAAGGACGGAACGGAGTAAAACTTAATTTTGTTATATCTTATGTACATCTTTACAGAAATAGAGATAAGTAGCGAAGACATGGTGTTGGTATGGCTGGCTATAGCTTGCCATGCTACCCAGAGTCAAGTTTTATATCTAAGACCCGATCGTCAACCGTTTTTAGGGAAATTTGTAACCGCAAAAATCCTTAACATGGCTTCCTTCGGGAGGGAAGTAAAGCCATTGTTCCCGAGTCGGAGATTTACGGCATGTTAAAGAACCTCAAGCCTAATAAAGAGGCCTCTGAGCAAAATTTATCAGCCTATCACGTTCATTATAGAATGGACACCAAGAACCACATCAGTTAAATTTCAATGTTAATAATACCAAAGACCCTCTGTTTAAGCAATCAGCAGTTAAGAAGCCAAAAAAGTGAAACATTGGATTTGAAAAGAAACTGAAATGAAATAGAAAATCAAATAAACTCCTCAAAAACAATAATGCTAGTAATAGTATTAAATAAATAATTTTAAAAATTAGGTAACTCCCGTAATTAGGCTAAATCCTAGAGCAGCTATGAGCTCTATAACTGAACATGGAACGTTTAGAAAGCTTCTGAAGTATATGAGGCTGTTTTAGCATGTGGTAGCAATCGGAAAATATCTTGCAATAAGAGCAATAAAGGAAACAAATGATTCCCACAATTTTGTTTATGCATTGCGATGAAATATCCGACAGTAAATATATCTTTGTCTACTGAAACGCTATACATGTCTTAGAGAACGTAACGATTAAATTATCGAATGCTTTCTGTTGGAATGCTGCCTGATGTGACGGTTGCTGCACTCATTGAGCTAGTTAAAATAAGAAAATATTCGTTTGTCTGTTGACTTCTATTTTCTCTGAGCATTTCACATAAATTAAGTAAAGCAGCATCATCAACATACGTTGAAAAGTTTATAGGATGAACATAACGATACCAATCGCACGGAGCAAGGAGACTTTTAACACCTCCTC
This sequence comes from Hymenopus coronatus, assembly GCA_030762935.1. NCBI lineage: Eukaryota > Metazoa > Arthropoda > Insecta > Mantodea > Hymenopodidae > Hymenopus > Hymenopus coronatus. Next base: position 127,979,019 of record CM060897.1, on the reverse strand, counting down.
ATAATATACGACCAGTGCGATAAAAATACAATAAAATATGTTACCGCATGACATCATCTGGTAGCTATCGCATACATTAACCTAGCTGAAACAAACGCATTTCAGGCCCGTGTTTGAAATGTATTTTACTTGAATGCAAATTCATTGAAAAAAGACACATCCGATTCTTGAAGCCAGTGCGCAATTAGAAAATGGAGCTAACCTAATGAGATAAATACTATAACTAACTAAAAATATACCGCGACAGGTGGCTCAGGCGTGTGGGACTGACATTCATGGAATCGGTTCCCTGCGGCGGACCTCTCTGACCCATGGGCTACTAAGAGGTTTTTCCCGGGTCACTAGGCGAATATCAGGGAGATTTCTTCAATCCCCGAACTTCTTGCCCCTTCATTTCATCTCCATTTCATCTAACCGCTCTCTTTCCGGGTTGTAAGTGTTGACGAGGACTGCGGTGGTAGCACCATCTAGTGGAGGGGACTGCGATTCGGAAATTCAGCTCCCGGCGGCGGCATGGCGTTGGAATTCGTCTGTAGAGACAGGGGCGTTTGGTCAGACCTAAGGCATGGGCTCCCAATGCTCGCCTCGTCGTAACGAAGAATTGTTTGGAAATTCTTAGGGAACCTCCACGGTGGCTCCCTCTCGCTGTCTGGTTCCGGCTGCCCGCTTAATTACTCTCATTTCATCTTATCCTCCTGACGTATAAAACGCTTATAACGCTGAAGTGTGGAATCCCCTCTGGCATACTCACACCTCACTCTGATTAAAAATATTGATCCTTAATTTAGAAAATAGGAAACGTACAGAAAGTATTTTTAAGCTAAGTGCTTAAGATATACCTGCTTCTAAATTAGTCACAGCCATAGCTATAGTCCACAAATGAAATAATGTCCAGAAAATATGGCACATTGATGAAAACGGTACAAAGATATGGAACTTACGTATATTTTGTTGAAAATGCTTCTCCCTTATAAGTTTTGTCCACCACAGTATTGTCAGCTTCATCCCCAATTAAATCTTCTTTCTTCTTCCTTTCCGGGATTCGATCAATGCGACCTGTTCCCGACTGAAGTCCACCGTTTTCTCGGACCTCCTGGAGTTCTTTTCACATGTAATTTGTACTGTAGATATTGTTTTGGGTAATCTTGTTTTGTTCATTCCGCCTAAATGTTATTTCCAACTGTTTTTATATTGTTCTATTTTGTCCTCTATAGAAAATATTTTATAGTTCGCGTCTTAAATTACTGTATCATTGTCAAGAATATCCATATCTGTGCATCCTTTTGCTACTCTAAATATTTCACTTCCATTGCTTGAATATGTGAGAAATCTGTTTTTGTTTGTTCCCACATTTTAGACCCATATATAAGAAGAGGAAAAGTCATTCATTATCTTATAAAATCTGAGCTTAATTTCTTTTTGATTCTTTCGGGGGATGCTTCTCACGGTGTCACACATAATTGCATATCCGTTTAATTTAATTTGTATATCTCAATCACATTTATATCTGATCCGAGATAGTTAAAATGTGCTGTCTGTTCTATTGTTTCATTATTTATTACTGTCTTCGCTCTGACTGGGAATTTCCCTTGAAAGTACCTCCATTTTCTTTTGAGGTTGATAGTTTATGGTTATAATCATGTCATAAGTGATTCAAAATGTAAATGTATTAATTTTAATAAACCTCTGACGTCTGTCTGATCCCAAGTCGTTAAAATGTGCCATATGTTCCATTACTTCATTGTTCAACGCTGTCTTCAATCTCATTGGGAATTTGTCTTGAACATTCGTCGTTTTTGTTTCAAGATTAACATTTTAAGTTTATAATGAAGTCATAACTGATTAAAAATATAAATGCCGTTTTGTAAATCAGCCTATGCTCTTTGTATAATCACTAGCTCTTCTGCATACATCAAATATATATTTCCTTATACATTTTATTCCTATTGGACTTAATTCCTTCCATCTCCTTACAACTTCGTCAAAAATTATTCCAAATACGTAACTAATAAATTCGATGGTTCGTCAATATGAGACCTGAAACGGTGGAGTTGATCAGTGTATACTTAAGCCCTAGAGTGTTTCTTTTGTTACACAGCATTTCTTACTCTCTTACACAGAAGGCGTGCTGAGCGCAATAATGGAGACGATTTTACAGTAAATTAATTCCAACCGAGCATTACATCGCCTCTTGAATGTCCTTCCGGCCCATTACCTCTGACAGCGCAAGAAACATTATTCAATCCGTTGGCCGGAAACTCTGGAGCCATAAATTAATACTTCAGATAATCACTGCCGGCCGGCAGTAATTGCTGTTGTTGCTCATGCTGGAATATGGACTGTGCCACACTGTGGCACTATTTGCCTTCCCCCATTATCATCGCTCTGTGTTTGCTCACAAATCCACTTGATAAGTTTCGCTTTCCAAACTCTTGTTTTACTGGTTTACCAAACCACAATGAACTCCTGGCTGATTACAGTCGACTGATTTAACGCCCATAGAACGTTGCAGCATTGTAACTTCAGAATGGCCGTCAAGTATCTGGCACGTTTCTTGTTTTCCCAGATATCTAAATAAATTCTAATGTATTGCATTAACATGATATTTCCTACTTTACATTCGAACACCAGTAGAACACCAGATGTTCTTACAAAAGCTTCGATCCAGAAGTTTTATTGTCAGTCCACACACATTTAAAATTCACATATACACATTTCGCTGTAAGATACAATAAATAAAGCGATTGTCTGAAATACCATGCTGTTTGAATCATCACGAGAAAAGAAAAATAAGAAAAAAACACAATAGATATCTTCCAGTTTAGAAGACACTATGTATAACAATAATCAATAATTATAGGGTATGTCTCAAACATTGTTTTCCCTCCACATAAAAGGGAGATTTACATATTTGGTAAGCTTCTATTATTTCCTTTGGTTTTTCAATTAAGGAAAAGTAATTCAGATTATACATGATTTCAAAGGTTTATTCACTTTGTCACGAAAATGCCTTAAACATTTAGTAGTTTAGTCAACATTGTGAGCCATTTTACCTTCTCTACACATATGCGCAATGTACATAGTGAATGGAAAAATCTGTTGTGTACCATTCACATGACTTTCTCCATATCCCTGCAACAAATAATTCTTAAAAAGCTTATACTTTTATTTACTTTATGCTAATCAGAAAAAATTAGCAGAAATAGTCTTATTACTCGCTTCCTTGTAAGTAGAAGCGAAATAAGGGACAGCCGTAGGTTAAAGTAATAGTCAAAAGCTGGTTGCTATGTCAATGAAGTTCCTTTGTTTATATGGATAGGAGTTGAAAGTTCCTGTATGAGAAAAGTATACGTTTTTCATAGCAGAAACCAAAAATAAGGAATGTCACAAAAACGACGAACTCCACGAAAAAAATGTATATAACATAAAGTGTGTGCTTTAAAGTGCTCTACATTTTTTGTGTAGTAAGTTATTGTCCATCTTTTACGGTTTAGCAGTCATTCAAAATTTAGTAAAATTCATCCTGAATAAACTACTTTTTTGAGAAAATCAAAATTTTCGAAAAAAGTTCCATGTAAAGGGTAGTTGGGGGTGGGGTGATTTTTCTCAAAATCTTCGTGTCGCATCCCTGGAAGATACTAAACTTAAATACCAAGTTTTACCGCATTTTACCGACTTTTCGTTTTTGAGTTATCGTGTTCACAGACACACGGACACAAGGACATACGGACACATGGACACACACACACACACACACACACACACGGACCTTTTTGTGAAAATGCTTTTTGTGGATATTGGGGGCCCTAAAACATATATTTCCGGTGAATTCTCGGTATCGAATTTTTGGTGGAGTGCAATACTTTCTCTATACACTATGTACATAGTGCGTATGGAAAAGGTAAAAATGTATGGTAATCTACCGAAAAATTAAATACAGAATTTCAACTGAAATACATATTTTGAGACATCCTACAAAAAAAAAAATGTCCTTATACGTTTCTGCTTGGATGTTTGTGTTTGTGTGTGTTTGTGTGTGTTTGTGTGTGTCTGTGTGTGTGAGTGTGTGTGTGCAGCATACTTCAAAAACGAAAAAGCGGTTAAATACCATACAAAAATAGGTGTTTAAGTTCAGTTTCCCTTATTTCCTTTCTACTTATAAGGAAGGGAGTACTAAGACCAATTCTGATAAAGTTTATTTCGATTAGCATGATGTAGATAAAAGAATAATGTTTTGTAAGGAAAGTTTGTTTGTGAAACAGCTAGAGAAAGCCATGTGAATGCAACTCATCAGATTAGAAAACCAAAAGCAATTAACATGTTTGCATTTAAAGGGTAGTTTGGGTCGTATCGCATTTTTGGAAGACGCTGAACTTAATTGCCTAGCTTTGTGTTTAACCGAGCTTTCACTTTTAATTATGCTGTTTACACACACACACACATACACATACACAAATATATTTGTCTAAAACTTTTATTTTTTTTTTCTTTTTAATTTCTCTAGCTCCGTATGTACAATGTACATAGGGATAGACAAATATTGTATTCCACCCAAAAATTCGATGTCGAGATTTCACTGGAAACACATGTTTTAGGGCCCCCTGAATCCCAAAAAAAAAAGCTTTTACAGAGACAGGTCCATGTGTGTGTTTTTATAGTGCTTAATGCCCGCTTTTTTATTATTATTATTATTATTATTATTATTATTATTAATATGTGCACTGCCTGCATCCATGCATGGTTTTTGTCAATGCATTTTAATGTTTTGAGATAATCCTACATTGGGTGTAGTCTCTAATGTTAAATAAGAACAGCACATACTCAATTGAAAAGCTAGTTATGAGCAATAGCGAAAGTTGAAGAAACTTTTTAATTACTTGTCATCTAAAAATGACCTTATTTTCTCAAAACGCTCTGTAACTAAGGGGAAAATAGTTAACGTTCTCACTCTGTTTACAGTAGGTGTATATCATCAGGGACCCTAGTAAAGTCCGGGTACTACAGCTCAATGAATGCGATTCCCTCTACGTTTTCGCTGATATGCAAGAGGTGTGGAACCAAGGTCGTTCCTAATACTGCCACTCACCGGTGTGTGCTTCGAATTTGCCCGTTGATTTCTGCAACTCTTTTATCGGACGAAAGATTATCTGCAGACGCGAAATACAGCGTTGGTTGGCCACCTGGTGCAAATACAAAGTTAAATTGGGACCTATAGCACAGCTGTTTCACCGGTTGTTTGGGACTTTTCTGCAATGTTGTATAAATTAATGTATTTGTTTCAGCATTTTGTCGTCAAAGTACTTATTTTTATAAATTCAACCATTATTAAATGTCGAACAACCTAATCGTTAAACAGCTACATCTAAAGTTAATGCTAATCCAAAGTTGTCGTCCTCCGTAGTCAAGGGGTGGCGTGCTAGCCTCTGGTTCCCAAGGTCTCGGGTTTCAACCCGGCGAGGGCGATGGGTTTTATTCTGGCGTAAAAATCCTTAGCATGCCTTTCTTCGGAAGGGAAGTAAAGTGTTTGTCCTATGTTGTAGATTTATGGCACATAAAACAACCTCAAGCCTAATAAACAGGCTTCTGACAAAATTAAGCGTCCATTAAAAAAACAACAAACAAACAAAAATGTTCTATTGCAATGCGAAGAAAAGCGTTTATAAATGAATATCTTCGTTGTGACTAGCACTTGTTTTAATCCTACATATTTTTATGTAAGAGCATATACTTAAAAACAGAAAAGCATATTAAAACCGATTTGACAGTACTTACTTCCGTTGGGAGAGGCTAATTTAACACAGGTATGTACTGAGAAACATAGATGGCGAGAAATATGAAACTTGCACTTTTGAAATATTTCTAAGAATGGATACTCTTCTGGGTATTTTTCGCATTTTAATTACTTTTTCAAATCCTAATTAGGCATGCTATATCTGAAATTCTTAAAGTCTTAATGGTAGTCATTCAATTATTCTTATTTTGTAGGTCTTCTTTGCAATGTTTTCTCTGTGCATTTCATTCTAGTTTTAGCCCGACGGACTTGAACTTATGATTATGAAAGTTTATATCTCAGCTGTTAAAAAGCAAGAAAAAGTGTGCTACCACAGCTCCTCATTAACCTGTAAACCTCTTTGCAGCTAACACTTCATTCCAGTTTTGATAAAACTCCTGAATTATCACGAGGGAGAAGATGTTTTAGGAACATTTTACTTAGCTGTAATCCATTCAGAATATGTAGTATGCTCAAAAGAAATACACCCAATTACGATGGAACAATAAATAAAAATAGTGAAATTTACAGATATCTACAGTAAGATATCTTTTTGAAGTTTGTTCCACTTACTGCACAAAACAGTGATATTATTACGATGTTTGAAAATTATAGCGTAGATTGTTTAATTAAAAGAACTAACCTTCCTAAGCTTTCGAAGTGAATTGTCAGGATCCCAAATTAATATAAATCACTGCTAATACTATAACAATTTAAGAAAACTGCAAAGACTCTAACACTCAAACTGAACTGAATTTTATTAACAATTTAAATAACATACTCGAAATAAATAAAGCCATATGAAACATAAAATGGTAATTTAGCTATTATAATAATATAATATGGCAAATTTGTGGCGTCAGTAGCTATTAAACCTTAAACAGCGTTACATTGCAAAATTGCAAAATGCAAAAGGGCAACAGTCAGAAAGCCCTTCGCCATAGCAAGAAACACACCCTGGGATCGAACACCGGATAGTATCAAAACCCATTAACTGACCCGTATAAGAAACCGGACTAACTGAAGCTAAGAACGTAACAGAGGGAAAATAATCTAATGTGTTTCATTCTCATGACTTTCTCTACCTGTTCTGCAAACAACTTATTCTTACAAAATATTATTTTTTTATCTAAATGATGCTTACTGAGATAACTTTAACAGAAATTGCCTCATTACTTATTGCCTTCTAAGCAGAAGGAAAATAAGGCTAAACTGACACTCAAATATTTTAAAATCTGGTCACTAATGTAAACAATTGTAGTTCGGGTCACTTTACATGACACGGTATAAAAATATTTAAGATATTTACATCAAAAATAAAATGTAGATTTCGAATTTTCTGGGAATAGCCTCTAAAGACGTATTTATTGTGGATGAATTTTGCTGAATATTGCAAAAAACTAATAAACCGCAAGACATAGTCAAAGACTTACTCATAAAAATGTTTATCTCGTTAAAACACACATATTTATTAACATATACATTTTTTTTTCGTTGAGTTGTCCGTTTCCGATATATTCCTTGTTTTTGGTTACGGTTTTAAAATACCTTTCTCAACGGGAATTTAGTAACTCCTCGTCATGTAAAGAGACAAATATCAAACAAGGAATAGCTGATAATAAGTTAGTAATTACTGTAGCTCCTCAAAAAGATATTTGTCCTCAGGGTAATACATAACCTATAAATGCTGTTGCTATAACTAAGAATAGAATTTAGCAAGAATTTTTAAAACATTTGAGTTATAACTTAAGCCTAGTGTATACCCATTTCTCTTCTACTTATAAGCAGCAATTAACACTACAATGTTTGCTGTCTTGTGATTATTCTGAGTATCACGAAATATAAAGCAAGATCAGCTGAATAGTCTTTTTTTTCTTTTTTCCAGTTTGCTTTTTCATCCATGGCAACAGAAGTAAATTTCATTGATTAAGAATAAACTGTAATGGGCTGCTCTGCTGCTTCGAAAATGTTTCGAAGTGGCAAAACCGTGCAATTTTATCATTAGCATCCTGATCAATCAATGAACATTGGAAAAGTGCGGGTACTAAGCAAATGTGGAACAGAGTAAAACGAAGGCTCCAAGCGAAAATCCAATTATGAAGTACACACCTACATGGGATATCCTTTGATATTATATGTACCTTACAGACGCGTGAATATTCATTCGTCTACTTTGGGGAAAAATTCACAAAGAGCAAATACATGAAAATCAGCGTTAACAAACTCCGAGGCATCAATTAATGGTTTCCCTGTTTACTTGGACTCCCAAATGGAAACACGTGTGCAAACATATAAATACATCGTATCACCTGTCAAATGAATTAATCCTTCTCTCTGAAGAGCAGCATTTAATGTTTACTTCATTTTAAGCCACACGTGTAACCTAGCCATATGTACTCGTAAAATTATTATTCTTTGCCTATCCCTGAGACAGGACTAGCAGATCAAATACTCTTTATCTACTCTACTACTACTACTACTACTACTACTACTACTACTACTACTACTACTACTACTACTACTACTACTATTACTACTACTACTTGTACTGCCACTACTACTATTCATATTTGTTGTTAATAAAATGACTGCCAGTTACATCATTAAACACTGAAATAGGTACCGATAGATACCTATAAAACATACTAGATCTTCATTTTGCTTTTAAAGATAGCTACTTATGTATACTTTTTACCTTAAATTCTTAAGTTGGCAACAATTAGAACCATTCAGTTTTAAATAGGTATGTGAAAATTCAAGGTCTGTTTCTCATTCTTACCTATATTTTCTTTCATATGTTATGTTTTTGGCATCCATTATTGAACCAAGCGGTACACACTGATAGTACCAGCCAAGACGCTTCACTGTATACAGAATATTCTGTTATTGCTTGTCATGGTAGTGAAAAAGATGCGCAGAACGTTGTGGGCGCAATACGAGGTGATTAGATAGAGCAGATAAGGCGAATCTCATTGTCGTGTCGTAATAGAGTCGAATTTCTACATAAATGCGAAACTTTTTGTCACGGTGCTTATTTACTTGTTTTTGCGAAACAAATATTGTGCCCCAAAACATCTCGTTGTTTTGAATTCCCCCAGAAATTTCGACCACTACTACTCTTCCCTTAAAACTTCCCCCGAAGAGTGTAAATCTGGGGAAAAATACCCCCATTTTGCAGCCCTACTCTGAGAGCCTTTATCGTGAATGAACTGCTTTTAACTTATTTCTTGTGATTTGGCTGCAAATAATTCAAGGTAGGAAAATATGTTCATATATTTATATTCCCTCTCTACTGCTTACCCATGCTACGAGTAGATAACCGAAATGTTGAATTTTTTATTCAAAATGCAGCTTTCACCGTAATGCAGATTTTAAATATCCTAACGCAAACAACTACAAAAAAAAAGTTTTTTTGGTACTAGAATGTAATAGAATAGCTTTTAATGATAGATGATATTACATTTAGATGTGCTACATTCACATGAGTTTCTCCATCTTTTCTGCTAACAAAATATTCTTATAAAAGATTATTATTCTATCTACTTCATGTAAGAGATTACGAAGAGCGACATCTTGACAATGTAAGCAACATTTTCTTAGTAACTATACAACCCAGTACGCTGAAATGTTTACAACATGTATGTGTAATATCCTTATAAAAGCGGAAATAACAGTTTCTCCAAAAGTTGAATAGTTTGGCAAACATATTTTTTTCTTGTAAAAAATCTTTCTACACTTTAAAATTTGCTAAAAATGTTGCCAAGTGCTAATTATTTTCAAAGCCTTTATTTTACTGTATGTAAAACACAAGCACAAAGTACTGCTAAAAATTTCATAAAATATTAACTGAGAAAATGTTCCTTATGTAAGGAACATTTGAACTTAGGGGAAATGAGTTCTCTTAAATTAAAGCATCATTAGAGGCCTTCTTATAATTTGATTCATCAGAATTCTAGCTATTATTTTCCTTTCGGTCTCTGTTTTGGACTGTTTTACTTGTATCATTTCATCTAAATTAAATTGCGTTTTATTTATGGACGCTCTATGATTGCTGTGGTTCTCAGTGTCCCATTCTATATTAGGCGTGAAAGACAGCTTACTTTTCTCAGAGACCTCTGTATCATTCTTAAGATTATTTTACATCTTGTAAATCTACTACATATGACCAACGCTTTATTAAGGCTTTTAATGCCCGAAATAATCCATTGCCCTCCACCGGGTTAGAACCCGCGACCTTGGGAACCAGAAGCAAGCATGCCACCTAGACCCTCTATTACCTCTAGACTCTTGTCGTCTTCGTGGTCCCGGAAAGAGCGCAGAGCATGACGTGGAAGAGCTTAATGACAACTAGGAGATGGACTATTGTTCAAACCTAACAGAGAAACTGTGTGTAGCCATTCCCATTTTAATACCTAACCTACTTCTAGGATAGACATCAGGTAATTTAAACTACACAATAAAAAAAAAACCTCACACTTTAACAATAATCCATAAATTGAACTCCCTTGATATTGAAATTCGGTTCTCTTTGCATGACACTGTGTGAAAAAGTAAAAAAGATGCAGCTTCCTGTTTGGGGAAAGCGTAGCAAGTTTAAAATTGAAGCCAATAATAAAGGAATATCTCAGAAATGGTTTGCTCGACAACAAAAATGTATGGGACATATCTTGTGTATTTTCACGAGATCTACATTTTATGTGCGCAAAGCTTTTGTTTATCTCTTACGGCTTACCAGTTGTGCAAAAGTCATTCAGATGTATTACCGATGAAAATTCAATATCGAGTTTTTGGGTGGAATACAATAAATATTTACCTACTATGTACATAATATGTAGCACATACGTGTAGAAAAAATAGAATCGAGAAAATTACGCCACTGAGTGGTATAAAAAGTTAATTTCCTGTCAGATATTAATATTATAATCTAAGAGGCAGAGTACAGAGTAGGTAGAGAAGACATTGTGTTCCACCCAAAAATTCGGTGTATGTATATATATATTTCAACGGAAGTACATGTTTTGAGCGTTTTTAATAAAAGGTCCATGTGCATGCTTGGGCATGCATTACTCATGATCAAAAAGTCGGTTAAACAATGAAATGAATATTAAAATTCTGTATTTTACAAGGATGCGACTCAAAGATTTAAAAAAAAAGAAACACTCTAAACTAGCTTTTGCATGGATAGCGTTTTAAAATTGTTATTTTCTCAGAAATGGCTCTAACAAATTTAATAAAAATATCTTATATTTAAGATAGTTTATGTTAAATTACATGCATGTCTTGTATTTTATGGGAATAGTTTCTGAAGTACCGTTCATTCAGGATAACCTTTACATAGTTGGTAAATCATAAGAGAGAGGAAATCTTACTACACAGAATTATGGATTTCATTAAAATATAGTTTATGTGAAATACATTTTGTGTTGCAGTGTTAAACTTTTCCGAAACATTTATTGGTTTCAATTATCAAAAACTTATACACTTCTAAAATGTAAAACCATTATTCTTTTTTCTTTCTCCTGTCAATCAAAGAAAACGGAATGTCAGTGCCTCACATAACGACAAGTTTTTTTAAAGAAATGACTGTCGCTTTAGCCTAATGTATTGCCTTATTCTCGCGATTTACAAGAAAGTACTCATTATTGGTTTAAATTTTAAGCTAATTAACATTTTTATGTTGAAAAATCACCTTATTTTCATATTTAATGTTCTTTTAATTCCTGGAAAGCAAAATAAAAGTGAACTTTTAAAAGCTATTTGCTATGTGAATCAAAATCAAACATCTTTTAAAAGACCTAACTGTTGCTTTAGACCAGTATTCCCTTATTTCCCTTCTACTTACAAGAAGGTAAGTAATAAGAACATTTCTACTAATCATTATTTCGATTAGATACAGTAATATTTTGTAACAGTAGGTTAAAGAAAAAGTCGTATGAATGCAACACATGAGTTAATTTAGGTAATCTCAAAACACGTATTTCCGCTAAATTGTCAGTATCGAAGTTTTGGGTTGACAGCAGTACCTATTATGAAAATTATATGTAGATGGAAGAAAAGTGAAGCCTCCAGGTTTAAAAAATCTAATTGTTCCATTCATATGGGTTTCTCTAGCTGTTAAACAACCAACTTTCCTTACAAAAGGTTATTCTATTATCTATGACATGATAATCAAGGTAAACATTAGTCAAAATTGCCTTATAACTTGCTTCCTTGTAAGCAGAAAAGACATGAGTAGCATGGCCTGCTTTAAACAAGAGAGCTGAAACGAAATATCACCTCCTGCATGAGAAACCAATAAAATTGAAACTAATAACAATATCTCTAAAACGAAAATAACTTTTCTCGGGCTATCAGCCAGGTGAATTCTGAAATAATTTCCAAACTTTCAAGAGCTCTCATCTTCAGGGAATGATGTAAAGACTCCGGGTACGCCTTATATATAGTAGTCCGGTGGGGGGGGGGGGGACCGGCCAGATGCCGCTCTGTGATTGGCCCGGGTCCGGCATGGGAGGCGTTGACTAGGAGCCAATGGTCTCCGTTGCCGGGACGGACTGCTCTGATTGGCCCGTTGCCAGATGTGAGCCTGTATTAAAACTAGGGCTAGCTTTTGGCAGTTTCACAAATCTTTGCGAGTGTTTGCTGAGCACCGAACTCCAAATGCCATTCACCTGCAAGCCGCTGTCTGTGTTTATGTTATTTTCTTCGTATTTAATAGCTATGGCTTCTTTGATGGAGCGGTCCCAATAGCTTGAAGACTTAAAAACATGGTGGTTGTGTCGTCCAGTCTCGGTCTGTGTCCTTCTTGGATGCAGTGCTCCGCAAGACCAGATTTTTCTGGGTACATCAGGCGGATGTAGCTCTCATGCTCTTTGCATCTTTGTTCAATCGTTCTCCCCGTCTGTCCGATGTAGGCTCTACCACATACCCAGGCTCTACACGGTATACCCCAGGAGTCTTGAGGTCGAGGGAGTCTTTGACCTGTCTTAACATATTTCGAATTTTATTGGGTGGCTTGTGTATGGTCTTGATGTTGTATTTGCCCATAGTTCTACTCAGTTTACCAGAAAAATGACCTGTATATGGGAGGTAGGCTTTACGTTGTTTCTTCGTCTCTTGTGACTCATCTAGCTGGGATGCATTACGCTGTGCACAGTTTGTACTGACAGAGGCCCGTTTTAGTGCCTTGTTGATGCTACTCTTGCTATATCCATTTTTCTCTAGGATGGTTCTGAGATACTGAAATTCTTTAGCGAGGTTTTCACTGTCTGAGATGGCTATTGCTCTGTGTGCAAGCGTCGATAGAACTGTGTTTCGTTGAGCTGGGTGGTGGCAACTGTTTGCGTTTAAATATAGATCGGTATGTGTGGGCTTCCGGTACACACTATGGCCCAGGGAACCATCGTGCTTTCGGCGTACTAATATGTCCAGGAATGGTAATTTCCCTTCCTGTTCAATTTCCATAGTAAACTTGATGTTTGGATGCTGACTGTTTAGATGGTTCAAGAAGTCCTGTAGCGTGTCTTCCCCGTGAGGCCAGATGACGAAGGTGTCGTCCACGTATCTGTAGAAGGCAGCCGGCTTTAGAGTTGCTCAAATGCTTCCATGTAAAAATTAGCTATGGCTGGTGAGAGAGGAGAGCCCATGGCCACTCCATCTGTTTGCTCGTAATATTGTCCGCAGTAAAGAAAGTAGGTCGACGTGAGCGTGTGCTTGAATAATGCAATGACCTGCTGGGTGAAGTGCGGTTCTAGGAGCTGGAGAGAGTCTAGCAGCGGGACCCTGGTGAACAGAGACACCACATCAAAACTGACCAGTAAATCACTCGGTTTCACCCTTAATGTCTGAATCGTCTTTACGAATGCTGACGAGTTGACCACATGATGAGGGCAGGTTCCTATCAATGGCTGCAGCAACTTGGTGAGGTGTTTTGCAAGGTTGTAAGTGGGGCTCCCAATAGCGCTGACGATTGGCCGAAGTGGCACACCCTCCTTGGGCACCTTGGGCAAGCCATATAGTCTCGGAGGAACAGCTGCAGGTGTGGTTAGAGCCTTGATGGTTTCAGCGGGAAATTGTGTCTTCCTCAGAAGAGCTGAAGTTTTCTTAACGATGGCTGCCGTAGGGTCACGTTTAGGTGGCCGATATGCTGGGTCCTGTAGAAATTGTGAAATTTTGTTATGGTAGTCCTCACATGAAAGAACCACTGCAGCGTTTCCCTTGTCCGCTGGTAGAATGAGTACATTCTCGTCGTCTCGTAGAGATTTCAGGGCTGTTCTTTACTCTTTGGTGATGTTGGATTTTGGCGGAGCTGCTTTCTTTATTGCAAGCACTGTTTCCTGCCTGATGTCATCTGCAATTTCTTTAGGCAATGTTTGAATTGCCTGTTCTACCCCGCTGATGATGTCGATCACAGGAATTTTCCATGGAGCCGGTGCGAAGTTCAACCCCTTCGCTAGTACTGAGATCGAGTCCGAGTCCAGTTCCTTGTCTGACAAGTTGATGACGACTCGATGATGCTCTAATGTTGCTGGGGGATCTTGTGTTACGGCTAGGCGCGCAAACTTCCTGGTTTGCCTGGCCGTTGATTTTGATAGCTGTAAGTCTGCGCGTGCTGTTGTCGAAGCATCGGTCCAATCCCAATCCGATGGGGCAATGCGCGAAGCAATATCCAGGTGTAGGGTCAATAGGTCCCGGTCAATTTTATCCAAAACATATCGTGCATAATGCAGTCTCTCTCTTACCAGTGTCATGCTGGTGCGTCGAAGGATCCTCTCCACTGTCTTGTTGTGGACTGGGTATCGTAAAGTGGCGAATCCTGGAACCACGTTCCGGTCTCTGCATCTCATCAGGAAGGCCAGGTTGACCAGCTGATTGGCCTTCTTCAAACGTAGGTCTTCAAACTGACGAATACTGTGGTAGACTGCCTACCCGTAGAGGTGTGTGAACCATGGCTTGAAGCTTTCCTGGCGGCGGTATGAAAATAACTTTTCTCGGGCTATCAGCCAGGTGAATTCTGGAATAATTTCCAAGCTTTGAAGAGCTAACGTCGCTCTCATCTTCAGGGAATGATTCATGGTTCATCTCTAAAACGGTCAGCTTAAATAAAAAACGTATATGATTAAAGAGGTCTACAGAGCCTATTCCCAGATAATTCAAAATATACATTTTATTTGTAATAAATATATGACATCTTAATCTAAATCGGTAGAGCAATTTCTTAGAAAAACAACATTTTCAAAAAAGGGTAGTTTGTGATGGGGGAATTTTCTTGAAAATCTTCGTATATCATCCTTGGAAGATACTTTAGATAAATACCAAGTTGGTATTTAACGGTCTTTACGGTCCACAGATACACACACTCACATACATTCATATACACACAGACATATACACGGACTTTTACTAATTTTTTTTAACTCAGGGGACCGTAAAACATATATTTCCGGTGAAATATCGGTATTGATTTTTGGGTAAAATAAAATACCTTCTCTATACACTGTGTATATAATACGTGAAGAGAAAGTAACAATCTAATGCGTTCCATTCACATGACTTTCTCTACATCTCTGTAACAAATTGTTGTTGAATAACTTATTCTTCTGCTACCTGCTAAGCGAGATAAACATTAGCAGATATTCTTTCTTGTAAGTAAAAAGGAAACTTTGAAAAACACTAAGCTTGGATAGTTAAATTGTGTAAAGCTGGTTGTCATCTAGATGAAATCCGTTTCTTTGCATGTCCAGGAGCTGGCAAATATGTTAAAGGTTTAAGTAATTGAAACCAATAACAGGAATATCTATAAAACGGTCATCTCTACATAAAACACGTATATAACGCCAAGTATGTGATTTAACGAGGTCTACATTTTTTGTGCAGGAGTTTTTCTCTATCTCTTACGGTTTAACCGCTATACAAAATTCTGCAAAAGTCAATCAGATTAATAGGTCTTCAGAGGCTATTTCCAGAATATTTAAAATATATATTTTTTATCATGTGAATATATTTAATATACATATTTTTATCAAACTCGTTATAGCCATTTTGGAGAAAATAAAAATTTTCGAAAATGTTTTCCTTGTAAAGGGTAGTTTAGGGAGGGGTGGAATTTTCTTGAAAATCTTCGTGTCGCGTCCTTGGAAGATACTGAACTTATATACTAAGTTTGGTGTTTTAGCAACTTTTCGTCTTTGAGTTATCGTGTTCACAGACAGACAGACACACACAGACACGCCCACACACAGACACGCGGACACACATGGACCTTTTTCTTAAAATGTTTTTTTTATATATATATATATATATATATATATATATATATATATATATAGGGGACCCTAAAACGTCTTTTCCCGTGAAATCTCGGTATCGAATTTTGGGGTGGAATGGAATACCTACCTTCTCTATACACTAAGCTCACAGTACGTGAAGAGAAAGTAAAAATATGATGTGTACCATTTACATGACTTTCTCTATATCTCTGTAATAAAAAACGTTTATTCTTCTATATACAGCAAGCTAATCGAGATAAACAGTAGCAAAAATTGTCCTTATTATTGGTCCCTTGTAATTAGAAGGGAGAAAATCTAACGTGTATCATTCACGTGATGTCCTCTAATTGTTTGGCAAACAATCCATTTATTTAAAAGATTAATACATAAGGTATTTTAATCAAAATCGTTACAGTAAAGGGTAGTTTGGGGTGGAAGGGATTTTCTTCAAAATCTTCTTGTCGCATCCTTGGAAGATACTCTACTTAAGTACCAAGTTTGGTATTTAACCGACATTTTATTTTTGGGCTATGCTGCCCCCTCCGCCCCCCCCACACACAGACCACACGAGCCTTTTTCTAAAAATGCTTTTTTTTGGATTCAGGGGTCCTCAAAAACATATATCTCTGGTGAAATCTCGAATCGAATGTTTGGATGCAATACAATACCTTCTCTATACACTATGTATATAGTATGTGTAGAGAAAGTAAAAATGCATCTCTTGGATTCAGGGGACCTCATAACATATATTTCTGGTGAAATCTCTACATGGAATTTTTGGGAAAAACACAATACCTTCTCTATCCTCTATGTACATTGTGAGAATCTAAAAAGGAGAACCTAAAATAAAAATATAGATTTCTCATGCCACCTAATTGATGTTTACAAGCATGGCGCACAAACATTATTTTTGTTCCATAAACATGGCGACAGCAATATACACTACGCGTTTTGTGTGTAAGTAATTGAGTTGCTTTGTGGATGGAGCATTACAATGGAAACGTAAAGAGTTCCTTTTGCAGAACGACGTTTGTTCCACGCCAGTCAGAACCAGTCCCAACTTCAATTATTAGTGATCGGAATAGGTAAAGGGTTGTTGCCCCACATTTGCACGCAGTTTCAAACAAATAACCAACCACTTTTGGTTCTACAGAAATACTCAAGGCCGTTTAAACTCGACAGTACGTCAGATATCTTGTTAAAGCTTTAGATAACTACATATACAATAATAGTTATTATCACAATGCATTCTAGCTTTCAAGGCTATTTAAGTAACAATTGGTTACTGTCTAAAATCATTGTTCTAATATTACTTGATACATTTTTCAATAAATACATTTAAAATAAGTCTTTCACATCATATATTATACAACTTTTAACTTTATTATTGTAGAAAAAGCATTATTTGCTCTACACGTACTATAGACATAAATAGCGTATAGTGAAGGTATATTGTATGCACTAAAATTGATACCGAGATTTCAACGGATATATATGTTTTGAGTAACCCTGAATAAAAAAAAAATCATTTCTAGAAAAATGTCCGTGTGTGTGTGTGTGTGTGTGTGTGTGTTTGTCTGTGGGCAGGATAGCGCATGAACGAAAAGTCCGTTAAATACCAAGCTTGGTATTTAAATTTAGTATCTCCCAAGGATGTGACACGAAGATTTTCAAGAAAATTCTCCCTTTCCCATTTATACATGGAAACATTTTCGAAAATGTTGATTCTCCATATAAAATGGCTATGATGATTTTGATTAAAATATCGCATATTAAAGATGTTTACATCACAAATAAAATATATATCTTGAACTTTCTAGGAATCGTCTCTGAACTCTGGATGAACTTTTCGGAATTTTGCATTACTGGTAAACCGTAAGAGTTATTCAAAGATGCTTAAAAACTGCAGAACTTATTAATAAACACAATTTATGTTATATATATTTTTTTGTAGAGTTGACCGTTTTTAGATATTCCTTGTTATTATTTTCAGTTTTAAAATAATTATACTTTTCTCATACGGGAATTTACCAACTTCCTTGCCATACAAACAAAGGAACTTCAATCACATAGCAACCAGCTTTTAAAATGTTGACTATCACTATCACTATATCCTATTTCCCTTCGACCATTTCTACTAATTTTTTTCTGTTAGCATGAAGTAAATAGAACAATAAGCTTTTTATCAATAATTTGCTGCAGATATATAGAGAAGGGCATGTGAATGTAACACATGAGATTTTTTTAATGGTCTTCAGAATTATTGATATTTCAAAATTTAATAATCAGTTTCTCAAAATTTGAGCTTTTCCCAAAAGTATCTCATTATTTTCTTTAATATACTTGTGAGAGGCAGAATAAAATCTTTGAAACAAGTTGATAAAAGTAAAAGTTGAAGTGTGCCATTCACATGACTTTTTGTATCTCATCGGCAAACAAGCTATTCTAACAAACAAATGGTTAACTACACAAAAAATATATTTGACATACATTTTATGTCTTAACGAGATATATATTTGTTATGTCGTAAGTTTTTCTTTATCATTTATGATAGTCAGATGGGCAAAATGATCCATAATGAACAGGACTATAGAGGCCAATCCCAGAAAATTCGAGATACGCATTTCATTTGTGATGAACATATCTTAAACATAAGCTATTTTAATCAAAATACTTTAGCACCATTTTTTAATAAATTTAACATTTCCAAAATTTTTTCCATGTAAAGGGAGTTCGGGATTGGAGATTTTCCTGAAAATCTTATGTCGCATCCTAAGACTATGCTGAACTTAAATGACTAATTTGAAAAGTTTTATTCAGTTATGCGTCACAAACACACACACATTACACCAAACTTTTTCTAAAACTGTATTTTTGGATACAGGGATATTCAAAACATGCATTTCCGGGGAAATCTTTGCATCAATTTTCCGTATTATGGAATATTTTCACTACAAAAATGTACATTACACATAGTAGATAAATTAGAAATTGCATTATTTGCAATATTTTCAGGATGGACAAATAGTAAAGTACCCTTTCAGAAACAAAGTGTTCATTAGGAAGTGCCTATTATTAAGCAGGCGCCTGTCCATTTGAAACTTAACATAATTTATCATTTAAATTTGGCAAATGCAAAAGGCATGACTATTTTGTTTGTGGATAAATAATTAATTTATTATGAAATATAAGTTTTTACTTTATCGGCATGTGCTATCTACAGAGTGTATATAGAAATTAACGCATTCCATACAAAAATTCGATGTCGAGATCTTACCGGAAATATAAGATGGCATTTTTAGAAAAAAGTTAGTGTGTATATATCTATCTGTGGGCGTGAATGTGTCGCAGGACGGACTTGTTAAAAAAATACAGTTAAATACCAAATTGGTATTTAAGATTAGTGTTCTCCAGGATACGTAACATATAATATAAATTATTTAGGAAGAATCGGAGAATTACCTTATGCTAAATATCAAGATTGTGATTTTGAACTAACGCACACTAGATACAATGTTCCTTTAAGCAAAAACGTTTCTGAAATCGATATATTTCTTCAGAAAGGGAGCTTTAAGCCAGTCAGGTTTCTCTCAAAAGCGCTATGTTTCTGTTTATCTTAGATTTGAAAGTTATGGCGTATGATAATACAAAAACTTTTACAGAAAATCCAAATGTGAGTTTACTACTTTCCTAATTTTACATTTAAATAAGCTATATATGTTTTCAGTTCTGTGTTATTTGCACATGCTTAATACAATAAATGGTTCGGTAAGATTACTCAGTTTTATATAGTTCTTTCTATACAACAACCAATGAAATTAATTAAATTATTCATAAGTAGTATTTATAATAAGCAATAGAAAACAGGATTAGCTTAGATGAGAACAGGAGCATTACGTTTGAAAGGGATGGGATTCAATGAATTAGAAAGTTATATTTTATGCGGAGAGTAAGACAATATTGTTCACTGTTTAAGTGAGTGTAAAGTAATTGGAGGAAGTAAACTTGGGAACACAATTAGGATAGTATACCAGGGAAGATCTCAGCGATGAAAACTTTGAATGTTAAGGGAAAGAGAGGAATTACAGAAATGGGGAATTATTTGGAAAGGGGAAAAAAAAAAACAAAAAAAACATGGAGAATGAGATGAGGTAGAGAAAGAGAAAGAAGCTACATTTGCTGACAGTCATGCGACAGACATGCGACCGCATGTGAGGTTTGTGGTAGATAAAGCGGTGCTGGGGCGGGTTTTCTCCTGGTTCTCCGGTTTCCCGCGCCATCGAATTCTACCGGTACTCCACCTTCATTCATGTATCATCAGTGTCACCGTCTGCGGGGCCATAAGGAGTTAAAGCGGACGTTAAACACTACCAAAAGAAAATGTTAAACAGATGTAGCGTCTGAGATGTACTTAAACCTAATTGTACATTAGCGTAAGCAGTATAGTTGAAGTAACAGGACATGATTTTGTAAATAATAGAAAATGAACCTATGTGCAACTAAAAGGTGTTGTTGTTGTCACTTCACATCTTTGAAAATTCCAGTCCTCAATTGTTGTTGAAATTTTACAGATGTGTGAGTTTTGTTAGGCATCTGAATGCTTTATTTTTAAGTTCAACATATTTATCAATACATCCTTTCGTCATCCCTTGTCAGAAAACTCTTCAGGGAAGTAGATATCGCTAACAGTTGAAGAGAGACAACTCGCAAGTGCTATAGAGCAAGCGTAAAGTACAAAACGTACCTTTCGATACGAGAGTGCTGGTAGAAGCAGAGGAATGTTTTAAAGGAAAAATTACGTTATTTCAGTGGCTCTGTGCTTAACAGTTAATGTGTGTTCGGGACCGGCAGGACGACAGTGCACTTAGTTCATTTGGGACGACCATGAGCACGTATGTATTAATTACACATTCAGCATCCGTCGAGAACTCCCTCCACACAACCGAGGGCAGCAATGGCATATGGGACAACGCGCTTCATAACACCAACGTTGTGTATTTCCGCTCAAAGTTGTTGAACCATAGTAACCACAGTAAAATCAAGATTAAGTTAAGTCATTTATAGTTACTTCCTCTACAATTACTTATACGGTGTAAACAGAAGGTATTGTATTCCACTCAAAATTCGATACCGAGATTTCAATGGAAATGCATGCTTTGGGACACTCTGGAACCCAAAAAAATAGGATTTTTAGAAACGCGTCTGTGAGTATGTGTTGTAAATACCAAATTTAGTATTTAAGTTAAGTATCTTCCAAGGACATGATACCAAGATTTTCAACAAAATCCCCAAATATCATTTACATGGAACGTTTTTCGAAAATTTTGATTTTTTTCAAAAGTGGCTCTAACGATTTTGATCGAAATCTTTTACATTTAAGATATTTACATGAAAATAAAATGTTTATGAAA
Organism: Hymenopus coronatus; assembly: GCA_030762935.1. NCBI lineage: Eukaryota > Metazoa > Arthropoda > Insecta > Mantodea > Hymenopodidae > Hymenopus > Hymenopus coronatus. The sequence goes on along the minus strand of CM060897.1, from coordinate 127,957,573 downwards.
ATAGCCTCTAAAGACCTCTTTATTATGGATGAATTTTTCTGAATTTTGCATATACAAAAAGAGATAGACAAAAAATTCCTACATAAAAACATGTAGCTCGCAATTTATGTCATATACTTTTTTTTCGTGGATTTGACCGTTTTCGAGCTATTTTTTGTAATTTTTGTTTCTCATACGTGTACTTGTCACTGCTTGGCCACACAAAGAAACGGATTTCAATTCCATAGCAACCACATTTTAAAACATTTGATTGTCGGTTTAGCTTAATGTAGCCCCTTATTTTCCCCCTACTTATAAGGACATAAGTAATAAGATCGGTTCTGCTAATGTTTATCTCGATTAGCATAAAGTAGGTATCTGCAGTAGCTATTATTCAATCTTATGTATTTGCAGTTTTAAGAACAGTTTTAAGGGAAGTTAATTAAATGTCAATACATACTAATCATTCTTTTCATTTTATTACTTAACTAAGCCCTTAAAAGAACATTTTTAAATCCAAATAAAAAAACAAAAAATTTAAGATTACGCTTTTTAACAATAATTTGTTACAGATATGTAGAAAAATTCATGTGAATGGAGCACATCAAATTTTAGTTTAGTTCTCCATCATAATAAATAGGGAAATGTATTCCAACCCAAAATTTCACGAGAATATATATTTTGGGTTCCTCACTGACTTTAAAAAAGAAAGAAAGAAAGGAAAAGGTTTGTGTGTGTTCGTGTCCGGAGTGTATGTATCTCTGAAAAACATAACTCTAAAGCGAAAACTCGTTTAAATCTACTGAGAAAGCAGCAACAGTACTGGCCAGAATGACGTAACCACCGTTCGCTAATTTATACCACTTACCAATGTATTACAAAAACGTTAATCATATTCGTATTTAGTACAAATTTTGGAGACAATATTTTTGACTATGTTCTAATAGCAGCTATAAGTATATTTTCAAGAAAACCTCTAACTCAAAAAAGCCTTTAGATTTTGTAAATTTGATTTTCTTAAATATGACTAACAATTTTGGTTAAAGAACCATATACCTTGGTATTTAAGACACTTTCATAAAATTAAATATATCTATAAATAACCTCTAAATCCCTCTTCATTCTGCATGACTGACATAACTGTTAAACTAAATGAATAAGGAGGACAGAAGCTAACGGCATTAGGTAGCGGCCAGATCTTAAAACAATTGGCAATCGCATAAGCCTACTCTATTCTTCCACTAGGACTTATGAATAAAACTTTTTAAAAATATGCGTGCCTCAAAACATGACGCAGATAGCAGTATAAGCTTTTCAAGTATAGTCTGTTGTAGAACACGTAGAGAAGTTCTTGTAAATGCAACACATGCTATATTTTCCCCTTTCTTTTGCTTTATCTGCCGCTTACACAGAGAAATCCTTGTATTCCATAGAACATTCCATTTCTCTTATTCAAAAAGGAAGTTTTTATAAAGTTAATGCTAAAAGTAGGTCTTTTACCAGATATTAGTAGAGTTAAAAGCAGAACATTCTGAAACTCAGTGTTATAATATTATAATACTCCAAAGTAGCTAACTTTGGGTTATGCGTCTACGCCTTCATTCAAATCGACTATAATCCTGAAAGCTCGTATCGATTCATAAAATAGCAGATGATTTGAATGTCACGAACATGGAATCTGTTAACCAGACGAATTTATACAATTAGCGGAGAGAGCAAAGTTACATCTGCTACACTGCCTCCGTTGCATTGAATGTTTTCGTCGTGTACGGGTAAGTCATCATGGTGTCAGCATTGGTGCAAAGCAAGGCAGCAACTGAATATTGCAGACAATTAAACATAAACTCCGTGAAATAAATAAAACAATCTATTTATAATTATAATATGCCTATAAATATTGAAAACAGTCTAAAAAAGGGTATATGACACATGTATTAAATTGTTTTATATTGTGCCTACGGCCTCGTTTGCAAGCTTCCGACTCAGAATATGAAACACCATTTTTACCACGTGTATCATAAATAACTATTTACATTCTCTACAGCTTCTCTCAAAATTCAGTAAAGAAGTGACACAAAAAACAAATAAAAATGTGCTTTGAAGTCCTCGGACGCCATTAACCAATCTGGTGAATACGCGGATGTTTTAAGCAATTCAAATCTCAATTCCACAATTTTCGCCATCAAAACTGTGCAGATGAGTACCCTTGAATTGTCTTGATGGAAGAGAATCTTTTTCTTTGCCACATAAGGGCGTTGCTTTTTAATTTCTCTGTTAATCTGGTGCAATACGATGCACAATACTCTCCATTTATCGTTCCTCCTTTCTGTAAATAATCAATGTAGATGATTCCGCGTGCATTCCAAAAAACTAAGGCCATTACCTTGTCTGCAGATTTCACCACCTTGGCCCTCTTTGGAGCCAATTTGCCTTTAAAAACCCACTGATCTGAATGTACTTTTGTCTGTGGATTGTAGTAGTGTATCCATGTTTCATTCACAGTTATACATTGACGAGAAACTCGTCAGCGTTGCGGCTGAAAAGTGCCAAACCAGCTTCCCAATCGATAACAGGATTACGTTTATTTTCCATTGGGAGTAAACGCGGCACCCATCTTGGCAGGACCTTTGTCAGACCTAATTTTTGGTGCAAAATTGAAAACACTATAACTCCATGGCACGACAGCTCACGGGGAACCTTGGCCTGTACCTTTTAATATGCCTGTGACCTCAAGAATTTCGTGAGCTTTGATTCGAAGATCATTCAAAACCATATCCTGAATTTTGTCATTAATTTCGGAGGAAGTCACTTTTACTGGACGTCCGGAACGGTATTCTTCATTTGTGGATGTATGACCACGTTTAAATTCATTTATTCAATTGTAAATTGTTGCAATCAGAGCAGCAGATATGCCTTAAAATTCATCAAGTATCCCTTTTGGTGTAAAGCCTTTAAAATAACAAGTTTTAATTACCGCAGGAAATTCGTTCTTTTCCATCTTTCTAAATAAGCACAAGATTTTTTTATACAATCGCCTATGATAAGGAAATCACGAGATGGATATAGCTGAAACTTTTAATTACCATTTAATAAGAGACGCGGTTACAAAATACAAACATTTTTCGATGCTCGTATGAGTTAATTTTTACTTTCTCGACATAATATATAGGCAGAAAAAGTATTGCATTCTACAAAAAATTTCCATACCGAGATTTCACTCTAAATACACTACATGCAAAAAATGGATTTTTAAAAACATATCCCTGTGTATGTATATTTTTGCGTGTGTGTATATATATATATATATATATATATATATATGTGTTTGTGTCTATGATAAACATAACTCAAAAACGAAAAGTAGTTTAAACACCAATCTTGATAATTAAGTTCACATCTCCCAACATTCTGACACAATATTCAAGAATATTCTCAAACCTAAACTACCCTTTACGTGGAAAAATGTTCAACTATTTGATCTTCTCAAAAATTGCTCTAACGATTTATATTAAAATGCTACATAGTAAAGATATATACATGGCAAATGAATAGAATTAATTTTTAAGAATGGGAAGAGAAAGTCATGCGAATAAAACACATTAGGTTTTTTTTTCCCCCAATAAGAGCCGCTTGATGTTTGTGATTCATTGTTTTTAATATGTTCACAATGTATTGAACCATTTCATCGTTGCTTTTTATTTTCAATTTATTATTATCATCATCTTTTGAGTTTACCTTTACCAAAAAGAGATTCAACAAAACTAGGACGCAAACAAGAAAAGAAAGGACATTCGAGACCGTTTCGGGAAAAACAGAAAACAATGTAAGGTAATATTAGGAGTGAGAACATTTTTCATGGTGTATCTGCTAGGTTGCCAACCAAATGTATCGAGGAAACAAGAGAGTTGCGTATTTTAAAATTTGTTACAGTTTTAAGTGCACACATTAACAAATTTCTTTACTAGTACTATTTAATTAATTAAAATTCTAATGTGTTCTATTCGCATGGTAAACAAACTAAACTAACTATTCTTAAAAAGAATTATTCTCTGTTTTACATATTGCTAATCAAGATAAACACTATCATTATTACTTGCTTTCTTGTAAACAGAAGGGACACAAGGAAACACACAAGGCTAAAGCGATAGTCAATCTTTTAAAAGCTGGTCACAATGTGACACAATTGAGATTCGGTGATTTTTGTGTGGAAAAGGGTAAAACAAAGGGATATAAAACGAATGAGTAGATTCGGTTTGAGAAAAGTATGAGTATTTTAAAATTGACACCAGGAAGCAAGGAATATTTCGAAACTCTACAAAAAATGTGTGTGTGTAGTTTTTATCAGATTTACTTTTTTGTGTAATAACATTTTGTCTATCCCTTACGATTTACCAGTTATATAAAGGTCATCCGAAATGTAGAGGTCTTCAGAGGCTATTCACAGAGAATTGAATATATAAATTTCATTTGGGATGAAGATACTTAAACATATAAGTCTTATAGTCAAAATTGTAAGAACTTGAGAAAATCAACATTTTCGAAAAGTGTTGCAGTAAGTTTAGGGTACGAGATTTTCTTCAAAGTTTTCGTGTTGCATCTTTGGAGTATGCTAAAGTAAAGTATCAAGGTTGGCATTTAACCAATCATCATTTTAACTTTCTCTACATAGTACCCACATTATATGTAGATGGAGAAGGTATTGCACTCCATCGAGAAATTCGATACCGAGATTTCACTGGAAATAGGCGTTTTAGGGTACCCTGTATCCAAAAAGTGCATTTTAAGAAAACATTTCATATGTGTGTCCGTTTGACCGTGTGTCTGTGAACACGATAACTCAAAAATGTGAACCCGGTAAAATACCAAACTTGGTATTTAAGGATGCGACACGAAGATTTAGAGGAAAATCCTCCCCAGCCCAATACATAAAAATAAAGTCGAAAATGTCGATTTTTTTAAAAAATGGCTCTAAGAATTTTGATTAAAATGCCATATATTAAAAATATTTACATGGCAAATAAAATGTATATCTTGAATTCTCGGGTAATAGTATCTGAAAACCTCTTTATTCTTTATGAATTTTGCAAAACTGGCAAACTGTAAGAGATAGAAAAAAATTAAAAAATTACTACAGAAAAAATATAGATCTGGTTAGAACACGTAATTTATATCATATAATTTTTTTTTGTGGTGTTCACCATTTTTGAGATGCCTTGTTGTTGGTTCGAGTTTTAAAATACTTTTAACTTTTCTCATATAGGAATTTGTAAACTCCTGGCAATGCATATAAAGAAATTTCAACCACATAACAAACAGCTTTTAAAGGATTTGGCTATCGCTTTAGCCTAGTGTATTCCCTTATTTCCCTTTCACTTACAAGGAAGCCAGTGATAAAGATATCTTCTGCTATTGTTTATCTGGATCAGAATGAAGTGGGTAGACGGATAAGAATAAGCTTTTTAACAATAATTTGTTACAGAAATGTAAAAAGATAATGTGAATAGAACAATATGCTTTATTTAGTTATGCTATTCACTCACATACATGACCTGACATGGAATTCTTTTTTAGTTTCAGTTGATCTCAAAAACATATATATCTCCGGTGATATCTTGACTTAGAAGTTTTGGATGGAATAAAGTACCTGTGTGCTTAATATGGATTTGCATAGTAAGTGTAGAGAAAGTGAAAAAGTGTTCCAAGTACATGACTTTCTCTGCCTGTTCTTCTATCTGTTTCGCGATACCCCAGCATCATTCCCGGTCTACAGTCACCCTAAATGAACATAGGAGTACATTATGTTTCCCCTCGTCTTCAGATGCTCGAAAATAAAAGGATTTTTCCTTAGTGTTCGAGCTTTACTAATTACTAATAGAAAACAACAGTTGTATGGCATCTATGGATGATTGGGCACAAATATTAATACCAACATTGATTCTTCCAGAACTACCGAAATTATAAAACGTAATTTCAATCGTTTATTAAATTCCAAGGTAAACAGTGTACAAATGTATATGTATCTCGCTGTAGCTGTGTATTAAGTTTATTTCGCAAAATATTGCTGTTTATAATTAAAGTAACTTCATTACATATCTCTGATCTATTTTCTCATACCGTTTAGTGCAATATGAAAAATATTTTATAATTTAAATTAACTTTAAGCAGTGCAACTGAGCAGCAGGACATAAAAACTTCTTGGAAACTGTGTTGTATTTATATTTTTGTTGTATATTTTTACAAAGGACGTTCTTGGTAATTGAAAGAAAACAAATGCATTCAGTAAACAAAAGTATTATTAGTTAATGAACAATAATAACACATTTGTGTACTTATGGCTTTGGTAAATATGACTTTGATTTTTGGAAACCGGGGAAGAGAAAAAAGAGGGACAGGAAAAGGGAGAAAGAGGGATAGAGTGAGAATGAGGGTGAGAATAAATGTTTTTAATTTCTCTAGAACGCATATACAACACATAATGGATAGATAAAGTATTGCATTCCACGTAAATTCCACCACGATTTCGCCGAAAATTATGATTTGAGATCCCTTGAATAAAAAGGAAATTAGAAACATATCCATGTGTGTGTATGTGTGTGTCTGTCTGTCTGTGAGTCAATAGACAGCATAGAAAGAAAAGTCGGTTAAACACCAAACTTGGTATTTAAGTTCAGTAACTTCCAAGGATGCGACACGAATATTTTCAAGAAAATCCCCCACCCGTAACTACCCTTTACATTAGGCATGGCGAACAGTAATCGCAAGGTGTGAACAGATTAGACCCACCCTTCCTTACCTGTAGTCGCTACTAGCGTTATACATACACATGCGCCAGATGCAACCGTTTCTCTGTAGCAGCGGCGGGCTGCGTTTAGTTTCAGGTTTGGGTACATTTTCTTGAGGTGAAATCACATATCAATGAGTTTATTACTATATTTGTTCTATTGAAATTTATTTCACCACAAACACGGCGTTTAATTTTTGTCCTACAAATGGTTTATAAGCATTATAATTGCGAATTTAATTACGTAACATATAATGAAAACGTAATATAAATGAATGTGTTACATGGCGGTTCTTCTACATTTTACCGAGATAAACTAATTGCTTTGAGGGCATTTCCCAATGAAGGACCTAGATCTTCTGCAACTGGTAGTAGGTATTTCTTCACAAATTCACCTTCTGCAAAAGGTTTCATTGGCCCGGCAATGTCCCTAGCAACTTTGCAGCTAGCGCACAGCCCCGGTGATATATCAACAGAGAACCTTACATCGTCTTGGCTACAATTGAATTTGTACTTCAGTTTGTTGAGAGCTTTTGTCTATCTCTCCCCGATAATTTATCATCTCCGTACAATATTTATGCTTGGACACAAAGTGTCTTCTGATATTAAAGTATGTAATAAGCTGCAATTCTTGTGCACATATTAGGCAGAGAGCCTTATCCTGTTGTAGAATGAAAAAGTACGTGTTTTCCAATTCGCTGTTGAAGATTCATTTTGGAGTATTGGTTGAAGTGGCAGGTGAAGTCATCACTGCTTGTTTTGAGAACTACACCAGTATGTGCTATGTCAAATCGCAGCTAAACCGGTCGCTAAGCTTTGATACTCACGAAGAATGGCGAAGTAGGGGAAATCTCTCACACCCTCCTAGCACTATTCGCCATGTCTGCCTTATATGGAACATTTTTCAGAAATTATGAAATTCTCAAAAAATGGCTCCAACGATATTGATTAGAATGACATATGTTTATTTTATTTTTATGACAAACGAAATGTATATCTTCAATTTTCTGGGCAGAAAACTCCTCTTCATTCTAGAGGACTTCTGTAAAACGTAAGTATAACTGGTAAACCGTAAGAGATAGACAAAAAACTTACTCCACAAAAATGTGGAACTCGTTAAAAAACAATTTGTCATAAACTATTTTTGTAGAATTAACCCTTTTAGAGATATTCCGATATTGGTTTCAGTTTTAGATACTTAAACTTTTCTCAAACGGGAAGTCATTCCTAGCAAGCAAAGAGAATGGAAAACATAAGATTTTTAGAAAAAAGATCCAGATGTCTGTGAGCAGCATAATACCAGTCCATAACTAAAAAAACTTGTCTATCTGATAAATCGTAAAGACAGATAGAAACTGTACAAAAAACGTACATCTAATTTAATACACAAAGAATATCATGTGATCCATTCTCATACATGTTATACAAACAACCTTCCTTAAAAAAGATTATTCTGTTATTAACGACATGGTAATCAAGGTAAACATTAACAGACATTCTCGTATCATTTGCTTCCTTGTAAGTAGAACGGACATAACGGCTAAGCTAAATCGATGGTCAACTCTTTTAAAAGCTGGACGTGTGAAACAACTGAAGTTCGGCTCGCTTTGCATGTATGCCCTGCAGCAAAACAAGAGAGATAAATTAAAACGTCTCTTCCAGTTTCAGAAAAGCTTAAGAAGTTTAAAATTGAAAGATATATCAAGGAATATCTCAGAAACGGTCAACCCTACATAAAAAATACGTATATGACATAAAGTGTGTGTTTCAACGAGATTAGCAATTATTGTGTAGCATGTTTTTGTCTATCTCCTACGGTGTAGCCGTTATGCAAAATTCTCAAAAGTCATTCAGAAAATTCAAAATATACATTTTATTTGTGATGTAAATATATTTAATATAGGATAATGTAATCAAAATCGTTTGGGCCATTTTTGAAAGAAACAAAATTTTCACAAATGTATGCATGTAAAGGTAGATTTTGGTGAGGGATTATCTTGAAAATCTTCGTGTCGCATACATGGAAGATAATAAATTAAATACCAAGTTTGGTTTTTAACGGTCTTTGCGTTTTTCAACTATGCTGTCCACACACACACACACACACACACACACACACACACACACTCACACACATACACACACGCCCGCACGCACGCGAATTGGCACTTCATGCACCATATTCGCCAGATGTAGCCCCCCTCTGATTATTTTCTGTTTCCAAATTTGAAGAAATTTTCTTAGGTCGGGTACTACTGGGACAGCCCTCGTAGTTCAGAGGTTCTCGAAATGTACAAAATCTCGATAGCGCATTTTTTTATGAAACACCATACTTACTGTGTTTGCGAGAGCTAAATTTTGAGAAAGTAAAAAGTAAGTCACTCAAGTATATTCTAACCTGTAGCCAATTCTATCCTAAATTTATATTTTTCTACCATATACAATGTAAATAGCAGATAGAGAAGATACTGCATTCCGCCAAAAATGCTATACAGAGGTTTCACGGGAAATATATGTTTTGAGAACTTCTGAAATAAAAACAATGAAAAAAATATAAAAAGGTACTTCCGTGTGTTAATGTGTGTGCGTGTGTGTGACAGAGAGAGAGACAGACAGAGAAAGAGAGCAGTATAACTCAAAAACGAAGTCCGTTATATACTAAACTTAATATCTAATTTGATCATTTTCTAAGGATGCGTCACGAAGATTTTCAAGAAAATTCCTACCTCCGTTTACATGGTACATTTTTGGATTGTTTTTATTTCTCAAAATTGGCTAAAACGATCTTGATTAAAAATTCATAACTCCAAAAAATGCACAGAAAAAGGTAATGTATATTTTGAATTCTCTGGAAATACCCACTGAAACCCTCTTCATTCTGGAAGACGTTTTTAAATTCTATTTTTAACGTCACTTTAGCTTCTTAGCGACAGTCTGCTGATGATCTGTATATGCTGGGGACCTTCATGGTCTCTTCCCTTTCCCGTATCACTTTCGCTGCGAACTAAGGAGGTAGCGCTAGGGTGCCATTCAGTCTGACTGCTTCTTAACCATCTGTGTTCAAGACGCTACAGCCAACCTTCAGGATCTCGTGCCTTATACACCATATTAGTTTACTCCGCGACAAACAGATGTCTCTGGGGTACAGTCCGGTGCATGTTAACAGAATACGTCATCTGAAAGCTGGCCGCCATTATGTCCTAAGTTGTGTAAATAGTACGCAGCGTTATGGAGTAATGCGGGAAAATTAAGAAGCGCAGTTTCTTTAGAGCTTTTGCGCACACTGGCCATTTAGATAATTTCCTTAGTGTTAGAAATAGCAACCTAGAAAGCAACACATTTTGCAGGTAATATTCAAATGAAACAATTAATATATTTTGGCGAACCGATGGCATTCAAAAGTCTTATAAAGAAGTTAGGCTATAGGAATTTGGTTACCTTAGGCTTTTATTGACTGCCAATAAATCAAATCAAATTTATTTCATTTTCATATTTTATTTGAATTAATGATTTCAATCTTGTAATGGTGGTCCAAGATACAGATTTATATTTTATTCTATAAACTTAATATTTTATTCTATAAACTTAACATTATTTTGAAGGTATCTTAGGGAAATAATCCGTTTTAATGACTGTTAGCTAAGTGTGTTTATATTTTCTTAAGTGTTTATAAAAGAATAGAAATGTTTCAAGACCATGAAGTCAATATCCGAATTTTTCAGGACTTAGATGCTGCTTGGCTGGTGTCTTCACGTTCATTTTCAGCAGATACCATTCTATAGATTCAATAAATAAAGTTCTAATGGGTAACTTTTAAATAACAACTTGGGGACCGATAGCGGGATAGAATCAAATTTAGCGCAGAGGGTATATAATTGTTATGTGTTGACAATGTTGCCGGTCCCCGTGGCCGCGCTCGCTAAAGTGCCTCGCTTAAGTGCTTCGTGATGCACGGGACCGTGGGTTCGAGTTCCGCCTCGGGCAAGGGTGTTTGTGTGTTTGTTAATGTGGTTATATATGTGTATTTGGAAGCAAAAAGAAAAACGGTAGATCAAATAGGGAAACGTAGGAAAACTGGAAGAGGAGAGGAAAAAAGGAATAAAGTCCCAACAAGCCTCCGGATCTGTATTTTTTGAAAATATAAAAAAACAATATAAATACGCTGATTTACGGGAACTAACAATTTTAATATTTACATACTTTTAACTGCCATTGTGCAACAAATCATCAGCATCATTATCCGTTACATTTTCTCTCAAGATACATGGATGATACAAAGACATACGTTCGTAACATCATAAATGTGAATCGTCTCCGATTGGTACGTAAACAGGCTTTATATTGTGAAAAACTTCGCTCCACATCACAAAACGGAAATAGGATACATCATCGACGTAAGATACTCCATCAGCAATTATTTCCGTAGCAACACCTCGTAGTACATTTCGTATTTCAAACATTATTGAAAATTCGACATTTTGCCAAACACTGTGTTCACTTTCTTTTTCTTGTATACATTTATTGACAGCTTTCAGGGTTGCTTGCAATTCACGAGACTACGAATGCCCCAAGTTTAAGTTACTTCCTGAGAAATGTATGTATGTATGTATTTATTTCTCTGCAAGTGGGTATCACTCGGTGGCAGAGATGTATACAAGATATATAAACAATAAATTACAGCTGCCAGTTTATGGCTTTGTAAGCTAGATATAATAGTTATTTACAACAAATATGAAAACATTAATTTTATCTCTCAATACATATTAATTAATTTCATAATTAGAATCACCAACCATGCTGCATTACACTCAATATCACATCAAGTTTTAAGTTAAAAATTAACATTGTCGTTTAAAACAAAGGAAAACCTAAGCATTGAAAAACAAATAAATAAAACAACACCATTGGCCAGTCATTAGAATAGTACTTAACCTAACTACTTAAACAAATAAAAAAGTAATACATGTAGTACAGGTTATAGCGAGTACCATAACACATGGGATTATGGGCAAAGAAAACATTTAAAAAGTATTATAGTATTGTTTTTGACTGAAGGTGGAACTTTGTGTAACTGTAACCTTCGACTAAATAAATAAATAAATAAAATCCGAATATGCTACCTTGGCACTTTGGTAACTATATCGGGGCTTACATTCAACTTTAAAAATATTTCCAAAAACAAACATTACACATTTTACCCTTATTTAAACTATAAACTAAAATTTAAAATTAAGATCAGTAGATAAAACTGTGGTATATAAAACAGAGTGAGTGTAAATTAATTAAACTAAATATTACTCAAACTATTATAGAATGGAAACTATGAAGAAACTTCAGATTAAAAGACCAACGGGATTTGAACCCAGGTCTCCCAAATGTGGGTCACAGACGTTACCGCCTGAGCCATCCCCCTTTGTGAATGGTTTGTTTAACTGGCAAACCGTAAGAGATAGAGGAGATCTTAGGCACAAAAAAATGTATATCTTATTGAAGCACATATTTTATGCCGCATATATTTTTTTGTGGAGTAAATCATTTTCGAAATATTCATAGTAATTGATTTCATTTTGTCAACACTTAGATTTTCCTCAAATGGGAAGTAGTCATTCAGTTATCTTTCTCTCTTCCTATCCTAGGCCAGGTTATCTAAGAACGGCAGAATTTCAATACGATTACATGTAAGCTGGTTCTCTTATAGAATTTACTATCGCTTTAGCCTAATGTATAACCATTTTACTTTCTCTAAACGTACCTTGTACATAGTGTATAGAGAAGGCGTTACACTCCACCCAAAAATTCGATACCGAGATTTCACTGAAAATATATGTTTTAGGGCCTCCTATATCCAAACAACGCATTTTCACAAAAAGGTCAGTGTGTGTGTGTGTGTGTGTGTGTGTGTGTGTGTGTCTGTGAACACGATAACATCGAAAATTCGGTAAAATACCAAACTTGGTATTTAAGTTTAGTATCTTCCAGGGATGCGAAACGAAGATTTTGAGAAAAATCCCCTACAACAAACTACCCTTTACATGCAACTTTTTTCGAACATTTTGATTTTCTCAAAAATGCCTGTAATGATTTTGTTTAAAATATTGTATATTAAAGATATTTACCTGTCAAATAAAATGTATATCTTGTATTTTCTGGGTACAGCCTCTGAAGACTACTTACTTATTTCTGGATCAATTATACGGAATTTTGCATAACTGCTAAACCTAAGAGATGGACAAAAACTTAACTAAAAATGTAGAGTACGTTAAAACATACAATTTGTGATATACATTATATTTTCGTGGAGTTGGTGGTTTTTGAGATATTCCTTGTTTTTGGTTTTATCTTTAAAAAACTTATACTTTTCTCATACAGAAATTTGTCAACTCCTGTCCATACAAACAAGTGAAATTCAGTCACATAGCAACCAGCTTTTGACTATCACTTTAACCTATGGTACACCCTTATTTCGCTTCTACTTACAAGGAAGCAAGTAATAAGAACATTTCTACCAATTTTTTCTCGATTAGCATGAAGTAAATAGAAGCATAAACTGTTTAATAATAATTTGTTGCAGAGATGTAGAGAAAGCCATGTTAATGGAATACATCATATTTTTCCTTTTATACCTATTATAAAATATATTTTATTTCTATTAATGCTTCTCTCGGTTAGCAACAAGCAGATAGTAAGTATTTGTAGGAATCATTTGTGGTTGAAAGGTAGAAAAGACATGACTGGAACCCATGAGATTTTTACCTTGTGTATGTGTGTCTGTGTGTGTGAGTGTGTGTGTGTCTGTTGACAGCAAAGCTTTTAAAAACGAAAGTTCGATTAAATATTAAACTTGGCACTCAAGTTCACCTACTGCCGATTTTCAATAAAACTCCTCACAACCCCTTACATGGAATATTTCTAGAATTTTTTTTAAGCCAAATTAAATGTATGTATTGCAGTTTTTGGGAACAGCTTCTGAACACTACTTCATTCTGAATGACTTTGTATAACCTTTGTAAAATTGGTAAACATAAGAAATAGACAAAAACATTCCACACAAAATGTAGATCTCATCAAAACACAGAGTTTGTCATATAGATTTTTCTTCGTACAGTTAACCGTCTCCAGGCATTGCGAGTTATTTATTGAAATTTTAAGGTACTTAATTTTTTTTCAAAGGGGAGACATCTTTCTTTGCGTGTCTCTTTTGTTTACTCCTAGAAAGCAAAAAGAATCGAATTTCAATTCATTCACTTAGCGACCGGTTTTTAAAAGATCTGACTATCGTTTAGCCAAGCGAATTCCCTTATATCCCTTCTGCTTACAAAGTAGCAAGTAATAAAATCAATTCTAGCAATGTATGTTGTACTCAGGTTTTCACGGCCGGCGCCCATTTCAAGTAAAATTTGTTCCGGTCTAGTCTTGTTGGCCGTAGTCAAAAAGTAGGATTTACTGCTGACGTTTCGCTCAAAACGTATATATAACAAGAATTGGGGCAAAAGTCATCGCAACTAGGGGGCGCCGTGGCCGACTGGTTAGACCACTTGCCACCAACCTAGACGGCCCGGGTACAATCCCAAGCGACCGCATGTGAGATTTGTGGTGGACAAAGCGGCGCAGGGGCGGCTTTTCTCCGGATTCTCCGGTTTCCCACGCCATCGCATTCCACCGGTGCTCCATCTTCATTTCATGTATCACCAATGTCATCGACTGCTGTGCTATTTGTAGTAAACACTATCCAAAAAAAATCATAATATGGCTCTGCGCTAGCTGGTAGTACCGCAGCGAGGGCTGTGAAATCAGTCAGTTGGTGAGTGTCGTGCGAGATGGAAGTAGCCCGTGTTGAGCAGTGCGCTTACATTAAAATAGCCGTTCTCCGAGGGAGAGGAGATTGCTAATGCTGTGCGTGAGCAGATGACCCGATTCACACATGGTGCGGTAAATGTAGCAGGGGACTACTTTGAGGGTCTTTAGGCTCAGGTTGTCATGTCAACTGTGTGTGTACTGTGTAGTCCTTCTTTTGCACCTAAAGGCCATATTGCCGTGTATACTACCTTAATAAATTAGTGCTTTACGATATTCAGTGCTATTCATTATTCTCTCATGTAATTAACACCTTTCGTCTGTATATATCACGTTTTCCAACCGGATTGGTATCTCCAAGAAAATAAATAATTGCCATGACTTTTGCCCCAAACCTCGTATGTGTGTGCGCGCGCGCGCGCGTGTGTGTGTGTGTGTGTGTGTGTGTGGAGCTAAAGCAGAAAAAGAATTATAATTAGCTGGTCCCTATCGAATCAACTACAATGGCAAATCTCTAGAACGATGTCCCATCCCAACAAGCAAATTTTGCGACCGTGACAATGACGTCACTGAATTTTCGACGTGCTTCGTCTTCTTCTACCTCTCCTCCCTTATGGGGCAAGATGAGGCAAGTCAAGGTGAACCTCCCGAGATCAGTGTCGAACTTATTGTAGTAGGCAAATAGGGGAAGTCAGCGGCGCCCACACATCAAAGAACCCAAAACACCAACAGCTCCGCCACAGGCGGACAAAAGAAGCACCATACCCCTCCCATTATTATTGACTCCTTTCAAGGTGTGGTGGGCTAACTTTGAGTGGTTATGTCAACCCTCTGTCAACAGTACTCGGTAACGCGGAGAAACCGCTGATTTTAGACTAGACACCGGAGGACTACGTGCGTCTCCTGAATGAACTTGGCAACAGGGATATTCCCCACCTCACCTTCGGTGTTGATATGATCATAGAACTTAAGCGCGTCATAAGGGGTTTGTCGGTGGACACATCGGTCAAGGATATCAAGGAAAACCTCATCCGCCAGGGCTAAACCCTCTAATTGGTGGAACAGCTCACCAAACCCACTCCAGCTGGGCAGCAGCCTTAAAAAATTCCCACCTCGCCTCCTCTTTGAGCGCTTTAGCGATCCGGAGATCAAGATAGATCGGGTAATCTAGATCTTATCTCCAGGTTTCAATAAAAGTCTCCCGATGCCCTGGAGGTTCCGCCTAATGCCACCGTTGCTTGGGGTTCAGCCACTCAAGCACTTATTGTCACCGAGTACTATGCTGCCTTCTGTTCGGTGACATACACCCCAAAGAGACATGCCCTCGAACCTTTGAAGATGTATCCATGTGTGCGAACAGCCATGAGACGCACACTGCCTACTATGGAGGATGTGCCGCAAATCTGTGAATCAACCAGTCTATGAGGCTCAACCCGTCAGTCTCACAATAAATCATCCGACAGAGACCAGCAGTCCTCTCGAGAAGGGTGGAGAAACAGTGGGCACCACCATCGAGCCAGCGCCCTAGAGCCACACACGAAAAGTATGTAAAATACCAAACTTGGTATTTAAGTTTAGTATCTTCCAGGGATGCGACACGAAGATTTTGAGAAAAATCCCCCTACCCCCAACTACCCTTTACATGGAACTTTTTTCGAAAATTTTGATTTTGTCAAAAATGGCTCTAACGATTTTGATTAAAATTTCGTATATTAAAGATATTTACCTGACAAATAAAGTGTATATCTTGAATTTTCTGGGAATAGCCTCTGAAGAGTAGTTTATTCTGGATGAATTTTACTAAATTTTGAATAACTGATAAACCGTAAGAGATGGACAAAAACTTACTAGACATAAAATGTAATGCACTTTAAAACACACAATTTATGTTATATACATTTTTTTCGTGGAGTTCGTCATTTTTGTGACATTCCTTATCTTTGGTTTCTGCTATGAAAAACTTATACATTTCTCATACAGGAATTTGTCAACTGCTGTCCATACAAACAAAGGAACTTCAGTGACATAGCAACCAGCTTTTGATTATCAATTTAACCTATGGTACTCCCTTATGTCACCTCTACTTACAAGGAAGCAAGTAATATGGCTATTTCTGCTAATGTTTTACTCATTAGCATGAAGTTAATAGAAATATAAGCTTTTTAAGAATAATTTGGTGCAAGGATATAGAGAAAGTCATGTGAATGGTACACATCAGATTTTTTTCGTTGGATTGGCTTTTAAAAGATTTAACTATCATTTTAGACAGTGTATTCCCTTATTTTCCTCCTACTTACTAGGAAGCAAGTAATTAAGATAATTTCTGCTATTGTCTATCTTCATTATCATAAAATAGATAGAAGAATATGCTTTTTAACAATAATTTATGATGTAAAGAAAGTCACTTGAATGGAACGCATCAGATTTCTGTTTATAACTATGATTGTGAAATGCAGTAATGTGGTATTTTTTCATAAATCTGTTTAGAAGGATCTCATATTAAAACTAACTAGGGAAGCGTAATGCCGCTTTTCTCTTGTGCTTGCAGTTTGGAAATAGGTAAGTTTCGACAGGGAGTAGAATAAAAATGCTTTAACCGCAGTAGCGGTTTAGAGGTAACGTGGTTAGCGCCACATAACATGGAGTTTCCGCTCTGGAAATCTGCTAGGTCAAGTTGTATGAATAAGATTTTTTACTCGAGATTTTTTCTTAGTCCTTAAAAGGTTACGTTTTCCATTACATCAATATTTTTGCTGTACACCGTATCAATTCACATACAAGGGATCCCGTTTTCAAAACACGGTTAGTATATGTTACCGGTAAAATCATTTTTTTTATCCTGAGAACAGGAATGTAGTAATATTTAGCTCCATGCTTCCCAGGCTCATTTGAGCATCGATTTCATCGGCGTCCTATATGTCCTAGTACGCTGACTTTCAAATGGGATGAGCTTTGTACTTGAGCGCCACCAGACCGGCAGCCAATAGGACTGCTGCTGTATTGACATATTGCATTTGCACTTAACTGGGGAGTAAAGCGCATACTCATTCCGTCTCTCATAAATACTACTTACCCTAACACAAAATATTCAAATTTTGAAAAAAAATAATTTATGAGGAAGACAGAAAGTAAAACATTCGTAGCAGAACCGTAAAAAGCACAGATTTTTAGCTCAAATAGTTTTCATAATACACATGAATAAACATTGTATCGCCAGACAGATTTGTATGCTCAGTGTGCGACTGAGAGGGAAATATGAAAGGACCTGGCAACGCAGAGTACGATAACGCATCTCATTCGCTGCAGAGTAGAACTCTTCGAATTTGATAAACATAATAAGTAAACTATACGTTGTATAAAGGTGAAAAATTGATCAAAATGTTTGTAAAGGTTGATTTTTGGATTTGAGAACAATAGTATACTGTGATCCTTGTAAATTAATATGCCGAAGTTATTTTCAATCACTTGCAATTTAAAGATTGCCGCGTGACTTTTGAAATTGAAGTTTGAATTGTAATAAATTGCACTTAAAATATTAAAAGGCCTGTTTCTCTTAATACATTCACCAACGCATGCAAGTGATCAAAATCCTCCTTGTGGTGCACGTTTTAACCAATTAGTTTGATTTTTTACGAGAAAACTTTATTGCCATAGTAATTAAAAACTATGAAATTAATTTTCTAAGTAAAATTAATTGAATATTTGTATTAATAAATTTAATTAATCCACAAGTATAATGAAAAACATAACAACGAATAATTTATCATACTTTTTCCTGCAGTATTTAATTTGAAACTCTTCCGATAATTTTGAAAGTGATTTTAAAACTGAAGCATAAGGAGTTTTTTTGTTGGACAGTTAAAAAAAAACTTGATGAATTTATTTCATAATTTCAGAATTAATTGCACATAACAATAGCGGTAGTTGGTAAAATTATGAATCTAATTACTTAAGAAACATTGAATTTGAAGTTTTCTCAAGTTAGTCCAGATAATAATACTTTGAAGACATACGAAATGTATATCTTAACTTTTCTGGGAGCAGTCTCTAAAGACCTCCTCATTTTGAGCAGCTGGTATATCGCAGTTGGTAAAACATGGTAAAGAGATAGACAAACGTTTACGATAAAAAACAAATAGAATCTCGTTAAAACACATTATTTATGTCCTACATTTTATAAGGAGTTAAGCGTTTCCAAGATATTTCTTGTGATTGGTTTCAGTTTTAAATCACTTAACTTTTTTGGCAACGGGAAATCCTCTTTTGTTTCATACCTCTTTTGTTTTAATCCTAGCCACAAAAGAGAACTGAATTTCGATTGCTTCACATAGCGGTAGTTTTTAAAAGATTTGACTAAGGTGTTAGCCTGGTGTATTCCCATATTTTCTTTCTACTTGCAAGAAAGCAAGTATTAAGATCATTTGTGCTAATGTTTTTCTCAATTAGCATGATGCAAATAAATGAATAATATTTTGTAAGAATAATTTGTTTGCAGAACAGGTAAAGAAAGTCAAGTGAATGAAACACAACAGATTTTTAGAAATTGGTACGTGTGTGTGTGTGTGTGTGTGTGTGTGTATGTGTGTGTGTGTATGTGTGTGTGTGTCTGGAAATACGATAATTGAAAAACGAAAAGTCGTTTAAGTACAAATATTTGTAATTTAGTTTAGAATGTCCATGGACACGAAACTTTTCAAAAAATACTCCCACTCTGAATCTACCCCTTAGATGGAAAAATGTTTGAAAATGTTAGATTTTCTCAAAAATGGCTTTAACGATTTTGATTAAAACGCCATATGTTAAAAATATTTACATGAAAAATTCCTAAATTGAAATTTTAGTGAATTAATTTCTGTAGATCTTTTCATTCTGGATGATTTTGCATAGCTGATAAGTCATATGAGATAGGTAAAAGCTTATTACATAAAAATGTATATCTCATTAAAACATACAATTAATGTGTCATAAACTTTATTATAGAGTTAACTGTGTGCGAGATATTGTTTGTTACTGATTTCAGTTTTAAGTCAATTAAGTTGTTCCCAAATGGGAAATAATCTTTCATTTCATATCTCTTTTATTTTACTCCTGGCCATGCAAACAACATCGAATATCATTTGTTTCACATAGTGAAAAGCTTTTAAAAGAGTTGATTATCACTTTAGCCTAGTTTTCCTATATTTTTTTTCCAAGGAAGCATGTAATAATCTGGATTACCATGATATACCCGGACCTCTCAACGAAAACAGCATTTAAAATTTTATTTTTGCTTTATTTCTCAACATAATGCTGAAAAATGCTAATATGTTTGTCATATCGGTGATCTAATTTAATTAAACCATCTCTGTAGTGCGATTTATCAAGGTCCTCAAAATACCTGTTTACTGCATCAATCCCTCAAGCCTGATAGAGAGATCTCTGAGAGAAAATTAAGCTCTTTCACGCCCAACTTAGAATGGGACGCTGTGAATCACAGCAGTTAAAGAGCGTCCATAAATAACACACCATTTACATTTACCGCATCAATGACCTCGTTGCTGTGAAATCTTCGTCTTCCAAGAATTTTTTTGAAGTTTGGGAACAGACGGTAGTCACTGGGTGCTATATCTGGCGAATAGCGTGGATGTTCAAGCAATCCCACCTTTAATTCGCACATTTTGCCCATTACAATGACTCAACAATGGGCCGGAGCATTGTCGTGATGAAACAAGATTTTTTTTTTTTCCAATGAGGTCTTTTTCTTTTCACCTCATCACTTAAGCGTTGCAGTACACTTGCGTAGTAGGCACCAGTGATACTTTTACGCTTTTCCAAGTAATAAATAAAATAACTCCCGTGCATCCCAGAAATCACTCGCCATAACCTTGTTAGCTGACAAAATTGAGTTTGCCTTTTTTGGAGTTGGTTCACCTGGCGCAATCCACTGTTTTGAATGTGATTTTCTTTCTGGAGTGTACTGATTTATCCAAATTTCATCCATGGAATTAAGCTGTCTCAAAAATTCACTGGGATTTTTACGGTAAAGCTCCACATTTTTAACAGAAACACTTTTTCTTTTTAAACTTTTGATCAGGTGTCAACAAACGCGACACCCATCTTGCACAGACCTTGTGAAAGGCAAAACATTATTTAAAATATTACCTGCACGTTCTTTTGATATGCTTACAGCCTCTGCTATCTCAAACAACTTTAATCTGCAGTCTTCCAGTACTAAGCGATGCTTTTTTTAAATGATCTCTGGAGTTGTTACTTCTACAGGCGAGGCTCATCACTAGTGCTAGTACGTCTCATTTTAAACTCTGCAACCCTTCATTGAATATGAAGGGGCAGAGTCTCTCAATATACTGTCCATTTCTTACTTGATTTCTTGAGGAGTTAAGCCTTTCAAATGGAAGTATTTAATAACTGCCCGTTTTTCCAAATCCTACATTTTCGTGAAAACTCTAAAGTTGTCTTGTTTAAAATGCTGTCATTCGAAAACTAAACAAGCTATTGATCTGTAACTATGGATGCAAGTTAGTCTAGAGTTAGACTATACGATGCTACCGTCTAACTAGCCTAGTAGTGTCATATCTGTGTGAGGATCGATACCTATCAGCCGATCCTTGTAGATGGAAGAATAATATTTAATAAGAATTTGTTTGTTTGCACAACAGTATAAAAAGCCTTGGGGATGGAACATAAGAGATTTAACAGGAAATCTTTAGTTTTCGATCCTTTGGAATTAATTAAGTTTTTCTGCATATGGTTATATGAATAAAAACATAGCTTTAAATACTGGATATATAACACTCTAAAGGAAATTATTTGCCTTACTTACGTTTCTTTTTGATTTTTTATTGGCTCTCACTGATTTAGAATTAGATAGCCTGATATTTTTATTGTAATATTTAAGTTAAGGTATTGATAGCTATGGTGTTAAAACTTAATTAATTTGGCGGTATTATAATCCATTTAGAGGAACCTGTTACGTAATCGATAGTCATGGTGTACTTTATTTATTTTACCAATTTGGATATTCCTCCGCATTTTCAAATACAGGTTTTTAGGATCTCTGAATCCAAAGAAGAAATCATTTTTAGAAGAGAGTGCATGTGCATGTATGCCCACACGTGTGTATGCATGTATGTGTGTATGTATACATGAATGTACATGTGTACGTATGCATGTATTTATGTATTGCATGCACGTATATGTGTATGTATAACATAAAAAAAAGGGTCTTGTCACGAAATGTTTAAAGTAGTTCTGCTTTACTTTCTTTAGTACGTACATAGCAGACGGAAATGGTATTGCATTCCATCCAAAAATCGGATACCGCGTTTCCAGGAAATAAAAGCTTTGGAATCCGGGAAAAAAAAAGTTTTAGAAAAGGGTCTGTGAGTGCGTGTGTGTGTCCTGGCCGTATATCAGCGTGTTTGTGTCTGTGAGCAGCATAACTCTCAAACAAAAAAAATCGATTCCATCCACATGACTTTCTCCGGCCGTTCCACAAATAACTTTTCTCAAACAAGATTATTCTTTTATCTATATAATGCTAATCAAGATAAACATTGTCAGAACTGGTCTTATTACTAGCTTCTTTGTAAGTTAAAGGGAAATAAGGCAACGCACAGGCTAAAGCGATAGTCAGACCTATTAAAATCCCGTCGCCAAGTGAAACAATTGAAATTCGGTTCTCTTTGCTGCCTGGGATTAAAAACAGACAGGAGAAAAGCAAGCCGTTTGAGAAAAGTTTAAGTACCTTAAAACTGAAACCAATAAATTTTAATATCCCGAAAACGGTTAACTTTACAAAAAACAAAAAGGCAAAAAAAAAAAAAAAAATGACATTAACTGTGTGGTTCAATGAGCTCTACTTTTTTGTGTAGTAAGTTTTTGTTTATCTCTTACAAAGGTATACAAAAGTCATTCGAAAAAAGAGGTCTTTAGAGGCTATTCCTAGAAAATTAAGCATATACAAGTCGTTTGTAATGAATCCCTGTAGCTTAAATATGTGACATTTTTGAGAACATCAAACATTTTGAAACATTTTCCATGTAAACGGTAGTTGGGGGTGGGGTTTTTCTTGTAAATATTCGTGTCGGATCCTTGGAAGATACTGAACTTAAATACTAAGTTTGGTATTTTCGTTTTTTAGTTATGCCACCCAGCACACACACACACAGAACAGACACACATACCAACATATGTCTAAAAATGCCTTTTTTAAAATCAGGGTGTCTCAAAACACATAATTTCCGTGAAATCTTGAAATCTCGACATACAATACATTCTCTATTCAGTATGTTCATTGTACATACGGGCTAGCGAGGGTTAAAATAGATTAAATAGCACATTTGGTTACTCAAACATGTATTTCCTGTGAAATCTTGATATAGATTTTTTTGATAAAATGCAGTACCTTCTCTAACTGTTCTGTACATTGTACAGAGAACGTAAAAATATGCTTTCTTCTAAATGATATTTTAAAGTAAATGATAATTTCATTTATATAACATGAACTAATAACTACATAACTTTCCATAAGAAAATTTAATAAATCCAATTATTGCAATTATAATACATGTTGCTGCTACAATAGGTCAGGGGCTATAAGTGACTAAATGAAAAGGTTGATTAGTATGTATTGGCATAAACCCTTACGTAAAATTCACCCCCTAATTAAAATTTCTAATAACGCTTTAGTTATCTGCACGGCCGATAGATTGAGGGCCTACACCGGGAACCATAATCCCAACTACAACAAATTCTCCTTAATGAAACTCGCCGTCAGCCACAATTTCAATCTATATTTGTATTTTTAAACCAATTTGTCATGCAATATTTTGGAATGGCTTATATTCGAGATAGACCGTTTATGTAGCTTGTGCCCATGTTGCATGCAGCGAACATATATGACGTAACAAACGGACAGGGGATGTCGTCACTTGGAAGCTTCCGCCGTGCTGTCCAGGCTCCGGACTTACGAATACAGGGCGGATATGGGCTCAGGAGATTTTGGTTGTTGAATTTTTCATGTTTTCTATGTAGCCAAAAAGATGGCGAGGGCCATCACTCATAACAAACAATGGCGGGTCTGCCGGTTAATACTCAGACTGAGCGCAAGGTAAACTCCGCGTCCAGCCATTTGCATATTGAATGGCGATGTAGGTATCGCGTACTCTCCTGTTTTTCCATGGAATGGAAAAGAACTTTCAAAAGCAGAAACCACTATAACCTGTCTTTTGGTTAAATCTCCGAAGCCAGCAGCACCTAAAAACATTACAGTATCTATCGGCCAGTAATATAAATTTTAGTTTTCATTTCATTTCTTTCTCGAGAACCATCTATTTTTAATACTGATAGATTAGACTGAAAAAGGTTAGTACAATAATTTAATGCAAAATAACTATTTTTACTTTATATATCACGTAAGAACAATATACGAGTACATACAGAGATAACGTATTCTATTCCAAATAAAAATTCTCTATCGAGATTTCAACGGGAGTACGTGTTTGAGACATGAATAAACTTATGTCCGTGTGTCCCTGTGTGTGTGCGTGTGTGTGTGTGTGAGTGTATGTATGTATGTATGTGTGCGTGTGTGTGCGCGTGCAGCATAACTAAAAAAAATCTGATGTGTTCCATTCACATGACTTTCTCTACATCTCTGCAACAAATTATTCTATTTACTTCATCAAATCGAGAAAAAATTAGCAGAAATAGTCTTATTATTTGCTTCCTTGTTAGTAGAAGCAAAATAAGGGTGTACCATAGGTTAAAGTAATAGTCAAAAGCTGGTTGCTATGTAACTGACCTTCCTTTGTTTGTATGGACACGAGTTCACAAAATCCTATATGAGAAAAGCATAAGTTTTTTATAGCTGAAACCAAAAATAAGGAATATCTCAGAAAAGCAACTCCACGAAAAAAAAATGTATAAAACATATATTGTGTGTTTTAGGGTGTTCTGCATTTGTTATGTGGTAAGTTTTTGTCCATCTCTTACAATTTAGCAGTTATGCAAAATTCCGTAAAATTGGCGCAGAATAAAGTAGTCGTCAGAGGCTATTCCCAGAAAATTCAAAATATACATTTTATTTGTCAGGTAAATATCTTTAATATACGATATTTTAATCAAAATCGTTAGAGGCATTTTTTATATAATCAAAATTTTCGAAAAAAGTTCCATGTAAAGTGTAGTCTGGGGTAGGGGGATTTTTTTCAAAATATTCGTGTCGCATCCCTGGAAGATACTTAACTTAAATACCAAGTTTGGTATTTTACCGACTTTTCGTTTTTGAGTTATCGTGTTCACGGACACACGGACTCACACACGGACCTTTTTCTGAAAATACTTTTTTTTGCATACAGGGGACCCTAAAACATATATTTTCGATGAAATCTCGGTATCGAATTTTTTGGTGGAGTGCAATACCTTCTCTATACACTATGTACATAGTACGTATAGAAAAAGTAACAAAAAGTAGCTAATACCAAACTTGATATTTAACTTCAGTATATTCCAAGTTTGCGACACAAACATTTTTAAGACCATCATATACATATTACCCTTTACATGAAACATGAAACATTTTATTTTCTCAAACATTATTGTAACAATTTGATTACAATATAAAATTTTTAAGATATTTTCATGACATACGAAATATATATCTTGAATTTTTTGGGCATACTCTATAAAACCTCTTCATTCTGTGTGACTTTTGTGTAACTTAAACCGTAGGAGAGAAAAGCTTTCTATACAAAAAATATAGATCTCGTTAAACCACACAGTTTATGTCATTTTTTTACAAAAGAAAAAGGTGGTGCCCTGGCAAAGTGGTTAGACGCCAGCCTCCCACCTAGGTGCTCCGGGTTCGCTCCCAAGCCCCCGCATGTGTGATTTGGGTGGACGAAAAGGTGTCTGGGTGGGTTTTCTCCGGTCCTCCGGTTTCCCCCGCCTCTCATTCCACAAACTGCTCCATCATCACCTTTCCTATCATCTATTTCGCTTACATTTCATATCATTCGCTTCCTCATACTCATGCTTGGTTAAGGACCAACTACTCGTTCCAGGTTCTTCATTCTGAGGTTCGTGCCGTGTCTCCCCTTTGCCCTCTGACCTCTAGGCACCTGCTCGCAAGTCCTAGGGGGGGTCAGTCCTATATACGGGAAGGGCAAGCCGACTACGTAGGTAACGCAAATTATATAAAAAAGAATATATATATATATATATGTGTAAATGTATATATACATTTTTTGTACAGTTAACTAATTATATACTTCTCAAAACCAAGTCATCTTTCGCTTCATTCCTCTTTTGTTCTACTCCAATACACGCAAATAAAACCGCATTTCAATTGTTTTACACAGCGATAGATTTTGAAAGATTTGACTAACGCTTTAACTTAGTGTATTCCCTAGTTCCATTGTGCTTAAAAAAGTAAGTAATAAGACTATTTATCTCGATTAGTGATAAAAATTAATGAATAATCTTATGTAAGAATATTTTGTTTGCATAAGGTAAAGAAAGTCATGTGATTGCAAGACAGCACCTTTTTTTTTTTTCTGTTTTTATTATTAAAGCTATTTAGGTGTAACGTCAGAGAAAATCCTTCTTACCAAAAGAAAGCTAATACATTTTTACATTTTATAAATCTGATATACTTCGTTCGCATGACTTTTTTTATCATTCTTCAACAAACTATTCTTAATTTTTGTACTTCAAATTAATTCAGATAAAAATTTGCATAAATACGTTCAATACATATTTTGTTATATATACAAGCAATAAGGTTTACGCTAGGTTTCAGTGATAGTAAAATACTTAAAACGCTGGTCGCGATGTAAGGACTTTGAAATTCCACTAGCTTGGCTTCAGGAAGAAACGCAAATAAAAACATCTCATTTTAATAATGTTTATTGCAAAACTGAATCCAATAACAAGTAATATCTCGGAAATGGTTAGGCCCAAAAAAAAGTATCTATGATAAATTAAATGTTTTAACGAAACTTCCATATAAAGGTTAATTTTGGATGATAGGATTTCCCTGCGCAACTGTGTGCCACAACCTGGAAAGATACTGAACTCCAATTGCGTATGGTATTTAAGCGGCTTTTCGTTTTTCAGTTTGCTGCGCTAAAGCACGCGCGCACAGGCACGCCGTACACACACACACATACATACACACATTTTTATAAAAATATGTTTTACTTTCTCTACACGTACTATGTACATAGTATATAGAGAAGGTATTGCATTCCACTCAAAAATTCGATACCAAGGTTTCACCGGAAATAGACGTTTTACGACCCCCTGTATTCAAAAAAAATAATTTTAGAAGAAGGTCCATATGCGTGTCCCTGTGTCAGTGAACACGATAACTCAAAAACGAAAAGTTGGTTAAATACCAAACTTTGTAGGATGTGACACGAAGATTTTCAAGAAAATCCTCCCATCACAAACTAGCCTTCACATGGAACATTTTTTGAAAATTTTTATTTTCTCAAAAATGGCTCTAACAGTTTTGATTAAAGTTCCGTATATTAAAGTTATTTACATCCCAAATAAAATGTATATCTTGAATTTTCTGGGAATATCCTTGAAGACCTCTTTATTCTGGATGAATTTTGCCGAATTTTGCTTTACTGCTAAACCGCAAAGAAAAGACAAAAACTTACTACTCAAAAAAATGTAGACCTCGTCTAAACGCACACTTTATGTCCTTTATGTTTTTATTGTGGAGGTAGCTATTTCCAACATATTCCTTGTTGCTGGATTCAATGGTGAAGTACTTATACTTTTTTCAGACAGGAAGTGTTCGTTTTTTTTTTTTGTTTTTTTTGTTTTTTTTGTTTTTTTTTGTTTTGTTCTACTCCTGGCCAAGCAAAGAAGCGATTTGAAATGATAATCGCAGAACGATAGCTTTTAAAACATTTGACTATAACTTTAGTCTAATGCAGTCCCTTAGTTCCCTTCTACGTATAAGAATTTAAGTAATAAGAACATTCTGCTAATGTTTATCTCGTTTAGATTGTGTAGAAAGAAGAATAATCTTTTGTAAGAAGGCTGTAAAACAACTAGAGAAAGTCATGTGAGTGTAACACATAATATTTTCATTCAGGGGTTTCTAAACTTGTATTTCCGGAGAATTCTCTGTATCGAATTTCTGGAAGAGATACAATACCTTCCCTGTCTACTACGGACATTGTACTTACGTGCTAGTGAAAGTAAAAAGAATGCATTCTTACAAAATGATTTAAATGCGCATATTTGTCTCTACTTGTGTGTCTATATTTAGAGTTTGTGTGTATGTGTTTTACTATCATAATGCAAACAACGTAACTCAAAACCTAAAAGTGGTATAAGTAAGACAAGTGCCAAACCTTATTCATAAAAATAATGATTCTGTGAATTTGAAAGAAATCCTAATGGTGTGAATACGAGTTATTTCAAACAATAACAGTGATACTTTTTCATGATTCAAAATTGTAGCTTGTATGGTTATTTAAATAATATTTTAGTGTGTTAAATCCATTGTTTTAATAAAAATACTCCAATTGATTCGTTTTGAAACAAATATTCTCATTAAAATTCAAATCTTACACTAAATAAATTTAAAATATATCTATAATATCAACTGTTTTATTTTAACCCATAATTGTGGTAAAAAGTTTATTATGTTTTCCTCTCCGAAATCTTTGTTTTCAACAAATTATTATTTTTTTATCAAAATTGGAGCATTATTTCAAAAAAATAAATAAAACTACTTTCTTTAGTTTATTTTGTGAAGTAGTACAACAATTGTGAAATAAATTAGTAAAAAATACCATCGTGTGAAGCATTTTGAGATTGGAAGAATGCTGAAAAAGATATTTGCTAGAAAGCAAGGTTCAAATATAGAGGTGCCTAAAATATGAATGCCCCTGTTTATTTGTAGTTTACATGTCTATATTTTATACTTAGAATTCGTGAGATTCTATTATGAATAAATGTATATATTAAATTGTTAAAAATGTATTGTCAGATTTCAGTTATTCCTTAATATTAATTCTGTCTTAATTAAGGGGATTTTGAAAATTCACAGTCCAGAATTTAAGAAACATTTTCCAAACAATCTAACTAATTTAATTAATATAGAGATTCAACAAGTTGGAAGATATAATAACTGGACTTTTCTGTAAGTATTGTTTGAAATCTTTTGCAGTCTAACGTATAGTACATCACTGCAATTCATTTTGTGAGATGAATAAAACATAAATGCTCAATAGGATATAAATGTAAAGCAATGAAACTCCTTGTTATATTAAATAAATATTAGTTAATTTATTTTTATTATTTTCATCGTTTAAATAATAAGCATCGAAATTCAATACCTGAATTATATTACTGGCCCGTGATTGCGCAGACTCCTGTGCTGCGTGCATTTGTTACATTAGGGTGGGGGTTACCGCTTTAAAACTCCCCGTTATTTACTACACAGTGATAGTAGTGAATACTAACACATTTTCAAATTTGTGTTTAAAGTGTGTGCATCTGCATTGAGTGCAGATTCTGGTTTTTCTTATCGTCACAACGTTTGGAACTCACAAAGAAGTCATTCTGCAAAATTTAAATTTAAGAAAATTAATTGCTCTTTGAAGCTCTCACTGCCTGCAAAAAATATATATTTTTTTAGCGTATTCGAATGGTGCGCAAATTTCGTAATGTCTTATCTCTGTTAAAACAGATTCTTATCATTTAGCATTTGGCAGTCCCTTTGTCCTAAATTTTCCAGCCAGATGTCTAGTAGTTTGCTTCCACACTAGCCATGTACAGGACAGAAGTTTGAGTGGCTAAATCAGACTGAAAAATAGAATGGCTTGCCGGGATTTGAACCACAAGTTTCCTGGTCCGATCTATTGCTTTAGGCATTGAGCTACCCTGGACAAATGCCGGCAGCCGATTACATTCCCCATGCTTTTTACCTGGTAAACCGCAAGAAGATTTCAAATTATTTTCAAATGGAATATCCCAATCGCGACTTACAATATTGTAAATGCCGAACTTCATAATTTAATCAACTATTAGGCTAACTATTATTTTTCCACACTAGCCGTGTGCAGGACAGAAATTGTAAAAGTAGTCAGACTGAAAAGGTCTGTAATACAGCTTCCATTTACCGGTACTGCTAGGTTTTAATGCAAAAGGCGTTAAACCAATCAAAATTCCTCGACAGTTATGGAGAATCGTGTCAAAAACCTCCACATCAATTTATCCTACTGAAACTCACGACGAAGAAACAAGTGGTAGCCGCCAATTTCCGTGGAAACAATCACAAATGTTGAACAAATTGTGCATCACGATTGGAGGAATTCATTGATGAGTTCTGCATTAATATTCCTGAGATTTCTTGAAGCACTATTCATAGGACTTAAGTTGAAGTGTTGAAATTTCAGTAGGTGTGCACAAGATGGGTCCCAAGGGTGCTGACAGAAGACCACAAATGACAACGCTTTGAAACATTTGACGAATCTCTTCGGCGCTATGCAGACGAAAAGCTCAACCTTTTGGTTTCGATTGAAACAGGTGATGAAACCTGGACTTTACACTTCACACCTGAGACCAAACAACCAATCACATTAGTGGCGGCATTTCTCTTCGCGCCAAGCACAAAAATTCAAAAAACATAGTCTGCCGATAAAGTCATGGCAACTGATTTTGAGATCAAAAGGAAAATATTGTTAGTTAACTACATGGCTTCTGGGAATACAATAAATGCTGACACTCAGAAAACTCAGACGGGCAATTCAGAACTGGAGAAGAGGCATGTTGAGCAACGGCATAAAGTATATCTATGACAACGCTCGCCCCCATGCCGCCGTCAAGCCGTGGATTTTCTGCAACTGTTTGGAAGGGACAACATCACCCATCCACCTTAGAGTCGGGACATAGCACCCAGTGATTGTGGCAAGTTGAAAGAACATTTGACTGGAAGGAGCGTCAGTGACAACTAGGTGATGACTTTTACGTAAATATAGCAAATATCTTTATTGACTTCAAAATTGGTTATAAAGTCTTGAATTCACTGTTGCAAATAATTCACTCGACGCTGAGACAGTTGACTGCTGCACGCCATCCATAGCTCCTATACCACGCGCGCTAACACTCCAATCACTCACGATTCAGTACAATTCACAACATACACCTGACTTGTTCCTCATTTTATAGTTAGAGAATGACGTCACAGAACTTTGTACAAACTTGTGGAAGCTTCCGAAGCTTTCGGAAACATCTTGAAGCTCGATAAGAACCACGTTCTCGCCAGAAGAAACCTGTTACGCCGCGGCACCGGTTCTATGTTTTTTACGCCTCAACTAACATTACTCACATACCATGGCGAACGTGAGAGCCACTGCAGGAGACGATACTGTCACAATACATTAGTTAAAATAATTTATTTGTCATAAAGGACGTTTCTAAAGGTGAAGTGAAGGTGAAAGAAGTTCAACGCTCCCCTCATAACATAGCGGTAAGCTGGAATGACGTGGGCTTACCAAATCTGCAATAGCGTTTAAAAATGTATTGATGAAATGATGATTGTTTAGACAAGTAGAAGAATGCGCTAGATTCAAAGTTACGACACGTATTAAAATAAGAGATCTTACTTTTTGGATTTCCCTTGTACTTCATGCTTATCAAGACAACAGGTAACAGAAATGGTTTTATTACCACATTATTTCCTGGTACATGAAGTTCAAACGATAGTCAAATGTTTTAAAAAGTGGTCGCTATGTGATGCATTGAAAATTCCCTTCTCTTTAATTGACCAATGTGAAAAAAGTGAACAACGACTTCCCATTTGAGATAAATCTAAAAATTGGAAATTTTAAAACTAATAACCGGTAAATAACTTTACAAAAATACATATGAAATAGATTTTGTGTTTTAACGAGACCTACCTTTTTGGGTAGTAAGCTTTAGTCTATTACTAACGCTTTATGCAAAATTATTCAGGATGAAGAGAACTTCGAGCCTGTTCCCAACAATTTCAATTATATATATTTCATTAAAATTCGAAGGCTTTCACCGCCGGTGTTAGAATCACTTATAGGAAACAAAACCGGGCTTGTAGGCCGTGGTCCACTGGGCTTCGTCTGGGAAACGAGGGGAGAAGCCCAGTGGACCACGGCCTACAATCCCGGTTTTGTTTTCTATTTATATATTTCATTTATCATGTAAGTATCTTTAATATACGGCATTTTAATCAAAATCGTAGGAGCTAATTTTAAAAAGCAAAATTTTTGACATTTCCATGTAAAGAATAGTTTAGGGTGAAGAATTTTCCAGAAAGATTTTTGCATCTTCTATCTTCGCATCAATGAAAATTGCTGACTTTAAAAGCCAAATTTGGTATTTAATGGACTTTTGTGTTTGGTTATTTTGTTCTCTCGCTCACAAACGCTCTCTTCTTTTTTATTTATTTTGGATTAAGGGGCAGATTTCGGTGAAATCTCATCTAAGTTTTGAATGCACGTTGTAGGGAAATTTAAAAAATAATAAGCATTTGTTTTAATATTTTCTGCTTGTTTATTATATGAGTAAGGTAGTATTTCTTTAAACAAGAGTTAACATGTTCATTAAATTAGAAAGGTAGTAAATTAACCATTTTTACTTTTCATATGATTACCAGAATTCAATTCCGAATAAAATTTTTCTGGTCAATTAATATTTGATAGTGTTGTAAAAATAGATGCAGAGAATGCTACTTTTAGGTTTGCTAGATTTAACACAAACCTTCTAGATCCTGTACTTCTAGAGCAGAAATATTTTGTTTCATCCACATAACTTTCTCTACCTGTTCCATATGCAAACCATTCGTACTAAAGAGTAAGCACTCTTTTATCTACCTATACATCATGCTAATCAAGCTAAACATTACCAGAATTGGTTATGTTACTTGCTTCCTTGTAAGCAGACGGGAAACAAGGGAATGCTCTAGATCAAAGCGATTGTCAAATCTATTAAAAGCTGGTCGCTATGTGAAACAGTTGCGGTTCGGTTTGCTTTGCATGGTCCAGTTTGAAAAAAGTTAGGTAGTTTAAAATTGAAACCAATAACAAGGAATATCTAAAAAAAAAAACAACAACAAAAACGGTGAACTTGAAAAGAGAAAAGTATATGACATAAATTAGATGTTTTGATGAGATCAACGTTTTTACTTTTTCAACACGTACTATGTGCATAGTGTATAAGAAGATATTGTAATGCACTCAAACATTCAATGCCGAGATTTCACAGGAAATATATGTTTTGGAATCGTTTGAATCAAAAACAAGCAGTTTTATAAAAAGGTCTGTGTCCATGCGTACGTGTGTGATTTTGGACAGCATAGCTCAAAAACGTAAAGGCCACTAAATACCAAACTTGGTATTTAAGTTTAACATCTTCCAAGGATGCGACACGAACATTTTCAGGAAAATCCCTCCATCCTAAACTACACATTACATAACTTTTCGAAAATTTTGATTTTCTCAAAAAATGGCTCTAACGATTCGTATTAAAATACCTTATGTATAAGATATTTTTATGACAAATGAAACGAATATCTTAATTTTCTGGGAATAGCCTCTGAAGACCTCTCATTCTGGATGACTTTTATATAACTGTTAAAGCGTAAGGATATACAAAAACTTACACACTAAAACGTAGATCTCATTAAAAGACACATAATGCCATATACTTTTTGTTGCTGATTGACCGTTTTCAAGATATTCGGGACTATTGATTTCAATTTGTAGCCATTTAAACTTTTCGCAAGCGGGAAGACATCGTTTTTCTCGTTCCTCATTTGTTTACTCCTGGCAAGCAAAGAGATTGGAATTTCAATTATTTTACACAGTGACCGGCTATTAAAGGATGAGACTATCGCTTTAGCCTGTGCAAATTCTTATATCCCTTCTACTTACCTGGAAGCTAGTAATAAGACTAATTCTGCTTATATTTATCTTGATTACCATGATGTAGATAACAGATTAATGTTTTGAATAAAAGGTTTGTTTGCCAAACAACTAGAGGACGCCATGTGAATGGAACAATTAGATTTTTTCCCTTCTACTTACAAAGAACCAAGTAATGAGGACAACTTCTGCTAATGTTTATCTCGATTGGTATGGAAAAGAAGAATAAGCTTTTTAACAATAATTTGTTACAGAGATATAGAGAAATTCATGTGAATATAACACATCAGATTTTTATAGTAAGTTTTTTTCCATCTCTAATGTGTAACCGTTATACAAAATTCTGCTAAAGCATTCAGAATAAAGAGGTGATCAGAGGCTATTTCCAATACATTCAAAATATATAGTTTATTTATGATGTCAATACCTTTAATACTCTGTATTTTAATCAAAATCGTTAGAGCCATTTTTGTGAGAAAAAAATTGTTCCATGTAACGTGTAGTTTGTGGTAGAAGGAGTTTTTTGAAAACCTTCTTGCCCTTAAAAGATATCAAACAGAAATACCTAGTTTGGCATTTAACGGTATTTTAATTTTTGAGCCATGCACACACGGAGGCACTGACACACACATACACACACATACACACATACAGGATCGCGCAGTGGCCGAGTGGTCGGACCACTCGCCTCTCAAGCGTTCGCATGTGAGAATTGTGGCACTTTTGCGGGTTTTCTCGCTTTTTCTGGTTTTCCCCGCTATCACATTCCACCGGTGCTCCATCTTCACTCCATATATCACCAGTGTCATCGCTTGCGGTGCCATGATAGTAAAAGCGGCCGTTAAACACTATAAAAAAACCACACACACATGGAACTTTTTCTAATTTTGTTCGTTCTCAGGGGGCCTCAAAACATATTTCCGGTGCAATCTCGACATCAAAATCTTGGTTGAATACAATACTTAACCTGGCTACTATGTAATACGTTGTATACCATACGAGCTAGAGAAAGTAAAAAGTGGAAATCAAAGTAATGTAAAGCAACAATAATGAGTGTTTGTATTAAAGCAAAAACTTTATACACACGCAGTTGTGCTCTCTCAGATTAATTAAAATTATGTGCAAGCCTGCAGTTTGCTAGGGGTACATGAATGAATCCCTTGCTGCAAACACAACCATGCATGAGAGGGAATTCGAAGCTGGACGCACCGCTATGTGACCCTGGCAACTTAATGATCAGGGTTACTCAACTAGCACAGACTCTGTCTCATTAGTAATGTGATAACCGTTGGTCATTGTGGAACCCGAGCTCTACCTTTCCTTCGCGCCGACGGTTTCCACCCAAAACTATGTACAAATTCAGTTTCACGGTTTGATGCAAAAACGTGCCATGTAATATCCTTTTATTATATGCCGCTGTATTTAAGTGGATTAAGACATAATTTATTTTAAGGCAGAATCTACTGAGGACGTTTATACTTTCCCCAGCAAGCACCAAGAATACACATAGTAGACAGAGAAGGGGTTCTATTCCCTCAAAAATTGCATACTGAGATTTCACTAGAAATATATGTTATCAGGACTCCTGAAACCAAACAAAAACTCTGATGTGTACCATTCACATGACTTTCTCTATATCCCTGCAACAAATTATTCTTAAAAAGCTTATATTTCTATTTACTTTATGCTAATCAGAAAACATTAGCAGAAATAGTCTTAGTACTTGCTTCCTTGTAAGTAGAAGCGAAATAAGGGACTACCATAGGTTAAAGTGATAGTCAAAATCTGGTTGGTATATCAATGAAGTTCCTTTGTGTATGGACAGCAGTTGAGAAATTCCTGTATGAAAAATGTATGTTTTTCATAGCAGAAACCAAAAATAAGGAATGTCACAAAAACGACGAACTCCACGAAAAAAATGTATATAACATAAAGTGTGTGTGTTTTAAAGTGCTCTACATTTTTTGTAGTAAGTTTTTGTCCATCTTTTACGGTTTAGCAGTCATTCAAAATTTAGTAAAATTCATCCTGAATAAACTACTTTTCAGAGGCTATTCCCAGAAAATTCAAGATATACATTTCATTTGTCAGGTAAATGTGTTTAATATCCGAAATCGTTTGAGCCATTTTTGAGAAAATCAAAATTTTCGAAAAAAGTTCCATGTAAAGGGTAGTTGGGGGTGGGGGGATTTTTCTCAAAATCTTCGTGTCGCATCCCTGGAAAACACTAAACTTAAATACCAAGTTTGGTATTTTACCTATTTTCCGTTTTTGAGTTACCGTGTTCACAGACACACACACACACACACAGACGGGCCTTTTTCCGATAATGCTATTTTTAGATAAAGGGGACCCTAAAACATATATTTCCGCTGAAATCTCGGTATCAACATTTTTGGTGGAGTGCAATACATTCTCTATACACTATGTACATAGTGCTTATAGAGAAAGTAAAAACTGTGATGTATTCCATTTACATGACTTTCTCTACATCCCTGTAACAAATTATTGTTAATAAGCATATTCTTCTGTGTAATTTATGATAATTGAAATAAACATTAGCAGAATTTGTCTTAATTGCTTTCTTCCTTGTAAGCAGAAGGAAAATAAGGGAATACAACAGGCTATGTGATAGTCAAATCATTTAACAGCCGGTTGCCATGTGAACAAAATCCGTTTCTATGCAGGGCCAGAAGTTTACAACTTTCCATATGAGAAAAGTTTAAGTATTTTGAATCTGAAGCAAATAATAAGGAATATCTCAGAAGTGGTGAATTCCACAAACAAAAACGTAAATTTGTGTTTTAACGTGATCTACATTTTTTTGTGTACTAAGTTTTTGTCTATCACTTACGGTTTACTAGTTACGCAAAATTCAGCGAAATTCATGCAGAATAAAGAGGTCTTTAGAGGTTGTTCCCAGATAATTCAGGATATAAATTCATTTGCCATATATCTTTAATATACGGTATTTTAATCAATCGTTAGAGCCATTTTTGAGAAGATCAAAATTTTGGAAATGTTTTCTATGTAAAGCGTAGTTTGGGGTGGAGGGAATTTTCTCAAAATCTTCGTGTCGCATCCCTGGAAGATACTAAACTTAAATACGAATATTGGCATTATACCGCCTGTTCGTTTTTGAGTTATCGTGTTCAAAGGTATACGGACACACGGACACACTCATATACACGGACATTTTTCAAAAAATGCTTTTTTCGGATTCAGGGGACCCCAAAACATTCTTCCCGCTGAAATCTCGAGTTTTTGTTTGGAATACAATACCTTCTCTATCCACTATGTACATTGTACATGTGGGCTACAGAAATTAAAAAAAAAAAAAAAAAAGGTATTTTAGAGTAAGGGCCTGTGGGTGTCGACAGAACAACTCAAAAACGAGAAGTCGGCATTACCAAACTTGGCATTTAAGTTTAGTATTTTCCAAGGATGCCACACGATGACTTTTAGGAAAATCGTTCCATCCCATACCACCCTTTGTTGCAATGATGTAATAGGTACATCATAGTTTATTTCGTCAGACAAAATTAATGTAATTGAAAAAGAAGAAATATTGATGAAGTTAAATAAATCCTTAATTTAAAAATTATAACTCATCTGATTAAAGAAATTAAATATATCATAGAGAAATATACAAAATATACAGATAAT
Organism: Hymenopus coronatus; assembly: GCA_030762935.1. NCBI lineage: Eukaryota > Metazoa > Arthropoda > Insecta > Mantodea > Hymenopodidae > Hymenopus > Hymenopus coronatus. The sequence continues at coordinate 127,920,427 of CM060897.1, read as the reverse complement.
AGTGATATAGTTTACTTTAGGTAAGAAAATCCCTTGCTGTGTTTTACACTTTAGTTTATTAAATACTACGTGATAAGCAATGCAACAGTAAATATCAGACTTTTGTGGAAATTCGAATCAAGAGAACTCTGTAAGGCTCTAAGATATTATGAATATGATAACGTGTTCAAAGCAAAAAATGTAACAATTGAATATTTACACGACATTATTAACAACTTGGCGACGGAGTGAAAGTTGAAAAGGACGAAGATAATGTATGCTTTAGACAGAGAGAGAGGGAGAGAGAGAGAGAGAGAGAGAGAGAGAGAGAGAGAGATTCTAATTTCTGCCTTTTAAGGCTGAAACAGGTTTTGGCTCGGACCTTGGCAGTAACTGAAGAACTTACGCCTTTGGAACCACCTCACCCTCGCCTCCTTATACTTATCGCTTAATTCTGCCTTCAGATTTTCTCCTTGATCATATCTTAATGGAGTTCTAATGCTTGCGTTGCAGGTAAGAATAATTAAGTTGACACATCAGATGTTATCTTGGGACAGTGGAAATGAATGTGTTCTTTATGTCTGGACTTAAGAAAGCCACCAGCGTTTTTACTAATAGAACTGCAGAACGTTTCTAAGCACATGTGAGGTGCGATCATCCAATAGTAACAAGCAATTTGGCATAACTAAATAATAACGAAAGATAAACGCTCAGCACTTTATTTACACTTTAATCTCTTACTGAGCCAGGTGATTTAGACATTTAACTGGCATTCGGGTGGTCGTGGGATCGGTTCCCCACAGACGACTTCTCTGACCCATGGGTTTTTGGCGGTTTTCCCGGGTTATAGGTGAATGCATAGGTTTGTTCATTCCCCGACCTTCGTGTCCCTTCATTTCATCTTCATGTCATCTCACCCGATCTCTTTCAGGGCTATAAGCGTCGGCAAGGACTGCGGTAGAGGTGCAATTCCATGTAGGTGACTGCGCTTTGAAAATATAGCTCTCGGCGGCGGAATGCAGCTGGTGGTTGTCTGCGAACTGAGGTGGTCTATCCGGGACTGAGTCACGGTCTCCTGGCACTTCCCGCGTCGGGATGAAGAACTGCTTGTGAACTAGGGACCCTCTAAGGCGGCTCACTCCCTGTCCTAGTTCTGGCCGCCTTTTGAAATTATACTCATCTCTCTCCTCTTTTCCAGGGGTCTGACGTACAATAAGCTAACAGCTGCAGTACGGAATACCCCTGCGTAACTTTCACACACACATACACACATACCTTACTCTACTTCTTAATGTAGTCTCCATTCTGACAAGACATTTATTGCCACGAGGTACCAGCTTTCAATGCCAATTATTTTATTTCTGTGTAAAAAATGCTCGGCCAATAAATGTTATAGGCAAATAACGCGAGTGTATGGTATACTGCAATGAACGAGTCTTTGGTGAGGATATGACCCATAATTTACGAGTAATCAAGGAAGAACCATGTGCACCACAAAGACCGGAGTGGAGGTTCATCAATGGTTATGCAGGCGTTGAAAACAAATGTTGATAAAAGAATTCAAAGAAATCGGTGTTTCACTTTGGACACGTACATGACTTTTCGGATGGAAAAGATTTCCCAACCGATGAAGATCTGAATTTACTAGTGACATCTTATCTCTGATCCTTAGCGGTGGAAGAGAATAACATCTGCATTGGAAAACCGGTACCATGTGGCAATAACTACCAATGGTACGAGAAGTAGAGTAAGGCACTGTAACTGTAAATAAAGTTTTGTGTCGATATATTTGGTTATTATTTAGTTATGCTAAATTGGCTGATATTTCTGAAGAACCAAGTATATGAACATACAATCATTGATCACTACAGGTTCTCTCACAAGGCACGCACCAATCAAATTTACTGCAATGTCCAAATATAACATTCGTTATATAATGAAAGGTTTAATTGTCAATTTTCCATTCAATTAATGAATAGTCAAATTTACAATAAACCGTGATTTTTAAAACCAATTTACATTATCTTGGTCGAAAAAGCAAGTTTAGCATCCTCATTAAAAATGGATGTCTTATCAAGAAATATTGAGAAATCCCTGACCTACAATAGTCATCATTATCATCAACATCAGCTTTATGATTTGGGTCCAATTGGCCCACTCCTGTTATAAAGTAATTATCAAACTGGTTGTTCCATCATTTTTCTGGTCATTCTCTTCTATTCCTTTTTCCTCTTCTTGGATTGTAATGGAAAATGATATATGGTAACGTACAACTACTTATTCATAAAACATATTACATTGTTTTTATCTTTGAGACTCTTTCATTCACATTAAAAATATTAAGCACTAGCCCTATAACTTTAGGAACTGTGTTTATATGTTTCCTTTCTGCAACATAACATAAAACTTTCATTTCTGGATTCCTTCTTTTAATGTCTTTGTTAAGGTCCAACACTCTGATCCATAACGTAGCAGTGGAACTGCCAATACAATAGTAGGTTTTATTTTTGAAAGAAATGGTGATGAAGAAGGCAAAGCCGCAGCTTGATTATAATCGGGCCGGAATCACGGGAGAGACCACAACCCGACCGGGGCAACTGGATCAGATAATATCTGGTGGTATGCCATTGTCATACTCCGGATGGAGGTGAAGGGGCATAACACCCTGGTCGGCGAAACATCTCTATGTCGCCACTGGGAATTAACTCCTGGACCCCCGGGCAAGAAGCAGGCGCATTACCGCTTCATACCGACGGCAGTCGAAGTATAGGCCAAAGACATTTTCCTCTTAAAAGTTCTGTATTCCTGTTTGTCATATTGGAGTTGAAACTGCTAGCACAACAACTTTCAGAGGAAATCCAAATAAGAGTTCATTACTTCTTCTAATTTAAATATCCTTATATGGCTTTAGCTCCATGTTATTTACATATACCGAAAGTTCTGTATTCCTGTTTGTCATATTGGAGTTGAAACTGCTAGCACAACAACTTTCAGAGGAAATCCAAATAAGAGTTCATTACTTCTTCTAATTTAAATATCCTTATATGGCTTTAGCTCCATGTTATTTACATATACCGAATATGCTAAACAGTTCAATAGCAATACTCCAATTTGGTATAGTTATTCGTATAATATCCAAGGAAAGCATTTAATTAAAATAAATTACGCATAACCAAAAGGTAATGTCTTGTCACTTAACACCTTTTGGGAACTGCAGACCTAAATGTTTGAATATCATATTTGTTAACAAGACGTAAATATGAGTGATGTAGCTCTAGCAGCCCCCCTCTCAAACTGTGCAAAGTAAAACGTTTAGTATGAGGACTATTTCTAGAATAAGATTCTATGTAGTATATAATGTAATCATACTTAAATATCTAAGCTGTTTCGACATAACAACAATAATTCATAATATGCTGAAATACCTGATTTCTCTTGTTCTCGAATGATCATCCAAGTATACGTACGTTCAAAACAATGTTCGTCTCTTACCTGTAATAAATAAAAAGAGACATGTTTAAAATATTGAACCCAAGATTGATGAACTAGAATAAAAGCACAAGTTATCTTGGTTTCCATTTAGATACCATTTTCTATTTAGCTATAACCTAAAAAAAAGGAATAATTATTGTAAAACAGACATAGTTTATTTCAATGTGAAGCTGTCATTCAATCTGTTATGGTTTTGTCCTTAGAAATGTATGTAGACACTAATTGTCTGATTAAAGAATGCAGTTATTAGGGGAGGTCGCTGGTACAGCATGGCACGATTTAGAGCTGTCAGAGAAAACTGGAGTATAGTGCAGTACAGCCTGACCATCGAAACATCAGCACAGTGTACGTAAATAGAAACAAACTAAACGATCCACAGCAAGTTAAACTTGCTGTTATCTTTATCACTAATGGATATTATTTTTCCACTTTGTGAGCGTATGACTACGCGCGGCGGTGTTTGTATTTTGACTTGATTCGCGCCCGCCCTCTATAAAAGACTTATCTGCTGCATTCCAGTATAACCGAACTGTATAGGGCACGCACCGGGAATGATGACGTAATACCGCTTATATGTTTGTGTTTACCCAAGCTACCATTCGTGGCCGTCTGCATTCATTCTTCACAGGTAATATTCAAGTAAAGGTACACACACCCATATATATATATATATATATATATATATATATATATATATATATATACACACTCACGCACGCACACACATAACTAGAAGTGCAACTGGCAGTTATTTTCGCGTAACGGTTATAATGTTCACGGTTACAATGCGATAACGGTTACATGTAACAGTTACCAGTGACAATTAATGTATTTGCTCTAATGGTTATAACGTTCACAGTTAGATTGCAATAATGGTTACCAGTAACGATTAGCTGTAAGTAACAATGTCTGCATGGGCTTGCTTTGATATTTGATGCAATCTAAAAGAAGTTTCTCTAGCTGTGCCAACATCTTTAATACCTACTATGGCATTCTCTCTCTTTCTGTCTCTCCTCTCTCTCTCGGCAAAATGTATTCCTTCGCGTCTGCTTCTCCTTAACGCTGTGGGTGTACTTCTCTTAGCATGTGTAGATGGGAACAATCGCCAAATCGAGATCGGAAGAATGCAGTTGTAAAATATTGATAAAGAATTGGTGTGTTTGATAATTGGACAGACGTTTCACAATCACTATCGTATATCTGTCGGTTTTTCATTCTTTGTTAAGGTTAAAGGGTCAATAACCGTGATAATAATTCCAAAGGAACACAAATTGTAGGCACTACCTTCACAATTTTGAAGTTTAAAATTTGGAGAAATTTCACATATATTTAAATAATCTTAGAGAATAGACTGGCTGACTGTTTACGGTTCTGGATTTTGATTCGCCACAGTTAAAACTACGTATCCTTGTTAACCTCACCAGCACGTGAATATTTTGTTACTAATCAGCATTAGTAGTTTATTTATACAATCATGCATAAAAACTTATTCATCTATAAATCGATCTGAGTAGCATCTTAATGCAAAGATTGCAGTTTTGTTGCCTAAGTGAGTGCTGCTGTTTTTAATTTTGATCTTTTTTATTTTAAATTGTAAATTTAAATTGTTTAATTGTACTTATATGTATTTATTTAATGTTGCCGGAACTTTTTCACAATTTGTGTTCCTAACCAGTGTGCCAATATTCTATTGGTTTGCGTTCAAGTCCGACGCACAAGCAATGACCGATGAACAAGGTGTGGTCAAAGTTCAAGGGGAGGTATAAGGAAGTAACTTAACCCAAGTGGAACAATTATCAACACGCTTCCTAGTAGAATGAATGCTGTTATATGTACGGGAGGTCATGGTTTAACTACTAGAAGTTAGTTTACTTTAGTTCCATTATCGACTTTGTATTTTCGCCCTTATGATTGTCTACTTAATGAAAACATTCTTTATGCTTCTATATGCTGGATATATTTTGTGTATATTGAGCTTTAATTTACGACTACTTATTTTGTAATAAAATGGCATAATTCCAAATGAATATTTGTAATGTGAAGCTAAGTTAATAAACATATAATAAAACATATACATTTATTTCATTCCTCATCCTTTTCTCGCGAAAAATACGCAAATATTACAATTTTTCATTATTCAAAAGCATTGTCAAACTAGCTTTTGATCTTTTCCTTAAGCATTGATCATGTAATCAAATTAAAGATAAAACTCAATCAAGTACAATTTAGTGCGTCTAAATCCATCTGTGTCTAGTTTACCTCCGCTATCGCGAAACAAAGGACAAGCACTGTTACCAATCACGCTTTGCTATATATGACAGGTTTGAACTGCGGCGTGACAGAGGAGTGGCACAATTCACCTGCCCACCTAAACAGCTGTTCCACATATCGACACGAAACTACATTCGAAGCTATAAGGAAAATGTAATAAACAATCTTGCAACTTGTGCGATGGTTACTCAAACTTTCCAACATCAGAGACTACTTCGCGAGAATTCTATATCAGAGTATGGGTCTCGTCCACGTAAATGCCATATAAACATATTTGAGATCTAAAGAGAGTCATATGAATGAAATTGAACAGACGTTTAGAAAAAAAAAAAAAACGTTCCAAATGTTTTCGTAAATTTGATGTTGAGTTATAGTTTCTATTTTGGGTATGTATCATCTGCACATATTCCATAATACACATGTACTGAATTTGCAGTTTTAGAGTCTGAGTTGTATGGATGAACTGAGGTATATGAGAACCTAAATATAAATCTCACATAATGCAGATATAGCAAAGCAAAAACACACAATTCTGGCCAACATTAACATGATAGAAATTAAGACCATGATAACTTAAATATTCTCGTAGGGGGTTAGATAAAGGATGGTAACTGACATTTTGAAAATCAATTATGCCAGAGAAGAGAAATGTTAGCGCACAAATACACCATATTGTTTAGGTGGTATTATTACATCAGAAAATATGCAGATAATCTCAATTGACACGGTATGTGAGAAGGCGGATAGTTAGTGGTCTTTTTTTTATCACCAGATGGTGTTTTAGATCGACAATGTTACTCACAGCCTCTTATGGAGACATTGTTAATTCTAGCAAAGCGATAGCAAAACACACACGTGAATGATGTCACTCAGACTCGATAACCATTAGGAAGATGAACTTCTTCGTTACTTGGAACCACTACAAGGTAACTGGCTACTTTCTATCTATTACTTCTGAAGCCGTTTCGCTGCGTTAACAGTTATATTGTAACCGTTGCGTTATTTTCTGCTTATCCCTAACACATGCACACTCTATTACGTATTTATGAAATACAAAATCCAACTAAAAATTTAGAAAAAACAGCCGATCTCTTGCAGTAATTTAACGTGTTTAGCTATCGCAGAATATGTATAACAGAATCTTAACTCTCATAGTTTTTACATTTGTGCTTTATTACTACAGGAGAAATTCAACAGCGATAGTCAACAAATTGAACATGGATAATGATACAAAAATAAATTAAAATGCTGCAAATCAACGTTGGTTATATTACTGCCTCTGTGTTTATCAGTTTGTTGCCTCCACTCCCAAAATAACTAACGCTAATTTTCCTCTAAAACAGAGTATTACTGCTTATGTATCCCAGCGTATTTTTCCAATTATTTTACTTCATTCATTGTCTGTTATAATGAAACTATGTTGGAAGAGCAAGCAAATAAGACTTCGCAAGACATGGAATCCCTTAATGTTAGTTAAACACTGTACAGCATGTCGGTATATTTACAAAAACACAGCTAAAGCACGCGACTCAGTGTTTCCCACCCTATTGGTTACCTCTGCTAGCTTGCATAATCTACGTTGACCGTGAGGCGTTTGCTGACGTGCCTTTATTAGCGTGGAAAGCTATATGTTCGTATCACATAGGTTCTGAACAACAACGTCTACATTTTGGTTCGGTGTCATTTCGAAAGGCTTCGAAATGCAATTATTTTATTGCCAAACGTTTATCTTAATTATGAAGTAAAGTCACGATGGGGAATTCTGGAGTGATTTTTCAGCCCGCACTCTTGAGTAGGTATCGCACGCGGTGATGGATTGTCCAGCGATAAGGGCTGATTTCGAGGGACTCCGCTTCAGACCTTCGTAGTGAAAGGATCTTCAATCAACTTGGGGAACGGCAGCAAGAAGTAGAATTGACAGCCAAGCCTTCAAACCCTGTCGCAGCAATAGACAACACGACCTCTGGCAACATTGCATCTGCCGGAAACTAAAGCCTGTCACCTATGCCGGCCTCTGCCGCCAATAAATGCTTCTAAAGCCGCCGCTCTCCGGCATCACAGCTTACACCAAGTATACCTAAAGCCGAAACCGGTGGAACAGCTCACAACGACAGTTTTTTGTAGTGTTTAACTCCCGCTTTTACTACTTGCAGCACCACACTGGTGATACATGAAATGAAGATGAAGCACCGTTGGAATGCGATGGTGGGGGAAACCAGAGAACACGGAGAAAACTCGCCCCTATGTCGCTTTGTCAATCATAAATCTCACATGCAGTCACTTGGGGTCGAACCCGGGCCGTGAGAGGTGAGTGGTCTAACCACTCGGCTACGGCACGGCCTCCCAACGGCAGTGCTGCTGCGACTCTACTTGCATCAGCTGAGGCCCACATTGAGCGCTTTGGGAACCTTAGCACTTCAGTTGTTGGTATACACTGCCAAGCTTCCAGCTCCACACTTGCAGGAATACGCACCACACTGTCTCCCTTTGTAGAAGACCAACAAAATCAGAATCGACAAGGACCGACAGGACCAATGTGCTTTGTCTTTCGAGACAGAAGTAGCTGGACAGGCTTAAGCTTCATGGACCTTCGACTAAAGACTAGCCGAACTGCTTGGATGCCACATTGCCCCCTCTGCTGCCTTTACGACTACACGTTACTGCTACAAATGTAGACTTCCAGGCTTAAACTCAAGAATGTTGCCATGACTAAATATGTCGACATACTTCTGCCACAATGCAACCATTACACCTGGCATGTCACTAAACAAGTGATCCGAGAAACCACTAGACAAACTCTACTGAATTACAAGAAATTAAAAATTCACTTCACGTCACCAGCGACTCGACATACTAGAAACAGTCATTCTGGAAGCTACCAACATCATCTCAATGCTAGCCGACGTCCTCGAGCTTCTGTCAGTTTTCGTCACATTAGGCATATAAGACGTACTCCACACAGAGACTACAAAACGAGAATACAGTATTCAAAGTCCACAAGGACGGAGCCGCTTTTCCACGACCAGAAAGGCGCACAACTAATTAGACTCAGAATGCTAAAAGACCAACTGCCAAAAAAAGGCAACGCCAACCCGATCGAGACCGAGACATTCGATCAGTCCTTATAAACCGCTGCTGACATCGCCAATCTTTGTAACAGGAAACCACTCTCCACAATTGTACGACATATCTGCTTAACACCATATGCCATTAAGACCAACACCAGTAACTTCAAAATGGTGGTAAATGCCGGAGCCTTTCCATGGCTTTGCATCCCAATAAACCGTTCTTGCCTCCTTAATGAACTTCACCCTAAATCTTCGGGTGAGTACTGTGGATTGGACCCATCTTTCTCTCCACATAACAAATAAACAACAGCCACAAAACCCACAAGACAAAACATTACCAGCAATATCCTACACAACTCTTCTTCTGTCTACCCTTTCAAAAAAAAAAAAAATAAAGGAACAAATAAAATAAAAAACAAGAAAATATATGAAGACGCTGGGTAGGTTTGTCTCTGAGTCACAATAGTATGAATCAACTCCCTACTTCTCAGGTGATAAGCATGCCATATGTATGCCATATGTAAGATATGTTGATAAGAGAGACTCTCTGGTATACCTGTCAACCTCTCAGAGTATTTTCTCTTACAGGCACTGCTGGGCCTCCTCATGGGCGTAATCCCCGGCTATACTGGTACTCTGAAGCTGCATGCAAAATTGGAGATAACAGGAGCTTCAAAAGGGGATCCTACTACCCAGGGTTATCTGATGAAGTTGAAGAGGGTATCTCCTAGAGAGGTGGAGAGTACAGAAAGTTTGGGGACTTGGCCAAGGAGGTGGTTCCCTACATTTAAAGACAAAGAATCGGTGCCGGAAAGAAGAACAGGAGAAGGTGTTGGAGGAGGAGGGAAAGGGTTAGAAAACTGTCTTGGCCAATTCGGCATCTCAGTTATTGTAACATTGGCCAGGGTGGGATCAAGGTGACCATCTTGTGTAATGTTTTACAGAAACTTGAAAGTAAAGTTCTCTTAGGAAACGTAGTTCCTAATCTCTTATTTTACTGGTCTGCTTTTCTACAAAAAATTGCGTAGCAGATATTGCTTTTCACGTGTACAAAATGTTGAGTAAAACATTGTGGTTGCGCAGTATTTTGTCTTTAGTTGCCATGGTAACCGAATAAGGGTATTAGCAGTGCATGAAATAAAATGCCAGGCTAATCCATAACTTTTAAAAAGAATTAATCAAGATAAAAATATTTGATCTATTGTCTAGATAAGCTTTGCATCTACATTACACAGTTCCTCTCAAACACACAGAATGAAAGATACATTCCTGCGCTATTCATGGAGGGCCTGAGAGCTACTATATGATCAGAACTGCCTGTAATCCATGGCTCCCATTTTAATTCTAAATGGTTGCTATATAGCACATTTTAAATCCCTTTCTTGTATTCAACAAAACTTTCGCGCCTCAGCTCACATTCAGACTCGGATAACCTTTGGTAAAGGCAGATTTTCATTTGCTGCACATGATCCATGCCCATATAACTGCAAACAACAAACTTTCCCTTTTCAATAAGCCCACTGCTGAATTGGCAAAGTTGCTTTGCTATGTAAGTAATTATGTAGAGTGATACAGAACGTTGCGTTTGTAGCTGCTCATCTGTTTAACAAATGTGCTATCATCCGTTTGGGTATTGTATCGAGACTGTATTATCCCATATTTTAAAAGAATGGCACGAAAAAATCTGATGGTTCCATTCGCAGGACTTTCTCTAGCTGTTCCATATACAAACTTTCATTATAAAAATTATTCTTTTCTCCACGTTCTAATCGAGATAAATATTAGCAGAATTGGTCTTATTACTTAGATCTTTGCACGTAGAATGTGAAATAAGGGGATACAATAGGTTAAAGCAATAGTCAAATATTATAAAACCTCATCGTTATGAGAAACAATTGAAATTCGGTTCTATTTGCTTTGCTATGAGTAAAATAATAGAGATGAAACAAAAGTTAGTTACCGCTTTAGAAAAGGTTAAGTAGTTTAAAATTAAACCAATAACAAGGAATACTTCGGAAACAGTTAACTCTACAAACAAAAAAATGTACATGACATAAAGTCTGTGTTTTAACGAAATATACATTTTTGTTTTTATCTATCCCTCACGGTTTACCAGTTACATAACAGTTATCCAGATTGAACACATTTTCAGAAAAAATTCTAGATATCCATTTCGTTGGTCTTGAAAACATCTTAAACATATGGAATTGTAAACAAAATTGTTAGAGTAATTCCTGATAACATTTTCAAAAAATGCTTCATGTAAGAGTAGTTGGCTTTGAAGGATTTTCTTGAAAATCTTCGTGTCCCATCCTTTGAAGCTACAGATCTTAGATATCAAGTTGCTATTTGACGAACTTTTGATTTTTGTGCTATGCTGCCGACAGACAAATGCGGATACTTTTCTAAAATTCTTTTTCATTCAGGGGGTATCAAAACATAAATTTCCTGTGAAATATCGATATAGAATGTTTGGGTACATTACAATACTTTCTCTTCCTACGATGTACTCTGTACATATGTGCTAGAGAAAGTAAACAGTTGATATATAGCATTTGTGTAACTGTAAGGGCAGCTACCTCTTATTACATATAAGAACATTATATAATGACAAATTTAATTCTCTTACATTCACATTAAATAATTATTATTAACTCTGCAGTCGGATGTTTCTCTTAACGACCGAGGGAAACCAAAAAAAAAAAAAAAAAAGAAAGAAGAATAGAAAATACAGCCAAAAAGAACCCACACAGGATTTGAAACCTGGACGTCTCGAATGCAGGCCACGGGCGTTATTGCTTTATCCACTTCTTACTAATCGAGATAACTTCTTCTTTTCGCATTAATAATTGCTGTCTATAGGATACATACCTTGTTCATGCTTTTACTTGCTCTTGCATCAATCCAAAATGTGCATCTAGATAGAGAATATATTCTATTCCGCCCAAAAATTCGATACTAATATTTCATCGGAAATACATGTTTTGAGACCCCATAAATAAAAAAGAAAGTCTTTTTTTAGAAACAAGTCCTGTGTGTATGTATGTGTATGAGGGCAGCAAGGCTCAAAAACGAAAAGCTGATTAAATTCTAAATTTGGCATTTAAGCTGAATTTCTTCCAAGGATGCAACACGAAGATTTTCAAGAAAATTCTCCCCACTCCAATTACTCTTTACATGGAACTTTCTCGAAAGTTCTGTAACGATTTTGATTAACATAACAGATGTTTAACATATTTTCATGACAAACGAAATGTACCTGTGTCTTAAATTTTATGGGAACAGCCTGTGAAGATCTTTTCAATCTGGTAAGAGACAAAAACTACAGCTCTCATTAAAACCCACAATTAATGTCATATGTCACACATTTATGTCAAGGGACTACGTAATAATGCCATTTCTGCTAATGTTCATCTTGATCACCATGAAATAGATAAGGGCCGCGCCGTGTCCCAGGCGACCACATGTGGGATTTGTGGTGGACAGGGGCGGGTTTTCTCCAGATTCTCTTGTTCCCCGCCATGGCATTCTACCGGTGCTCCATCTTCATTCCATGTATCTGCCGTGCAATATGTAGTAAAAGCGGACGTTAAAGACTATAAAAATGAACGATAGTAGAATAAAGTTTTTGCAAAAATAGTTAGTTATAGAATAGGCAACACAGATTTTTACTTTCTCTAGCCCCGTATGTACAATGTACATAGGGATAGAGAAGTATTGTATTCCACCCAAAAATTCGATGTCGAGATTTCACTGGAAATACATGTTTTAGGACAACCTGAGTCCAAAAAAAGCATTTTCAGAAACAGATCCGTGTGTGTGTGTGTCTCTGTCTGTCTGTCTGTCTGTCTGTCTGTGTGTGTCTGTGGACAGCATAGCTCAAAAACGAAAAGACGGTTAAATACCAAACTTGGTATTTAAGTTTGGTATCTTCTTAGGATGCGAAATGAAGATTTTCAAACCCTCCCCCCACCCTAACTACCCTTTACATGGAAAAAGTTTCGAAAATTTTCTTTTTTCAAAAAATGGCTCTAACGATTTTGATTAAAATCCCACAAATTAAAGCCCAAATATTATGTATATCTTGAATTTTCTGGGAATGGCTTCTAAAGACCTGTGTATTCGGGATACATTTTGCTTAATTTGATATAATTAGTAAACCGTAAGAGATAGAAATAGCTTTATATACAAAAAAATGTGGATCTTGTTAAACTACACAAGCTATGTCATAAACTTTTTTTTCGTAGAGCTTATCGTTTTCGAGGTATTTCTTGTCATTAGTTTCTGTTGTGAAGTACTTATACTTTTTTTCCGACGGGAGTGTCCGTTTCTCTTTTGTTCTGCTCCTGGCAAAGCAAAGAAGCGATTTGCAATGACAATCGCATAACGACAGCTTTTAAAACATTTGACTATCACTTGAGCGTAGTGCATTCCCTTAGTTCCAGTCTACTTATAAGGAATTAAGTAATAAAATTCTGCTAATGTTTATCTCGATTAGCATGGTGTTGAAAGCAGAATTATGTTTTTAAGAAGCTTGTTTGTAGATTAGCTAGAAAAAGTTATGTGAGTGTAACACATCGGATTTTTTGTTTTACTAATTGTTAATATGTAAGTTGTAAGTGTTGTGAAGCAGGTCCAGGTGACACTGTGACTGATGACGTATACAGAAAAGACAGCTTGCAACTGGAACATTAAGGTGAGTCCAAATGGTATTTTATATATATATATATATATATATATATATATATATATATATATATTTCCGTTTTCATGTTTTGATTGTATATAAGTATTTTGAATCTCCCGCTCATTTCAGTATATCTTTCATAGAAGTACACTAATTATAAATAGTTTAAAAATACTGTTATAAATAATCCTGCGTGTTGGTCTTTTAGAACATTCTGGTACACTCACTTGGTAAAACATCAACAACTTTGTAAATATTAGTGTTAGACAAGTGGCCTTTTTTTATTTTGATGGTAAAGTTTTACTTTAGTTATTCGCGGCACTGACTTATTTTATTCAGTGAGAGCTCCGAAGTTGTGTTTGGAAACTTACGTTACTTACTATTCTCTCTACACGTGCTATGTACATAGTGTATAGAGAAGATATTGTAATGCACCCAAGAATTCGATACCTATATTTCATCGGAAATAAATGTTTTGGGTCCCCCTGAATCAAAAAAACATTTTTAGAAACAGGTCTGTGTGTGTGTGTGTGTGTGCGTCTGTGTCAGTGTGTCCGTGTGTCTTTGAACACGATAACTGAAAAACGAAAAGATTATATTTAAATTTAGCATATTTCAGGGATGCGACACGAAGATTTTTTAAAAAAAAAATCTCCCCACCCCAAACTACTCTTTACATGGAACTTTGTTTTTGAAAATTTTGATTTTCTCAAAAATGGCTCTAACGATTTTCATTAAAATATCATATATTAAAGATAAAATTTATATCGTGAATTTTCTGGGAACCGCCTCTGAAGGCTACTTTATTCTGGGCGAATTCTATGGAACTTTGCATAACTGCTAAACCTTAAAATGTAGAGCACTTAAAAATACACAATTTATGATATATGTATTTTTTTCATGAGATATTCCTTGTTTTTCGTTTCGCTGTAAAAAATTGTACTTTTCTCTCACAGGACTTTGTCAACTCCTGTCCATACGAACAAAGGAACTTCACTCACATAGCAATCAGCTTTTGACTATCACTTTAACCTATGACATTCCCTTATTTCGTTTCTACTTACAAGGAAGCAAGTAATAAAACTATTTCTGCTAATTTTTCCGGTTAACATTAAGTGAATAAAAGAATAAGCTTTTTAACAATAATTTGTTGCAGAGATGTAGAGAAAGTCATGTGAATGGAACATATCAGATTTTTAAATTTAAGAATAATCATTTAGCTCATTTACGTTAAATATTTGCTGAGATAATGGGTCAAACATTGGCATTTCTACTCCTGTTAACCAACCCAGAGCTAGCAGCAGTTATCTGTCCTTCTTGAAGGATAAAAGAGCAGCGCCGTGCTCCATATGCAACACCTCCTACTATGTATCGAGAGAGTGAATTTGAATTCGGTTCCCCCTTCCTGTAAATCAAATGATGTCTCCCCTCTCCATGTCTTATTTTATGATTCTCCTGCCGCTGAGATATCGCCAAGGTGTAGGGAAACGTCATTGATTATTAATGCGGCATTACCATGCGGCACCAACTTCAAATAAACCAAATTCTGCTGAAAATCCCGCTTTGCCATGTTCCAGGTAGCTTTGCCGCAAGACCCTAGCTAGTCCAGTCTAATGCACTCGCCGCAAGCCGCGTCCTCCTCATATACATCTCCAACTTTATACATCAAAACGGCAATTGACTATGCATGGCCATGTTTAGACTGCCACGTACGTGGGACATCAACTTGTCTGTCTCCCTTTGGTGGAACTAGTAAAATTAATATTCCAGCAGCCATACACATACTCTCTCTAGGAGAAATCATCATCATTTACTCCATTATACATTCGCTTTTTAGACCACACTACTTTATGCTTAACTACCAGCTCTACTGCTATGTATCCAGATATAACTCTTCCATCTTTGCCCTTTCTCTTTTTACCTTCTATTTGAAGTACTAAGTACATACCTAAGTCTGTATATAGCAGGTGGCTCAGGCATTTCGTCTAGGACAGGCATTCGTGGGGGGTGTTCGGGTTCGATCCCCGTTGGCCGCGCTCTGGGCCTGGGTTTTTCCGTGATTTTCATGGAGCCGCTTAGGCGAATGCTGGGGTTCCTTTCCCTTCTTCTCTTTAGGTCGGTGCAAATGTGGCTTAAGGCCTTGCAGACACGGTGAACTTCTCTTCCCCTGGTTGCGTCGGATGAGGCTAGGAGCCGTTAGGGACTTCGGTGCGTCTCTGCGCTTAGCTCCGTCGTTTCCTGTGTGCTGGCCTGTAGTTTCCCCTCCTCTCACCTTTTCCTCCGTGGGGGACGGGAGCAGACCGCAATAGATCAGTACTTAGTCGTAGTTGCTGAGGTGTCCCCTGCGTTAACATCCTCCAACCTCTAGCAAATTTAGTAGGTATTGCATTCCACACAATAATTCAATGCTCAGATATCACCGGAAATACATATTTTGAGCACCCCTAAATCCAAAAAGCTATGTTTATAAAAAGGTCCTGGTGCATCTGTGTAACTGTGGGTAGTGAAACTCAAAATGTGTAATTTTAGTTTAGTATCTTCCAAGGATGCCACACGAAGATTTTCAAGAAATTCCCCAAACCCAACTAACCTTTACATAGATGTTTTGTCAATTGTTTCATTGTTGCAGAATCGGTAGAGAACGTATTACAATATATACCATCAGATTTTTAATTACTAGTTATGTGGAGATAAAAACAATTGTTAAAACAAAGCGTTGTTTGTTATTGTCACTTTGTTGTTCCGCCTTCAATTACAATGTGTTTACAAGTTGTTGCACGAAATAATACAGAAATATTTGTGGTAGACAGAATTCTGCGTTGTTATCGCTTTGAAGTCTGTGATTATCATAAGAAAAACCTGAAATATGTTTTTCCATTGCATGAAGGGTCTCTTATTATTCCTTGGAGTCAAGTATTGTCTTGCTGTTTAATTGTGAGATGTAGAATAAATGAGATGCGGAGACTGAAAAATAAGTCTGATTTAAGAGACAGATGAAAGGAAACCCAAGGACTGAAAGAAATCACAACAAATAAAAGCACCATGAAAAAATAATAACTCGAAGCAGCAGAAATTATGCTTAGAAGGTTGGAGATACTAAATAATTGTTATGGAAATTTTGTATTACATTTTAGAAAGAGAGAGATCGATATAATCGCGACAGAAGAATAAAAGTTTTATGTATATCTTCCAGGAGCTTTTAACCTTAATGGACGCTTTTAGTTTGAAAGCTGAGTAGAAGCTCTCAGCGCTGAAGTTGCAGTAAGCTGTTTATAAATTTTGTAGTTTGTATTATTTCCCGTCTAAGTTATACCTACGTATTAATGTATTCGCGAGTTTTATCTCGAGGACGTTTCTAATATCTGCCACAAAACCCATCTGTTTGAAATGTTCTGCATGCACTTCTAAATCACATCACACATTTACTAAAACATGGTTTCCTGAAAACCTCATCTTTAATAACTTAAAATCACAAATACATACCGTAAATTGCATATGACTAGTAATTTATGAATCTCCTTTATATTATTAAAAAAAATGATATATTCCATTCACATAACTTTCTCTAGCTGTTTCATATACAAACTATTCCTACTAAAGGTTATTTTTATATACATCATACTAATCGAGATAAACATTAGCAGAAATGGTGTTATTGCTTGATTCATTGTCAGTAGAAGGCAAATAAGGGAATATATCATTCTAAAGCGATAATCAAATTTTTAAAAGCTGGTCGCTATGTGAAACGATTTAGGTTTGATTCGCTTTGCATGGTCCCGTTTGAGTAGAGCTAGGTAGTTTAAAACTGAAACCAATAGCAGGGAATATCTCAAAAACCCCCAACTCTAAAAGAAAACACATATGACATATATTATATGTTTAAACGAATTCTAAAGTTTTTGTGTTTTAGGTTTTTGTCGATCCCTTACGATTTAATCGTTATGCAACATTTTACAAAACTCATCCAGAATAAAGAGGTCTTCAGCGGCTATTCCCATAAAATTCAAAATTTCATTCTATTTGAAACGTAAATATCTTTAATGCACGCTATTTTAATAAAAATTGTTACAGTCAATTTTGAGAAAAACAACATTTTCCAAAATATTTGCATGTAAAGGGTAGCTTGTGGAGGGAAGATTTTTTAAAAATCTTTGTATCACGTCCTTTAAGATATTAACATAAATGTCAAGTTTGGTTTTTAATAGTCTTTTCGTTTTAGAGATATGATGTCTAGACACACACTCACTTTCACACAAACCGACCTTTTTCTAAAAAGGCATAAAACATATTTCCGGTGCCTGAATAAGTAAAAATATAATATATTCCATTAACATGACTTTCTCTAACGGTTCTGAAATCCAACCAAACATTACAGAACATTATTCTTTACCTGCAGCATTCTAATCGAGATAAACATTTGTGAAAATGGTCTTAATATTCCTTCCTTGTAAATATAAAGGAAATAAGAGAATACACATGGCTAAGGCAATAGTCAAATATTTTAAAAACTGATCATTATGTGATACAGAATGATTCGGTTCTTTCTGGATAACCAGAGATAAAATAAAATAGATATAAAACGAATGCAACTTTTCGTTTGAGAAAAATATAAGTATTTTAAAATTGAAACCATAACAAGAAATAAATCGCAAACAGCCAGCTGTACAAACGGACACGTATAACATTAATTGTGTTATTTAAATAGATCTACAATTTTTCTGAGGAAGTCTTTCGGTTTACTAGTTATACAGAAGTCATCAAGAATGAAGGTATTCAGAAACTATTCCCAAAAACATTCATGATATACATTTCACTGTCTGTTAAAATTTGTTAAAAATATGGTATTTCACACAAAATCGTTGGAATCATTTTTGTAAAAATCAAAATTTTGAAAACATATTCCTGTAAAGGCTATTTTATGGTTTGGGGATTTTTTTTTGAAAGTTTTGTAACGCGTCCTCAGAAAATTCTGATCTTAAATTTCACGTTTGGTGCTCAACATACTTTTTGTTTTGTTCATAGCCGCACTTACATACATAAACACACAGCTAAGAACCTTTATCTAAATAACATTTTGGTTTAGCAGGTCTCAAAACACATATTTCCGGTGAAATCCCAGTATGGAATTTTAGAATTGAACATGATATCTTCTCTACCGACTATGTTCATTGTACACACATCGTGAGAAAGCAATAATAGTATAAACGAAGATGTTGTGGACACAACTTTGGTGTACATGTCTTTGGGCCTATGAAAATTGTGCAAATTCCTTAAGTTGGGAACTTTGCAGAGTAATGTTTTAGATTAATACACCACGATTATTTTCAGCTGAACATGGTTTTAACCGGCTAACATTATCGGTTAAGGACATCAGTAGCTGTAATCGTGTAAGTCAAATTATTGACTGCTGTTTGAATGTCAACTTTAATTTAAATTTCTCAAAAACTACTTAATATATTGGAATGACACTTAGACAGCAATATTTTCCAAACTTAGTCTATTTAAAATTACAGACGTCTCAAAAAATAGTTTTACACGCATAATAAATAATGTAATTCGTTATTAAAATTATCATTGGGCACAGAATATTCAGCCACATTTTTCTGTAAAACTAAACTTCATTTTTCAGTGACATTTTTTTTTTTGTATTCTGTAAGGAGTAGTATATTGGACAATTCCCACCTCAATTTTATTATTTCTTATATTTGAAGTCAATCTTTCCCAATTTTTATATTATTCATACAAAATTTATACTAAATTTTACGTACACATTTCATATCTATGCTTTATTAGCCAAAGGAGCTAAGGAGCTATAGGTACAGAAATTAAGGAGGTACACTATTTAAATTCACTAATTTGCTTCCACCTATATGTTTTATAAATGAAGAATAATATTTAATTCAATATTTGTTGCTTTAGATAAACATTTATTTAGTATAATAAGTACACTTTATTTCCAAGGATAGAATTCGCTAACTTTATTCAAAGTATGTCCATAACTGCATTGTCAATCTCCTTTTCGCAATACTGGTACAAAATTGGGATGCGGGTACAGGAGATGTGCAAATAGAACTCATTGTTTTACTTGTATTCCATATGCACAAGTTCTCGTAAATTGCTCACCTCTCAAAGTATTAGATCAAACCATCCAAGCATTTGTGACAAAGATTAGGTAGATGCTGAATATCATCAGTGTGTGGGCCACTGTCTAAATGCTTTTAAGACGCTCTATCTGCAGCGGATTCTTCAACTTCGGAATGAGTTCAAAGTTCTGTGGACTGAGATTAGGAGAGTACGAAGGCTGTTGCAAAATGTTCGACCCCCACCGTTTGGTACACAGCCTCTAAGGTACCACAGATATAAAGAAAATAGATACGAAATGCCTTATCCTAATGCATGCCGATCCCGGTGGCCGCGCTCGCTAAAGTGTCTCGCTTTAGCGTTTCGTGGTGCACAGGATCGTGGGTTCGAGTCCCGCCTTAGGCATGGATATTTCTCTGTTTGTAAATGTGTCTATGTTTGTGTATGTGTATGTAAAAGGAAAACGTTAAGAATAAAAAGGTCTACCAAGGAAATATAGGAAACTGGAAAAAATGGAGAAAAAAAGGAATACAGCGCCGGAGTCCTAACAAGCCTCCGGAACAGTATTATATTAAGCCGGTCCCCATAGCCGCGCTCGCCAAGGCGTCTCGCTTTGGTGTTTCACAGCGCAGGGGATCGTGGGTTCGAGTCCCGCCTTGGGCATGGGTGTTATATGTTTATGTGTGTGTAAAAAGTAAAACAGAAATTCAGTAATCATACAGTAATCACAGTAAACAAATTAGGTAAATAAAAAGTAGGGTATACAGCGCCGGAGTCCCGATAAAACTCCGGAGCTGTATTTTTTAAAAAAGAAACATAAAAAAATGCATTGTGGTTGGTGAAGCACATTTTTGTCAAACCGCCATATTTGGATTTCTCACTTCTGAGATGAATACGGCTACTGTGGGTTAAAGATGCACCCAAAAATAACATTTTATAGTGTTAAATGTCAGTTAAACAGTACACTTGGACTGAAGGTTTTAAACCAATATAATGGTGAATAAGTGTCTGGAGTTCAGGAGCAGAGAGGTGGCAGCCCACCACTGAACTAGCTCTGCGCAGCGTTCGTACCGCGGCCAGAGTGAAATTTTACAGACTGAACAGCCTCAAAATAATAGCCGAATTAAGGAAAGAATTAGACATTTTTTCCTTAAAAGAAAGGATACAAATAAATAAAGAAAAATGGAAAAGCCATTTACAAAGAATGGATAACTCTCGCATTCCATTTCAGTCATACAAATATAAACCCCTAGGCTACAGAACAATAGGAAGACCAGTTAAAAGATGTGAAGAAATACGAGGCCGAAACAGGAGAATTCTCCTAATCCATGAAGAGTTGATGATGATAAGTGTGTGGAGTTTGGTTGTGGTTTCTCGTATAGTAGAGGAAAAAAAATAAGAAAAAAGAAATGTTTCTAAACATAGGTAGGTACTTAGTTAAGTGATTTTGTGGTGTTAAATATTCAATTAAGCAATAAATTTAGAATGTAAGTTCTAAATCAGTGCAATGGACAATACATGTGTGGTGTTTGGTTGCAGTTTCTCGTATAGCAGAAGAAGAAAGAACAATAAAAAGGAAAATTTTCCATACATAGGTTAGTGATTTTGTATGTGTTAAATGCTGAACTATGCAGTAAATTTAGAGTGTAAGTTTTAAACCAGTATAATGGTCAATACGTGTGTGGTGTTTTGTTGTAGTTTTTCGAATAGCAGAAGCAAAAACAAGGAGGCGTAAATTCGCATACAAAACTGGCAACCTACACCTGTCTATAAGAAACCGTTTGCTAATTCCCATATTTAGCAGCTATTACGAGAAAAAATTGAGAATAGGGGGAGTGTTCCTCGGACTCAGAATGCAATACATGCAGTCCGCAATGAAATTCATAATCTTTTCTATAATCTTTGACACTTGTCACCCTTTTTTGTGTACCTTTAAAAATGATATCAAGTCTTTCTTAAATATATGTGTGTGTGGGTGTGTGTGTGTGTGTGTGTGTGTTTACGTACGTGCATCCTATATATGACTGCCTCATACATATATTCAGTTTTAGACCAAGAAATTTGAACAAAATTAAGTTATGACCTTGCCGCGATGTTTACTGCAATAATACCAATTTATCAATAATAACTTCTGATAGTCCAAAAAATGTGATTGTAATAAATATTCCTTGAAATCGAGATCTCTCACGTTCCATTGGCATTTGTTCTTCAAAAATTTGGAACAACAATTAATTTGACAGATGTGCGTATAGTGTATATGGCAGTGTGTGGAATCACAAGATGGCAACTGACTTCTGCATGTGTCATTTACAGACGCAATCTGGTAATGGTATTCCGCACTACGTGTATATGGAACTAACCGCATATTCGGTTATTCGGAAGATCAAAAATAGTTGCCAGGACTTATGAAATAACCCTCGTATTTTTTAATAAATTACGTAATGTTACACATAATTTTAGCTGCAACGATTGAGAAACACCATGAGTTTCGGAGTGATCTTTGCAGTTCTGTCCTTACGTCAACAATGACTTGGGCAGACCAGATGATCAATATTTGCTTTTTCCACTCCCCAGAGATCTAGTTGCTTCCAGTTTGTGAACCAGTCCCAGTATTGTATTTCTTTTGCGAGGATTGAGAACACCAAAATCCTCTGGTACGAGCTATAATTAAAT
Organism: Hymenopus coronatus; assembly: GCA_030762935.1. Lineage (NCBI taxonomy): Eukaryota > Metazoa > Arthropoda > Insecta > Mantodea > Hymenopodidae > Hymenopus > Hymenopus coronatus. The sequence goes on along the minus strand of CM060897.1, from coordinate 127,898,176 downwards.
TTGTAATTCAGCATTGTTTCACAAGGAAGAGCTGCAGATTTAATGTGTACTCCAACCTCAGTGAGCAGAATGTGTTGAAAACCGCTGCCAACAATAAAAAAACCCGAACGAGCTCGAGCAGTAACGGCCATGGTACGCATTCGGAAGGTTCCAGGTTCAAATCCCGTGAGCAAACCAATCTGGCTGATGTTTATCATGGTTTCCCTTAGTTATCAAAGTAAATAGCGGGTTGGATATATAGCGTCAGGACCCAGAGTTCCATCTTCTGTCTAAAAAGCTGATGTTTTATTCACATTACTTTCTCTGCATACACCTTTATTTATTTAATGCTAATAGAAGTAAACATTGGCAGAAATTGTATTACTACTTGCTTCCTTATAAGTAGAACAGAAATAAGCGAGCACATCAGACTAAAACGATAGTCAAATCCTTTTAAAAGCTGGTTGCCGTGTGGTTGAAATCCATTTCATTGCATACCCAGGAGTTGACACATTTCCGTATGTGAAAAGTTTACGTATTTTGAAAGTGAAACCAATAACAAGGAATAGCTCAGAAATGGTCAACTCCATGAAACAAATGAATATGACATAAATTGTGTGTTTTAACGAGATCTATATTTTTTTTTGTACAGTAAGTTTTTGTCTATCTCTTACATTTTACCTATTATGCAAAAATCAGCAAAATTCATCCAGAATAAAGGTCTTCATAGGCTATTCCCAGAAAATTCAAGACATACATTTTATTTTTCACATAAATATCTTTAATATACGGTATTTTAATAAAAATCGTTAAAACCAGTTTTGAGAAGATAAACATTTTCGAAAAAATTTTCATGTAGGGGTAGTTTGGGATGAGGGATTTTCCTCAAAATCTGCCTGTCATATCCTTGGAAGAGAGTAAACTTAAATTTCAAGTTTGGTATTTTACCGACTTTTTGCTTTTGACTTATTACATTCACAGACACACACGCACACACACACACACACACACATTCACGATATTTTTATAAAAACGCATTTTTTTAATATAGGGACCCTAAAACTCTATTTACCTGAAGTACCAGTATGGCTTTTTGGGTGGAGAATAATAGCTTCTCTACCTATGTTCCACGTACTATGTAGAGAAAGTAAAATTGATGGAAACAGCGAATGCGCGGTCAACAATTCACATAATATAACTATGTGTATATATTCAGGGTATTAATGAACTACACCGAAATAATTTGCGACATTGTGCACGTGACTAATATAAGTAATTTGAGATCGGCGATGCATGGTCCCCGGAGAAACAAAACGCAGCTACATAGCGTTAAACGTGTGGGTATCAGGTGCTGATAAGTCGGTGTTAAAGCAAAGTAGGTTGACAAAATGTCCTATAATGTCTTTAAAACTGCTGCCCGATTATAGAAATATCGATTTTTAGCAGCTCGTAACTAGCGTTCTCAATATTTAAATCAGTAAAATCTCGAACTAATCACTTGACAATGCGACACTGAGCATTCATTAACTATGTTCTTGAGTTATGTAGCCTACTCTGGAGGGATTTTTTTTCAACCGTTCTTGTGGCTTGATGCGTAACGCGAGAAGCTGCTATCCCAAACGTCATGTGTTCGACTCCTGTAATAAATTAAATATTTTTATTACTGTTTTTTTTAATTCCAGACGAAGTGCCGCGATACGTGAACGAGACCCGAACTCGGAAACTTTCTTTCGCTTGAAAGTCAGTATGATAACCACTAAACTAGAGAGGTATGCTGTAATATGTCCCTTCGTCTTTCGTATTATACTCTCGAATGATTGATGAATTAGCCAGTGGCGTACTGGCACTTCAGAAACTTAGAGCCGTTACTTCGAAATTTCAATAAACAGGCCGTAAGTCTCCTATCTCAAATTACTTATTTAAGTAATCTACATATTCTGTGAAAATATTTCGGTATAGTTCATTAACACCCTATATATACAATATCTTGTTAATACCTTTAATGAAAGTCGTTAGAGCCATTTTTGAGAAAAATAAAACTCTCAAAAATTTATCCATGGAAAGGGTAGTTTGTGTTGGGGGATTTTATTTAAAATCTTCGTGTTGCATCCTTGGAAGATGCTAACATTGAATACAAAGTTTGGTATTTTATGGTCTTTGAGCTTTTGAGTTTTGCTGTCCACAGACACGCACACACCCACACACACACACACACATACACACACTTGGACATTTTTCTAAAAATTGTTTTTCTCGGATTCAGAGGACGTCAAAACATATTTCTGATGAATCTGTACATCGGACTTTTGGATGGAACACAATACTTTCATAAACTACTAAGTACATTGTACATATGTGCTATAGAAAGTAATAATAGTGGCTATTTTGTTTTCCCATGTGTACGTCACAGAACTAAAGAAAGATCAGTACAGCCTGAGATGAAGCACGTAAAGAAAAACACGCAAGAGGGGAAAACTTGCAAAGCACAAGGTCAACTTCTTTATTTGCGGAATTGGTTATATTATAATACTTTTCTTTACACTGTACTGTTTTAAATGCTTATGAAAATGGTATATTCGTAGCATTCATATATTAAGTTAAATAATAGTCATAATAATAATAATAATAATAATAATAATAATAATAATAATAATAATAATAATAATGTAGCTTCTCGTCCCATCTTCTATCAATAAATTTTGGGACACTTTTCTTTGGCCCGTATTGAACCCTTTGCAGAGATTAAATCCATTATTTTCGTTTTTTTGGTCACAAATTGACAACTATATATCACACACACACTCTCTCACAGCTACACCCGTATTCACAATATAGATTAGTCAAACACTAAATAAGTCTATACAATATTTACACAAATAGTTTATCTCTTAGTACACGTACTTCCATTAAGAGTGTGCCCATACTTGGTAAGTACTAGCTGTTTAGAATAAAATCCCAGAATGCTGTTCTTCGTCCATTTGAAGCTAAAAATACTTCCGTTAATAATGTTTTCCTAACATCATCCATCTGCTCGCAATCTGCCAAAATATGCTGCCAGTCTTCCTGATACTCGCATAATGGGTAAATCTTCCTACCAGCTTCATCAACTAACTACCTTACAAGTTCCATCCTCCCAACCTGCTCCACGCTATTCCCGATCTTTGTGTCATACCCAATTCTAAAAGTAGTTCACCAGTCGACTGCGTGTCACAGTCATTCTCAAATATCTGTTGCCTACAGTCCTTCTTCTTCACTCACTGTACGATAATATTGAACAGAGAAGAGCGCTTTTGTGTAAATGTTTATGAATCAGTTTTCTCCATTGTAAAACGTCATTATCATCACTGCTATTACTACTTTCCGTACCGTTACCCTGGATAAGAATTTTTCTTATTGATTTTCTATCGAAATTCGATTGTATGAGAATGTTGAATAAAGAGCGCATAATGTGCATAAGTCTATGAATCAGTTTCCTCCATTACAAAACTTTGTCAGTGTTTGTCTTTGTTTACAAAACATCACATGCTATTTGTCACACGCTTCACCATGTTTGCCCATATATTCTGGCCTTGGCATGTGGTATTCGTTTCTTCTGCTTTTTTACGTGTTTTTTATGTCCTTTAGCCTGGTTGGTCATATTGGACGATAAATTAAATTGTTGAAATGATCTCGGGGTCCATGGAGTTTAAATTTACTCGATATTGGTCTTATCAGCCCAAAGTAAAACCCCGGATAAAACCTTATCCGAGTAACTCACCCTTGAATGCGGTATTCTGTTTTAGAGCATAACAGAGGGTGGAAACCGTGAACAGCGATGTTAGGAGAATTAACAATGCAATAGTATTTGTTGATTTCCGAGAATCAGGCACTTAGTGAACTTGGGTGAACATATACTTTCTTCCTTCATTTCTGCCTCTTGTTTCATGAAGTCGGATACTCTTTTGCAATTACTTCTCCGCTCTGTGTAACCCTGCCACTTAACTTTGTAAGCGTAGGAGCCATGGTTATTAATGCCACAAACATAAAATAAACACTATTTACTGCTATTTTGAAAACACAAGCAGACGTGGAACACTTTCGATACAGACTGTACAATGTTTTGCTGTGAATTGAATAAGCAGTCGTAAAGGAATAATATCTCAAACTCCGAATAAGCTGGGCTCGGCAGCTGGGTTGGCGGTCATGGTCATGATTCCACAAGTTTTGCGCCGGTAATACTAGGTCATCGTTTTTTTGGGCCCTACATATTTCCAGCAAACTAAACTGACTAAGATACCTACAGTTTCCGCGACATAATCTTACAGAATTACCTGGTATATCTTTGATCAATATTAAGAATTGACGAAACAAGTACGATGGAGCACCAAAGGCTAAGTTGAGCTGAACCTGTACCTTGACCTACAAGATCACTTGATCTAAATTCTTTAGATATTTGTGTACGTGGTCATCTCAGAAACAATATGCACAGCACTTCCATTGAAATGCTTAGTGAACTGCAATAAGAAAAAAACTCCGATATGATCCACGGTTTTTCTGAAGAATTGGAAAATCACAGCAGAAAGTGGCAAGGCCTGCTTTTCAGGATGATGCAAGAATAATCATTTAATTGTTGTATGTAGGACATAGGTAAAGAAGGTATTGCACTCCACACAAAAATTCGATACCGACATTTCACCGGCAATACACATTTTTTAGTGCCTGTATCCCCCCACAATGAATTTTTATAACAAAATTGCATTATTTATGTTGCCTCTGTAAACACAATAACTCAAAAACGGTAAATCAGTAAAATACTAAACCATCTTCCAAGAATGCGACATGAAGATTTTGAGGAAAATCCCCTCCACCTCAAACTGTTCTATACGGAAAAAAATCGAAAATTTTGTTTTTCCTCAAAAATTTCTATAACGATTTTGATTAAAATGCCACAAACTAAAGATATTTACATCAAAAATAAAAATATATCTTAAGCTGTGGCCATTTCCGGGATATTCCTTGATATTGATTTCAATTTTAAAATATTTGAACTTTTCTCATACGGGAATTTGTCAACTCCTGATCTTATAAACAAAGGATTTTCAATCACATAGCAACCAGCTTTTAAAATATTTTACTGTCGTTTTAGCCTAGTGCATTGTTTTATTTCCCTTCTGTTTTCAAGGAAGCAAGTGACAAGACCATTATACTAATCTCTATTAACATTGAGCAGATAAAAGAATAGGCATTTTAACAATAATTTGTTACAGAAATGTTGACAAGGTCATATGTATGGAACACATCAGATTTTATAAATCGATAGATGGATTAGATTGACTGAAAGACAGACAGATGGATGAATGGTTGGATGGATGTAAGGATGGATGGAGGATGGTTGGATGGAAGGGTGGGTGGGTGGATGGACGGATGGGTGGATGGGATGGATGGATGAATGGATGGGTGGTTGGATGGATGGATGGGTGAGTGGTTAGATGTATGGACGGATGGATGGATGGGATGGATGGAAGGATAGATGGATGAGTGGATAGATGGATGGATGGGTGGGTTAGTGGATGGATGGATGGATGGATGGATGGATGAGATGAATGGGATGGATGGATGGATGGGATGGATGGGATCGATGGGATGGATGGAAGGATGGATGGGTAGATGGGTGGATGGGTAAATTGATGGATGGATGGATGGATGGGTAACTGGATGGATGAATGGGATGGATGGGATGGATGGGATGGATGGATGGGATGGACGGAAGGATGGATGGGATGGATGGGTAGATGGATGAGTGGATAGATGGATGGATGGATGAATGGATGAATGGATGGGTAAATGGATGAATAGATGGATGGATGGGATGGTTGGATGGGATGGATGGATAGATAGATGGGATGGAAGGATGGATGGATGGATGGATGGATGGCTGGATGGGTAGATGGATGGATGGATTATTAGTCTATTGAATGCAATTGTTCATAACTTCGTCAATAAACTATATATCTAATCATACAAATCTATCGACATATATTTACATTATAAAACCCGTCAACACTATATAGAGGATTAACCATCAATATTGATCTGACCCTCCTCTTGAAGCACTGAAACGAAAAATGTCTTATATGCATAGGTAAGGAGTTCAACAATGTTAATGATATGTAACAGAAACTATTTACTTTTAGACTATATTTACGTTTAGACATATAAATATTTGAGACACACTCACACAGATACACACAGACATTGAGACAGACATGCACGGAGCTTTTTCTAAATTTTTTTTATTCAGGGAGACCCAAACATATATTTCCGGTGAAATCTCGGTATCGAATTTTTGGGTGAAATACAATGCTTTCTATATATACTATGTACATAGAACGTGTTGAGAAAGTAAAAACTGAATTAAAAGTTACGGATGCCAGTAACTTGTCTCCATGTATTGACCATTCCTCGATACTCAGTAGAGGAACTGGTAATAATGACAAACCTGTTGTGTGTAGATGGCGAATGAGGATGTAAATGCAATAACATGTTTAATTTACGTTTAAGGAAAACGCCATACTACGCTCGTTGGTTGCATCGAGTGCAGGCGAAACAAGTCACCAGAGATTTACTAACTTCCAGATTGCTTCCAACAAAAAACAGAAGTAATTACCCGCCGACGGTCTATTTTCTCGTAAAATAAATTATGCAGGGTAATGAAGTCGGTTCATTGCGCGCCTTCAGAAGCATTATCCTTGTTCTGGCAGAGCGAGAGACTAAATATTCCACGGCGCCTTCTCGCCCCGCTGAACGCATTACGTATTCCCGATAACAGGCTACTCAATCTTCATCGCGAATACATATACGTGCTAGATTAGCGGGCAGACGATAGGCTGCACATGCAAACTCCAACCACAGTTTCAAAACAAACGCGCTAATGTCCTTTAATCTCTCACAGAATGTATAATACCAGAATTCCATCTCCTGTGATCGGTTCACCTTTACATTCGAAATGTGTGTATCAGAATTTGCACACGATACACGCATAAATAGCGAAGGATAGCTCTGATATATACGATTCCTATGATCTTCACTTCTCACTGTCTTCTTAAGAGCCATCCAGAAAGTGAGAAACGATCTGGCATAACTAAGTAATAACAAAAGTTATTAACACAAAATCTTATGAACAAAGTTACAGTACCTTACTCTATTTTTCAATGTAATCGTTACTGCTATCAAGGTATTTGCCACGTGGTCTCGGTTTTTCAATGCCGGTGTTATACTTTTCTACCGCCAAAGAAATTGTTCGTTTTTTTTTTTGTTGTTTTTTTTTAACGCACAAAATGTTTGGCTAATCGAATTTTATGGGCAAAAAAATGCAAGCGTATAGTGAAAATGCAATGAATGAGCCTTGAATGCGGAAATAACGCATAATTTACGAGTAATCAAGGATGAACCTGTGGCGGGAAAATGAGCTATGTGGGTTGCTACCTTCTCAAACCACGTGGCTAGAATGCTGTCTCTACTCACGGCTGCTCATTACTGGATCCTCGGTTGATCCAGTCGATTGCTGATCTTCAATCCTAACATCTAATGCACTTACTTCTCAGGGTTCTAATTGTGGGTCAGACAAAATAACGAGACTGACATTTCCCCTTAATAAAAGCACGTTTATTGACTTAAAGTGCAACTACTTGAATGTTGACGGCTTAGCTGGCTCCCTTACAATACTTAATTTCTAAATTCCCGTAAAATATAAATTATTTGAATAAACCTTGATAATTACTTGGTTACAGGAGCCTAAACTGAACTACTATCGCCTGCCCAACACATGGCAGCGTCACCTAGCACACGCACGTTACTGCACTGTCACTTGCTTGAAGACTTGTTTCAGCACGCTGAATTTATACCTCTAGGGGGTGACGCTAAGCTTTGGCGCCTCGAGCGTCAGGTGTCACATGATTGGTTTACAGGTCGTTGCTAGGTGCTTGGTATGACAAATTTCTTGTTCAAACATCGTCAAAGTTACTACAGTTCACAAATTCCAGGAACACCTGGTCTGCTTGTTAATCTGGAAATCCAGCAAGCCAGATGGTTGCAAATTACCTTTCCGTAAAACTTATCCAAACCTGCACCGTTAAGCGGTTTCAAGCCGATGCTTTTTACATGTTTTAACATATTGCCTTTATACAAGTAATACTTAAATTATATACATTTCCTTATGTTGCTAGCTAATATTGATTCCCTATGTACATCGTATACGCTTACAAACCAGTGATTACGAAGGAAGTGTGTACGGAGTGGAAGTTCATCAATCGTTATGGATGAGTTGAATGCAAATTTTGATAAAAGAATTCAGAAGAACCGGTTTTTCACTTTGGACACCATACGTGACTTTTTGGATGGAAAAGATTTCCCAGTCATGAAGACCTCAAATTATCGGTGACATCCTGGCTCAGATCTTTAGCGGTAGAAGATAAAATATCTGCGTTGATAGCAATGACGATTACCGTGAAAAATAGAGTAAGATACTGTAAATTTGTAAATAAAATGTTGTGTTGACAACTTTAGTTATTCTTTAGTTATGCCAAATCATCTGTAACTTTCTTGGTGGCCCTCCCAGATAGAGAAGATATTGTAATGCACCCAAAAGTTCGATACCGAAATTTCACCATAAGTGCATGTTTTGAGGGCTCTGGAAGCCAAAAAGTTCTGTGTGTGTCTATGGACACAATACATCGCAAATGGAAAGTCCGTTAGATCCTAAATTTAGTAGTTAATTTTATTATTTTCAAAAGATGCGACACAAAGATTTTCAACAAAATACCCATGCACCAAACCATACTACCTTTTACATGGAAAACTGTTAGAAATTTTCGAGTTTCTTAAAAATGACTGACGATTTTGATACAAATACTGAATATTAAATCTATTTACATAATAAATAAAACGATATCTATAATTTTTGGGAGTTTCCTCTGAAGACCTCTTCACTCTCAATGACTTTTGTATAAATAGTAGTCGTGAGAGATGGACAAAAACTTAGTATACAAAAAATATAGATCTCGTTAAAATACACAATTTATATAATATTCCCTTTATTTTAGAGAACCGTTTCCCAGATATACCCTGTTATTGGTTCGAATTTTAAACTAATTAAACTTTTCTAGAACGCGAATTCTTATTTTGTTTTATTCCTCTTTTGCTTTACTCCTGGCATGCAAAGAGCATCGAATTTCAATTTTCTCCCTTAGCGTGAAAAAAAAAGTTAACAATCGCTTTAGCCTAGTGTATTTTCTTACTTCCCTCCTACTTACCAGGAAGCAAACAAGACAAATTAAACTAAAGTTTTCTCTATTAGCCTGATGTAGATAACAAATAATATTTTGCAAGAATAATTTGTATATTAGTCAGAGAAAGACATGTGAATGAAAGATATCAGAACTTTTTTATTTTAAATCATTTCAATTTAGCTGGACTTATGCAGAAATAGTTATATTACACATTTTATACTGGATAGTCAGATGCCAGCATACTTGATATTCCAGCCTCTTTCTAAAGTATTTTCTATAAAATGATTAAATAACATAGCACTTTAAAAACTTGACAAGGTTTGAGGAGTTAGAAGAAGAAGCAATATCTATCTTGGGATTGGCTGATGTCACATGGTTACTTCAACCTTCTTCTTCTTTTTCTACCCGTCATGGATTGGGTCATTGCTATCCAATTGCGAGGTTAACATTGTTTGTTGCTTTACTGTGTTAAAACGTTGGCCCAAGTCAGTCAAAGTGTATTCTTTCCACATTCTAGTACCTCTTCTTAGAGAAGAATCAATTTCCTCAGTTACACTTTCAACATTTTATATTTATTGCATATTTCATTGTTTGTAATTTTGTCTTGAAAATAACATTTTCTACAGACGTGAAAAACCTCATTTGCGCAAGGTCAATTTACCATTTATCTTGTGTTCTCAATATCCATGTTTCACTTCCATGGTGTGTGTGTGTGATGCCGCGACAATATCTTTAGTAAGAGTAGTTTGTGGAACATGTGAAAGACATGTGAATGGAACAATCTGATTTTCACTTTCTCTAGACATGCACCATGTACATTGTGTATAGAGAAGATATTGTATTGCACACCAAAATTCGATACCGATATTTCACCGGAATTACATGCTTTGACACCTCCTGAATCCAAAAATAAGCATTTTTAGAAAAATGTTCGTGTGTTGCTGTTTGGGCAGCATAATTCAAAAACTAAAAATCAGTTAAATACCAAATACCCATGGAAACATTTTCGAAAATTTCAATTTACTCCAAAAATAGCTCCCATATATTAAAGATTTTACATGAAAAAAAAATATTTATCTTCAAAATATTTATCTTCAGCCTTCTGGGAAACCTAGGATGAATTTTGCTGATTTTGCATAATTGGAAAACTGTAGGAAATAAACAAAGAAAATTCAGATCTCGTTAAATACGTATAATTTATCTCAAATACGGTTTTTATTTTAGTTTGGACAGCTGGCCGTTTCTGAGATATTCCTCTTATTTGACTTCAGCTTTAAAATAGTTTTGCTTTCCTCATATGGTTATTGGTCAACCCCTAGACATACAAACAAAGGAATTTTAATAAAATAGCAACCAGTTTTTAAAAAATTTTACTATCGCTATGGTACTATCTTATTTCTCTTCTACTTACAAGGAAGCAAGTAAGAAGACTATTTCTGTTAAAGTTATTTGCAATACAATGAAGTAGATAGAAGAATAAGCTTTTTAACAATAATTTGTTACACAGATTTAGAGAAAGTGATGTGAATGGAACACATCAGATGTTTAAATTTAACAGGCTACATCCTATTGTGTATAGAAACGCTACCGGCTTTTTATTGTATATTCCACTTTTTTAGGTTAAAACAATTTCAATTAGAAATTATTCGAATTCCGTAAAGTTTGGGTTGCTCTTTTTTTTTTCCACAATCTCTATTTCTAATTCTATAACCACAATAACAAAACCGGTCATCGAAACTGCATGAAAGTGTTTTTTTTTTCAGGAGCTGTGCGCGTCGTCACCATAGTAATCACATGTAAGCTAACTAAAATCAGTAAATGTTCTTTAACTTTTGGATCCGGTATTTTGAATTAACAAGCCTTTTGCTCGTAGCTATATTATAAGCATTGGTGCATCTGGTCCTAAATGAACAGCTGAAGAGCAAATATACTAGCAACACTGCATTAAATAGAAGACAAGAGCAGCAGTTTCTTTAATTACATTGACCAAATACAATGAGACGTATATAACGAAACCGTGTCCAAAACTTTCCATAATCTTTATACTACTTTTTTATTTGTATGCAATAGGTTTCTGGGTGTCAAAAATGTTCTGATAACTCTCATGTAAGAAAACTTTTGTATAATACCCATTGTTTAATTTTTTTTTTTTTTTTTTTTTTTTGGCAGGGAATGCTAAATAGTAATGTACAAAGAAGAAAACTGCTAACACTATTAGATTATTTTTCGTAGACTAAATTTAAAGCTAATCCTTGTCATCCACATGGCATGCGCATACGTAAACCATTATACCATGAAGATCAACAGTACATTTATTCTATACCTAGTCTTTTAAGCCATTTAAGCCATTTTGGTAGCGGCACTGGAGATCGTATTTTGCTTTTGTTCGTAATGTAAACAATTAACAAATAAACGAGAGTATTTGTTTTCTCACGCCATTCCAAGTATATTATATGTATACGCTATTCTTAGTTAGCATTAGAGACTAGATTCATTGAAGGTTAAATCAAAACATGAAGTACCGTAACAGAAATCACCATGAGAATACGTAGCGTTTCAGTGGATTTATTATTATTACTACTATTATATGCATAGTAGAATTAAACAAAACGTGAAAACATCGTAACGGAAACTTCAAAATATGAGAGTAATGTTTCACTATATTATCATCAATAATAGTATACGTTTAGCAGAATAAACAAAAAAGTAAAAACATAATACAAACGCAATAGCACGTAGTGTATCACTGTATTAATTATTATTATTGTTATTATTATTATTACTGCCAGTACTGTATTCATCATTATTATACGCTTAGCACATGTAAACATAACTTGAAAATATCGAAACGAAGAACATCAAAATATGAGGGTAGTGTCTCGCTATATTATTATCATTAACAGTATACGTTTAGCAGAATTAATAAATACGTGAAAACGTATTGTTTAACTATATTATCATCATTAATGTTGTTGTGCAGTATACGCTTAAGACAATAAACAAAAACAAGATATCGTAACGAAAAATACGCAAACACGCGAGCACATAGTATTTTACTTTATTACCATCATCTTTTATATAATAACGCTTAGCAAATGAATCAAACCGAAAAAAATCCGATGTGTTCCATTCACATGACTTTCTCCACATCTCTGCAACAAATTATTGTTAAAAAGCTTATGCTTCTATTTACTTCATGCTAACCGGGAAATCGCAGCAGCACTAGCTTATTACTTTTTCTTTCTTTTTTCTCTTCTGGCTCTACAGCCCTTGGTGAGCTTTGGCCTCCTGCACAATCCTCCTCCACATATCTCTCTATCTTCTGCTTTACTTTTCCACCCTCTGATTCCAATTTTTCTTAGGTCTTCCATCACATCATCTAACCATCTTGTTTTTGGTCTTCCTTTTTTTCTTCTAGCGTACAGTCTTCCTTTCAATATTCTTTTTGGCATTCTATCTTCTGTCATTCTCTCTATGTGTCCTAGCCATCTTATTCTTTGTGCCTTTATAAATTTCACAATATTTTGCTGCTTAATTAGTTCTTCTATCTCATAATTATATCTTATTCTCCATTGGTCTTTATCCTTTACAGGTCCAAAGAAAGATTCGTCTAAGTATTTTCCGTTCAAATCTTCGTAGTATTTCTTCATCTACATTGTTTAGGGTCCAGGTTTCTGCAGAATACGTTATTCTTGGTCTTATTAGTGTTTTATAGATCTTGTATTTTGTCCCTGTACTAATAAGCCTATTTTTTAATAGATTTAAATTTGCATAATAGGCTGCATTTCCACCTTGAATTCTTTCTTTTATGCACTCGTTTAAATTGTTATCATTATTTACAAGCGCTCCTAAATATCTAAATTTGGATACCCCTTCAAATGTTTTGTCTCCAACTACTAGATTTTCAATTATTCTTTTGCTTATTACTTGCTTTCTTGTAAGTGGAAACGAAATAAGGGAGTACCATAGGTTAAAGTAATAGTCAAAAGCTGGTTGCTAAGTGACTGAAATTCTTTTGATTGTAGGGACAGCAGTTGACAAGTATAAATTTTTAAAGATGAAACAAAAAACAAGGAATATCTGAAAAAAAAAAAAATAAATTCCACGAAAAAAATTTATATAACATAAATTGTGAGTTCTAACGTGCTCTATATTTTTTGTGTGGTAAGTTTTTGTCTATCTCTTACGGTTTAGCAGTTATGTAAAATTTCGTAAAATTCATTCAGAATAAAGTAGTCTTCAGAGGCTATACCCAGAAAATTGGAAATATACATTTAATTTTTCAGGTAAATATCTTTCATTTACGGTTTTCATTAATCAAAATCGTTAGGACCATTTTTTAGAAAATCAAAATTTTCGAAAAAAGTTCCATGTAAGGGTTAGTTAGATGTGAGGGGATTTTTCTCAACATCTTCGTGTCGCATCCCAGGAATATATTAAACTTAAATACCAAATTTGGTATTTTACCAACTTTTCGTTTTGAGTTATCATGTTCACAGACACACGGACACACACACGGACACACACACACAGACCTTTTTGTGAAAATGATTTTTTTTGGATACAGGGGACCCTAAAACATATATTTCCGGTGGACTCTCGGTATCGAATTTTTCGGTGGAGTGCAATACCTTCTCTAAACACTATGTATATAGTACGAATAGAGAAAGCAAACATACAAAAAACGACAGCACGAAGTGTCTCACTGTATTATTATCATTAATATTATTACTCTGTATACACTTAGCAAAATGAGCAAAACATGAAAACATCAAAGGAAAAATATGCAACCACTACAGCATGTGGTGTAGCATTAATATTATTACGCAGGATATGCCTAGCAGAATAGATCAGGAGATGAGAACATCGTAACGAGAATAAGCAAACGCGAGAGCACGGAGTGTTTCACTGTATTGTTATTCTATATTGTTACGTAGTGTATGCTTATGAGAATAAAACAAAACATACAAACAGCAAATAAAAACCTCATAGCATGAGGCACGTAGTGTTTCACCGTATTATTATAATTCACATTATTAATAGTATACGTTTAACAGAATAACTCAAAAGAAGAATATACCGCAACGACAAAACATACAGACACGAGAGAATGGAGTGTATTATTATCGTAATATTATTATACGGTATAAGCTTATCAGAATAAAACAACATATACATCCATCGCAAAGTAAAACATAACACGAGAGCATGTAGTGTCTCAAGGTATTACTATCATTAATATTACTAAGCATAATATACTTAGCAGAATAAATCAATACATGAAGACATCATAACGAAAAACAGGGAAACAGAAAAGCACGTAATGTTTTGTAGTATTATTATCTTTAATATTATTATGCTTAGCAGTATGAATCAAAGAATTAAAACATCATAAGGAAAATTCTGATGTGTTGCATTCATATGGCTTTCTCTACATCTCGGCAAAAAGGTATTGTTAAAAAGCTTGGCTTCTATTTACTTCATGCTTATTGAGAAAACATTAGCAAAAATAGCCTTATTACTTGCTTCCTTGTGAGTAGAAGCGAAATAAGGGAGTACCATAGGTTAAAATGATAGTCAAAAGCTGGTTGCTATGTGATTGAAGTTCCTTTATTTGTATGGACAGGATTGGACAAATTCCTGTATGAGAAAAGTATAAGTTTTTCAAAGCTGAAACTTAAAACAAGGGATATCTCAACTCCACGAAAAAAATGTATATAACATAAATTGTGTTTTAATGTGCTCTATATTTTCTCTGTGGTAAGTGTTTGTCCATCTCTTACGATTTAGTAGTTATGCAAAATTGCGTAAAAATCATCTATAATAAATAGTTTTCAGATGCTATTCCGAGAAAATTCAAGATATACATTTTTTTTGTCACTTAAATATCTTTAATATACGACATTTTAATCAAAATCATTACAACCATTTTTGAGAAAATCAAAATTTTCGAAAAAAGTTCCAAGTAAAGGGTAGTTTGGTGTTGGTCTGGATTTTTCTCAAAATCTTCGTGTCGCATCTCTGGAAGATACTGAACTTAAATACCAAGTTCTCGAGCTCTGATTCTGCGTTTAGCAAGGTTTCCTCTGTTATTATTGCTTCCCCTTTACTGACATGCTTTGGCAAACTTTCACCGTCCACATTATCCATGAGTAACTACGAGTAACTTCAGCGAATGACGGCTTGCGTCGGCCACCTGGTATAAGCATATTATTGTATACAAGTATATATTTCAGTCTTATGTTAATATTATATATTAAAATATAATTTCTGAGGTAATGGGTCCTAGAATTAGTAAATTTAACATTGTCAGCATTGACATTTTAATCCCTTCTTAGATATTTTATATGAAGTGCACAACAGTCACTGACGTCTGCGTTTAATATTTGTTACGCAAGAAGTTAATTCCTTAAATGCTCTTTAATATGGGAATCCAATATTTTTATTAGTCAAGAATGAGTTATTTTACTGAACTAAATAATGCAACATAAATACGCAACGAGATGGAAGAGCAAATTACAACTTTCCGTTTGCAGACATAAAACGCGAGTTATGACAACATTCACAACAATTCTCTCGGGAGTAATTATTAACAGAAAAAACAGTACTTTACCGGTGTAGGTAGACGAAAAGAATTATTCATATGCCCAACGTCTGGAAGTGCGGCTATCAATATACCCAGTGAACCTCGTAAAGCTTCTGCTATATCGGAGGAAACTGAAGAAAGAAAGAAAAAATAAGAGAAGAAAAGAAACGCATCTCATCACACTCGTACTTTCTTCTTTCCTTTTATACTCTCTCTACATAGTACATGGTGCGTACGTGGAGAAGGTATTGCAGTCCACCCAAACATTTGATACCGAGTTTTCACCTGAAATACGGATTTTACGGTCTCCTGTATAAAAAAAAAAAGGTGCTTGTGTATCAGTGTGTCCGCGAATACGATAACTCAACAAAGAAATACCAATCTTGGTATTTAATTTAAGTATCTTCCAAAGGTGCGACAGGAAGATTTTGAGGCAAATCCATACGCCCCAAACTACCCGTTAGATTTAAAGGTTTTCGAAAATTTTGATTTTCTCAAAATTCACTGTAACCATTTTTATTAAAACACGGCATATTGAAGATATTTATATGAAATAAAATGATATCTTGAATTTTCTGTGAATAGCCACAGAAGAGCTCTTCACTCTGGGTGAATATTGCTGAATTCGGTAAAACTGTAAACCGTAAAAGAGAATTAAAAACTTACTACACAGAAATGTAGATCTCGTTAAAACACACAATTATTATTTCTGTCCCACATTTTTTCGTGGAGTTGACCACTTTCGAGATATCCTTTATTATTGGTTTCAATTTTAAATTGCTTAAATCATTTCTCACACGAGAATTTTTAAGCTCCTGGCCATGGAAAGAAACGGATTTCAACCACTCCGCAACCAGCTTTTAAATAATTTGACTATTGCTTTAAACTTATATTCCCTTATTGCCCTTCTGCTTACTAGAAAAAAAGTAATATGACCATTTCTGCCAATGTTTATCTTAATTAGCATGATTTATATAGAAGAACAAGCTTTCTGACAATAATTTGCTGCAGAGATGTAGAGAAAACCATATGAATGTAACACATCAGATTTGGAAGTATTGTATTCCACGAAATATTCGAAGTCGAGAGTTCACCGGAAATACAGGTTTTAAGACCTCCTAACTCAAAAAGGTTTTTCTACTATGTATAGAAAGCAGACAAGCAAAAAATAAATAAGAAGGCTATAACCGGAAATGCAAGTTATGAGGGTCCATGAATTCAAACAAAGCTTTTTATAAAAACATCCCTGTTCATCTCTATCTGTGTGTGACTGTGAACAGCACAACTCATAAACGAAAATTGGTTAAATACAAACTTGGTTCAATTTCTTCCAGGGGTGCGACAAGTAGATTTTTCAAGAAAACTCAATTACATAAAGCTACCCCTATGTAGAAGATTAAAAAGACATCTAATGTGTTCTGTTCACTTGACTTTCACTATCTAATCTGCAAACAAACGTTTCTCTCAATTGAGTATTCTTTTATTTACATCATGCTAATCTAAGTAAACTTTAGCAGAAAATAATGGGCTGATGTAGAGGAGAAATAAGGGAATGCATTAGGGCAAAGCGACAGTTAAATTTAAAAAAAAAATGTTCGCTATTCGATTGTCTTTGGAAGTTGGTTCTCTTTGCAAGGTCAGAAGTAAAACAAAAAACATATGAAATGAACATTGACTTCCTGTTTGAGAAATGTGTTAGTATTTTAAAACTAACTAATGAGAAGGAATATCTGACATTCATAACTCCACAAAAATGCGTATATATATATATATATATATATATATTTTTTTTTTGTATGTTGTAAATGAGATCCACATTATTTGTGTAGTGATAAGCTTTTTTCTATTCCCATACAATGTATCGGTCATGCAAAAGTAATTCAGCATGAAGAGGACTTCAGAGGATAATTCCAGAAAATTAAAGATATATATTACATTTGTCATAAAAATATTTTGATTGTTATCGTGAGAGCGATTTACATGTTCAAAAACATCACATCACTAAAATTAGGAACAGCTAGGAAACTTTCTGAAACGACAATCGCACCAATCACTACTAATGGAATTGGACTGTTATGGGACAAACTAAAGAGTTGGACATGGAAACAATTGAAAACGTTAAAGCAAAATTTATAAAGAGGGCAAGAGGGGCAAGCAAATATTCACCGAGTAATGGAGTATGTTCTAGTTGAAGATACATTACTCTGGCGATAGTTCCGAATCTTGAGGATGTAAAATACATGATGGGAAAACTTTTGGAGGCTTCCGAAACATGAGGAATGAAAGTAAACATGAAAAAACCGAATATCTTGTGTAGGAGGAAGTGTAATACGTATCTCCACGTTTCAGATACTTATTAAAGTCTTAAAACAATTTAAATACAAAGCTGATGTAGACAGCGGTTCGTCCAAGCAGAAAATTATAAGCGTTCCGGAGAAATGTGGAGTAGGGCTATCACAAACCTTACGAAGAAGAGGATTATGAAATCTCTAGCGGATAGCATAATGACCTATGCCGCTGAGAAATGGTTTTTATTACAGAATCTTGGAAGTAGAGATGGATGGAATAAGACGAAGTGCCAGGGTTTCCAGGTTAGAAAGAAGACGACAGATGATGGATATGAAGAAATGGTAGTGAAAAGGATCAAATACTGTTTTTCAGTGACATGGCCATGCTAGTAGAATGGATGAGGATTGTTGGTTAAAAACATTTTTACAATGGTTCACTTGTGGTAGAAGGTAGCGAAACTGTTCAAGAGCAACTTGGAGAGAAGAGATTCATTGATTGACGAGTGATCGGTATCAGGAGCAGGATGACTGGATTGTACGTGAAGAATGGCAGGGTAACTGCTGAAAACTGATGAAGCTCTCAAAGCAAGCAACTTTCCTTTCTGAACTCGCCAGCTTTTCTTAGGCATTTTTAGCTTTACCCTTAGTCACAGGTATGAGCATTATTGGTTCGGGAACCAGAAATGTTTCATAACCATCCTATATATGACAGATGCCGTTTCGGATGTTCAGTTACGTGACAGGAATATGCCCATATATGACGTAGTCTATTAGCAGAGAGTCGATCCGTGCCAGAATTCCAATTGGAAAATTGTCATGATAGATTCTCTGCCTCTATATAAAGATTTGCCATACCTTATTGCTAATTATTTTTTGTGACTGGGCAATTGTCTATACAAAGGGAGTAAATAAACAACCAAACAAATCAAAATGAACTTAATGAGCTTAAATGAACTGAACTTACAAGGAAGGAATCAGAATAAAGAAAACATGTGCAATGCAATGAAAACTTTCAGTGAAGTTTTAAGTGTGGAAGAGATAATAACAAGAGGGACGACTGAAACAGTTTCCTTCTTCGCAATCCCTCCAAAATACAAACGAGAAAAGTATATTATGTCGCAGTACTAGCGCTTATACGTTTATGTTGAGAAGCTGGAATGATAATGCGGAGAAGCGTCAGCCAATTTGGATGACCTGTTAGGCTTTTCGTGGTCGAGGGCGTACGTTAATGGAAGCCTGTCGCCTACTCACCTTTTTTGCGATTCGGCTAAAGACTGGCAGTTGCTTCGAGAAATATCCAAGGAAGCAAAGGAACACACCAGGAGCATGCGCTTTTAGGCGATGTCAGTTCCACGCCTCTTGCGACCCGCTCTGCTTCATGAGTTTGGCGTATATAAGGGATTCGCTTTCAGGAGCATAAACGTCATATTACGAGCAGCATTCGACGTCACATTTCTGATCACATCACAGGAAGGCCCAACATCACTCCGTCCGCCGAGCTCGTTTAGAGACAAAGAGGTGAGAGGACCAGCCAGAACAGAAAATACCTATAATTGGTGCAGTGGCCCTCCTTCACCGAGCAACACAGCACCGCCACCTATAGCCAGCCAGCGCCGCATACCAAAATCGGACGGCCTCCTCCGGTTCCGACAGCGCCGCCATTCTCTGCCAGGCCGTATGTAATCCAGGAGCAGGCACACACCACCATCGCGGAACCCATTTGGGAACTGGCCCGGGCAGCATCGCAACCTCACGGCAGGCCTGCTGCTCCATTCGAGCGGGCCCTATCGATACCGCTGCCACTCTTGGATGGTCACTATTCGGTGGTCATCTGCGGGGTTCCCAAGGACCTTTCGGCTCCATTCTTGCTGGACGCCGCACCCCATCCCTGGTCCTAAGCACATGTTCCTGAGGCCCTTCTCCACTGATCCGCCTCCACTTGGAATCCGCATCGGACGCTGAAACGGCCTTAGCATCCCGCCTGCTCTTATTAGGGATCAGGGCAGCAAAAGCGAAGAGCCGGTACCCTGCCGCCGTTTATGCTCCTATGGGCATTCAGCGGAGGTTTGCTCTGCAGCACACATGTCACTAGCGCAAGACCTACGGCACCGATGCCGCTTCTGCGCTATATCGTACTTTATAGGGTAAGCTTGAGTCCCCTGTAAGCAGGGCCACTATACATTTAGCGTTGTTCCGACGAGCTGTTTAGACCAGTCACCTGGATGCTATCACGAGCCATCAACAGGGAGCTTTAGCACGGTTCAAGATTGGAAGCTTTAATGGGTTACTATTCATTTGGTTCTTATAACTATTTGTCAAGTCAAAGTTAACCAGGGCAAGATTAAATACAGAGAATCTGGTTCTTTGGGAGTTGCTCAGTAATACATTTGGAAGTGTTGTTTTAGTAATACTTGCTTAAGTTGTAACTGAAATTCTGCAGAAAGTCCCTATTCATCTTCATTTTCTAAAATGCGTTATACGAGATTAAACATCTAAACTGATGTCAGACCACGCCATGGTCGTGGTGGTTAGACCACTTGCCTCTCACCTAGACGGCCGGGGTTCAATCCCAAGCATGTGAGATTTGTGTTCCGGGTACTTCGGTTTCCCCCGCCATCGCATTCCACCATGGTCCATCATCATTTATGCATCATTAGTGTCACCGCCTGCGGTGCCATAAGTAGTTAAAGCGAGCGTTAAACACTACAAAAAAAATGATGTCAAGATAATGAATATACTCTTTCTAATTTGTTAAAAAATTAAATGTCTTAATTTTCTAAAATTCAGGAATATAACCTTCCATTATACGAGATTAAATATCTCAACTAATGTCAAGATAATGAACACACTTTTTAATTTGTTAATAAATTAGATGGTGATTAACTATCAAATGCTTCGATGTGTAAATACCTTACTATTGAAGTTGGATATGATACTTACCTGACCTATTTTAATAACCCAGTATAAATGTGAAACACAGTAAACGCAAGTGCATCGAATTGCATGAATTATAAAGATTTCACGAGTACATTTTCATGTTCATATTAATCAATTCACATTCATAGCGTACCGCTGACAACAGGTACTGACTACGGAGCGTGATTTTTCTAGAAAATCCAAGAGTGAAGGATTTGTCGGAAATTATTTTGAAGGTTCTTGTAAATCCTGCATTGCGAACCTGAAAGGACAAATGCTGGATTTACAGTTGTAATTACAATCGGTTGGAGATAATACTGATCTAAAACATGTGTGTTACAGTAAACACGCTGTTGATCTGTATAAACAGTTACTAGCTGCAAAACATACGCAAAATGTTGGCTAAGGATTGGTTCCGCATATTTGATATGAGTAATCGTTTTCACATATGAATTCTGCCAAATTAAAATTCAGATCACGTAAGTAGTTCCTAGCTAAGATATTGGTTCGGTACACCACTTATCAGCTTTAACTTATGTTACTTTTTACTTTCCCTATCACGTATGTACAATGTATAGTAGATAAGTGATATTGTATTCAACTAAAATTTTTCACTCTCAATTTTTATAGAAAATACGATTTTGAGCACCCTGAATCCAAAATAAGCATTTTTAGAAAAAAAGTTTAGTGAATGTGTCTGTGTGTATGTGTGACTGTGGACAGCATAACTCAAAAACTAACATATTTAAGATTTTTATATTTAAGATTGGTATCTTACGAGAATGCAACAGGAAGATATTTTATTACCAATAGTGATTTAATTTTTGTTTTTAAATTTACCGTTATGTAATATTTGAATATCTCCAAATTATCGAAAAAATTGCAATAACGATTTTGATTAAGTTACCATATATTAAACACATTTACATGAAAAATAAAATATATATCCTGAATTTCTCTGGAATAGCCCATGAGATCCTCTTCATTCCAAATAGCTTTTGCACAACTATAAACTGCACAAAAACTGCTCTCGGTAAAACATATAGTACGTTTTATATAGTTTTGTTTGAAGAAATAATAATTTCTATTATTGATTTCAATTTTAAATTACTTACATTTCTCTCAAACAGGAACACTTCATCCGTTTTGTACCTCTTTTGTTTTACTCCCGAAAGTCAATAAAAATCGCGTAGGGACAGCTTTAAATGATTTTACTGTCGTTTTAGTCCTTTACTTCCCTTAGCTTATAGGGAGCTAAATAATAAGATAATTCTGGTAATCGTTATCTTGATTAGAATAATCCTTTATTTGCATAATAGAGAAGGCCATGTGAATGTAACACATATTTTTATATTCTTCCTCTCTCTTTCGAATATTAAAACTTCTTTTTTTATTGAATTGATGTAAAACATATATTATGAATCGTTTTATTGAATTTATTGAATTGTCAAACCATAATTAGCCTATTTTGCAACTGTGCATTAGAACTACAGTATAAATACAATATTAACAAAGTAAAGATTAACCGTAGCCGTAACTATCAACATTAACATTAACAATAATATACTTAGGTATAACTTTAATACTAAAATATAGGTAACTATTTAAACAGCTTTAAATAAGCTATTGAGAAAGGCTGGAATTATTGTGAGTAGCAACGCAATTTGCGAATAATTTGATTTAATGGTGGTATGATTATTGTTTGGCAGGAATCTAGGTGTTGAGTCGTTTTCTTTCCTACAATGGACAATCAAAAAGAATGCGATGGACATCTTATATGAATGTGAAAATAAACATATAGCATTGGCAGGACTAATTATTTTGTTCAACATATGAAAATGTAATACTATTTCTGCCCATATCTATTTCGATTAGCATGAAGTGCATAAAACAATAAGAACAGTTTGATGTAGAAAAGCAGGGAATGTAATGTGAATGTAAGATGAGCTTTTTAATTTCTCTAGCACGTAAGTATAATGCACACAGTGCATAGAGAAGGTATTGTATTCCACCCAAAAATTGGTTGTCAAGATTTCACTGAAAATATATGTTTTGAGGTTCCATAAGTCCGAAATTTTTTTTAGAAAAAGGTGCCTGTATGAGTGTTTGTGTGTGTGTGTGTGTGTGCGTGTGTGTGTGTGTGTGTGTGTGTGTGTGTGTGTGGACAGCATAGCTCAAAAACGAAAATACCGTTAGAAACCAACCTTCGTATTTAAGTTTAGTTGGTAACTTCCAAGAAAGCGACGCGAAGATTTTCAAGAAAATCACCGAAAATGTTGGTTTTCTCAAAAATGGCTCTTACGATTCTGATCAAAATACCTATATTAAAATATTTACATCACAAATAATCTGTATATTTTGGATTTTCTGGGAATTAGCTCAGAAAACCTCTTTATTCAGGATGAGTTTTGAAAAAAATGTGTATAACAGTTAAACCGTAAGTGATAGACAAAACCTTACTACACGAAAATATAGTACTCGTTAAAATACATACTTTGTGTTTTTATATGGAACTGACAGTTTCTGAGATATTGCTTATTATTGGTTTCAATTTTAAAGTACCCAAACTTTTCTCAAACGGGAAGTGACGTTTTGTTTCATCACTTTGTTTTACTGCAGGCCATGCAAAATG
Source organism: Hymenopus coronatus (assembly GCA_030762935.1). Taxonomy (NCBI): domain Eukaryota; kingdom Metazoa; phylum Arthropoda; class Insecta; order Mantodea; family Hymenopodidae; genus Hymenopus; species Hymenopus coronatus. The sequence goes on along the minus strand of CM060897.1, from coordinate 127,874,509 downwards.
AATCGAACTGCAATTGTTTCATATACAGTTTTTAAAATTTTTGACTATCGCCTAGTGTATTCCCTTGTGTCCCTTCTACTTATAAGCAAGACAAGTAATAAGACAATTTCTGCTAATGTTTACCTTGATTAAATTGTCGTAGAGAAAATGGTAATCTTTTATAAGGAATGTTTTTAACAGTTAGAGAAGGTCATGTGAATAGAACACTTCAGATGTTTATATATTATGACAGTGCTGTTCTTTGCGGTCGCTCTCACGTTCGACTTCTATGTGAATCAGCGGAGCTGGAGACCTTGGAATGTAAAACACAGGAGGTGCGCGTGACTGGAGGCTTTGAAACGCGACCCACCAGATTCTTCCAGAAGCTTCGCGTTCCACAAGTTTCCAAAAAGTTCTGTAAGGTCACTTTTAGGTATAAAAAGAAGGAAGAATTGCAAGTCAAGTTAGTGAGTTGCAAGTCGTGAGTGACTGAAGTGTTAGCGTTTAGTGGCGTGCAGCGACCGAGAAAACCATCAATGTCTATGCGTCGTGCGGTCGAGAGAAATTTTTGCAAGAGTAATACATTTAACTTGGTTTTATAGATCATTTTACAGTAATTTTAGATCACGCTTTCATAAATCAAGGGTCATTATATAGGTCATTTTTGAATAACGTTTAATCATCAACTTGGATTGCTACTGGACGAGCAATCTGAAGTGACATGCAAGAGTGATGCAGACTTCTTTTAATTTTTATAAATATCTATTCTCATCTGATATCGCTCGTATAGCACCATGCTATTCTTCAGATGTTAAAGTTTTAAACATATGTTTTTATTTCCCGTTAAATAAATAGAATGACGTAAATTTACGGTGTTATTCTTTTAGTATAATCCGTATTGGTGACCCCGAAATCGAAGATTCCGTAATCAACGTAACAAAAATGAAGAGGGCTAAAGAAAGTGGCGAAGAAAAGCCGACAGAATTGGAAAGAGTTTAGGTAAAAATACCGCTTATATGAAGGAAAAATATTCAGGTATGATTATTGCGGGTTGCAAGTGAAATCACAAAATTAACTATGTTGTCACATCATTGGAAGCCGTTGTTGCCGAGCAAGCTTCAGATTTTTTACTCGCCACCTACAACCGCTAGTCTGTACATAGGCCTTAAAAATAAGTAACTACATAAAATTTGAAAAGTCAGAGGTTACCAAATTATTTACAGAAGTAGAATTGGGTGAAAACTATAACAATTGATAGATTTAAACCAGTCTTCATGCTAACAGACTCTACATCAACCAATCTGGAAGACACACCAGATAACAATACTACATTTTTTGCAAGTACATAATGTCCTTCTAGAACATTAAGAGGACCCCAACCGCATAGACCATCAACCCAAACTTCACGGTCCGGACTGTGTCACTGGGAGTAATACAGACTATATTTTATTCTTTGTAAATATCTACTGTCATTTGTTGTCGTTTGATAAGTGGCATGTTATTCAGATGTCAGCTTTTTAAAAATGATTTTCATTTAACCATTTTTTGTAGTGTTTAACGCCCGCTTTAACTACTAATGGCACCGCAGGCGGTGACACTCATGATACATAAATGATGATGGAGCACCGGTGGAATGCGATGGCGGGGTAAACCGGAATACCCGAAGAAAACAGCCCCAGCGCCGCTTTGTCCATCATAAATCTCACATGCGGTCGCTTGGGATCGAACCCCTGCCGTCTAGGTCAATCATTAACCATTAAATAAATAGTGGACGTAAATGTATGTTTTTCTTTTTTTTTTTTTTTTTTTTTAGTTTAAAGTCCTTTAACCTGGTGGGCCATATCGGACGATGAATGAAATTGGTGAAATGATGCTCAAATGATCTCGGAGTCCATGGAGCTTAAAGTTACTGGACATTCGTCTTCTCAGGATAAGGGAAAACCTTATCCGGGTAGTGAGATTCGAACTCACAATCTGTTGAATGCGAAGCAGACACGCTACTAAATGTATGGCATTGTTTTATTATAATTACCGCAATCCACACTGCTGATGAGCATTTAAAGAACTAAGTGATTCTATCAATGTTATACAGGTATGTAAATATATTAGATATCAAATTTAATTTGAGAAATACTTCCTTAGTTTCGAAACACATTTCTTGAAAAGAAATAGACGTGCTAAATAGCTCAAGCACTTTCTTGTATAACAAACCTACAAGTGCCATTGCGGCACACCCGGTGACATGACTATTATAAAGATAATTGGCAACCGTGTAAGAAGGCGAATGCTCTGCATGAAAAGAAAATCCGATATCTTGTTGCCGCAGGCAACTGTTCTGATAAAAAACAAACGCGTGAAGCGTGAAGGCATCCTGGGGGCAGAAGATGGAAAGGGGAAGAAAACAGGCGGCACAAGAACAGCAAGGAAAGATGAAGGGGAAAAAAATTGCCGCTGATAGGAAGAGATAAGAATGGGAATCTCGAGTGTTTCATGCGACCAAGTTGGCACAATGGATCGCCGTGAGAAACTGTTGTCTCATTAGATGTAACAACATCTGGACAGTTTTATCTTGACTCGATAGAGTGAACAAAGGGAAAATAACTTCAATGAGTTCTCTATCAAGTGTAGGAAACTTAACTTCCGGGATCCAGTTTTTGTCTTGTAGTGATGGATCTGAAAATGAGATCAATTTGAGGTAAACTGCTATCTACCATCATCATTGGCGACTTCTGGCCTTATGTACATATATAACACAGAACACTGTCTTCATAAGAAACAAATTAAGGATATATCCAAAAGAGTGAGTAAGTACCACAGAAGGGTTGTTTATTTCCTTGCAGAGCGCAATAATATACTCTAAACATTTTCAGGTATAAATAAGATTATTCTATCGGATAAAATCTTGCATGAAGAAAATACCCTTTTGACAACGCAAGAGGTCAGAGTACTGCATTTGAATAAGGTGTTTTACCTTTAGATATGCCCACTTGAGGCTGCAATGCCTTCAGGATCTTGCATACAGAGAAGAAGCTAGAGTAGACGGAATTGAAAAAATAAAACTTAGGAAGAAAGGAAAGACCCTGATCTTTCCTGATCGCTTGGGTGACTAACGGTCATGAAAACGACAGACAATTCTGGTAGGAGAATCTGCCAATTCTGTGGTTTAGATGAAGACTGGGTAGGTACATATTTACACAGGAGAGAATTAACAAACAATTAAATTAAAAGAAAAATGTTTAAGTTACACTAGAAGTAGATTAGCATGCTGGGATCTACTAGCGGATTAGAGGAACTGGAAAAATATGGGAAGTTTCCTGGCTAAAGTGCGCGATGCCAGATAAAATTTGTTCAGTTAGTCAAAGTCAATTTTTACCTATGTTGTTCTCTTTCTTGTTCTTTAATTTCTCGTTTGTACCTGTTTAACTTGTATCTGATATATGCACTGTCAACATGTAGTAAGTGATTGTCTAATAACGTAAATAATTTGATATCAAAAACATGCTTATCTCTCGCTATATCCACCATCCATCCACCCATCCATCCAATCCTATCCATCCGGCGTCCGTTCGTCTGTCCGTCCCCCATCCCTCCATGTCTGTGTGTCTCTCTATCTACTTTATGGAAATGAGAAAATGAGAAATTTGACTCCACCGTCAAAATTTAAATAAACTAGATTTGTTTTCATATCTTCCATTATATCCTAGATTCCTGCAGAAAATGTCATGAATATTCTAAACTTCTCTGAAACCCAACCAGAATAGCAGTCAATGATAGGATATTGGAAGCAGCTTGAGCTTCGTGTACTGAGGGGGCTGATAAACGGTAAGCCGTAAGAAATTTGCAAATGTACTTTTCCATAAAATTCACGATTTTTGTCTGATGCATATGCTTTTGTGGAGTTAACAGTCTCTGAAATATTCCTGTTTATTGGTTTCAATTTTAAAATATTTATATTCTTCTCAGACGGGAAGCAGTCATTTTTTCATGTCTTTCTTTACTCCAGGCGATGCAATTTCAATTGCATCACATACTGGTCAGTTTTTATTAACTTGATTAGCATTATCCAGATAAATGAATAATCTTTTATAAGGTTTGTTTAATTTTTGTAGTAGTAGTATTCACTATTAAGTTTACATGGGTGGAGTGACCGAAATGCTGTCTAAAAATATTTGAATTTAAAATATTACCCACATATCTATGTTACATATTTTCACAACACTGGAAATACACACACACACACACACACACACACACACACACACACACACACACACGCTAGCGCTACAACAGAACCACGGAATAATAAAAGAAAGAACACTCTGATATCACACATCAGACATTCCCTTGCACTCACAGCTACATCCACGTATACATTACTCAAATACCAAACAAGTCTTTACAATATTTACACAAATATTTTATTTCTTAGAGCACCAACTTCCATTAAATATGTGCCCAGTTTTGGCTGTTTAGATTTAAGTCTCAGCTGCCAATATATGCGTTTAATCTTCTTAATCCCCATATAATGGACAAATCCTTCTACCAGCTTCATCAACTAGTTTAGCACCCTCCCAACCTGAACCACGCCTTTGTTTCATTCCCAATTCTAAAGTATGTTTCTTTACCCCACCCAAATTTTATTTCATTTTGTAGCTCAGCGTCGATTTTTTCCTACTTTCAGATTCTATTTCTTGCCTATTTACTTCGCATAGTCGTACGTTTATTTTATTCACTGTTTTATCTATTTTCGTTACTACTTTGCCAAATAACGTTTAAGCCAAACTTTGATAAACCCCGCTATAGCCCCGCTGCACAACATTTTGGATGATCTATGTTATTCATCTGATGCCGATAACATATTGCTCTAAGAGTTGTTTGATCACCTTTAATTATTAGCAGGCAGTATCTAACTACTCTTAATTTAGCATATACAGCATCTTCCCAGCACCCTACCTCACGAAGAACACCGTAGTTAGAAGTACTCCTCCCCAATCCCAGAATACGTTTCCAGAAACGACATTGTATTTTATTTAGATTATTTACCCTTCGCATCCCCACACCTCGCTTCTATATAGTAATGAAGACCTAACCATTTCCATATACATGTTTTCCTCATTATGTTTTTACGTCACCTAAAAATGATGCTCATATGATCTTGGGGTCCATGGAGCTTAAAGTTACTCGATATTCGTCTTCTCAGGAAAAGGAAAAATCCCAAAAAGCATTCTTCTCCGGATTACTCACCCTAGGTGAGATTCAAACTCCACCCTGTTGAATGTGAGGCCTAAAGAATAAGTCTTTTTCCAAAACATATAAATGTCATCAGATTTTTATTGGATCAGACTTTTGTTACTTTCTCTAGCACTGTATATATAATGTACATAGGGGATAGAGAAAGAAGTGTATTCCACCCAAAAATTCGATGTCGAGATTTCATCGGAAATATGCTTCGGGGTCCCTCAAGTCCAAAAAAAAAGCATTTTTAGAGAAAGGTCTGTCTGTGTGAGAGTGTGTGTGTGTGTGTTTGTGGTCAGCATAGCTCAAAAACGAAAAGACCAGTAAATACCAAACTTGATATTTAGGTTTAATATCTTCCAAGGATGTGACACGAACATTTTCAAGAAAATATCACCACCACAAACTAGCCTTTACATGGAAAAAGTTTATTTTCTTAAAAATGGCTCTAACAATTTTGATTAAAATCCCGTATATTAAAGTTATTCACATCCCAAATAAAATGTATATTTTGAATTTTCTGGTAATAGCTTCTGAATGCATTCTGCCAAATTTTGCTTATTTGCTCAACCCTAAGAGATAGCCAAATCTTATTACAAAAATGTAGATCTCGTCAATACACACAAATGCTCTTTACATTTTTGATGTGGAATTGCGTGTTTTCGAGATATTCCTTGTTATTGGTTTCAGTTGTGAAGTACTTCCGTTTTTCTTTTGTTGTACTCCTGGCCATCCAAAGAAGCGATTTGCAATGACAATCGAATAGCGACAGCTTTTAAAATATTTGACTATCAGTTTAGCCTAGTGCATTCCTTTAGTTCCCTTCTGCTTATAAGGAACTAAGTAATAAGAAGGTTTTGCTAATGTTTATCTTGATTAGCATTGTGTAGAAAGAAGTATGATCTTTTGCAAGAAGTTTGTACAGCAGCTAGTGAAAATCATGTGAGTGTACCACATAAGATTTTTATTCTATAATTGTTTTCTAGCATTTTTTTAATTCAACCAGACGAATACACATGTGTGCCCGGGTTCGATCCCAAGCGAACACATGTGAGATTTGCAGTGGGCAAAGTGGCGAAGGGGCTGGTTTTCTCCGGGTTCTCCGGTTTCCCCAGCCATCACATTCCACCGGGGCTCCATCTTCATGTATTCAGTGTCATCGCCTGCGGTGCCAGAGCAGTAAAAGCGGGCGTTAAACAATACAAAAAAATCTGATGTGTACCATTCACATGACTTTCTCTATATCCCTGCAACAAATTATTCTTAAAAAGCTTATACTTCTATTTACTTTATGCTAATCAGAAAATAATTACCAGAAATAGTCTTATTACTAGCTTCCCTGAAAGTAGGAGCGAAATAAGGGACTACCATAGGTTAAAATGATAGTCAAAAGCTGAAGTTCCTTTGTTTTTATGGATAGGAGTTGACAAGTTCCTGTATGAGAGAGATATGTTTTTCATAGCAGAAACTAGAAATAAGGAATGTCTCAAAAATGACGAACTCACGAAAAAAATGTATGTAACATAAATTGTGTGTTTTAACGTGCTCTGCATTTTTTGTGTAGTTAGTTTTTGTCCATCTCTTACGGTTTAGCAGTTATTCAAAATTCAGTAAAATTCATCCAGAATAAACTACTCTTCAGAGGCTATTCCCAGAAAATTCAAGATATACCTTTTATTTGTCAGATGAATATCTTTAATATACGAAATTTTAATCACAATCGTTAAAGCCATTTTTGAGAAAATCAAAATTTTCGAAAAAAGTTCCATGTAAAGGGTAGTTTGGGGTGGGGGGATTTTTCTCAAAATCTTCGTGTCGCATCCCTGGAAGATAATACACTTAAATACCAAGTTTGGTATTTTACCGACTCTTCGTTTTTGAGTTATCGTGTTCACAGACTCACGGACACACACACACACACACACACACACGGACCTTTTTGTGAAAATGCTTTTTTTGGATATTGGGGACCCTAAAACATATTTCCGGTGAAATCTCGGTATCGAATTTTTGATGGAGTGCCATACTTTCTCTATACACTATGTACACAGTGCCTATAGAGAAAGCAAAAATTCTGATGTGTACCATTCACATGACTTTCTCCATATCCCTGCAACAAATAATTCTTAAAAAGCTTATACTTCTATTTACTTAATGCTAATCAGAAAAAAATTAGCAGAAATAGTCTTATTACTTGCTTCCTTGTAAGTAGGAGCGAAATAAGGGACAACCGTAGGTTAAAGTGATAGTCAAAATCTGGTTGCTATGTCAATGAAGTTCCTTTGTTTATATGGATAGGAGTTGACAAGTTTCTGTATGAGAAAAGTATACGTTTTTCATAGCAGAAACCAAAAATAAGGAATGTCACAAAAACGACGAACTCTACGAAAAAAATGTTTATAACATAAATTGTGTGCTTTAAAGTGCTCTATATTTTTTGTGTAGTAAGTTTTTGTCCATCTCTTACGGTTTAGCAGTCATTCAAAATTTAGTAAAATTCATCCAGAAGAGGCTATTCCCAGAAAATTCAAGATATGCATTTCATTTGTCAGGTAAATATGTTTAATATCCGAAATTTTAATCAAAATCGTTAGAGACATTTTTGAGAAAATCAAAATGTTCGAAAAAAGTTCCATGTAAAGGGTAGTTGGGGGTGGGGTGATTTTTCTCAAAATCTTCGTGTCGCATCCCTGGAAGATACTAAACTTAAATACCAAGTTTGGTATTTTACCGACTTTTCGTTTTTGAGTTATCGTGTTCACAGACACACGGACACACGGACACACACACAACTTTTTGTGAAAATGCTTTTTTTTGGATATTGGGGACCCTAAATCATAAATTTCCGGTGAAATCTCGGTATCGAATTTTTGGTGGAGTGCAATACTTTCTCTATACACTATGTACATAGTGCGTATGGAGAAAGTAAAAATGTGCGCACGTGTATAAGAACACGTATAGCTCATGTGTGAGCACGCGGCAACAGCGTTTTCTTAAGTTCAAAGTGAATCTTTTAACAGTCCTTTATTGATGCTAATACCTCGCTGTAATAAAACTGTTTCATGCACGAAGAGCGTTTAGTAACGGAAGCTAATGCTTCATAATTTGGCCACCTCTGCACTAATGGCCATACCTCCGTAAAGTTTGAAAGAGAGTTATTTAGGATGGATAGAAGTTGCAACTCCTCAAGTTTATTGGGAACTTGCTACAACTTTAATGAGTTCAAACGCAGTATTAGAGAGATACTGGCAATTACTTCGGCTCCTATGGAGGGGAAACTTTACGAAACAAGATTCATGGGCCACGCTATAAAATGTTATCCACAGAGTGTCACATTAAGTAACTATCTCGTGCATCTGAGTGCTGCTCGCTAATGTGCTTTTCAATGTTTGCTACAACAATATGTAGCCATTTATTCTCAAAATAAAGCTATTTTTAATTTAAAGGTTAATGCCAGCAAGTAAACGATAATATGACTACAAGTTATACATTTATATTTGCACCAAAATTATATAAATAACTACACAAAACCTGAATATGCCTCCCCGGCACCTAGGTCATTTTCCAACATGTCGTTTATCTCAAAAATGGCTCTAACGTTTGACTAAAATCCGTATGTTTAAAATATTTTCGTAACAAATTAAATGTAAGCTATAAGAACCAAATAAGGTCATATAGATCAATACAGCCAACTTATTGTTTCTGAAAATGTTCTGTATAGTATCAGTAGCTGGCAGTATCTCCTTGAATGGACTGCTCATCTGCATATCAACTATTATTTCCTTCTCAGTATGTGTGAAAACAGAGAAGAAGCAAACTATTAATATGGACCGATTTAGCTTACACTAACAATTGCTAAATATATATGTATTCTTCACTAAAATATGTTGGAAATATGTGTAGTATTAAACAGTATTCAATATACTTCCACACTATATAAACAGTTTTATGATGGTAGTATACTTGTGGTTTTATTGATACAAATTCAAAAGAGACATTAAAGGCTAGAGGTGTTTTGACAAAGGGGACAAATGGTTGACTTGATAATGTGCAAAAGTTGTCACAGATATGTTCATAAAATTTGTGTTGGTATAAAAAATCAAGATGAGATTCTTCATTTTCAGTGTCCAGAATGGAAAAACTTAAATTAACATTTCTGTTATATTTTTTTACATTTTGAATTTGTATAAGTAAAATTGGTCGTAACTGAACCTTCGTATGCTTTATTTTTGTTTAATAAGACACATTTTTGTTCAGAATCTTACTTAATTATTCATAAGATCTCCTCTGTCTCGTACCTTGAGTAACATAATATGAAATGGCCGTATTTTGAACCTCTGGTTTAGTAAAGTCAATTTGTTCCGTTTTAGAAAACTAAAAATTGTAACATATTTCTTGAGTTAAGTACTAAACTTTATATTTTCCTTTTCCTCAAGGTTCAATATATAGATTTTATCAATTTTTTAAACATTTTATCCAGTAGATGTGAATTATCATTGCATCAAACTTTAGTTTAGCCTTATTTGGCGCGCATACCTTATATCTAGAAATTTCTGGGGATAATTTATGAAGTTCTATTCCCTCTGGATTTTTTTTTTGTATTCCTGGTAAAGCGTAAGAGATACATAAAATCTTACTATTCAAATATATATATATTGTTAAAACACAGACTTTGTCAGATAATTTTTATATATTTAACGAATCCCAGGATAGTTATGGTTATATCATGAAATGTTACCTAATTAAACTTTGCTAAAACGGGAATTCCTTGCCATTCATTTTTCTTCTGTATTACTCTTGACATAGAGACCAGCTTTCAGTAGACTTGACTGTCGCTTTAGCCTAGTGTATTCCCTTATTTTCCTCCTACTTACATGGAACGAAGTAGTAAGACCACTTCTGCTAATGTTTATCTCGATTAGCTGAACAAAATAGTAGTATAACCTTTTATAAGCATAATTTGTCATTAGTTAGGTAGAGAGAGCCATGTGAATGGAACACATCAGAACTTTAGTTTTCTTTTTGTACTTAAATCACATAAAATTTGAATCAATGCTTCTTATATTGATACTTACGCTTCATTTGTGTTTTAAAAGTAATTTTAATGCTAAACATAAACAAAAGTTTGGCGTTATCTTATTGATTGCAAAGAACCATTGAAGACAGCAATAGTTTCGCTTAGATAGTCGGTTGAATTGACATCTAGGTTTGGATTGCGTAAAGAAAAGGATTTACATGGAAAAGCTTTCGTAATTTATTATTTTCTAAAAAAAAAAAAAAAAAAAAAAAAAAAAAAAAGGCTCAAAAATTTTGAACAGGATACCACATATATTAAAACATTTAAATTACAAATTAAACGTATATTGTGAAAATATTCGGAAAATAGCCTCTGAACTCTACTTCATTCAGTAGAAATTCGGTCTTAAACAACAGTATATTTTCAGCGAAACTCCTGTCTATTTACATTTGTTTCTCGCGATTGAGTATTATGGAATTTTAAGACTAGTATATAGCATACAGGCCTTAAACATTTGACTATCGCTATTCTCGTATTAATATTAATAATAATAATAATAATAATAATAATAATAATAATAATAAAGTGTCATGTAGCTGCTTCTGAAAAAATCTATGTTACACTCACATGACTTTCTCTAGCAGTTCTACAAACTTCATACGAAAGATTCTTCTTCTTTCTGCACCTTGCTAATCGTGGTACTCATTAGTACAATGTTCTTATTATTTAGTGCCGTATAAGTGGGAAGAAAATAAGGGAATCACTAGGCTAAACCAATAGTCAAATGTTTTAAAAGCTGTCGTTATGCGATTGTCATCAGAAATCGTTTCTTTTCTTGGCCAGGAGTACAACAAATGAAAAACGGACACTCCCGTCTGAGAAAAGTATAAGTACTTCACAACTGAAACTAATCACAATGAATACCTCGAAAACGGTAAGCTCCACCAGAAAAATGTATATGACGTAACTTGTGTATTTTAACAAGACCTAAATTTTTTGCATAGTAAGTTTTTGTCTATCTCTTACGGTTTACCTGTTATGCCAAATTAAACAACATTCATCCAGAATAAACAGGTGTTCAGAAGTTATTCCCAGAAAATTCAAGATATAAATTTTATATGTTAGGTAAATATCTTTAATATATGATAATTTAATCAAAATCGTTAGAGCCATTTTTAATAAAATCAGAATTTTCGAAAAAAGTTCCATGTAAAGGATAGTTTGGGGTGTGGGGATTTTTCTCAAAAGCTTCGTGTCGCATCCCTGAAAGATACTAAACTTAAATACCAAGTTTGGTATTTTAGCTACTTTTCGTTTTTGAGCTATCGTGTTCATAGACACACGGACACACACACGGACCTTTTTCTGAAAATGCTTTTTTTGGATACAGGGGGTCCTAAAACATGTATTTCCGGTGAAATCTCGGTATCGTTTTTTTGGGTGGAATACCATACTTCTCTATCCCTATGTACATTGTACATAAGGGGCTAGAGAAAGTAAAAATAGATATTCTCTCCATTAAAATAAGACAGGTATTATATATTGGACCTGTTAAATTGATAGGGATTAAAGTACGTGTACTTTAATTTTAATAAATAAACTCTTTCGTTCATTTTATGAAGATCAATGAAAAGTTTGATAAAACATGGAGTGGAAGAAAATGGGGATCCCCGTTTTATCCATGTTAATTCTATACAACGTAATTATTAATTCAAAATATATTTTTATTTCTATATTGCTCGATGGAGATGTTGTTTGTTTTATTTCTTTGTTTAAAATATTTTCTTTCATTTTGTATAATTATATGATAGTATATATGATATTTATTTCCTTCATAGCTGATTTAGTAATACATAGTTAAGCTTACATAAGCAAATACAGCAATAGATTTTATTTCAATTATGAAGTATGATTTTATTACTTTCTCTACACGTATTATTTATATTGGGTATAGAGAAGGTATTGTATTGCACAAAATATTTGATGTTGAGATTTCACCGGAAGTATATGTTTTGAGGTTCCCTGAATCAAAAAAAAAAAAAAAAATAAAACTACTTTTAGGAAAGTCGTGTGTATGTGTTTGTGTGTGAGTGTGTCTTGACAGCATAGCTCAAATACGAAAATTCGGTAAAATACCAGACTTGGTGTTGGGTTTAATATCTTCCAAAGATGCGACACGAAGATTTTCAGAAAAATCTGCTAAACGAGTGGATTGTGTCAGGCAGTAACGTCTGTGGCCCGCATTCAGGTGGGCTAACAAATATGGCTGTTTTTTTTTTTCGTCATTTCCAACAGTCGCCATACCCCGACACAAAGTCCTATATTCAGTTTTAAAAAACAATAGAAAAATATTGAAAATAAATGGTAGTTGCCACTTATTTACAGATAGAGTAAGCAGTATACTGGACGGAAGCCCTACCCTAACTGTCTGTCGTGGAGGCTGCGCCGTGGCCAAGTGGTCGGACCATTCGCCTCTCATCTAGATGGCCCGGGTTCGATCCCAAACGAACGCATGTGAGATTTGTGGTGGACAAAGCGGCGCAGTGGGTTCTCCGGTTTCTCCTGCCATCTCATTCCATCCATTCCATCTTCATGTACCATCAGAGGTATCGCCTGTGGTACCAGAGCAGTAAAAAACGGGCGTTAAACACTACCAAACGAAAAATGTCTGTCGTGGAGCTAAGCGGTAAGAACGGCTTTAGGAAAAGAATAGCTTCACTTTGTTAACTTACTACAGATGGCACTATTTGCTCACAGGAGTAGCGCAGCTTGACTGGACGACCTTCTTAACGCCATCTGCTTAGCGTTAAGCGAAGGTCATGTGGTACGGGGATGAGACCTTAAAAGCTACTATCCGCCACATACCGGGTAATTCCGTCGCGATATAACCGGGTTGTTAAAGCAACATAAAGTAATATAGAGTTTCAAAAAATCCTTCACCCTAAACTGCCCTTATATGGAACAATTTTGATTTCCGCAAAAACGAAGGATTTTAATTAAAATAGCACAAGTTTAAGATATTTTCATGACAAAAGAAATGTGTCTTGAATTTTCTGGTAATAGCCTCTAAAGCCCTTTTTTTTATATTGCGAATGACATTTATATAACTGTAAACCGTAAGAGACAGTTGAAGGCTCACTACACAAGTAACATAAATCTCGTTAAAACCCACATTTTATGTCATATACATTTTTTTGTAGTCTTAGCCGTTCTCAAGATATTCCTGGTTATTGGATTCAATCTTAAACTACTTAAACATTTCTCAAACAGAAATGAATTTTCGTTTCATACCTCTTTTATATTACCCCTAGCCACGCAAAGAGAACCGAATTTCAAATGTTTCACACAGCGACCAGCTTTTTTAAAAATATTTGAATATCCCTTTAGCCTAGTGTATTGTCTTATCTCCTTCCTGCTTACAAGGAAGCAAGTCACGTTTATCTGGATTAGCATGATAAAGAACATTCGTTTGTAAGAACACATTTGCAGAACACCTAGGGAAAGTGATGTAAATAGAACACAGAGATTTTTGAAGGAATGATAGTGCTTCACCTTTGGTAGAACAACTTATATACTTTTATTATCATTCAATATTCATTATTACCATAATTTTAACATCAGTAGGTTATATAATTTATCATTAATAACAAATAAATTTATAGACCGTTATGTTATAGACGATCAATACTTAATATTTTACCAGCAGTAGTTCTAGTGTTATTGCTTTACCTTCTATTTGATTTATTTATTTAATTGATGAAAGTTCTAAACCCACATTAAAATGAGTATTAAGTATTTTTATCATTTTTAGATACCGTCATAGCTTCAAGATTACTTGCTGTAAATATAAAAGGATGATCACTAGCAAGCTTAGAATAAGAAATTTGCAGGAAGCAGTAATAGAAGTTATTCGGGTACAAACAGGCAAGGATTGAAAGCAGTGAGGTGTTCCCCGGACAATGTTTGAAAGAAAAAAATGAAAAAATCTCATGTGTTACATTGGAATTATTTTTTGTAGCCATTCTTCAACAAGCTATTCTTTCAAAAGTTATTCTTATATCTACTTCACATTAACAGAGATAAACATTCGTAGAAATGATTTTATTATAGGTATATTCTTGTAGGTACAATGAGAATAGGGAAACGCAGTACGTTTTAGCGGTAGTCATATCTTATAAAAGTTGATTGCTATCTGATGGCTTGGAAATACTCTTCTCTTTGCATGACTAGAAAAAATAAATAATATATGACTTTCTATTTGAGAAAAGTTATTTGAAAGTCCACTTGGAAATAGTCAACTTCAGAAATAAATGTTGTTTAACATAGATTATATCTTTTCGTAAACTTCCACGGCCAATATTAAAATTATCTTGGTCCAGAGTTTCCGGTGTAGACCGCGTCTTAAGGCTAAAATCTGCCGACGTTTCGCCCATCTTATGATAAGGCTTCCTCAGGCTGGCCATCACATTGATTTTGATAACATGAAATTATTGGTACCATGTGAAGACTACAAACATCGCATTATACGCGAAAGCATAGAAATAATTAAAGAAGAACATAAAGTTAACAGAGACAATGGAAAAAGTTTGAACACCATCTGGAGACCTCTGCTAAGAAAGCATCCCACCTTGCGGCCAGTGAGCCAATAGGAATACAGAAAGCAGCGACCCCAGCCATTGGCCAAACGATAACCAATGGCAACACAGGAGGGCGGTACTTGGCATGTCCCAACTACAGTATAAAAGAAGGTACGCCAGCCGGACCAGACGCAGTTAGCCCTGAGGAAGCCTTATCATAAGATGGGCGAAACGTCGGCAGATTTTAGCCTTAAGACGCGGTCTACACCGGAAACTCTGGACCAAGATAATTTTAATATTGGCCGTGGAAGTTTACGAAAACATATAACACACCTCTACGGGGAGAGAATGTATAAGAAAACACAACTGTTCTGCCAACTGCGGAAGAAGAAACTACGACTTATTTCACAATTAACCTTCCTAAAACGATGCAGAGACCAACATGTAGTTCCGACGTTTGTACAGTTGAAACACCACATCAACACCAGATATGCACGCAACATAATACGGAAAGCCTCGCTCAGTCTACTAAGGGAGAGAATAGCCTTTACAAGACGAGAGTTACATTTTACAGAGACAGAATTGTATGGAATGCATCACCTGCTTGCTACCGATTTAGAAGAAAACGACTGGAATACTTTGGAGAAAATTTCATACACATTAGCATACCAGACAGCATATATTGCTGAAGATAGGCAACGAAAAAAATTTCAAACATTAAAAAAGAAACAATATCCATTGGAACACAAATTAGATATAGAAAGGTTAGTGGTCAATGTTTCAAAAATCACTCTAGACGAACCCACGACACAAGTCCTAGCAAAGGGACTAAAGTTTGCTATCACACCCCGGCATATACCGATGGAGGAGTTTATTACTGGAATAGAGGCTTCACTTACTGGCTTACCAGAGGAGACATCCAATGATATCAGAATGGACACTTACAAGGTACTCAAACACGCAAAAGTTCCCAAAGCAAACATCACTCATGCGGAACGTCAAGCCCTCAAAAGCATTGCTACCAACCCAGACATCGTAATCTTACCAGCAGATAAAGGCAACGCTGCTGTCGTGATGGACACTGAGGATTATGTAGAAAAAATGACACACCTACTGCAGGATACAGCGTATAAGAAAGTAGAGAAGAATCCAATAAACAAACTAGAACGAACCACAATTTCGGTAATAAAAAATTCTTCAATACCAACAGAACAACAAAAACGTCTCCTCCCTCATGACTCTCGTACACCGACGTTCTATGGGCTGCCTAAAGTTCACAAACAAAACATCCCATTGAGACCAATCGTCAGTGCCATAGGCTCACCCACTCATGAACTCGCCAGATTTCTAGCCAAGGGTCTCCAACCACTAGTGGGCAAGACAGACTCTTTTTTTTCAGGGACTCCGGCCATTTTGTACAAATACTCCGGAATTTTACCTTTGAAGAGCACCACATCTTAGTCAGCTTTGACATAAAATCTCTGTTTACTCGCATCCCAGTTGAAGAAGCTCTTAGATCCGTACAACAAAGAATCAGCATTAACCATCTCCCAGAAGACTGGACCGACCTTGTTGCCCACTGTATAACCAATACGTATTTCTCATACCAAGAAGACATCTACCAACAACAAGAAGGTGCAGCAATGGGATCTCCTATCTCGCCGATTGTGGCTAATATCTTCCTTGAAGATTTTGAAAACACGGCCTTGGACACTTGCCGACTCAAACCGGATATGTGGTTAAGATATGTGGATGACACTTTCGTGGTATGGCCACATGGATTGAACAACATCCCAGAGTTCCTTGAACATCTAAACAGTCTTCATCAAAATATACAATTTAC
Organism: Hymenopus coronatus; assembly: GCA_030762935.1. Classification (NCBI taxonomy): domain Eukaryota; kingdom Metazoa; phylum Arthropoda; class Insecta; order Mantodea; family Hymenopodidae; genus Hymenopus; species Hymenopus coronatus. The sequence goes on along the minus strand of CM060897.1, from coordinate 127,857,858 downwards.
TATGGAACTAGAACATAACCAAAAATTACCATTTTTAGACGTTCTAGTAGAGCGAAATTCAGCAAGCAAAACAGTGCATTGTTCAGTTCACCGAAAGGCTACACATACAGACAGATACATAGATGCCACATCCCACCACCCCATTTCAGTAAAACGAAGCATGGTCAAAACTCTGTTCCAACGAGCTACGCGTATTTGTGACCCAAATCTTTTAACTGAAGAGAGACACCACTTACAGGAAGTGTTAAAAGCCAACGGATACTCAAAAACCGACATAAAATACTGGGGAAAGAATGCCAAAAAACCACAAAAAGAAAAAGAAAAACAAAAGACAAGATGGGCTCGCCTTCCTTTTGTTCAGGGCACCACTGAAAGGATTGGCAAAATTTTACTCAAACACGGGATTAATACTCGGTACAGCACGGTTCGGAAGTTACAATCCACCCTCAGACCAGTAAAAGACAAATCCAACCCACTACTTAAGCCAGGAATTTATAAAATAACCTGCGATTGCGGCAAAGCATATATAGGTCAGACCGGAAGATCGGCAATCACACGTCGAAAAGAGCACATCAGAAGCCTCAAACTTAATCAGCCTGAAAAGTCCGCTCTCTCCGAACATGCTATTGAAACTGGCCATCACATTGATTTTGATAACATGAAATTATTGGTACCATGTGAAGACTACAAACATCGCATTATACGCGAAAGCATAGAAATAATTAAAGAAGAACATAAAGTTAACAGAGACAATGGAAAAAGTTTGAACACCATCTGGAGACCTCTGCTAAGAAAAGCATCCCACCTTGCGGCCAGTGAGCCAATAGGAATACAGAAAGCAGCGACCCCAGCCATTGGCCAAACGATAACCAATGGCAACACAGGAGGGCGGTACTTGGCATGTCCCAACTACAGTATAAAAGAAGGTACGCCAGCCGGACCAGACGCAGTTAGCCCTGAGGAAGCCTTATCATAAGATGGGCGAAACGTCGGCAGATTTTAGCCTTAAGACGCGGTCTACACCGGAAACTCTGGACCAAGATAATTTTAATATTGGCCGTGGAAGTTTACGAAAACATATAACACACCTCTACGGGGAGAGAATGTATAAGAAAACACAACTGTTCTGCCAACTGCGGAAGAAGAAACTACGACTTATTTCACAATTAACCTTCCTAAAACGATGCAGAGACCAACATGTAGTTCCGACGTTTGTACAGTTGAAACACCACATCAACACCAGATATGCACGCAACATAATACGGAAAGCCTCGCTCAGTCTACTAAGGGAGAGAATAGCCTTTACAAGACGAGAGTTACATTTTACAGAGACAGAATTGTATGGAATGCATCACCTGCTTGCTACCGATTTAGAAGAAAACGACTGGAATACTTTGGAGAAAATTTCATACACATTAGCATACCAGACAGCATATATTGCTGAAGATAGGCAACGAAAAAAATTTCAAACATTAAAAAAGAAACAATATCCATTGGAACACAAATTAGATATAGAAAGGTTAGTGGTCAATGTTTCAAAAATCACTCTAGACGAACCCACGACACAAGTCCTAGCAAAGGGACTAAAGTTTGCTATCACACCCCGGCATATACCGATGGAGGAGTTTATTACTGGAATAGAGGCTTCACTTACTGGCTTACCAGAGGAGACATCCAATGATATCAGAATGGACACTTACAAGGTACTCAAACACGCAAAAGTTCCCAAAGCAAACATCACTCATGCGGAACGTCAAGCCCTCAAAAGCATTGCTACCAACCCAGACATCGTAATCTTACCAGCAGATAAAGGCAACGCTGCTGTCGTGATGGACACTGAGGATTATGTAGAAAAAATGACACACCTACTGCAGGATACAGCGTATAAGAAAGTAGAGAAGAATCCAATAAACAAACTAGAACGAACCACAATTTCGGTAATAAAAAAATTCTTCAATACCAACAGAACAACAAAAACGTCTCCTCCCTCATGACTCTCGTACACCGACGTTCTATGGGCTGCCTAAAGTTCACAAACAAAACATCCCATTGAGACCAATCGTCAGTGCCATAGGCTCACCCACTCATGAACTCGCCAGATTTCTAGCCAAGGGTCTCCAACCACTAGTGGGCAAGACAGACTCTTTTGTCAGGGACTCCGGCCATTTTGTACAAATACTCCGGAATTTTACCTTTGAAGAGCACCACATCTTAGTCAGCTTTGACATAAAATCTCTGTTTACTCGCATCCCAGTTGAAGAAGCTCTTAGATCCGTACAACAAAGAATCAGCATTAACCATCTCCCAGAAGACTGGACCGACCTTGTTGCCCACTGTATAACCAATACGTATTTCTCATACCAAGAAGACATCTACCAACAACAAGAAGGTGCAGCAATGGGATCTCCTATCTCGCCGATTGTGGCTAATATCTTCCTTGAAGATTTTGAAAACACGGCCTTGGACACTTGCCGACTCAAACCGGATATGTGGTTAAGATATGTGGATGACACTTTCGTGGTATGGCCACATGGATTGAACAACATCCCAGAGTTCCTTGAACATCTAAACAGTCTTCATCAAAATATACAATTTACTATGGAACTAGAACATAACCAAAAATTACCATTTTTAGACGTTCTAGTAGAGCGAAATTCAGCAAGCAAAACAGTGCATTGTTCAGTTCACCGAAAGGCTACACATACAGACAGATACATAGATGCCACATCCCACCACCTCATTTCAGTAAAACGAAGCATGGTCAAAACTCTGTTCCAACGAGCTACGCGTATTTGTGACCCAAATCTTTTAACTGAAGAGAGACACCACTTACAGGAAGTGTTAAAAGCCAACGGATACTCAAAAACCGACATAAAATACTGGGGAAAGAATGCCAAAAAACCACAAAAAGAAAAAGAAAAACAAAAGACAAGATGGGCTCGCCTTCCTTTTGTTCAGGGCACCACTGAAAGGATTGGCAAAATTTTACTCAAACACGGGATTAATACTCGGTACAGCACGGTTCGGAAGTTACAATCCACCCTCAGACCAGTAAAAGACAAATCCAACCCACTACTTAAGCCAGGAATTTATAAAATAACCTGCGATTGCGGCAAAGCATATATAGGTCAGACCGGAAGATCGGCAATCACACGTCGAAAAGAGCACATCAGAAGCCTCAAACTTAATCAGCCTGAAAAGTCCGCTCTCTCCGAACATGCTATTGAAACTGGCCATCACATTGATTTTGATAACATGAAATTATTGGTACCATGTGAAGACTACAAACATCGCATTATACGCGAAAGCATAGAAATAATTAAAGAAGAACATAAAGTTAACAGAGACAATGGAAAAAGTTTGAACACCATCTGGAGACCTCTGCTAAGAAAAGCATCCCACCTTGCGGCCAGTGAGCCAATAGGAATACAGAAAGCAGCGACCCCAGCCATTGGCCAAACGATAACCAATGGCAACACAGGAGGGCGGTACTTGGCATGTCCCAACTACAGTATAAAAGAAGGTACGCCAGCCGGACCAGACGCAGTTAGCCCTGAGGAAGCCTTATCATAAGATGGGCGAAACGTCGGCAGATTTTAGCCTTAAGACGCGGTCTACACCGGAAACTCTGGACCAAGATAGATTATATCCTTTAAGTGAGTTAATTATTTTGTACATTCAAATCCCAACGGTTTATCAATCATGCAAAGGCCATTGAAAATGAAGAACATTTCTGGGCCTGTTTTCATAAAATTTAACATATACAGTTAACATACTAGTAGAATTTGCTTACAGATAACTGTCTTTCGTATTATACTGACGTATACTTTCTTTTCGACGTTCGCTGCGGCGACAATATAACTTGCTACGAAATTCCCGTCAAATTCACTCAACTATTCGCGCGATACTTTCCCAGTGAAACGTGAGCTCAGGGCAGGACTTTGTTGCCGTTTTAGTACCTGTTGGCCACCTGAGTGGAAATTTCAAGAAACCGCCGCACGTGTCGCACACTGCATGTGTTCACAAAACTCATTCTGGTGTTGCATTGCGGGATTCGACGTCAAAGAACTTTCCGACAGTACACGTATCCACGTACAGGTGAAACAATCAGAGCTGCGATGTCAAAAGAACTTGCCGTCGGCACAGGTGTCCATGTTTAACAATGCAGGCCAATAAACAACTATAACTTACGTAGCAAGCCATACACACACGTTTGGGATTACGGCCGCAGAGTATAATCGTAATATCAACTGGATTATCAATCCACCTACAAAGCAAAAACAAATATAAATAAAATAGATGGTTAAGGTAGGGAAATATATATCTAAAATGTACTTATTATCACAATGACTGACCGAGCAGGATGGCTTAGGTAGTTTCGTCTGTGCCCCCATTCGGGAGGTCACGGGTTCGATCCCTGTAGCTGACCTACATGACTCATCGGTTTTTTCCTGTGTTTCCCTAGATCGCCAGGCGATTGTTGGGTAGGTTCACTGCATTCCCCGAATTTTACGGTCCACCATATCCTGTTCCCGTTATTTCCTGGTCTTCTCTTACAGATTCAAGGACATAATCAAATGAATATAGCGAATAAATTACTATTAAGCCTGTAGATAAAAGAAAATCTGATGCATACCACACACATGACTTTCCCTAGCTGTGCCTCATATATACTTTTCTTAGAAAAGATTATTCCTTTTTTACATCATGCTAATCGAGATGAATGTTGGCAGAATCGGTTTTATTACTTGCTTCTTTGTAGGTAGAAGGGAAATAAGGGAATATAATAAAAATGAAGCGATAATCAAATCTTTTAAAAGCTGAGTGCTATATGAAACAATAGAAGTTCGGTTTGTTTGTATAGCTAGAAGTAAAACTAGAGACGAAACGAAGGTGCCTTTCTCTTTGAGAAGAGTTAGCGTGATTTCAAATCGAAACAAATAACAAAGAATATCTTGAAAACGGTCAACTCTACAAGAAAACCATATATGACATAAATTACGTGTTTTAACGAGAAGTACATTGGTTGTGGAGTAAGTTTTCGTGTATCTCTTACGGTTTAGGAGTTGTACAAAAGTAATCCAGAATGAAGAGGTCTTCAGAGGCTATTCCCAAATATCAAAGATATGCATTTTATTTGTCTTGAAAATATATTAAATATATAGCATTTAAAACAAAATCGTTAGAAACATTTTGAGAAAGTAAACAATTTCGAAAAATATTCCATATTAAGAATAGTTGGGGTGGGGATTTTCCTGAAAATGTTCGTGCTGCGCTCTAGGCAGATACTGAACTTAAATATCAAGTTTAATATTTAACCGACTATTATACGTAGTAGAGAAAATAAAAAAAAACAATAGAAGGTAGATAAAATCATGAAAGACATTAGATATTTCATCTATCTATTCATCTTTATTAAATCAATGTTGCGTTTTCCTCTTGTGAGAGGTTAGAGAATCTGCGCTACTTTAATCTCGGTATACAAGACACGCGGTTAAACTCGAAGAGGCATGCAGGCCGCGTGGAGACTGCTTACGAAGGTTTTGGTGTAGACGATACTCGAGTACTGCATTACGTCGCTTCGTGCCTGAGGCATTACATTGCTATGCATTCAACTGACAACCACATAACACACCTAGTGCGTATGTCCTCCGCTGCGCAGCGCTTGCGACAACATACCAACACATTACGGTTAATTGCTTTGTGTAGGTATTTCTTTGCTATCAATATCATAACAGGTCGATAGGTTAAGTCAAAACTATTTTCATTTACATTTTTTCTTTCTCAAAATACTAACCTAAAGTTAATACTAACCTAAACTACACAGCAGATGTATTATAAAAATCTGATGTGTTCCATTCACACACTTTCTATACATCTCATAACAAATTATAATAAAAGCGCTTATACTTCTATCTACTTTCTACAATAGCAGAAATGGTCTTATTACTTGCTTCCTTGTAAGTAGAGGGGAAAATAAGGAAATACACTAGCATAAAGCGATAGTCCAATCTTTTAAAAACTGGTTGACACGTAGTTGAAATCCTTAAAAGTGGTTTCTTTGCATTGTCAGGTGTTAATGAATTGTCATATGAGAAAAGTTTGAGTATTTTGAAACTGACACTAATAACAAGGACATGTCTTGGAAATGGTTATGTTCAGGAAAAGTATGTATATGAGATATATTGTTTGTTTTAGCGACATATACAGTTTTTGTGTAATACGTTTTTGTCTATCTTTTATGGTTTAAATGACCAACATAACGAAAAAAAGGATGTGTTTTATGTGTTTAAACATCTACATTTTGTCTAGTTCGCTTTACCAACTATGCAAAATTCAGCAAAGGTCATCCAAAATGAACAGCTCTTCAGAGCATATTTACAGAAAACTCAGAATGCACATTTTATTTGTCATGTAAATACCTTTAATATGCGTTATTTTAATCAAAATCATTACAGCCATTTTTGAACATATGAAAATCTCAACCTGTTCATCCAACAAACTATTCTTATAAAAGATTATTACTTTATCTATATCACGTTAATGCAGACAAACATTACTTGAAAAGGTCTTATTGCTTGATTCCTTGTAAGTAGAAGGAAATAAGTGAATGAGATGAAAGTGAAATTCGGTTCTCTATGTATGGCCAGGAGTAAAACAAAAGAGATATGCAACGAATGCAACATCCCGTCTGAAAAAAAGTTTTTTAAGTATTTTAAAATGATACCAATAGCAATGAGTACCTCGGAAAAAGTTAACTCTACCACAACAACAACAAAAGTAAATTAAATAATTGCAGTGTTTTAACCAGATGTACATTTTTGTGTAGTAAGCTTTTGTGTATCTCCTACGATTTATGAGGTATACAAACTTCATCCAGATGAGCAAGTCTTTACAGGCTACTGTCAGAGAATTCAAAATTGATGAGTACATTTCATTTTTCATGAAAATATCTTAAAGATTTTTAATAAAACTCCCCGACCTCAAATTATCCTTTAAATGGAAACTTTTTCGTAAATTTTCGAATTTCCAAAATTTTGGCTTTAATGATTTTAATTAAATTATGATATACTAAAATTACTTATATGGCATATCAAATGGGGTATGCCATACAATTTTTTTGAGAACATCCTCTGAATATCTCTTCATGCTGAGTGACTTTTGTGTAACTGGTAAATCGAAATAGGTAGACAAAAATTTAGTAACCAAAAAATACAGAACTCATTAAAACACACAATTCATGTCTTATGTACCTAGATATTCTTTATTCTTAGTTTCGGTGTCAATATTATATTGCGATATTGTGGGTGTATGAGCATTACTCAAAAATGGAAGGACCACTAATTAGCAAACTTGGTATTTAAGTTGAGTATATTCCAAGGATGCGACATGAAGGTTTTCAAGAAAATCCCTCTACCCCAAACTAACCTTTATATGGAACTATTTTTATCAATTTAATTTTTGTTCAAAAATGGCTGTTCCGATCTTGATTAAAATACTATATATTAAATCTGTTTACGTGAGAAATATACTATATATCTTGAATTTTCTGTGAATGCCCATTGAAGGCCTCTTCATTCTAGATGAGTTTTGCGTAATTGGTAAACCGTAAGAGATAGAACAAAAGTTACTACACAAGAATGTAGATCACATTAAATCATAGCTTATGTCTTAGTATACATGTTTTCTGTACAGTTGACAGTTTCTGAGATATTTCTTGTGTTTGGTTTCAATTCCAACTATACAACTTTTTTCTAATGAGTAATCAATCACCTCATTTCGTGTGTTTTACTGCTGGCCGTGCAAAGCGAAATGAACTTCAATTGGTCACATAGCGGCCAATTTTAAAATATTTGACTATCGCTTTAGCATATCGAATCCCCTGGTTTTCCTTCTTCTAAGAAGAAGCAGGTGATAAGAGAGTTTCTAGTCACTTATCTCGATTAGCATGATACAGTTTGTTCGCAGAACAGGTAGGAACGTCGTTTGAATGGAATACTTCAGAATTTCAATTCACAATTCAGAGTCCAAACATCGAAGCCATAAGTCATTATAATTCTAATTATGTTTTAAACATTTGAGTTTTGGTTTCCTTTGATATCACTTTTTCCTCCTTTCTTTCTTTGTTTAGTTTAACCTCCTTTAACGTGGTAGCTTGTTGGACGTGCGTTTAAATTATGTTGATGTTGATGTTGATAGTGTTTAACGCCCGCTTTAACTACTTGTGGCACCGCAGGCGATGACACTGGTGATACATGAATGACGATGGAGCTCCGGTGGAATGTTATGGTGGGGGAAACCGGAGAACCCGGAGAAAACCCGCCCCTATGCAGCTTTTTTCACCAAAAATATAAGATACTGTCGCTTGGGATGGAACCCGAGCCGACTAGTTAAGAGGTAAGTGTTTTAACCACTCGGCCACTGCGTTTGTCCACCAAAAATCTCACATACTGTTGCTTGGGATTGAACCCGGGCCGTCTAGGTAAGAGTCGAGTGTTTTAACCACTCGGCGACGGCGCGACCCTGAAATTAAATGAAAATGGTGAAATGCTAATAAAATGAGCTCGGCGAACATGGAGCTTAAAGTTACCTCGACATTCGTCTTCTTGGGTTAAGAGAAAACTCCGACTTTGATATCGGTTTATTCCATAAAATGATATTTATTGTAGAATTTAGCTTTCCTGGGATTATGATTATGTTTCTATTCCCTTTACTTGTTTCCGTATTTTGTATTTCTTACTCCTAGATATTTAATTCGTAAATACCTATAGATGTACGTCTTTTCACACTTTATAAAATAATTGCAGCAATAATATGTAACAGATAAAAATAATATCAGGAACAAAAATAATGGAAGAACAGAACAGATATAGAAAAGGAAGGTCACGAATAGACAATGTGTTTACCTTTAAAAAAATAATAGAAAAAAGGGTGGAGTTTAACTTAGAGACTCACTTTGCCTTTGTGAAGGTTGAAAATACCTTCGATCGAGTAGACCAAAATAAACTTTGGCAGATATTGTAAACAAAATGACATCCAGAACATTTAGTTAAAGTTATAAAGTTATACAAAGTTTATACGTCGAAAACAAAATGATAATTAAAATAAATGGTAAGTTATCTGATGAAATTAAAATAAATCAAGGGATTACACATGATGCAGTTTGTCGACAATTTTATTTAACATATATCTAGATACTCTTAAGGAATGGGGTGTTAAAGTACATAGTGGTATTAACATTAAACAAAGCACATTATATTGTTTAATGTTTTCTGATTTTATAGTTTTAATTTTTAACAATCCAGATAGACTGCAAAAAGGACTTTATGAATTAAATAATATCATATATGAAAATTACAAACAAAAAAACCAAAGTTATCACATTCCGTGGTAAATGTTTGTAAGAACAAACATTTTAATTGAAAACAGTATTATTTAACAAGTGTCACATTACAAATATCTTGTATGTCATTTATACTGTGAAATAGATGAAGATAAATAAAAAACAAGCAAAATTTCAAGCACTATGTAGCACCATTAAACAAACACTAAAATAACAAACAAGAAAACATACACAATTAAAATTGTATTTTGTCATGGCACTTCTTGTCTTACTATATATAGTAATGAGACATGGACACTAAGAAAAAAATACTTCAGGAATAGAAGCAGCTGAAATGCGTTTCCTAAGAAATATTAAAGGATGTACAAGAGGAGACTAATTTAGAAATAAAGATATAAGAAAGGACCTAAACATTAAACACATTATAGGAAATTCAAGAAATATAGGAAATACTGGCTTCAACATTTAGGAATGACACCAGAAAGAATACCTTAACAAATAATGGAATACAAACCAAGAGATTAGAGGTCAGTGGGAAGAACTAGGAAACGTGGATTGATGCCTAATCCTTGATTGAAGAACAAGATATTTAAATAGCCTACCTGGTGGTAGCGTGTCTGCTTCACATTCGAAAGGTCCTGAGTTCGAATCTCGCTTAGGGTGAGTTACCCGGATAAGGCTTCTTCCTGAGAAGACGAATGTCGAGTAACTTTAAGCTCCATGAACCCCGAGATCATTTGAGCATCCTTTCACCAATTTCATTCATCGTCCGATACGACCAACAAGGTTAAAGGACGTTAAGCTACATAAAACAAATATTTAAATACCTCTATCCTCAAAACAATGGGGTAAAACACAAACAAATGAAAGCCCAGTCCCATTGTTTGCCCAACAGAGATATTTCTCTTCATAAACTATTATTATATTTGTAATTCTTTGAGACTTTAAATATCTTTCAAACATGCTCTTTGTGTAGAAAATGAACCGGAAGTGGAATTACTCAAAAATGCATATAGATTCAGTTCCAGGCTAAATAATAAATTGCACATAAAAACCATATTGTGTGGACATTTTGAAGAACTTTAAATAAAGCTACAATAGCGTTTGAATGGAGCCATCATGATCATTACCGAGCGGGATGCCTAAAAAATTCGCTGTGGATCGCATCCAGGACGTCGTGATTTGATCCCCGTGGCGGGTATATCTGACCAATGGTGTTTTTTCGGGTTTTTTCCGGGTCGAAAGGTGAATGCTGGTTAGGTTCATTATATCCCCGCATTTTTTGGTGCACCACTATCTGTTTCCTTCATTTCATAATCATGTCTTTCAGAGTTGAAGGGTCAGGCGACGATGTTCGGTGGGTTGCGTTTTGATGGTGGATTGTAGTATGGTAAAAGTTTATCCTGAAGTAGTCGTCGGGACGCTCGGTTGGTAGCCTTCTTCAGGTTGGCTCTCTCTGGAATCTTGGGGCTTATGAGCATGTCCTAGGATGGCGTAGGAGACGTTCCAACCGTAGCCATTAGGGACCTGTTCCATGCTTACGCTCGTCGTCATCCGGATTTGGTCACCCTTCTCTCCTCATGCCTCCCTCTCAAAGCACAACATCTCAAAGTTTACACTTTAACTCTCCCAGGATTTGGGATAATTTCTTATGTAATTTCACATGAAATAGGAATAAGGGAAGCATTTAAAACTAATACATCTCTAATTAATGTTGGAGGATCCTTGTCGAATTGTAAGAGGCAAAGGGTCACAAATATCTACGTCTAATGCTAATCCTAATGATGATAATGATAATAATGTTTAGTATTTAGGGCACTCAACTTGTGGGACATTAGCGCCCACCATAAACATTCGTTACTAAAACCAAGCGATTAGGTCAATAACCATAAAAAATGAATGATGAAAATTAATCTTAAAAAGAACTAAAATGCCAATTAAAATTAAGAGTAAATAGAACTTCCCATGGTGGAAACAAAGGGAAGTTAACACAATTAAAACAAGAGCTAAAACGTTTAATTAAAATCAAATCCCTGAAGGAATAGATACACGTAGTTAAAATTGAAAAAGTTAAAATAAACTGCAGCTACCACACCCACAGAGTATCAACAAGTAAAAGGAAAATAATGTCGATCTTAAAAGATAGGAAAGCAACAAGTTAAAAAGCCGATATACCGCCCCAGTATCATCCGCCAGAATCTCTGCGGTACTCGCAGAGTAGCTCGTAGTAGATCATCCTAACGCTCATCATTATACCACCCCGGTATCATCCGCCAGAATCTCTGCGGTACTCGCAGAGTAGCTCGTAGTAGATCATCCTAACGCTCATCACTATACCGCCCCGGTATCATCCGCCAGAATCTCTGCGGTACTCGCAGAGTAGCTCGTAGTAGATCATCCTAACGCTCATCATTATACCGCCCCAGTATCATCCGCCAGAATCTCTGTGGTACTCGCAGAGTAGCTCGTAATAGATCATCCTAACGCTCATCATTATACCGCCCCGGTATCATCCGCCAGAATCTCTGCGGTACTCGCAGAGTAGCTCGTAGTAGATCATCCTAACGCTCATCATTATACCGCCCCGGTATCATCCGCCAGAATCTCTGCGGTACTCGCAGAGTAGCTCGTAGTAGATCATCCTAACGCTCATCATTATACCGCCCCGGTATCATCCGCCAGAATCTCTGCGGTACTCGCAGAGTAGCTCGTAGTAGATCATCCTAACGCTCATCATTATACCGCCCCGGTATCATCCGCCAGAATCTCTGCGGTACTCGCAGAGTAGCTCGTAGTAGATCATCCTAACGCTCATCATTATACCGCCCCGGTATCATCCGCCAGAATCTCTGCGGTACTCGCAGAGTAGCTCGTAGTAGATCATCCTAATGCTGATCATTATACCGCCCCGGTATCATCCGCCAGAATCTCTGCGGTACTCGCAGAGTAGCTCGTAGTAGATCATCCTAATGCTCATCATTATACCGCCCCGGTATCATCCGCCAGAATCTCTGCGGTACTCGCAGAGTAGCTCGTAGTAGATCATCCTAATGCTCATCATTATTCTATAGCAGTAGTACAAGGCAGCTAAAACTCCATACGTTTACAATTTAGTAGCTCTCAAAGGTGGCATGTTTCAGCGCTCTATCGTGATATACTTGTACCTTCTGTAATAAGAAAAATAACTGTGTTATTCGGTCCTGTAGTGAAAAGTGCCTTTTGATTAATGGAAATACGTGCAAAGTATTTAGAAATTGCTTTTAGCAGAACACATTTGACACGACACAGTGGAAAATTAAATATTGAAACAAGAAAAAAGCACTAACAGAGAGAATGTACACGTTTATATACTCCTTGTTGTGTCAAATCAAATCATTCTGTTTGTAAAATAACATGCCCAAGCGAATGACAAAAGGCAGATCTGTGCTGCTAACATCTATACAAACTACAGCATTTATATACGGCCGCATGTGTGACAGGGGTAAATTCAATTTCACCGTTCCGCAAATCAAAAAGGTTGGCGGCAAACACCGTTCTAAAACATTCGAAATATTTACCTCTTGTATAGGGTAAATATATAACTCCCCCATACGACTGCGACTGTTTTTGTGGACGTTTTTCATTACTTTTCCCTCACCCTCCCTCACGTGTGTGATCGACCTGCTTTCAACTGTTGGTTCATTCACAACCAAAATATGTTTTATGCCAACGCTTTTAAAATTAAAATTCGACACTTGTCTTTTAAGTACTGAGGGTTAGCAGTGGTTACAAAATCCTCTGCATAAACAGACTAATAAAACTGTAGCATAACACTAAAACCGGATCTGTTACATTCACATACTTTCTCTTCCTATTCTACAAAAAAAATGTTTTCTTTGTAGTTCTTTTAACCTGGTGTCACCCTGCTGGGCACGGTGGTTACCATGATAATCTCTAAAACCCGAGATTGCTGGTTCAAACATGGCGGAGGGTGATCGCTTTTTTCAGACGGAAATATTTTTAGCATGCCTTCATTCAGTAGGGAAGTAAACTCGGTGATTTATTGTAATGTTTATTTGCACATAAAAGAACCCCATACCTTGAAATAAGAAGGTTCCGGGGCAAAGTTCCGCCATTTCGGGTCCGCTTATTTCGTTCTACAGTACCATCTGTGGGCGACTTGCTGATCCCTCGTCACCATTGCGCATAGCGGCGAACTCACGAACTAGAAATTCAAACCCAACCATGAAAACATCGTAATGATGCCCTACGCCCCATTTAAGAGTTATAGGAAATAACTAACTTTTTACCTGGTAGGTCAAATCGCAAGATGGTTGAAATGATGCTGAAATGAGCCGTGGTTCCATGATCTTAACGTAACTCACCTAAGCGAGACTTCAACTCAAGACCTCTTGAATTTGAGGCAGACACGTTATCACCACACCACAGATGCAGAACAACTAAATATTCTTATAAAATCTTGTTATTCTACCTACTGCATGTTAATCCAGATAAGCATTAGCAGAAAAGTGTTGTTTTGGGTTTTTACTATTAGATACAAAAGGATTTAGCATTAGGCTAAAGCGATAGTTAAAACTTTAAAGAGCTGGTCGCTCCGTCGTGAAATTCTATTCTCTTTACATGCCTGGAGAAAAACAAACAACGCTTTCCCATTTGACAAAAGTATAAGCAATGAACATTTGAAATAACACGTAGGAGTATCTCGGAAATGGTTAGCACCACAAAAATATATTATATGTACAATTCCAAAATGAACAGAACTTCAGAGATTTTTCTCAGAATATGTTCAATAGAGATAATTTTCAAAAGTGGTCCAAGTAAAGAGTAGTTTGGTGTGGGGCGATTTTCTTGCAACATTGTTTTGCAACTTTGAAAGATGCATATTTTGGATATTAAGTCTGGTGTTTAACGGACTTTTCGTCACAGAGAGACAGACAGACAGACAGACACACACACACACACACATATACACATGGACCTTTTTCTGAAAATGCATTTTACTTTCTCTACATAGTAATTGGTACGTGGGTAGAATAACTTTTGCTCTCCACCCAAACATTTTCGAGTTTTCACCGGAAATACACGTTTTAGGCAGCCCTGTATAAAAAGCATATTTTAAAAAAGGTCAGTGTGTGTCCGTGTATCTGTATCAGTTTAGTATCATCCAAAGATTCGACACGAACATTTTAAGGAAACTCCCTCACCCCAAAGTATGCTTTACATGAAAAAAAAAAAAAAAAAAAAAAACTAAATGATTAACGATTTTGATTAAATTCCATAAATTAACGATATTTACATGACAAATAAAATGTATATCCTGAATTTTCTGGGAATAGTGTCTGAAGACTTCTTAATTGAATTTTGTATAACTGACAACCCTAAAGCTACATTCACAATGAGATGCAAGCGCAGACGTAATGTATGCGGAAGACTTTTCACTCATGTTATTTATTGTAAGCATTCACATAGAAACACACAAGAAACAGCGCAAAGCAAAAGTTTGCAAACTCCAAAGAGGAGAAATTGTGCTTCTTTTCTCGATGCACAGCCTATGTATTCAACAGACGATCGCGCTGCGAGATGTTGCAGAACCCGCTTTGCATGCATGCTCTTCTATTTAGCCGTGCAGTGCCGCGCCATCTCTAATTTCCCTCAAGAGATTATGACAGTCTCCTTGCGAATTCTCCTTTAATTTAATGGATGTAACTATCATCTGCGTTTAGATTTCTTGGTTCTCATAAATCAAAGACGCAGAGAGATAATTCTTAATTCATTAAATGTATAGCTTTATCATTTTCTGTAGTCTCTACGCTTGTACTATTTTTAATAATTTTGAATGAGCAATTATTGTGACGAAACTGTCTGAGCGTCAGTTGTTAAGATGTTATTTTTATAGCCTATTTATTTTTAAAATATTGAGTGAATTTTCTTATATGATATTGTTGGTTATGTTATTCAATTGAAACTTGCACACTGCTTGAAGGATATCCACATGTACGCTAACCCGTGCCAACTTCTTACGTTACGATTACGACTGTATTGTAAATTGTCTTTCCTCGCGCTTGCGTTTATGTGCGTTATATCTGCGCTTGCACCTCATTGTGCATTTAGCTTAAGAGATAGACAAAAACTTACTACACAAAAATGTAGATCTCATTAAAATAAACATTTTATGTCAGGTACATGTTTTCATGCAGTTGAGCATATCCCTAGCTTTTGCTTTCAGTTTTAAAGCACTCAAATTTTTCAAATACCGGAACTTCTGACAACGCAAAGAAACGGATTTCACTCACATTGCAACCAGCTTTAAAACGATTTGACTATTGCTTTAGCCTGGTGTATTCCCTTGTTTCCGTTCTATATACAAGGAAGCAAGTAATTAAGATCAACATCTGCTAATGTTATCTCGATCGTCATCAAGTAGATAGATGATTAAGCATTTTACAATAATTTGTTACAGAAGTTTAGAGGAAGTCATGTGAATGTAACACATCAGATTTTTTTAGCAGAATCTTGTATTCGCTCTTCATATACCTATACCAATATTCTAATACCCTCTCTACGATCATCCCACTTCTTTCTGGTATTCTAATACTACCATTGCTACCCCTAAAATCCCTTTACAGAATATGCTGTGTCGATGGTGTATTTTCTTTTCTGTAAACAAATATGATGAACAGTTGAAGGTACTACATCCTGCTTCAAATGCAGGTAGATTAGAATTAACGAGTATCGAAAGAAAACAAGCGTATGTTTAGCAATTGGAAACGCACAATAAAATTACCTAATTATTGGATAGATAGAGTCGAATGAAAAATTCAGAGCCGGGATTTGAACTACGGATGTCTCTAGCCGGTTGCTCTATCTTTAAGCAACCATGCCAACATGCCGGCATAGCATTGACTTTCTCAACTGGCTCGCATATTTCCCGCTAAACCATAAGATGATCTCAAATTATTTTGAGATGACAACCCTAATGGTGACTTACAATGTTGTAAATACTTCATGTCCCAGGATTCGTAGTATAGACAACTATTATGGCCAATTGGTATTGATTTAATTATTTCTTCAGCTGTTCTTTCCAACATGTGATGCAGGTGATGTGGGATTTTCTTGTGTTTTCTAAGTGTTTTTTGAAAAACGAATGTGAGGTGAGTGGCGGCTGTAGCGAGCCGATGTGAATGATAATTTCCTCTGGTTTCGAGATTTCGTCAAGGTTACGTTACATTACATTAGCTTTAGTTAGGTGTATGTAAATGAACTGGATCGAAATAAGTGGTAAAAATGTAGTTTCTGAAAATCGGCTCTTTTTTCCAATGCTAAATGCACAGCCTTCCCTTCGATTTATCTGCTTGGGCATGAACATTACCAAACCTTTGGATTAGCAACATTTTCTCGCGTCACATGTTCGAAAGAATCACAATTTCTTCTTACTTTGTTTTACCTTCCTCGCTCCTCAAATCTAGGACTTACACTCTCCATAATTTATAAACCAGCGCGTGGGGCCAGCAGTTCATTATTAATGAAGGTGTTAATGCACAGAAATAAGTTAAATTAGCTTTTTCTTTTACATCTAGAAACGCAATTATTATTGCCGTCCCAACTGAGATTAAAATTTTTAGTTGACCTACATCAGTATGTGGTTACAAATATCCCATAGTCCAGTATGGCTATGAGTTTTAGAATGTACAATAATGTATTTTCGAAAAACATGAAACATAAATCG
Source organism: Hymenopus coronatus (assembly GCA_030762935.1). Taxonomy (NCBI): domain Eukaryota; kingdom Metazoa; phylum Arthropoda; class Insecta; order Mantodea; family Hymenopodidae; genus Hymenopus; species Hymenopus coronatus. Next base: position 127,840,789 of record CM060897.1, on the reverse strand, counting down.
CACGCAATTAGCACAAAGGCATTTCTTATGTTTTGAAAAACTACGTTCCATATCATCCAATGCACAGTGAGCAAATAAAACACGAAGCAACAGGCTTAGTTGTGATTTATTTCCGCGTTTTGTACATTTTTCCGCTCCTTGAAATATTTTATAGAACAGTTTTAAAGTCACCCTTTGTTTAACATTTCCGACTTAAAATATATTCTATATTTCTGAAATCTGTTGTATTATCTCAAGAGCTTCTTGTATTTTTAGCGTGGATGCTTGTCAATATATGTTATTATAGTTACAACATCGCTGAATTGATTCTGAATAAGTTCAGAAAATAAAATGGTGAATTTGTTTCCTTCACTGCACTCATAGGACCGTTTTTATTAATGGTTATCTCAATTACCACGATGTAGATAAACGAATAATATTTTGTGATGACAGTTTATAGAGAAAGTCATATGAATGGAACCATCAGATATTTTGCTGGACTGTACAGATATGGTTAGTTACAATCAATACCATTAACAAGCTGTAACTGTGTGACCGAACGGAACGAATAATACTGTCGTCTATGTTAAGTGGAGATAAATCTAGCGGTTTTTTTTTTTCTGTCCTACCCCCTTTTTGAAAAATGTGGTCAGTAGAAGTATATTGCATGCCATAAAGTTACCTGGTCATCTACCTCCAACTAGATGCGGACATTATTGCGATCGGTCCGTCACAACAATAGCGTGTGATCAGCCTAAAAACCCATTTAGTGCTACTTTCCCGTAGTTTGGGTAATTAGAGTTCCAGAAGATTCTTTTCAACACTTTGAAATGGTGTCTCGTTGCACGAAGATCCACAATTTGTTAAATGCATTATTTGTGGATTCAACCATTTCAGAGTTATTCCTTTTTTTTTTTTTTTTTTTTTTTTTTTTTAATTTTATCAATACAAATATCTAAAATGAAAAGTTATTCTGGCATGCAAATAGATAGACATTTCAGGGCTGTCACTTAGTGATCAATTCTTAAATGATTTCCTATCGCTTTAATATATTGTGTTCTGCTAATGCTTAGCTCGATTAGCACGAGGAATAAGCTTTCGTAAAAATTATTTGTTGCGAAATAGATATGGATATTCATGTGAATGTAACACGCCATAATTCTTAAAATGTGATTCAGCTTCTTAACTTCAGAGCACTGTTAAATACGTTAACACTACAACCTATAAACACTTGCACTGTATGAAAGAAAAATGCCTGGACTCTACGAGTAAACAATGCAGGTGGGCAAACAGATATCTTCTTACTAGAGCTAAGAAGTTGAGGAAACCTTTTCCCCCTAATGTCTGAAGACGAGGCCCTGCATTATATGTGTTCAATATGAGTCACTGTAAGCCACAAAATGGTGGATTTTATTTGTTTTTTGACCTTTTTCGCTGTGTTTTGCTCCTATTTGTTTTTTATCATTTTGTTTAATTTAACGTGTTTTTCAACTTAATTTTCTTTTAAGTATATTTTTCCTGTCCAGCAGAATCGGTTCTCAATTCCAATTTATTTTAACCAACATGCACTGATAAGAATGGCTACACAAGTAACAGTTGAGAGGAATCTTTCTATTGTATTCATGTTATTAGCACCAGATGTTCTGGTACACGTATGTCCCGCGAAAAATTACTGTAACATCTCTAAATGCCCAGCATTATGACAATAACCTCGCCAGAAGAAGAAGTGAGTACATTGTATTCACCTTATGTGTGAGTGTAAATTCACGGATAGAAACTCGACGTCAAAATGCCTAAAACTAAACAACTTGTTTCTGAATTTGGAGAAGAAGGTATTTGTTACTGATTAAGGTATTCGTTTCTGCAAATATGATTCTAATTATAGTAGTAGTAGTAGTAGTATTGACTATAGCTCCTTAGTGGAGCAGAGGTCATCGTTACGATGTTTCCATCATCGGATTTGAGTTTATAGTTCGTGAGCTCTCCACTATGCACCATGGTGACGAGGGATCAGCTCGTCACCCGGCTTGCGGACGCAAAATGGCAGAACATTTACCCAGAAACCTTCTTCTTTCAAGGTATAGGTTCTTTTACGTGCAAATAAACCTACACGGGACCATCCGCTTCATCAGGACTTTAGCCAAGCTTATTGCGTCCGAAAAACATCCATTGTGCTTCGCCAGGCTTGAACCTGCAATCTTGGGTTGGCAACCGCTACACCATGGAGTGCGACATTCTAATTATACCTATTTCAATTTCTTTCTCCAGAATACCCATTAAGGGTTCGCAAATCAGTAGAAGGATTTCATGTAGTTTTTTCTGTAGAGAATTGCCATACCACAGAATGCTATATTTTTAAAACACATCCGCTAAATATGTAATTGAAATTAAAATTATTATTAATTTGAACCATCTATTTATTTTCTTTTTTACAGTTTTAGGTCGCTTTTAGGTATTTTATGTTGCTTTAAAGGTCCTTTAAGGCAATCAATAGGTCTTCATCAGCCTAGCTTGTACTCTTCTGCAGTTAGGCGTGTCGGTTATGTTAAAAATCTGATGTGTTATACTCACATGACTTTCTCTAGCTGTTCTAAATTTTTTTTACATAAGATTATTCTTCTTTCTGTACCTTGCTAATCGAGGTACTCATTAGCACAATGTTCTTATTACTTAGTTCCGTAGAAGTAGGAAGAAAATAAGGGAATACACTAGGCTAAACCAATAGTCAAATGTTTTAAAAGCTGTCGTTAGGCGATTGTCATTATAAATCGCTTCTTTTCTTGGCCAGGAGTAGAACAAAAGAAAAACGGACACTACCGTCTGAGAAAAGTATAACTACTTCACAACTGAAATTAATAACAATGAGTACCTCGAAAACGGTAAGCTCCACGAGAAAAATGTATATGAAATAAGTTGTCTATTTTAAAAAAGCCTACATTTGTGTGTAGTAAGTTTTTGTCTATCTCTTACGGTTTACTAGTTATGGCAAATTAAGCAAAATTCATCCAGAATAAACAGCTCTTCAGAAGCTATTTCCAGAAAATTCAAGATATACATTTTATTTGTCAGGTAAATACTTTTAATATACGTTATTTTAATCAAAATCGTTAGAGCCATTTTTAAGAAAATCAAATTTTTCGAAAAAAGTTCCATGTAAAGGGCAGTTTGAGGTCTGGAAATTTTTCTCAAAATCTTCGTGTCGCATTCCTGGAAGATACTAAACTCAAAGACCAGGTTTGGTATTTTAGCTACTATTCGTTTTTGAGTTATCGTGTTCACAGACACACAGACACACGGACACACACACACACACACGGCCCTTTTCCTGAAAATGCTTTTTACGGATACAGCGGGTTCTAAAGCATGTATTTCCGGTGAAATGTCGAAATAGAATTTCTGGGTGGAATGCAATACTTCTCTATCCCTATGTACATTGTAAATACGGGGCTAGAGAAAGTAAAAATGCACTATTAAAAAGTTTATTAATGGGCGAACACATACTGAATTTTTTACCTGTTCTAAACGGCAGTTTTCATCTTCAAATTATTCACCATCTGATTTTATAATCATTGAAGTTATAGTGACTACGATATAGAAAAATAATGAAGATAATTGCAAATAACAATAGTGAGAATCATTAAATAAAACATGCCTGCATATAGATAGACTACTACATAAAATTAAACAAATGACTCGATTATGAATATCATTAAAAAGAACTATGAATTGTACATTTAAATTATTTCGTTTGCTGATGTAGTCATAATTTGCCACAGAAAAGTAGGCATGCCTCGCTACGCATGGCTACATTAAAGCCATATATAATTAATAGCGCTGTCCATCCTTCCCGAGTTTGCTGATTTTTAAACAGCTGGAAAAACGAGACGCGATGGATAATGACATGGTATATTATATGAGTCCGAAAGAGTTGCTATGATGAGCACCGGGGGGAGGGAGAGGGGCGCAGCGCTCTACAGCTTTAGAGAACACGTCCGCTAGTCATTTACTTGCATGTTTTCTTTTTATAATAATTCTGCATGAGGTAGTAGGAAATTCTGTAGGTAATTGAAGGTCTCTGCGGAATAATGAATGAGTGAAACGGAAGTTTTGTGGCGCAAAACTGCTACGCTCATCAGCGTCACTCATATTGCATGGTTTTATTTACATTTGAGTACAAAAACAAATGCACATAAAACAATATGCATGCTCATACTGTAACAGAAGGCAAAAATCAGTACAGAAATAAAGAACATATACAGTCAAGGGGAATGAAACAGAGGTAAATGAAATCAGAATGCATATAAGAACAACCATAGGCTTACAATACACTTTCACAGTTTAAGAATTAGAAAATCTCATTAATAATAGACAAAGTGGTCAAATATGGGTATAAAATTCATTTAATTAGAAGTACCTACAAGGTTTTCGACATATTCATGCTATTTAAGTTCAGCATCCTCCAGGAATGTGACACAACATTTTTAAAGCTACTCTTAACACAGAAATATTTTCACAAATATTAATTTTATCAAGAATAGCTCTAATGAGTACTATATGTTTAAGGAATTTTCTTAACATATACAATGTGTATCTTGAACCATGTTACCGACATTTTGTGAATTGTACTCCAATTTGTATATATTTGTCATTAAGATGTATTTCTGGTTTCATACCGCAATCAAAATCACTGGATGTAAGTTAATTATTCTGTGTGCCTTCGTTAGTTATAGGTGTTCTGATTTTCTCTCTGCGATTTTGTTTGTCGTAAACCAGCTTCACGTTGACGTGTTTCTAGGAAGCCAGAAAACATAAAAGAGGCTGAATATAAGCAAGAAAAAGGCACTCAGAGACTATTCGTTGCCGAGTGAGGTCGATCGTGTCTTCACACGAGCTTTAATTCTTAGCCACGGGGTCCTAGAAAACGACCCGTGCAGTTAGTTTTACGGGTTGATTGCAGTACGCGAAAATATTTGGGGTGGAATATAACTAAAATTCCACTGATCCACAGATGGAATCTAGAATTTATTCAGCATTTTAGCTAGAGAAAGTGGATATATTTTGTCGGAATCGACTAGCATACATAAATAGTGATTGCGATTTCGTGAATTTGTTTGTCAACATTAATTGGAATAAACTTCAGTACTACAAAAGAAAGGAATTTTAGATATGAATTATTTAAAATGTTACCTGCCCACATTAACGGTTCTAGAATCCGTAAATCCCTGAAAGCGCCTGAGTAAAAGATCCTATAGCTCTTACCGACTGAGTTTATCTCTTCAATTGAAAACATATACGTGGGGCGATTCTGCGTCACACTGATTCTTTTAAGAAGCTTCTCTTGCTTCTATCTTGAACTTTCTGAGAGTAACCTCAGAAGCATATGCTGGATGACATTTGTATATCGTAAACCGTAACAGAAGACAAAAACTTACTGCCCAAAACGTAGATCTCGTTAAAACACACACTTCATTATATTGTGATACTTATTGGTTTACATTTACCAACATTTATAATATTCTCAAACCCGGAGGACGATGGACCTTTTCGGGCGTAAAAATCCTTAGCATGGCTTTCTTTGGAAGGGAAGCGAAGCCTTTGGTCCCGAGTCACAGATTTACGACACGTAAAAAAAAAAACCTCAAGCCTGATAAAGAGATCTCCGAGCAAAATTAAGCGGTCTCTCACGCCCAGTGTAGAATGGGACGCTGAGAATCACAGCATTTAAAGATCGTCTATAAATGAAACGCAGTTTCATTTTAAATGGGAAGCTGCCAGTCATTTACTTTTGTTTATTCTTAGCCATTTAGATAGAACGAAATTTCAATAACATTACAAAGTAACCTGCTTTTGAAAGATTAGCTATCTCTTTGGTCTAATTTATTCCCTTATTCCCATTGTATCCTCAAGGAAACAAGTGAAATGCTCACATTTTTCTCACTGAACGTGTGGTAATCAGAGGAAAAAATTAAATAGAATTTTCTTTTATTTATGGGCGCTCTTTAACTGCTAGGTACTCAGCTTCCCATTCTATATTAGAGTAAAAGCTCGCTTAGTTTTATTCAAATACCTCTTTATCAGAAATGATCACAGATCAGAAATGGTATAAACTGGGCATTTAAATGGCAACTTTTGCCAGGTAATGGCGTAAGAACGTGAGTCACACATACTGTCATATACTTACGTATAGTACTGTGCGTATTCCTGTATAGTATGTTTCTGTATGTCTATGAACAGTATACTTAAAAAGGAAAAATCCGTTAAATGTGAAACTTAGTATTTAAGTTCAGTATTTTACAAGAATGCAGCAAAAGGATTTTCAAGAAAGACGCCTCACCTCAAAGTACCCTTTGCATGGAAAATTTTTCGATAATGATTAATTATTCCTTGTTATTGGCTTCAATTTTGTATACTTACATTTTCTCAAATTGGACAATATGTTTCTTCCTTCCTCTCCCCCCTTTCCTCTCTCCCTTAATTCCTTTTTTTTTTTTTCTTTCTTTCCTGCAAGGCGGCAGTACTTGGTGCTGATGTGGAAGGTCGTATGTCTACGTGCATTCCATTAGACCGCGCAGTTGCATGCAGAGTGAAATGACTCACAGCGCCCCCCCTCTCAATGCTCTATCAATTTAGAGACAGACGCCTGGTCTAAACACTATGATAGTATTGATGATGGTTTTTCATGGCTTGCAACATAGGTGTTTAATTTGAGTAACGTCAAATGCACGTTAGCACATGTTGTAATTTATAAACTCTAAATTAATTTAATAGAACATTTTCGTTGTCTCGTATAATGGCTGCAGCTATCGACATTTATTTAAAAACAAGAGGTACTTACAGATAATTAGTAGAACATTCAGGATATTATTATTTTAATCACTCAAATAATAACAAAAATGCTATTTAAATCAGTAAATTTTTAAATGGAGAAAACTTCCTTAAAATCTTCGGTGACGATAATGATGATGTTGATGTTGAAGAAGAGTATTCAACGGTCCATCAAGGGCTGGTACGGAATTGTGGGAGGGAAACAATCCGACTCCGATGTTCAGCCAATGTGATGAATTGAGATGGAATTATCTTTATGGACACTCTTTAACTTCTGTAGTTTTCAGCGTTCCATTCTATACTGGCCATGAAAGACCGCTTAACTTCGCTCAGCGGTCTCTTTATCAGGTTTGAGGTTCTTTTACGTGCCGTAAATATACGCCCGAAAAAATTCATCACCTTTCGCTGAGTTTGAACCCGCGGCCTTGGGTATATGAAGCTAGCATGGTAACCATTACACCACGAAGGATGACAGGCAATGAATAATACCACGGTGGTGTATTTTTCATTCCACGGGATTGTGAGGATGAAAGGACACACACCTAGTTCTCCCAGCGGTGCGAAACATCCCCCGGGAATCAAACCCAGGTCCGCCGCTCCAGAGGTAGAAGCTCTACCACTACTACTCTTATGTGTATACAAATTAAATATTAAATTTTGTACTTTGGTTTTTGCATTAATGTTAGACTCACACTTCAGGCCACGTTTAATTCAGGTAATATAAAAATAAACATTTTAAATTTTAGATTCAGTATTCACATAATTGTAGATATTACAGATGTAATATAATGAAATATCACAGAAGTTCTTCTTTGCTTTCTCAACATAATATATGGTACGAGGTAGAGAAGATTTTGCACTCCACCCAAAAATTCGATACGGACATTTCACCGGAAATATACGTTTTAGGGGTTTCCCGAGTGTGTGTATCTATCGGTAAAATACCAAAGTTGGTATTTCAGTTTAGTATCTTTCAATAATGCGATCGAAGGTTTTGAGGGAAATTCCCCCAACCCAAAGTACACTTTACATGAATAAATTTTCGAATATTTTCATTTTCTAAAAAATAGCTCTGAAGATTTTGAAAAGAATACTGCATAGCCTCTGAATATCTTTATTCTCTAAGAATTTTCCTGAATTTTGCATAACTGGTGAATCAAAAGAGATAGATAAAAACTTACTGCACAAAAATGTAGATTTGTTAAAACACACAATTTATGGCATATGTATTTTTCATGGAATTGATAATTTCGGAGATATTCCTTGTTATTGGTTTCAGTATTAAAATACTTAAAACTTTTCTCATACGGGAATATGTCAACATCAGGATACATTTTGTCGTACAAATACTTGTAATATACGATATTTTAATCAAAACCGTTATAGTCATTTTTCAGAAAAGCAAACATTTTAAAGTTGTTTGCATATAAAGGATAGTAGAGGGCTAGATGTCGAATTTAAATGTCAACTTAGGTATTTAACATACTTTTGGTTTGTGAGTTATACTGTACACAGATACACACACAGAGAGACCAGAAACACATTTCAAAAAATGACTTTTTTGGATTCAGGGTGTTTCAAAGCATATATTTCCGGTGAAATCTCGGTATCGGATCGCTATCCACTATATCCGTTGTACGTATGCGCTAGAAAAAGTAAAAATGCCATATCTATATTAGTGGAGTAGTCGATAAAGAATTATGCCTAATAATATCTGAGCATAAAATTCATTTAATCAAATCTAATACACGCAAAAGCTATATACAAATAACTTTCTCTAATTTAGTTTGATAATTCGTATAAAGAGAGAATCGTTATACACATACACACACACATGATTTAATAAACTAAGTTGAGGAAATGATTTATTTAACCAGCCATTTTGTCATAATACTGTTGTAGTTTACTGGCCTTCTTAACAAGCTCTGCTCTAAAGATAAAGAAGGTTAACTTCAAAATAAGAACTGAAGCTTTCCTGGCGACGTGTTAATTCCAAATCTTCTCGGGCTTCTAGCCAGGTAAAAACTTGGCTTGACACCAACGTTTCGAAGAAGTGCATCTTCCTCGTCTTCAGGGTGAACTGATGATCAGTTCACCCTGAAGACGAGGAAGATGCACTTCTTCGAAACGTTGGTGTCAAGCCAAGTTTTTACCTGGCTAGAAGCCCGAGAAGATTTGGAATTAAGGTTAACTTCGTTTCGCAGATACAAAAAGGGAGAATAGTTAAAAGTGACGCTTAGTTTTTCGTCCTCCGGGTAAAGCAAGAGTTCCTTTACTACCGTTTACCTTCCAGCCAGAGAAGAACAATAAGAGTTTCCTAATTAAAATACGACCATCAAAACTCAAGATAATGAGGCATTTGACAACTTTCTACCGTCAGTTGATTTATCATGCAACTCTATTTCTCTTCCTAATATGGTACAGTACCTATCTATAACATGACTTCAGTCCATAGTATAATTCAATTTTTACTCTCTCTCTCTCTCTCTCTCTCTCTCTCTACGTACTATGTACGTAGTGCATAGAGGAAGTATTGTATTCCACTCAAAATTCGATACCGAGAGTACACGGAAGTACATACCCTGAGTCAATAACAAAAAAAGCATTTTCGAAAAAAGGTCCGTGTGTGTGTGTGTCTATGGACAGCACAGCTCAAAACGAAAAGACCGTTGAATACCAAACTTGGTATTTAAATTTGGTATCTTCCAAGGATGCGACACGAAGACTTTCAAGAAAATTCCCCCTCCCCAACTACCCTTTACATGGATTTTTTTCGAAAATTTTGGTTTTCTCAAAAATGGCTAACGATTTTGATTAAAATATCGTATATTACAACTGAAATGTATATCTTGAATTTTCTGGGAATAGCTTCTGAAAATTACTTTTTTCTTGATGTATTTTACGGAGTTTTGCTTAAATTTTATACCGTAAGAAATGGACAAAAACTTACCACACGAAAATATAGAGCACGTTAAAACAAACAATTTATGATACACACATTTTTTTCGTGGAGTTTATTGTTTTTCAGATATTCCTTGTTTTTGGTTTCGGCTTTAAAAAACTTATGCTTTACTCATACAAGAATTTGTCAACTCCTGTCCATACACTCACTTAGCAACCAGCTTTTGACTATCACCTTAAACTATAGTAGGTACTCCCTTATTTTGCTTCTACTTAAGCAAGTAATAAGACTATTTCTGCTAATTTTTTCTCGATTTACAGGAAGTAAATAGAATGAGTTTTATCACAATAATTTATCGCAGAGATGTAGAGAAAGTCATGTGAATGTACACAGCAGGTTTTTAGTATAACTTAGGACTATTCAGTTCTTGTATAACTGCCTTTAAAATTAGTACAAAGAACGTTTATTAAAGCATTTTTGATATGTTACATTCATAGGAATTTCTCTTTTTACATGCAACTAATTATTCTTACAAAAGTATTACTTTCTGTATTTATTGTGAGTACGTAGTACAATAGGTAGGAAAGGTATTGCATCCCATACACAAACACGTGTACAATACGCGTTTTAGGATCGTCTGTATGCAAAAAAAGTTTTGAAAATGGTGCGTATGTGTGTATGTGTGTGCGTGTGTCTGTGAACAGATAGCCAAAAAAACGAAGTCGGTAAAATACAAAACTTGGTATTTAAGTTTAGCATCTTTCTACGATATGACAAGAATATGTTAAGGAAAATCATCCCCTTCACATATTACATAGAAAAAAATCTTATGTGTTACATTCACATGACTTTCTCTATATCTCTGTAACAAATTATTGTTAATAAGCTTATCTTTTATTTATTTCATGCTAATCGAGAAAAATTAGCAGAAATAGTCTTATCTCTTGCTTTATTGTAAGTAGAAGCGAAATAAGGGAGTACCATAGGTTAAAGTGAAAGCCAAAAGCTGGTTGCTATGTGACTGATGTTCCTTTGTTTGTATAGACAGGAGTTGACAAATTCCTGTATAGAAAAGTATAAGTTTTTCAAAGCTGAAACCAAGAAAAATGAATATCTCAAAAACGATCAACTCCACGAAAAAAATGTATATGACATAAATTGTTTGTTTAACATGCTCTACATTTTTCATGTAGTAAGTTTTTGTCCATCTCTCACGGTTTAGCAGTTATGCACAGAATAAAGTAGTCTTCAGAGGCCATTCCCAGAAAATTCAAGATATACATTTTATTTGTCAGGTAAATATCTTTAATATACGATATTTTAATCAAAATCGTTAGAGCCATTTTTAAGAAAATCAAAATTTTCGAAATTTTTTCCATATAAAGGGTAGTTTGGGGTGGGGGGATTTTTCTGAAAATCTTCGTGTCGCATCCCTGGAAGATACTAAACTTAAATACCAAGTTTGGTATTTTACCGACTTTCCATTTTTGAGTTATCGTGTACACAAGCACACGGACACACGGACACACACACGGACCTTTTTCTGAAAATACTTCTTTTGGATACAGGGGACCCTAAAACATATATTTCCGGTGAAATCTCGGTATCGAATTTTTGGGTGGAATGCAATACCTTCTCTATCCCTATGCACATTGTACATACGGGGCTAGAGAAAGTAAAAATAGCACAATAAGCCCCAGGCCAAGATGTGCGAGAAATGACGGGAACTGTATCCTAAATGAAGAAGAAGAAGAATATCAAAGTTATTGAACTATCATTTTTAAAGATTTTCTGTGTAGTTCAAAGCTCCAATTCAGAAAATGCCAATCGGTTTTTTTTTTTTTTTTTTTTAAATTTTGAAAGTATTTAACATGGAATATTTTGATTATGTAAACATTTACGTAATAATTATGAAATAATTTATATTCTACAAAGTATTTATCCAAGTTGAATACACAGCAGTACTACAATCACACAGTAACATTTTCAGATAAATTTATACATAAATATAGAAATTTGAATTTTCACTCTCTGTGCCTCATTTAATCATTCATTCAATAGAAAAGAATAGTGTATGTTCAATTTGGCAAGCTTTTCTTCTTGAAAGCATTATATGTTAAAACTTTTATTGGGATTATGCTATAGAAGCCAGGCTTGTGATAAAATAATTAGAGAGATAAAAGACTGCGGCATGTATCGAATACTCTCCGACTTGCCGGACTATAGATCAAGTCTTCACAATGGCCCCGCTATCGCAAGCGGGAGATAAGAGCAAAAAACAAGCCGATACAGCCTGAAAGAAAACAAGAACAAATTTTTAATAAGCTAGAAGAAGCAAGTTTCCTTCACATGATGACGTCATAACGAGTAAAGTTTTAAAGGATCACAATAAAGCTCCCCCGTCCTCCGGATACCTGCCGAGCACAATAGAGCTTCCCCGTGCGCCAGCAGCGGGTGGTACAGCAATATTCCTCATCCTAAGACAGGTGTCGCGCCAACAATACCTATTACACCGTCTTTATGACTCTCTGCCCCTGCAGAGACAGAGCATACGGGCATTAAGGACCTAATAATCTTGAGGTAAAAACACTTTTCTGTGTTCAAACCTGGACATCTATCTTTCAATAAAAAATTGTTCAACCTAACGGGGTTAGGAAAAGAAATTAGTATTTAATGCAAAATGCCAACCAAATGTTACTTTCTTTACACGTACTATGTACATGGTGTACCTATAGAGAAGGTATTGCATTCCACCTAAAAATTCATATCGAGATTTCTCCGGAAATACACGTTTTAGGGTCCCCTGTATTAAAAAAATTAAAAAAGGTCCTTGTGTGTCCGTGTGTCTGTGAACACGATAACTAAAATACCAAACTTGGTGTTTAAGTTATGTATTTTCCAGGGATGCGACATAGAGCCTCCAAACTAGTCTTTACATGAAAAAAAAATCAGAAAATATTTACTTTCCAGAAAATGACTCTCACGATTTTGATTAAAATATCGTATATTAAGGATATTTATATTGCAGATAAAATTATATCTTGAATTTTCTGGAAATAGCCTCTAAATATTTCTTTATTCTAAATGAATTTTGTTGAAAGCGTAACTTGTAAACCGTTAGAGATAGACAAAACTTATTTCACAAAAAAGATGGTTCACGTTAGAGCAAACAATTTCTGTCATTGAATTTTTTTTTTTGTTTTTTTTTTGTTTTTTTTTTTTTTGTTTGTGGAATTGACTACTTCTGAAATATTCCTTGTTATTTGTTTCAGATTTAAAATACTTAACTTTTTTCACACAGAAAGTTATAAACTCCTTGCATTGCATAGAAACGGATTTTAATCACATGGCAACCAGCTTTTAAAAAAATTGACTATCACTTTAGCCCAGTGTAGTCCCTTATTTTCCTACTACTTACAAGGAAGCAAGTAATTAAGACAATTTTTGCTAATGTTTATCCCGATTATTACGTATAAAGTAGATAGAAAAATATGATTTTTGGCAATAATATGTTACAGCGATGTGCAGAAAGATCATGTGAATGGATTTTTATATACGCTATTTAGATGTATTCTTTACCGCCAGTCGTTTGTTCCCGTATGACGTCAATACTAGGCAGAGAGGTGTAACGCACATTACCTCTTGCAGTGGACTAGTGAATGATGAGAAGATGGGTTGGATTTCTTCTTTTTTTTTTTTTACCATACATTCATCCATATGTTCCATTACATAGTGCAATATTACTTCTTTGATTTGCTCTTCCATGCTATTGATTTAAAGCATATTTGGTTGTTTAAATATTAATACTTATATATATTTTCTTTTTTTTTCTTTTACTATTCTATTTATTTATTTATTTTTGTAGCTTAACGTCCTATAACCTGGTTGGTCATATTGAACTATGAAATTAATTGGTAAAATTATGCTCAAATGAGCTCGGGGTACATGGAGTTAAAAGTTGCTCGATATTCTCTCCTCAAGATAAGGGAAAACCCCGAAAAAACATTATCCTCACCCTAACCGAGATTCAAACTCGCGACCGGTTGAATGTGAGGCAGACATGTTAATTAGTTTAAGCAATATTTCAATTATGTTTTCTTAACTCAACAGCATTTACAAAAGAACATATTCTTTAAAATCGTTTTTTACAATTTGCGTTTTAGATGATGGGCATTTTCGTCTTCTTTGAAGTGCTTTTCTTTTGAATGTCTTCGTTTCCTTCTTAAAATTGCTACAGTCATATAATATGTGGCCTGGTGTTTGTTGTCCTCCGTTACATGGAGGAAATCTGTTATAATCTGATTTTAGCCTTTCATGTCCTGTTCAGCACTGTTGTAAGACTTGTCATTAAATTAAATCTTAATTTCATTCTTTCTAAAACGCTAGAAAAAATTTTGTCTCCTGACCATTGACTGTTCTTTGCCATTGCTTTCCCAGTTTTGTAAATTTCAAATATTAATTTTTCCCTTATGGTGGTTTTTGAAATCTTATTATAACAATATTCTTCTTCATTTATGTTTGCTTTCTTAGGCAGTAAGTCTGCGATTTAGTTACCTTGTCTCCCTATGTGTGCTTATACCCATCCTATTCCTATTTTTCAGTTAGAAGAGGTGGATATCAACAGTTTAGAGTAATGGGACTACTATCGTACCTTTCCAATATAAATTTCGCTTGTGTCTCGTAAAGTCGCAATCGCAGCATTTATGCTGTCTATTTCGTTATGACACGTAACTGTAGGAAATGTCGGAACTCGTTATCTCTACTTTTTAATCGTCTTTTTAATCACGTAAACATGCAATTGTTTTTCTAAGTTTTTCGCAACCAGTGCATTTGTTTTCTCTCGTAATATCAGTGTGCATGATATTCCCGTACATAATGGCGGAAGTTCCAATATATATATAGCATGTAGCAATACATAGAGATCTGAAATATATGATATGGACATCAAATTGCAGTGATTTCAGTGTCCATATAAGCTAATAATTGTTATTTTATTCACAAAATAGTCTTATTAATCACAACTTGAGCTATAACTTTTCACTAGATAAATTTGCTAGCAAAAGTTTCTCGCGAACTTATTGATAAATGTTGGAGCTCTCGTTATATTACCTACGATGGTTAACCCAAATAATAGGGCGGTTATGGTAACGTAGAGGGCTTTAATGACAAAACCTCTCCATTACAATAAACGCTTGTTCATACTCTTTACAGCAGTAAGTAATAAACTGACCTCACGGAATAAATTAAGAAAACACACAAAAACTAAAGTAGGCACAAAATGCCCGTGAAAAGCAGTTTGCGCCGCTCAGTTCATTAACCGGTTTATGAAGCCGCAAAGCAAGCAGTCCAAGGCTCAATCCCCCCCCCCCCCTGAATTAAAGATGTCATGCACTTAAACCCATCGGCGCTAAAGCCTGAATAAATCTGAAGACCCATATATCAGATAAAAATCTGATGTGTTCCATTTGCAGGACATCTGCATAATAAATTATTGTTAAAAAGTTTAACTTTCTCTCTACATCATGCAAATCGAGATAAACATTAGCAGAAATTGTCCTTATTACTTGGTTTCTTGTAAATAGAAGGGAAAAATATTAAATGTTCCATACGCATGATGTCCTCTAGTTGTTCAGCAAACAAACCTTTTATTCAAAATATTATTCTTTTATCTACATCATGCTATCAAGATAAAAATAAGCAGAATTAGTATTATTACTAGCTTTCTTGTAAGTAGAAGGCGAATAAGAAAATTCACAGGCTAAAGCGATATTCTCGTCCTTTAAAAGCCGATCGCTATGTGAAACAATTGACATTTCAATCTCTTTCTTGCCAAGAGTAAACAAACGAGAAGCGCGAAGAAAGATGTCTTCGCGATTGAAAAAAGTTTAAGTGGTTTAAAATTGAAACCACTAATCCGGAATACCTCGAAAACGCTTAACTCTACAAAAATGTATGACATTAATTGTGTGTTTTTAATGAGATCTACATGTTTTGTGTAGTAAGTTTTTGTATATCTCTTACGGTTTGCCAGTCATGCAAAAGTCATCCAGAATGAAGAGATATTCAGAGGCCATTAACAGAAAATTCAAGAAATATATTTCGTTTGTCATAAAAATATCTTATACATAAGGCAAACATATAAATACACAATCAAAAGCATTAGAACTATTTTTGAAAAAATCAAAATGTTCTAAAAATACTCTATGTGAAGGATAGTAAGAAGTGGCGGGATTTTCCTGAAAATCTTTCTGTCGCGGATAGTCACGTTTGGTATTTGACCGACTTTTCGTTTTTGGGCAATGCTGCCCACGGCACACACCCACACACACACACACACACACACACACACACACACACACAGTAACAAACAGATACACACACGGATCTTTTTTTTAAAAAGGCTTTTTTGGTATTCAGGGGAACTCAAAACACATATTTCCAGTGAAATCTCGATATCGAGTTTTTGGGTGTAATACAATACCTTCTCTATACACTAAGTACATAGTATGTATAGTGAAATTTAAAATAAAAAAAAAAAAAAGGAAATTTGATATGTGTCACTCACATGACCATCTCCACCTATTCCCTAACAAACTATTACTTAAAGTACTTACAACATTATAAGTTGTCAAAATAATTTGAGATCACCTTGTGGTTTACCGGGAAACATGCGAGCCAGTTGAGAAATCTAATGCTCTGCCGAAATGTTGCTATGGTAACTTAGCGGTAGAGCAACCGGCTAAACACCGGGAAATCCGTGGTTCAAATCCCGGCTATGACCTCGAATTTTTCAGTATGACTGCATATCCAACTCCTGTCCTACACACGGCTTGTGTGTAAAAAACAGTTACATCATATTCTTACAAAAGCTTATTCTTCTATCTACTTCATGTCAATCGAAATAGAAATGGCCAGAAGTAGTCTATTAATTAGTTATAACTAGAAGAACAATGAGGGAATACACTCGTCTAAAACGAAAACAAACCTTTTAAAATCTGGGTTATTATAAGATTGAAGTTCGGCTCTACTTGAATGTCAATAATTCACAAATCCTCGCACGAGAAAAATTTTACATATTTTTAATTTTACATGTTTATAACAAGGAATGCTTCGGAAACGGTTAACTGTACAAAACATGAGTATTACATAAAGGAGGTGTTTTAACGAGAACTACACTTTTTGTATAGTGAGTTTTTGTTTATCTCTTACGGTTTATCAGTTATATAGAAGTAATTTAGATGAAGCGATGTTCAGAGGTTATTCCCAGATAATTAAGATATGAATTCATTTGTCATAAAAATGCCTTAAACATATCCATTTTAATCAAAATCGTTAGAGCCATTTTAGAGAAAATTAAAATTTTCGAAAATCTTCCATGTAAAGTGTAGCTGGAGTTGGTGATTTACAAAACTCTTGTGTCACTTTATTGGAAGATGCTGAACGAAAATATCAAGTTTGGCATTTAAGAGAGTTTTCGGTTTTTAGTTATGCTGTTCACACACACGCATACACACGCAAACGGACCTTTTGCTAAAATGTATTTCCTGTGAAATCTCGGTATCGAATTTTTGGGTGGAACATAACATGTTACAGTTCTATACATGTTAAATCAATGAATTGAAATACTGCATGTATGTATTGTATCTAATGTATCTATGTATTAGTGTACATATGTATATTGCGTTAATGTGTTGTAATTCATGCATATATGTATGGGTATATGTAGCTATGTTGTATGTATACATGTATGTGCGTATGTATGTGTGTATTTATGAGTGTATGCATGTATTTACGTATGTATATATGTGTATGTATGTAACTTATCATATGCCACTGGTTTTTGGAAAAACTGGTTAATATACACTGCTAGGTATTTTTAAATTTTGACAGTATCTTGTTCAAGTCCAAATACAAGTTCAATTGCCGGCCTCGGTAGTGCGGTGGTAGCGTGTCTTCTTCACGTTCAATAGTTCAAAGCTACCCGGATAAGGATGTTTTCGTGGTTTTCCTTTACCCTGAGAAGACGAATGTCGAGTAGTTAGAGCTTCATGGACCCTGAGATCATTTCAGCATTATTACACCGATTCATTCATCGTTCACTATAACCAACCAGGTTAAAGGATGTTAAGCTGTAAATGAATTTTAAAAAAAGCCAATATGATTCATTAACATGCATGTTTCTAGCTGTTACACAGTTTCCTTATAAAAGACTATTCTTTATCTACGACATGCTTAACAAAGTAAATATCTGCAGATATTGTCTTAGTACTTGCTTCCTTGTAAGTAGAAGAGACATAAATGAATACACTAGGCTGGACGATAGTGAAATCTTTTAAAACCTTGTCCTATGTTTCACTTCTTTCCTCTATGTTTGGTTCTATTGGCATGGCCTGCAGTAAAACAAGAGAGTTGAAACGACACGTCACTTCCCGTTTGAGAAAAAGTATGTAGTTTAAAACTGAAATCAATAACTAGGAATTTCTCAGAAACGGTCATCTCTACAGAAAATGTGTATGGCACAAATTATGTGTTTGAACGAGATCTACATTTTTGCGTAGTATGATTTAACCGTTATGCACAAATCTGCAAAACTCATCCAGGATAAAGAGGTCCTTAAAGGCTACCCAGAAAATTCAAATTATACAGTTTATTTGTGTTGTAAATAACTTTAATATACATATTTTAATCAACTTCGATAGAGCCATTTTTCAGAAAAACAAAACTTTAAAAAATTTGTTCATGTAAAGTGTTGTTTGGGGTGAGGGGATTTTATTTAAATTCTTCGTGTGGCATCCTTGAAACATATTAAACTTAAATACCAAGTTTGGTTTTTAACTATCGTTTCATTTTTGAGCTATACTGTTCACAGACACACACTTACGCGGACCTTTTTCTAAAAATGCTTTTTTCTGACTCAGGGGATCTCAAAACATATATGCTCAGTGAAATCTCAGTACAGAGTTTTTGGGTGGAATACAACACCTTCTCTATCCTCTATGTAAATTGTATATACGGGCTAGAGAAAGTAAAATAAGTTCAATAATTTATGGCTGGCCATTTGCAGATACATAGTTCTTCAATTCTTTAATGCACCCAAGTACTCCTTGATGGTTGGGTGGAATTTTAGGAACAGAAATCGCATCTAAGGGGTTTTTCAGACTTGTGTTCGATTGTGAAAGCAACATAGAATACTTAACTTTATGAACACAAAAGAGCGACACGAGCAAAAGTCCAGGGATTAGAAAAACCCCTCTCATTAAATTGTGCCAATGATTACATACAAGGACAAATTAACACTCAATATGTAAGTACCTCACTCAAATTTAGCCACAATACAGGAACATAAAAGTCGATGTGTTCCTTTCACACGACTTTTTCTACATCCCGGCAATAAACTATTGTTAAAAACTTATTTTTCTATCAGCTTCATGCTGATCGAGATAAACATTAGTAGAAATTGTTTTATTACTTGTTTTCTTTTAAGTAGAAGGGAACTAGGGATTACACTACAATAAAGCGATAGTCAAATCTTTTAAAAGCTGGTTACCATTTGGTTGAAGTCCGCATAGCCAGGAGTTACGAAATCACGTATGTGAAAAGTACTTTAAAACAAAAAGCAATAGTAAGGAATATCTAAAAAAATGGTCAACTCCACGAAAAAAAAAAAATGTATATCTCAAATAGTGTGTTTAACGAGATGTACAATTTTTGTGTAGTAGGTTTTTCTTTATCTCTTACGGTTTACCAGTTATGCAAAATTCAGTAAAATTCATCTAGAATAAAAAGGTCCTCGGAAGCTACTTCCAGAAAATTAAAGATATGCATCTTAATACACGGTATTTTAATCAAAATAGTTAGAGCCAGTTTTGCGAACATCATAATGTTCGATTTTTTTCCATGTAAAGGATAGTTTGGGATGGAAGAATATTCCTCGAAATGTTCCTTTGGCAACCTTGGAAGACACTAAACTCAATAGCGACTTTTCGTTATTCAGATATCGTGTTCATGGGCACACACATCCACACCGACACACACGGATCTTTATCTAAAAATGCTTTTTTATATAGGGAACCCTAAAACAGGTATTTTCGGTGAAATCTTAGTATCGATTTTTTGAGTGAAGTGCAATACCTTTTCTACGTACCATGCACAATGTAGAGTCAGTTGTAAAGATAAGCCTGCTCATCTGATTGAGCAATCCATCATTATAAAACACGAAAGGTTGAATAGAACTTAACATTGAAAATACAAAAATAATTTAAAAAATACGTAGAACCATAGAGGGTGTCAAGCATCCACTATTCAAGGGTGTCCAACATACAGAGCACATTGGATTTGTATGTCTAGTTTCAAGAAAATATTGTGACAGTGCCATCCGTGTGTGTGAGTGCTCTGGTATGCGACGGTGGAGCTGGAATGCGAGACACCGCAGTTGGATGCGAAAACAACACGGAAGAACGGCAATATGTAACAGGAAACGCCACACCCAATTCTTCTACAACCTTCAACTTCCAATAACTTTGACTAGTTTCCAGAAAGATTATGACGTCATTTTCTAGCTATAAAAGAAGGAAGAATTGCAATGAAGTGTATTATGTTGTGAACTGTACTGAGTCATGAGTAACTGGAGTGTTAGTGGGCAGTGGTGAGCGAACGATATACGGCTTGCAGCCATACACTTCTAGGTGTCGATACGTCTAGTAAACTATTTGCAGCAGTGAATTTAAGACTTTGTAATCTATTTTGAGTCAATAAAGACATTTTTGCAATATGTGCAAGGTAGCGAAATGTCTATTATATAGCCGTGAAGCTCTACTGTGTATACAGTGGGAACATTTAAAGGACCTTAAACCATGCTATCTCAATTTTACTTACGCTAATGCAAAAGTGTGATTTTGTATTGTAAGTAATATCAGAGGAAAAGATATCTGAATTCAGAAGTTTGAAGAGTAGAATTTATTATTTCTCTACTGAATGGAATTCTTTTTTAAGACTCAACTACATAAGCTATCACTGCAAACAGCCACTTGAAATTGTCATGATTTATAGAATAATTCATAGCAATTTCAGTGTACTTTAAGACCAGTAGTAATTTTACTCACTTACGATGTAATTGCTGTATGTTCATATTACCTTGTCCTCTTAAATCGAATTATGGACAAATGTTATTATTTTGGTAGGGTAGACCTGTGTTCGTTTTACTCGCCACATCCCTCACAAACCAATTCGGCACATGCCTAAGTAATATTAACGGCAGAAAGGTGAAGGAAAATAGAGGGATTAATCAAGTAAAGCAGAAAAAAATCGTCGTGTTGTATACCTGTTCTGAGAAAAACATCCATGCAACCCTGAGCTAGAATTGCACCCAGAATCCATCCTCAGAAATCCCATGATGACGGTCACCTCCCGTCAAGATTACCACCTCAAGTTGTAAATCTTAAGACAAGTTGCGAGTTCTGCTTACTGCTTTACTTATTGTTCTAAATGCAAAACAAGATGTGTCAGCAAGATAAAAGATGCTCAACCATGTCTGAAGGCAAGCAAATTCCGCACCAGAGAGAGGTAGCGCATACATATTATTTCCCGTCTGACTCCTCAGGGACAAGAACTCAATAGTTATTTCGTTTCTCCTGCACTGGCACAATCCCAAGAGAAGCACTGTGAAATACCGTGCTACTTCTTTAAACAGCTTAAGTATATTCGATCCTTCTAGAAGATAAGGCTATTACATATCAGCTCTCTGGTCTTGTTTGCTAGAATCTTTATTTAGGTTCTTAAACAAAGAATCATTATAACGTTCCTCGACGAAACGAAAGGAATATTTATTTTGTAATCCCCAGTCAAAGAAGAATACGAATCTTCTCGTTTTACAGGCAGATACATGTTATTACACATATTCTATTATTTAAAATATAAAACGAGTATTATCGAGCCAGGTTGCTCAAGCGTTTTTTCTAGGACTAGCACTCGGGAGGTCCCCGGCCGACCTCTTTGACCCATGGGTTTTCTGGATCACTAGGTGAATACTGGGGAGGATTCTTTATTCTCCCGAACTTCCTGTCTCTTGATTTCATCAAGGTAAAGTATCGACGAGGTCTGAGGCAGAGGCGTCCTCTCGTGGAGGAGACTGCACTCTGGAAATACTATCTCGGCGGAGGGATGGCGCTAGTGGTTGTCTGCAGACTCAGGTAGTCTATCTGAGACTGAGTGGCGCTCCTGCAACGAGATGAAGAACTGCTTGTGAACTGTTAGGGACACTTCACAGCACCTCTCTCTTTGTCCGGATGTCAGCCACCCTTTGAAATTACACTCATTCCATCCTTCCTCCAGGGTCACCCATCTCTCCACGGCTAAAGTCTGTAACCTACAATATTTCTACATAGGTAGAGAAGGTATCGCATTCCACCCAAAAATTCGATACCAGTATTTCAATGGAAACACAATCTTTATGGTCCTCTGTATTAAAAAAAAATATTTTTAGAAAAAGGGCCATATCTGTGTGTATAAACTACCCTTTACGTGAAAAAATTTACAAAAGTGTTGATTTTTTGAAAAATAGCTCAAACGATTTTAATTAACCACCGTATTTTAAAGATATTTAAATGCCAAAAAAACGTGTATCTTGAAATCTCTGGGAATAGAATCTGAAGGTATCTTCATTCTAGATAATGTTGTGTAACTGTAAACCGTAAGAGACATACAAAAACCTACTGACAAAAATTTAGATCGTTAAAACACACAATTTATGTCATACACATTTTCATGGAGTTAAGCTTTACCAACATAGGTAGATATTTCTTGTTAGGGGTTTCAATTTCAAAGTAGTTAAAATTTTTTCCAACGAGAATTTGTCATTAATTTTTATTTTGTTTTATCCCCTGACTATGAATGGAGAACCTAATATCAATCATACGGAAACCAGCTTTTAAAAGATTTGACAATCGCTAGTTCAGTGTATTCCCTTATTCCCTTCTGCTTTAAGGAAATAAGTAATATGACCGTTTCTGCTAATATTTATCTCACATAGTATGAAGTAGATAAAAGATAAGATTTTGTAAAATAGTACGAGTGTATCATAGAATAGGTACAGAAAGCCATGCAATGAAATACGTCAGACTTTTGCTAGTCACATTTACAGTAAGATATGATTACACTTTTATTTGTTTATTTATGGACACGTGCATAAAATTGGCTTGAGCAATTGTTTTGCCATTGGTCTGAAATTACTCAAATTCTTAAAATAATTTAAGTAAATTCACAAGTTTCGTTTTGTAGTTGACTTACCCTCCCCATATTTAAGACTGACATCCCCCAAGAGGATGCCTAGGGGTTAGAAGCCTGTAAGTAAATTCATTGAAATAATTTAAATATGTTGATTAAAATAATTTTCAGTAGCATGCCCACCTATATGTATACGTTTGCCTAAAAATTGTGGAAGATCTAGTCATGACTTTCTTTACTGCATGTATGCTGTAACCATTCCAGTAACCATTAAGGTATATATCTCTATGTATCTAACATACATACACAATACGAAAGTAACTTACTGTGTTGCAATTTATTTCTATTAATGACATATTTACCCCACTGAGTAACACAGCTGCCCATTTTAGAACCTGTGCCATGTTCTTGCATCCTCAGGTGTCCAGTTCTTAAACAACACAGAATATCTTGGAAATGGCTTACTCTACAACAACATGAAGGTATTTGAGATAATTTGTGTGTTCTGACGAGACCTACAGATTTTGTATACTAAGACTTTGTCTATCTCTTATGGGTTATCTTAAATGTTGTCAAAAGGCATCTAGAATGTAGAGGTCTTCGTGGGTTGTACGCAGAAAGTTGAAGATATAAGTTTTGTTTGTCATGTAATTATTCTCAAAGTATTTTAATCAATGTCTTTAGAGGCGTTTTTTGAAAAAATCAATAATTTAAAAAAACGTACCATCTAAAGAGTACCTATAGGTTTGGGTTGGTAACATTCTTGAACATCTTTGTGTATACACACATACACACACATACACACACTCCCCATGCAGCAAAGCAAAACAATCAGCAGATGGTATCTTATATCAAAAATATGTTTGAGAAAAGAAGCATTATACTAAAAATGTTGCTACCAAGAGTCTGGCATGTTCCATTTTTATGAATTTCTCTACCTATTATGCAAACAATATTCTTACAAAAATGTTCTTATACTTATTAGTGCTAATCGCAACAAATATTAACAGAAATGATCTTATTATTTACTTCCTTGTAAGCTGAAGGCAATTAGGGCGTAGACTAAACTAAAGCGATAGTCCAACCTTTCAAAACCTGGTCACTAAGTGATAGCATTGAAATTTGATTTTTGGCAAGGCAAGAATTAAACAAATGAAAAACAAATGACCTTTTCCCTTTAAGAAAATGTCATAAAATGTTTAAACATTTACATCACCAACAAGAAATATCTCTGAAATGGTCAAATCCATGTGTGTTTTAAGGAGATCTAAATTTTTTTGTGAGTTAAGGTTTTGTCTATCTCTTATGAGTTACCAGTTATGCAAAATTCATAAAAATGAAGAGGACTTCAGAGCCAATTCAGAGAGCCTAATTCAAGATTTACGTTTTATTTTTCATGTAAATATCTTTAATATATGGTACATTAATCGAAATCGTTACAACCATTTTTGAGAAAATAAAAAATTTCGGAAAATGTACCAAGTAAAGGGTAATTTGGGGTGGACGAATTTTCCTCAAATATCTTTATATAACATCCTTAGAGGCTATTGAGGTTAAGTATTGTTTGCTACTTAACCAACCTACTCTTAGTCACGCTGTTCACATTCACTACGTATTTCTAAAAATTCTTTTTTGCATTTACAAATCGAAGCATATATTTCCTGTATAATATTGGTGTCGCAATTTGGGTGGAATGCAACACCTTCTAAATTTATCATGTGCATTGTATGTAGTAGAGAAATTAAAAAAAAAAGGATGGAAATGAGCCAATAAGTTATTTTGCAACTGTCTGTATATATTTATTTTTTTAACTTTATCACATCTTCACGTTCTTCACCATTATTTTTAACTGCATCATCTTTTTAGTTCTTGACGTTGAAATTTCATTAATTCAATATTAGTTAAATAAAATAAATCAGAGGAACATAAACCATGTGAAAGCATTAAAACAAAAGTTATATAAGATCTTGATATATTTGAAGTTATCAAACCTTCAATTACTCACTCAAGGCAATAAATATGATCGGATCATAGTGAATCGTTACTATTAATGAATTCTCTAGCAGACAAATATGTAGTAAGAATAATACGGTAATATAGAAATGAATATTTCCAATATAGAAATTAAAATCAGAAATGATTAAGCCATTAATTATGTACGCGATAAGTATATAATAGTGATGGGACGATACCATTGCTTATCGCTATTTTATAATGGGGATAGCTTATTCAGTGTTATTAGTAATTTTCTTTGTGTATAAACTACATAATTACATAGATTGTCGCTTGTCTCATCATTTCAAATATCGTGGCATCATGTTCTGACATCGACGTGAAAATTACTTTTTCAATAGAGGTTTTCAGATATTCACTCAGTGTACCAATGTAGAATGTTTATTTATATTTATTATACTCTACGATTTACCGCCAAGCAAAAATGTTTCCCTCATATTTTATACGCTACTTTGTTATTAGTATACTGTCTGCTTAAAAATAGTTCCACACTTCAGTAATTTTTACTTTCTCTGTCAATGTGTAATAGTAAAGAAGGTATGGCATTACATATACAAAATTCCGATAACAAGATCAGTGGAAATAAATTTTTTTGGACTTTGAATAAAAAATACGATATTAGGAAAAAGCACGCGCATGTCCGTGAACAGCATAACTCCAAAACAAAAACGCCAAACTTCATATTTAGAATCAGCATCTTCTAGGGATACGACAGGAAGATTTTAAAGAAAATTCCCACCCTAAACTGTCCTCTACGTGGGAAGTTTTTCAAAAAGTTTATTTTCTCAAAAACAGTTCTAGGGGTTTTATTAAAATACCGTACGTTTAAAATATCTTCATGACAAATTAAATGCACATATGGAGTTTTGTGGGAAGAAGTCTTCATTCTGGGTGGCTCATGCGCAACTGGTGGATCGTAAGAGATGCACAAAATATTAAATTTCGCTAAATCATGCAATTCAAGGCAGATACATTTTTTTCTAGGATTTCCGAGATTTTCCTGGTTATTTATGCAAATGCTTCAATACCTCAACTTTTTTCAATCGGAAATCATTATATGTTTTCATTTTGTTTTATTTCCTGGTCATGTCCTGGCGACCAGCTTTTAAAATATTTGATTAGAGTCTTAGCCTAGTGATTCCCTTATTACTCTTATACTTACAAGGAACTGAGTAATAAAACAATTTCTGCTAATGCTTGCCTCGATTAGCTGATGTAGTTATAACATTTTATAAAAATAGTTTGTTACAGAATGTATTAAAGAATAAATCATGTGAATGGAACACATCAGGTTTTTACTTTCTACACGTACTATATACACAGTGCAAAGATACCCAGATTTCACCGGAAATACATGTTTTGGGACACTTGAATCCCCAAAAAGTATTTTTAGAAAAATGTCCGTGTGTGTCTGTGTATGTGTGTGTGTGTGTGTGTGTGGTCAGCATAGCTAAAAAATGAAAAGTCCTTTAAATACCAAACTTGGTATTTAAGTTCAGTATCTTTCAAGGATGTGACAGGAAAATTTTCAAGAAAATCCCCCTACGCCGAACTACCCTTTACATGGAAAAAATTTCGAACATTTTGACTTTCGCAAAAATGGCTGTATCAATTTTGATTAAAATCTCTTATGTTTAAGATATTTACATACCAAATAAAACGTATATCGTGAATTTTATGGGAATATCCTCTAAAGATATGTTTATTTTGGATGAATTTTGCGGATTTTTGAATAACTGGTAAAGCGTAAGAGAAGATAAAAAGTTACGATACAAAGAGTGTAGAGCTCGTTAAAACACACAATTTATTTATATTCATTTTTTTGGTATAGTTGACCGTTTTTTACTTACATATACTTTTTTTCAAACGGGAATTTGTTAACTCCTATCCATACGTTAGGTACTTCAATCCCATAGCAACCTGCTTTTAAAGATTTGATTATCGATTTAGCCTATGGTATTCCGTTATCTCCCTTCTACTTACAAAGAAGAAACTAATAAGACTATTTCCGCTGATTTTTTTCTTGATTATCCTCAAGCAAAGGTGCACTCAGCCTCATAAGGTCCCTGGGGGGCCAATTGAGGAGCTACTTGATGGAGAAGTAGCGGCTCCAGGTCATGAGGACCGCATTAACCGACCGGGAGGGACTCGAGGCGCTGACCACGTCTCACCCTCCAATACTGCACCCCATCCATGACGTCTGTAGTGGACCGAGATGGGGGACGCAGCGGCTGGGCGGTAGGCCAAGGTTCCCCGTGAGCTGTCATGCCAAGGAGTTATCCTCAAGCAAATAGAAGAATTAGATTTCTAAAAGTTATTTATGGCAGAGATGTTGAGAAAGTCATTTGAATGGAACACATCTAATTTTTTTATTTAATATCTCTATTGTGCATTGGTAAAATGAGGTATATACGGAGATTGGTCTTGCGGTATAACTGTAAGAAACGCTTCTGATCTGAGTTTGTCATGCATAAACACAAACTAACGGAAGGAAGAAAAACACAAATATTTCTATATTACTTTCTCTATACGTACTATGTACATAGTGTGTAGAGAAGGTATTGTAATGCACCCAAAAATTTGATTACGAGTTTTCATCGGAAATACATGTTTTGAGACCCCTGAATAAAAAAAGCATTTTTATAAAAATGTCCATCTGTGTCTGTCTGTCTGTCTGTCTGTATGTGTGTATGTGTGTGTGTCTGTGGGCAGCATAGCTCAAAAATGAAAAGTTCGTCAAATACCAAACTTGGTATTTCGGTTTGGTATCTTCCAAGGATGCGACACGAAGATTTTCAAGAAAATCCCTCCCGAACTACCCTTTACATGGAAATTTTTCGAAAATTTTGATTTACTAAAAAAATGGCTCTAACAACTTTGATTAACATATCGTATATTAAAGATATTTACCTGTCAAATAAAATATATATCTTGAATAGTCTGGGAATAGCCTCTGAAGACCTCTTTATTCTGGATGAATTTTAGGAATTTTGTATAACTGCAAAATCGTAGGAGATGGACAAAAACTTACTAGACAAAAAATGTAGAACACGCTAAAGCACACAATTTATATCTTATGCATTTTTTTCGTGAAGTTGATCGTTTTTTAGATATTTCTTGTATTGGTTTCAGCTTTGAAAAACATACTTTTCTCATACTGGAATTTGTCAACTCCTGTCCATACAAACAAAGAAACTTCAGCACATATCAACCTGCTTTTGACTATCACTTTAACTTATGGTACTCCCTTATTTCACTTCTACTTACAAGGAAACAAGTAATTAGACTATTTCTGCTAATTTTTTCTCGATTTGCCAACTCCTGTCCATAAAAACAAAGGAACTTCAGTCACATAGCAACCAGCGTTTGACTATCACTTTAACCTATGGTACTCCCTTATTTGGTTTCTACTTCAAAGGAAATAATAATAATCTTTTTAACAATAATTTGTTGCAGAGATGTAGAGAAACGCATATGAATGGAACACATCAGATTTTTTTTTTTTAATTATCTCACATCTAATTTCCGATTTGTTTCTGCAGGATTAAGATTTCGTCACCGGAATAGGTACATGGAATGGCTGAATGTGAGTCACCAAGCCATGCTATTGCAGAAAAGCGACTTAGTACCCAGTTATGTCAGCTTCGTTCACAACTCAGTTAACGCTGATATTACCTACGTAGCTCTACTTCTTCCGCCGTTGTTTTGTGTTAGTCAGAATGTTCCATTGTTTCACCCACAAGAAACGCACTCAAGGTTCGGAAACTCTTTGGGAACATGAAATACGCAATAAAGTGAAGCCTCAACTGCTTTTATACCTTATCAAATAATTAATTTCCCTCCTGGGTGGTGTGATATTTGCGTGTCTGCCTCGCACTCCAGGTCGCGAGTTCGTATCTCGCTTAGGGTGAGATACCTGAAAAAGTGTTTTTCAGGATTTTCCCTTATCCTCTGAAGACGAACGTCGGGTAACTTTAAGCTCCATGAACTCCAAACTCATTTGAGTATCATTTCAACTACTTCATCCCAACCAGGTTAAAGGACGTTAAGCTTTAAACATAATTAAACGCAATAACTTTCAAAAATGTAAAATTTAAAAGTATTGAAAAATTATTTAAGCTATATCTGAAAGCAATAGACACACTTCGATACATGGAGTATCCAGATACATATTTATATGTAAATAAATATATAAAGAAACAGAGAAATAAAAATAAAATGAAAGAGACAACAATGAAACCTTAAAACATACAAAAAGAAAAACAAACTAATAACTCCGAACATTGTCAAAAGAAATAGCACAATTTACGTGAGGCGAAATATGTTTTTCAAATCAGCACATTAACTTTAACCGCGGCCGAGTGGTCAGACCACTCGCCTCTCATCTAGGCCCGGGTTCGATCCCAAGCGACCGCATGTGAGATTTATGGTGGACAAAGCACGCAGGGGCGGGTTTTCTACGGGTTCTCTGGTTTCTCCCACCATCACATTTCACCGGTGGTCCATATTCATTGCATGTATCATCAGGTCCGTAGCAGTAAAAGCGGGCGTTAAACACTATCAAAAAAAAAAAATGTGTCTTTACTTCAGGCATGGTGATTTTTAACGTTATCGGTGCGAAAATTCTCTAAGTTTGCCATTATGTAGCATTTTTGCAGAAAGTCTCCATTATTTTCACACTAGCATTTCGTAGACGGAAAGAAATGCAATGCGAGTCCCGCCCGGGGCATAGGATTTTTCAAGCGTACCAGTTTTCATTTTTGCGTTTATGAACGAATTGGTACAAAATAAACTAGTCGTATGTATGTGGAATTACTACCGACAGATTCCAACCCTTGAGAGCTCCTGCACTTCACTTAGCTGAAGATGAAGACAATGACCATCTTGGAAACTTTAGATAGAAATAATTCCTTACCCACTTGGCTAGAACTTGCGAATAGCTAAACCCTCTTTAGGTAAAGAGCTCTCCAGTGGTACGGAACAAAGAACTCGTGTTAATTACCTACCGAAGTAGTGCTTTTCAGAATGTACTTAATATTCTGGCAATGTAGGGAGGTTACCCAGCACGATTTAGAAGCACCAGGCGTCTGCTGCACAATGATTTGTAACCCAAATTAGGATCACAACCCTGATCCGATCATGTTGACGGAACTAACACAACGTTCGTTTGCCGAAGCGCTCGTGCCAGCCGCTGTTGACAATAAATTATTTGGAGATTGGCTACCAGAGAATCTCAAGCGAATATATACAAACTCTACAAAAACAGACGCCTGATTTATTATGGTATTATTTCCCCAGGTCAACTACACAAATCTCACTTAAGTTTTAACTAAACTAACTTCCTGATTCTTTTTGTGCCATTCAAGAATTACTTCGTAAATAAATAATCAGAAAGCAAGCAGAAAATGTGTACTGAACTCTGTTACATCGGCATGTGTTCCATTCACATGATTTTTTCCAGCTGCTCCATAAACAACTTTTCTTACAAAAGATTATTACTCTTTTATCTACATCAATATAAACATTGCAAGAACTAGTCTTATTACTTCCTTCTTTGTACGTTGAAGAGAAATAAGGGAATGCAGTTGAAATTCGGTTATTTTTGTTTAATAAGAGCAACAAAAAGAGAGGAGAAAAGAAAGTTGTCTCCCGTTTGAGAAAAGTGTAAGATCTTAAAACTGACACCAATAATATGGAATATCTCGAAAACAGTTAATTCTACAATGACGCATACTGTGCGTTATAATCGGATATACATTTTTTGTGTAGTAAGTTTTAACTGGTTTATCAGTTAAACAAAATTTATAAAAAATCTCATCCAAATGAAAAGTTCTTACGATACTATTCCCATAAAATTCAATATATATATATATATATATATATATATATATATATATATATATATTTGTTTTGTTTGTCATAAAAATATCTTAAATATTTGACAGTTTGATAAAAATCGTTATAACCATTTTTGAAAAAAGCAAAATGTTCTTAAAATGTTCCAAATAAGGGTATTGGGCGAGGTGACTTTCTTAAAAATCTTCGCATCGCATCCTTCTTTCGTTTTAGAGCTATAATGCCCACAGAGAGACACACACAGACACACATATGGACATGTTCCTAATATGCTTTTTTTTTTTTTTTTTTTTTCCTTTCACGGGGTCTCAATATATGTATTTCCGGTGAAATCTCGATATCGAATTCTTGGGTTGAATACAATACCTTCTATATTTACAATGCACATAATACAACTGTGGACACAAAAAATTACTCACCCCCTGATCCCATGTGTCGATCGGAGATTTTTGTGTATCTTTGTGAAATCTGTGTTCACAAAGCAGACGAAATAACTGTACAATAGTCTGTGACCGACAGCGCAATGGTTAACTTATGAATACTGAATACATCACTGAACAACATAATGAACATTTTCACAAAATCCTAAAAATATTACAAAGAGATGGTTATCTTAACAATACTTTTAGTATTTTTTCGTAATACACAGATTCTATTTTTACTTTCTCCATACGCACTATGTACATAGTGTATAGAGAAAGTATTGCAATCCACCAAAAAATTCGATACCCAGATTTCACCGGAAATATATGTTTTAGGGTCCCCAATATCCAAAAAAAGCATTTTCACAAAAAGGCCCGTGTGTGTGTGTGTGTGTGTGTGTGTGTGCGTGTGTGTGTGTGTGTGTGCGTGTGTGTCTGTGAACACGATAACTCAAAAACGAAAAGTCGGTAAAATACCAAACTTGGTATTTAAGATTAGTATCTTCCAGGGACGCGACACGAAGATTTTGACAAAAATCCCCCCACTCCCAACTACCCTTTACATGGAACTTTTTCCGAAAATTTTGATTTTCTCAAAAATGGCTCTAACCATTTTGATTAAAATTTCGTATACTAAACATATTTACCTGACAAATAAAATGTATATCTTGAATTTTCTGGGAATAGCCTATGAAGGGTAATTTATTCTGGATGAATTTTACTAAATTTTGAATAACTGGTAAACCGTAAGAAATGGACAAACACTTACTACACAAACAATGCAGATCACATTAAAACACACAATTTATGTTATATACATTTTTTCGTGGAGTTCGTCGTTTTTTAGACATTCCTTATTTTTGGTTTCTGCTATGAAAAACATACTTTTCTCATACAGGAACTGGTCAACTCCTATCCATATAAACAAAGGAACTTCTTTGACATAGCAACCAGCTTTTGACTATCACTTTAATCTACAGTTGTCCTTTATTTCGCTTCTACTTACAAGGAAGCGAGTAGTTAGACTATTTCTGCTATTTTTTTCTGATTAGCATAAAGTAAATAGAAGTATAAGCTTTTTAAGAATTATTTGTTGCAGGGATATGGAGAAAGTCATGTGAATGGTACACATAAGATTTTTACTTTCTCTAGCCCCATATGTACAATGTACATAGGGATAGAGAAGTATTGTGTTCCACCCAAAAATTCGATACCGAGATCCTCCCGGAAATACATGTTTTAGGACCTCCTTTATCCAAAAGAAGCATTTTCAGAAAAAGATCCGTGTGTCCGTGTGTCTGTGAACACAATAACTCAAAAACGAAAAGCCGGTAAAATACCAAACTTGGTATCTAAGTTTAGTATCTTCCAGGGATGCGACATGAAGATTTTGAGAAAAATCCCCCCACCCCAAACTACCCTTTTCATGGAACTTTTTTCGAACACTTTTATTTTCTAAAAAATGGCTATAACGATTTTGATTAAAATATCGCATATTAACGATATTTACATCATAAATAAAATGCATATTTTGAATTTTCTGAGAGTAGTTTCTGAAGACCTGTTTATTCTGGATGAATTTTGCTTAGTTTGGCATAACTAGTAAACCGTAAAAGATAGACAAAAACTTACTACACAAAAAAAAAAAAAAAAAAAAAAATAGGTTTTGTTAAAATACACAAGTTATGACATATACATTTTTCTCGTGGAGCTTACCGTTTTCGAGGTATTCATTGTTATTAGTTTCAGTTGTGAAGTATTTCTTTTGTTCTACTCCTGGCCAAGAAAAGAAGCGATTTGTAATGACATACGCATAACGACAGCTTTTAAAACACTTGACTATTGGTTTAGCCTAGTGTATTCCCTTATTTTCCTCCTACTTATACAGAACTAAATAATAAGAACATTGTGCTAATGAGTACTTCGATTAGCAAGGCGCAGAAAGAAGAAGAATCTTATGTAAGAAGTTTGTAGAACAGCTAGAGAAAGTCATGTGAGTGTAACACATCAGATCGTTTAGTTAATTATTTACTTTTAGTTAATATTGATAGTTTGTTGTGGAAGAACTGTAAGTTATGTATTTGATTGTGGTTATTGTTCCTATGGATCAGTAATATTAATATTTGGAACTTGTGACATCTTGTAGCTGCCGCTACACAATGTAAATTTGGCGTTCCAGACATGACTCATTTTTTGTTCATGCTGCAATGTACAGTAGTGACATTAATTCTGGACCCTTGTTAAATTAATTTTCAAATTGGTATATTCCATTCAATTCTTATTCAGCATAACTCTTATCTGATAAAGTACAGCCAGGAAGTTTTACAATAATACAATGTTGAACCTTTTACCATAAACTGGGATAAATTTGGCCATTAATAGTCACGTAAGCCCAACTTTGGAAAGTATTATTTCATAAATATACTATATTTTTTAATTTCATATTTTGTTCAATAAGAAAATTCAATTACAGGAGGCCAAAATTTGCAGCAATTTATCAATTTTAGGATTATTGCACTGCACCACAATAACCTTAAAAATACCAGATTTCCTCAATTTGAATTCCCTATTATATGAGTAGGTAAGAATTCATTATATTCCACATTGGATGTAGGATAGAATAAAATGTATATTTTGGAAATTATACATTTGACTTTCTCTATACGTACAACAAGGGAAAAATGGATATACATATTCACCAGAAATACATGTTTAGGATTCTCTGTATAAAAAAAAGGTCAAAATATTTTTAGAAAAATGTCCGTTTGTGCGTGTAATGTCTGCGTTGCATGACAACACGATACTAAAAAATAAAAGTCGGGAAATACCAAACTTGGTATTTAAGTTTAGTATCTAAAAAGGACGCGTCACAAAGATTTTGAGAAAACTCTCCCCAGCCCAAATTGGAAGAAATTTTGAAAATTTTGATTTTCTAAAAAATGCTCTAGGGTTTTGATTAAAATACCGTATATTACAGATACATGCATGATGATTAAATTAAATCCTGAACTTTTTGGGAATATCCTCCGAGGACCTCTTTGTTCTGAATGACTTTTTTTTTTTTTTTTTTTTTTTTTTTGAGTTTTGCATAACTGATAAATCGTAAGAGGTAGACGATTCCTTACTTTACAAAGAAGTATATGTCGTTAAAACACACAATTTATGGCATATATATTTTTTTCGGGAGCTTGCCTTTCCGACATATTCCTTGTTATTGATTTTAGTTTTAAAATGCTTTTCTGATACGAGAATTTCTCAAGTACTGCAATGCAAAAAAAAAAAAAAAAAAAAACCACATGGCAACCAACATTTAAAACAATTGAGTGTCGCTTTAGCCTGGTGTATCCTTTTATTTTCCTTCTACTTAAGACAGCAAGTAATCAGACCATTTCTGCTAATGTTTTTTTTTTCTTTTTTTTCTCAAAACAGTAACGGAGTGTGATCAGGACTCCGGTACTTTATCCCTATTTACATTTCCCCCCGTAGGTTTTACTGATTTTTTTTACAAACATATACACATTGCACAAACATATAACACTCATGTCCAAGGCGGGACTCGAACCCACGATCCCCTGCCCACGAAGCACCAAAGCGAGACGCTTTAGCGAGCGCGGCCATGGGGACCGGCAATGTTTATCCCTATTGCCATGAACCAGTTTTTTTTACAATAACCTTTACAGAGACGTAGAGAAAGTCATGTGAATGGAACAAATCAGATGCTTTTATTTTATACTCAATGCAATATGAAATAAAATTAATCTCTATTCTCATATTAGGGAGCTTCATGTTGGGAAAATCTGGTATTTTTAAATTTATGGTGTTCATATTGGTGTTCACGGTATTGAAATTCATAATGGTAATCCTTCTGGATTTCTCCAAATGTTGAGCCTTTTATTTATATCACAGCTATAACTCCAATTTTTACATCTAACACAATATAAAATAAAATCTATAAAAGCTGTGTTTATACAGTTATATGATTTCAAAAGTTGAGCCAACTTAACGAATTAAAAGCCAAAGTAGCTCCAGCTGTGGTAAAAATTAATTTTTTTCTTATGGTAACACTTTCTGACTATAAGTTATTTGATAAATATGGAGCTATATGGAACATAAGTGTGAAACCTAACATAACCAAATCGTGTACATAATTAGTGCCAGTGCGGTATACACCCAGAATTATTTGTATTATTTATCATGCAGCATTAAAAATTAACAAATTTAGGCATTTCAATAATGGTTATACCAAATTTGCTCACAAAAGCTTAGGGAAATCCAAATATTTTAAAGCATGTTACACTCAAAAATAAAAATGTTTGCAATCACACTAATTTTTCTACTTGCTCTTGCACAAACTATGCTTTATACCTTCTTCTATCTACTTCATTTAAATCCAGATAAACGTTTGCATAAATGAAATTATTAGAACTTCCTTGTAAATGCGACAAAAGTATAAATATTTGAAAATGAAACGGGGATTAAAGAATATCTAGAAATTGTTAAATTCACTATTTAGAATAAATTGTGTGCTTTAACGAGATCTACAC
The DNA here is from genome assembly GCA_030762935.1 of Hymenopus coronatus. NCBI lineage: Eukaryota > Metazoa > Arthropoda > Insecta > Mantodea > Hymenopodidae > Hymenopus > Hymenopus coronatus. The sequence continues at coordinate 127,805,027 of CM060897.1, read as the reverse complement.
TTTTTGTATGGTAAAGTTTTATCTATCTTCTTCGGTTTACAAGTCGGTTTACTAGGTTTACATCGTTGGAGCCAGTTTTGTTAAACTTAACATTATCAAACATTCTTCCAAGTAAAATTTTCCCAACATCCCTCTGATTCAAAGTTATAAAGTTAAAATCTTCACTTCACTTCTAGTTGCTTAATATTCTCTAAGTATTGTCATTAAGTTTTTGTTATTTAATTATTTATTAGCCCTTATTTAACTAACTCTTAATTCTTTTTATGCCTTCCCTGATACTTACCTAAATTCTTTATTGAATGATTATTTTCATATAATTAATTTAAATAATCACGAATTAATATCACAATAGTTAAAACAATTTCAATAAGAAGAAGAATATAAGAATAGAATATTAAAATGATTTTGGTACCAGTAAGTTCTACAAGTCAAAAGTATAATAGGGTATATATTTATATTTCAACAAAAGAGTGTAACAAGAAAATTCAGGCCGGTAGTAGCATATATAGCAAAGACTGTTAAAATCGTCAAGTCGCCGTTTAAAAGACAATAATATTCCAACAAACTAGTGAACAGGTTATCGGTATTGGCGACCGTGTGATGGTCGTAAAGCCAAGATGTTTATTCTCGGAAGGTACTGGGTTTTCTCACCAAAGAACAGAAAATGTTGTAAATTTTAGATTGTCAGAAATATATAGCGTTGAAAGGGGTGGAGGGATATTTAAAAATATATAGAATCGGAAACAAGGTCAGTTCTGGTCAGACTTTTCAGTTGTTTCAGTCATGCCGGTCATCCCTGATTCCTTCATATTTCATTCGTAGCTACAGTCACAATAACAGTCTCACATCGTTATCTCAGAACATTATTTCTCAATTCATTTGTTCGCCCTGTAAATGTAAGCTCAGGTAAACTAGAAAAGTTAAAGTCTATGTGATGACGGCTAGTATTCTTTAAATTGAACAATAATTGTGCTGCAAGAGTAACAAATGGCGAGCTGAATCTTGGCAAAGTATCAAGAAGCAATAAACATCTGCTGTATTAATCACACAAAGGCGTATTTGTGGTACCACCCCCTGAAAACCTGAGTATTTTGCTCACAAAACTTAAACCAACCCTAACCAGGAAGAGGACCCAACCTAAGGGGGTCGAACCGGAGTTCGCCCACAATTGGCGTTGTCCGCGCGCGCGCGCGTGTGAGTGTGTGTGTGTGTGTGTTTGTGAGTCCGTGTGTCCGTGAACACGATAGCTCAAAAACGATAAGTCGGTAAAATACCAAACTTGGTATTTAAGTTTAATATCTTCCAAAGATGAGGTACAAAGGTTTTGAGGAAAGCCCCTCCAACCAAACTAACCTTTGTATGCAAAAAACTTCGAAAATTTTGATTTTATCAAAAAATGGCTCTAATAATTGTGATTAAAGTGCATATTAAAGGTATTTACCTAAATGACAAATAAAATGTATATTTTGAATTTTTTGGGAATAGCCTCTGAAGACTACTTTATATGAGATGAATTTTTCTGATTTTTACATAACTGGTAAACCATAAGAGATCGATAAAAATTTACTACAGAAAAAATTTATGTCACGTTAAAACATACAATTTATGTCATGTAATTTTTTTTCTTTTACCATTCTGGGAGTAAAACAAAAGATATGAGACGAAAGTTGACCTCGCTTGAGTAAAGTTTAAATAGTTTAAAATGTAAACAAATAAGAAAGAATGTCTGGGAAAAGATTAACTATACAAAAAGAATGCATATGACATATTTTGTGTGTTCTAATAAGATCTACATTTTTGTATAGTAACCTTTGCCTGCCTCTTTTGGTTTTGTACAAAAGTCATCCAGAATGGAGAGGTCTCCAGAGGGTGTTTCCAGAAATTCAAGATATATATTTCGTTGACATTAAAATATTTCAAACATGTGGCATTTTAAACAAAATCGTTTGAGTCATTTTTGAGAAAATCAAATTTTCGAAAAATGTTTCATGTAAAGAATAGTTGGTGTGGCGGGATTTTCTCTAAAGTCTTCGTTTCGCATCCTTGGAAGATACTGAACGTAAATATCAAGTTTGGTATTTAACCTACTTTTCATTTTTGAGTTAACGTCTTTAGAGACACACGGATTTACATATAAATATTTTTTTCAATGCAATTTTGTATTCAGGTAACTCTAAAACGTATATTTTGAGTGAAATCTTGATATTGAATTTTTGGGTGGACTTCAATATCTGTACTGTACTTTGTACTAAGTAGAGAAAGTAAACAATTGACGAGATAGAAATTAGTTTTGTAAGTTCTGTCTTTTAATACCTTTTAAACAATAATATTAGTGAATCATTCTAGTTTGTAACTATTTTTACTTTCTCTACCGTATTATATACATAGTGTATAGAAGAAGTATTGTATTGCACCCAAAATTTCGATACCGAGATTTCACTGGAAATATATCTTTTGGTGTCGCCTGAGTACAAATAAATATTTTTAGAAAAAGACCCGTGCGTGAGTGTCTGTGGACAGCATAGCTCAAAATCTTAAAGACCATTTAACACCAAACTTGGTATTTAAGTCTGATATCTTCCAAGGAAAGTTTTCAAGAAATCCCCCCACTCCAAGCTACCCTTTACATGGACAAAAATTTAAAAATTGTGTTTTTTATAATTGTCTCAAACTATTTTGACTAAAATACCGCAAATTAAACATATTTACATCAAATAAAATGTGTATCTTGAGCTTTCTGGAAATTGCTTCCGAAGACGTGTTCACTCTGGATGAATTTTGTTTAATTTTGCATAACTAGTAAACCGTAAGAGATAGACAACACAAAAGATATATATCTCGGTAAAACATACATTTTTTATATTATATACATTTTTGTTACAGAGTAAACTGGTTCCAAGATATTCCTTGTTATTGGTCTCAATTTTAAACTACGTATCTTCTCAAAGGGATTGATTACCTTTCATCTGTCTTTTATTTTTCTGGAAATGCAAAAAGAACGTTCCCATATTGATCACATTTTAAAGGATTTGACTATCCTTGTAGCCTGGTGGATTCCCTTATATCCCTTCTGCTTATAAAAACTAAGTAATAATTGCGTTAATGTTTATTTCGGTTGTAGGAATAGTTTCTTGCAGGCTATGTAGAGAAACTCATGTGAATGTAACAGTTTTTGTCAACTTGGGCCTATTGGGCTATCTTCACTAAACATTCACAACTGACGTCTGAAATTAAAGTGACAAATGTTCCCTTATTAGTTTAAAATTTCGACAGCAAAAAAATTAAGTGCTATTAACTTAACTTGCTCTGAAACAGTTTTGTTTGGATTTATGCTCAGAATGAAGCAATTTTAGTAAATTGTTGCAGCAAAATGAGAGAAGATGTGTGAGCAATTGCCGGTAATACAGTCCTGCATGCTACGATACAACGCAGTCCATGTTATTGTAGTAAAGTAATATGAGACAGACAAATCGATTGTATTTGCACGTTTGTTGCCAAGTTCATTACGTATAATTGAATACAGCAAATTACACTGTAATTTGTCTCCAGTACCCAAACACCAAAGGGCCAGCTGGGGAACTGTCCCACGGTTTAATTACATATTAAACAGGTAGCTTCAAACGTAGCGGCACTGAAATGACATATGTATTCAGAAACAAGAGTTAGGTTGGGCTACCGCAGATATGAACCGCCCTTTGAGCCACCTGTCCTTGCTCTCATACACCAGCGAATATAATAGCCATCTCTTTGTTGTTCTAAATTACAGCACAGAACCCAGCAGATTATCCTGCCTCATTATAACATCTTCTTGGTTCAGTGATTACCTGTGTTTCGCTATGCCAGCTGTACAAGGCAATACAGTCCAAGATCAACACTTTTACTCTCTCTATCTCTACATAGTGCATGGTACGCAGGTAGAGAAAGTATTGCACTCCTCCAAAAATTAGTAATGACATTTCTCCTCAAATACACGTCTTAAATATCTGATATGTTCCAATCACATGACTTTCTCTACATCTCTGAAAGAAATTATTCTTAAAAAGCTTGTGATTCTATTTACTTCATGCTAATCGAGAAAAAATTGGCAGAAATAGTCTTACTACTTGCTTCCTTGTAAGTAGAAGCAAAATAAGGGAGTACCATAGGCTAAGGTGATAGTAAAAAGCTAGTTGCAATGTGAGTGAAGTTCTATTGTTTGTATGGGCAGGAGTTGACAAATTCCAGTATGAGAAAAGTAAACGTTTTTTTTTTAAACTGAAACCAATAACAAGGAATATATAAAAAACGGCCAACTACAGGAAAAAAAAAAAGTATGTGACATAAATTGTGTGTTTTATAGTGATCTACATTTCTGTGTAGTTAGTTTTTGTCTATCTCACACCAGTTATGCAAACTTAAATAAAAAGTGATTCAAAATAAAGAGGTCTTTAGAAGCTGTTTTCAGAAAATTCAAAATATACATTTTATTTGGTATGTAAATATCTTAAATATAAGATATTTTAATCTAAATTGTTAAAGGAATTTTTGAGGAAATACAAGTTTTTGAAATTTTTTCCATATAAAGAGTAGTTTGGGGTAGGGTTTTGTTTTTTGAAAATTTTGGTGTCGCATCCTTGGAAGATACCAAACTTAAATACCAAGTTTTGTATTTAACGGTCTCATCGTTTCTGAGCTATGCTGTGCAGACACACACACACACACACACACACACACACACACACACAAACACACTCACACCATGACACATGGACGTTTTTCTAAAAATGCTTTTATACTTTTTCTATACGTACTATGTACATAGTGTATAGAGAAGGTATTGCTCTCCACCAAAGAATTCGATACCGAGATTTCACCGGATATATATGTTTTAGGGTCACCTGTATCCAAAAAAAAGTATTTTCAGAAAAAGGTCCATGTGTGTGTCCGTGTATCCGTGTGTCACTGTGTCCACGTTTCCATGTGTCTGTGAACACGATATCTCAAAAACGAAAAGTGGACAAAGTACCAAACTTGGTATTTAAGTTTTGTATCTTCCAGGGATGCGACACGAAGATTTTGAGAAAAATCCTCCCATCCCAAACTACTCTTTACATGGAATGTTTTTCGAAAATTTTGATTTTCTAAAAAATGGCTCTAACGATTTTGACTAAAACATTGTATATCAAAGATATTTACCTGACAAATAAAATGTATATTTTGAATTTTCTGGGAATAGCCTCTGAAGATTACTTTATTCTGGGTCAATTTAAGGAATTTTGAATAACTGCTAAACCGTAAGAGATGGACAAAAACTTACCACACAACAAATGTAGAGCATTTTAAAACACACAATTTATGTCATATATATGTATATACATTCGTGGAGTTGTTTGTTTTTGAGATATTCCTTGTATTTGTTCTCAGCTATAAAAAACTTATACTTTTCTCATACAGGACTTTGTGAACTCGTGTCCATACAAACAAAGGAACTTCAGTCACATAGCAACCAGCTTTTGACTATCACTTTAACCTATGGTATCCCCTTATTTCGCTTCTACTAACAAGGAAGCAAGTAATAAGACTATTTCTGCTAATTTTTCTCGATTAGATGAAGTAAATAGTATAATTTGTTGCAGAGATGTAGAGAAAGTCATGTGAATGGAACACATCAGATTGTTTTATTTAGGAGGACCCAAAACATGTATTTCCAGTGAAAACTTGGTATCCAATTTTTGGGTGCAATACAATACCTTCTCTACACACTATTTACATAGTACGTGTAGAGAAATTACAAAAGACATGTTTATAAAAATCCACATGTGTGTGTGTGTGTGTGTGTGTGTGTGTGTCCACCTGTCTGTAAACTCGATAACTTGAAATCGAAAGGTCGGTAAAATACCAAACTTGGTATTTAACTTGGTATATTATTATTCTTCCAAGAATGCTACATGAAGATTTTGAAGAAAATCCGAACACCCCAAACAATCATTTACATGGAAAATTTTTCGAAATTTTTTATGTTCTTAAAAGTAACTCTAACGATTTTGATTAAAATGGCTTACAATATATACATATACATCACAAATAAAAGTTATATCTTGAAGTTTTCGGGAATAGCTTTTTATATCTGCTCGTTCTGAATAAACTATTTTTGAATTTTGCATAAACCGTTATAAATAGACTAAAACTTACCACATAAAAGGTAGCTTATGTCATATGCATTATGTTGTAGAGACGACTGCTTCCAAGATATTCCTTTTTATTGGTTTCAATTTTAAAATACTCCTTTCTTTTGTTCTAATCCTGGCCAAGCAAAGAAGGTAATTTCAATGACAATCGTATAACAATAGATTTTAAAACATTTGACAATCCTTTAGTTCCCGTCTACTTATAAGTAAATTCTCTACTAAATAATATGTACGATCTGCTAATACTTATCTCGACGAAGAATAATCCTGTGTAAGACATTTCTGTGTTTAATAGTTAGAGAAACTCCTGCGAGTGTAATACAACAGATTTTTAGAATAAGGTCCGCTTGTGTTGGTGGGTGTCCGTGTGTCTGTCAACACGATAACTCAAAAACAAAAAGCTGGTAAAATATCAAACTTGGTATTTAAGTTTACCATCTTCCAGTGATGTGATATGAAGATTTTGAAGAAAATCTCCCACCCCAGAAAATTTTTACATGGAAAAGTTGTCGAAAATTTTTATGCTCTCAAAAATGACTAACGATTTTGATTAAAATGCCGTATATTAAAGATATTTACATGATAAATTACATGTATATTTTTAATATTCTGGAAATGGCCTCTGTAGAGCTCTATATTCTGGACGAATTTTGCTGAATAGCTGACAAACCATAAGAGATCGACAAAAACGTACCAGACAGAAAACGTAGATCTCGCTAAAACACACAATTTATGTCATATACAGTTTTTCATGGAGTTAACCATTTTTGAGATATTCATTGTTATTGGTTTCAGTTTTAAAATACTTAAAAACTTTGTCAACTCCTGTAAATGCAAAGAAACAGATTTCAACCACATGGGCAACCAGTTTTTAAAATATTTGACTAACACTTTAGTTTAGTGTATTTCTTCTACTTATAAGAAAGCAAGCAATAAGACAATTTCTACTAATATTCATCTCAATTAGCATGAAGTAGATAGAAGAACAAGCATTTTAACAAAAATGTAGTACCGAGATGTGGAAAAAATCATGTGAGAGGAACACATCAAATTTTTTGTCTTATATCACGGCAAAGCTAGACTATAAAGCCTGACCAGCACAGTCACAGGATCTGGGGCCCCGGCTGAAAGACTTGCTGAGGAGGGCAGACGATCTGATCGCTTCACAACTGGAGAGAGTTCAACATCATCTTAGTTTATACCAATCTGTCTTCAGCGAAGCGAATAGCACTGACTACACGAAGATTTTCAACATCCCCCACCCCCAACTATCCTTTACATAGAAAAATTTTCGAAAATTTTGATTTTCTCAAAAATGTCTCTCACGTTTTTGTTTAAAATATCGTATACTAGCTGCCCACCCCGGCTTCGCACGGGTGGTGTACCTAACGAAAAAACTCAGACAAAATCTTCCGTTTACAGTACAACTATGCAATGAAATAAATGTACAATTAAATAATTTGACAGCACTTTATTGTAATGCCTTGTAATGTACAATTTTCCTTCCGGAGAGGAAAAAAAAAAAAAAAAAATAGCACCGATACTTTGCCGACTCTCGAGCACGCAACGCACAACATGCGAAAAATACAATTCAAGGTATATTACACACACTTGTAACGATTGATCTTGGGATTTATTGTCATTGCAAATGCTAGGCGCACTTAAATTCAAAACAAAAGTCGGTTACATTAGTGGTGTTCTTGGAATAAGTATATCCTCGCCTTTAACTTTCCCATGTTATAGTAACTTAAAAAAAAAAAATTCGTAATGTTTTTAACAGTGAGTTTGTTCTGCTGCACATTTCGGCTGATTGATATTGCGTCGTATAATTATTACCGAGTAAACCTTAGGCTGTAAATTGTGTGGCGGGAATCCTGGCAAATCCCATAAGGTAGTGTGGAAAGGATGACATATGGAGTTAACAGCGTTGGCAACCAAGATGTCGTTGGCATAATGACAGTAAAGGCAGGTATACGCTTGGAAAGGGTAATGAATTACTTTATGGAGAAAGTCACAAAGTAATATTCATGCTTCTTCCGAATCTCTTTCTTTCCTTTACTCCTAATATTTTCCACCTCTTTCTTTATTTTCTTCTATGTCAAAACAGCAATTTTTAAGGCTAACAATGACGTAACTAAAGAGCAAGTAGGTCCAGTTAATCAATTGATAAGCTTTTATTTCATGATAGCTTTGTGTATTAAATTTCTCCATTTAACCCAAAATATTACTTCATCAAATATATTAAGAACATCGCAATTGTAGTGTGATGGTAACGCAGGTATTTTCATGTTCTTTAGCTAGCTCATGTATCACATAACGTCATCTGCAATAGGAAGTTAATCCTAAAATGGATCACGTTATTTTCAGATTCTAAGAAGGGAAAATGGTTATATGCATAGTTTATAACTTGCTCATTTTAAAGAATTACAACATAAATACACTTATTTCTTTATTTAAACGTTGTGACCAAGGGAACGATAGTTAATACATAAGAAATATATTTGATTTTCACAGTTAGCTTGCATCATTGTCTCCATAACCAGTTGCATGCCCTTAGCATTGAAGAAGAAAAATAGAGCAGTAAAAAAAAAAAGCATAGGAATAAGTAAAGGACAGTTAATACATAAAGATGCTTTTGACTTTCACTGCTGCGTTGTGTCATCTCGATAAACTGTTGCGTTACCTTAACATTGGATGGGGAGGGAAAATACTACTATCGCTATCTATCGGAAAATAAATAACTACTTACTCTAGGTGTTCATCGTTAGGAAACCTTCTTTGATTCTATATTTTAAACGATAGGAGTAAGAAAAGGACAGCTAATATATAAAAATGTATTTGAATTTCACTGCTGTATTGCGTCATTGTGTCGATTAACTGGTGCGTTACCTTAACATTGAATGGGAAGGGAAATATATAGCAGTGCTACAACCATTTAGTAACAAATACCTTGTACCACTTCCATTTGGCGCACATTAACTGAAATGCGTTCACTTATCATGGTTTTAATTCATATTATAAGAGGTTAAATACTTTCCCGTTCTATTTTTAAACGTTTTCATCTCCACAAATCTTGTGACAATAACGAACATAACAAAAATAGAATTATTCATTTTGATCATAACCGGGTGCATTCCCTTAGCATTGAAGACGTAAAATAGAGCAGTAGGAACTATGGCCATCTGGTGGCAAATAATAAGCATATATTTTAGGTATTCGATTATAGGAAAACTTTTTATTGTTTATTTTAAACAATAGGAGTAAGGAAAGTACAGTTATAATTACAAATACATTTGAATTTCACTGCTGCATTATCTCATCTCGATAAACTGTTGCGTTACTTTAACATTGGATAGGGAGGAAAAATATTACTAGAGCCATCTAGTGGCAAATAAAATAAGTACCTATTCTAGGTGTTCTCTGTCAGAAAAGCCTCTTTGCTTCTTTATTTTAAACGATAGCAGTAAAGAAAAGACAGTTAATACATAAAAATGTATTTGAATGTCACTGCTGCGTTGCGTCAGTCTTGATAAACTGGTACATTGCCTTAACATTGAATGGGAAGAGAAATATATAGCAGTACCACGAACATTTAGCAACAAATAACTTGTACCACTGCCATCTGGGGGCCATTAACTGAAATGCGTTCATTTAGCACATTTTTTTATTCAAATTATGAGAGTTTAAATACTTTCCCATACTATTTTTAAACATTTTCATTTCCACAAACCTTGTCGTGACAATACCGAACACAACAAAAAGAATTGTTCAATTTGATGTAGGCGTTGGGAACTGATACGCGTACATACATTTCAGCAATTTATTTTTCTATATATGGGTATATTTGATTTACACAGTTATCTTGCGTCATTGTCTCCATAACCGGGTGCATTTCCTTATCATTGAAGACGAAAAATAGAGCAGTAGGAACTACTGCCATCTGGTGGCAAATAATAAGTACATATTTTAGGTACTCGTCGCTAGGAAAGCTTCTTTATTTTAAACGATAGGAGTAAGGAAAGCAAAGCTAATAAATAAAAATGTATTTGGATTTCACTGCTGCATTATCTCATCTCGATAAACTGTTGCGTTACTTTAACATTGGATAGGGAGGAAAAATATTACAATACCCATCTAGTGGCAAATGAAATAAGTACCTACTCTAGGTGTTCGCCGTTAGAAAACCTTCTTTGTTTCTTTATTTTAAACAATAGGAGCAAGGAAAGGACAGTTAATACATAAAAATGTACTTGAATGTCACTGCTGCGTTGCGTCAATGTCTTGATAAACTGGTGCGTTGCCTTAACATTGAATGGGAAGGGAAATATATAGCAGTACCACGACCATTTAGCAACGAATAACTTGTACCGCTGCCATCTGGCGGCCATTAACTGAAATGGGTTCACTTAGCACGGTTTTTATTATTATGAGATTTTAAATACTTTCACGTACTATTTTTAAACATTTTCATTTCCACAAATCTTGTTAGGACAATAATGAAAAAAAAAAAAATTGCTCAATTTGATGCAGTCGTTGGGAAGTGATACGCATACATACAATTCAGCGGTTCTGGGAATAGGCCACAAAGATATTTATTCTCTTACCCTTTAGTCGTCCAATCGAACATCGACTTTTGGTAAGTGCTAGAAAACTTGTTTGGTAATCTTTTGTTCAACCACTCTTTCTATATAGTGGAAGCATCACCATTCCATATTGTCAATCTTATTTTGTTATTTATTTACCTTTACTTCTCGAATTTATACATGTTTACTTTCTCTACCTTGCACGTAGTGCATGTGTGTTAATGTATTTGGGAACATGGTATTATTGACAGTCAGCCTCCAGGGTGATAGGATAAAATGAGAGTATTATCAACTGTGAAACCGACCGCGGAGAAAGAGCCACCGTGGAGGGTCCCTAACATATACCCAGCAGTTCTTTCTCTCGGACATGAGGAGCGATAGGAGCACGTGCCCAGATTTTATTCAACTTGCTGAGTCCTACAGACGACTCCAACACCACCTCTCCGCAGAGAGCTGTATTTTCAAAGTGCAATCATCACGTCGGAAGGACTCCACCACCGTAATATTCGATGTCAAAGCTGTTGGATGAAACAGATATGAAATGAAGAGACAGGAAGCAAGTTTGGGGAATGAATTCGTCTAGTGACTCTGGTAAGCCCGAAAACCCCATGAGCCAGAGAAGTTGGACGAGGGATTCCAACCCACTACCTCCTTGAATGCCAAACCCAGACGAAAAGCCTGAGCCACCTGACTCAGTTACATAGTAGGTGGAGAAGGTATTTATTCCATCTAAAAACTCGATACTAAGATTTCACACCAAAGGAGACATGTTTTGAAGTTCCCTGAATAAAAATCATTTTTAGAAAATTCTCTTTGAGTGTGTTTGTGTGTGTGTGTGTGTGTATGTGTCCGTGTGTATACAGTAAAATGATCTCCTAAAAACGAAAAGTCGGTTAAATACCAAACTAGATATTTAAGTTCAGCGTCTTCCAAGGATATGACAGGATTTTCAAGAAAAAACCCCGAACTCCAAATTACCCTTTGAATGGGACATTTTTCGAAATTTTCGATTTTCTTAAAAATGGCTAAAACGATTTTGATAAAATACCACGTGTTAAATATATTTATATTAAAAATAAAACGAGTATCTTGAATAGTCTGGGAATAGCCTCTGAAGACCTCTTCACCCTGGATGACTTTTGCAAACTCTTAAACCATAAGACCCAGACAAAAACTTATTACACAAAAAAGTAAATTTCGGTAAAACACACAATACTTATCATATACATTTCTTTCGTACAGTTGACCATTTCCGAGATAATCCTTGTTATTCATTTCATTTTTTAAAATACTTAAAACTTTTCACTTACGGAAATTTGACCATACAAAGAAATGAATTTCAATCACATAAGGACCGGCTTTTAAAAGATAAGATTATCGCTTTAGCCTAGTGTATTCCCTAATTCCCTTTTATGTAAAATGAAGCAAGTAATAGCTAATACTTATTTCGATTAGCCTGAAGCATATAGGAGAAAAAACTTTTTAACAATTATCTGTTACAGAGGTTTAGAGAAATTCAAGTGAATGGAACACATCAGAATTTCTTCTTCTTCTCCTCAAGGTTAGGCTATAAAGCCTGTTCCGCCATAAAGATATCTTTACTCTGCTCCTTGGTCGTCGAATTTCGACTTTGTCTTTGAACTGGAGTGCTAGTTGTCATTCTTTCTACCAAGTGGCCCAAATTCCCCGTATTTGTCTTATGCGCATATTCATTGCTGCGCTAAAAGAGTTGCGGAACTCAACGGTGCTATCTGAGTTAAAACCCGCCAGACGGGAACTGGCGAGAGCGACATAAAATATCCCTTGCAATGAGGTTGAGCTGCCCATAGTCTCCGCCGGTAGCAAAACGTGTAAAACGTTACTTCTCGCTAGTGGTGTACTGCCAGATTTTAACTTGAAATAGCCCCGTTGAGTTCTGCAACTCTTTCAACGATCCAAGGGATATCGCACATATCAAATATGGGGCAGTTGGGTATTTGACTGCAGGAAACATTACCATTTCATGTTTCGAATCTTATCCTGTTATTTATTTATCTTTAGCTCTCGTATTTAAATTTTTTAACTTTCTCTTCCATGTACATAGATGATGTGTAAGTGTGTGTTTGTGTGTACCAAGTATAATTCTGGAGGGGATTTCACACTGCAACCATCATGAGCTGCTTTTACTTCAGACCCCAGGAGGATAGGATATAATGTGAGTAAATCGACAGGCAACCGAAACCGGACCGCCAGGGAAAGAGTCACGGCGGATGGTCCCTAACATACTCCCAGCATCTTGACGTGGGGAGGCTAGAAGTCCGTGCACCAAATTGGAGCAAATCTCCAGAGACCTACAGGCGATTCCAACGCCATCTGTCCGACGAGAGGCGTATTTCGAAATTGCGTTGACCACCATGGAAGGACTACAACACCCCAGTACTAGCCGAGGCAACCCTGAAAGGTATGAAATGATGGGACAAGAACCTCCAGAATTCACCTAGTGATCCGGGAAACCCCCCAAAAACCCCTTAGCTGCGAGAATTGAAACCACGATCTCCCAAATGCCAATTCCAAACGAAAAGCCTGAGCCACAGGTTACGTAGTAGATAGAGAAGGTATTTCTTTCACTCAACAATTCGATACAGAGACTTCAAGAAAATACATGTTTTGAAGTTCCCTGTGTAAAAAAAATCATTTTCAAAAAAATGGCCTAGGTGGATTTGTGTGTATGTTCGAGTGTATGAGCAGCATAACTCAGAAGCGAATAGTCGGTAAGTACCAACCTTGGATTTAATTCAGTGATTTTGATTAAAATACCATATATTAAAAATATTTGCGTCAAAAATAAAATGAATATCTTGAATTTCCTTGGAATAGCCTCTGAAGTCCATATTCATTCCGAAGTACTTTTGCATATCTGGTAAACCATATGAGATAAACAAAGAAATGCTGCACAAAAAGGTAATCTTATAAGAACACAATTTATGTCAAATAAATTTTTGTTGTAGAGCTAATCACTTCCAATATGTATTATTTATCTAATTGAATTTTACAATACTTATACCTTTCTGAAATGGCATTTCGTTATTCATAATTTTATCATGTTCAAGCAAATAGAACGGAACTTCAAACATTACATAGCAACTAACCATCGCTTTAGGCTATCGTATTTCTTTACTTCCTTATACAACGAAACAATTTCGTAATAAAACATTTCTCCTAATGTTTATATTGATAACCGTGAAGTGGATAAAAATAAGCTTTAGTAAGAATATTTTTTGTATCATAGGTGGAGAAAGTTAAGTGAATATAGCAATTCAGATTTTTACTGAGTACAAAATTTTTCTTATCACACTAAATCTTTCGGAACTTCTTCTGAATTCGTACAGAATATTGCATAAAGAAGAGATTACATGGTTGGCCTCACCAATTTCAAATTTACCAAGTCCCTTGCCTTCTTTATAACTAATTAAATATATTTGCTTCTTTTTCTTCTTCAACACCACATATGAATGAAAGACCTAACACTTCTATCAATGCATGGGGTCAGTACAGTGTTATAATTAAGAATAATCCTAAAAAGAAGATTAAGAGCTAAGAGGCTCGTTCAAGCCATCCATGATTTCATCCATTGATTTCAACCAACTGGCAAAATTAATAGAAATAGTCTGCTGGTAATTGCTGCAATTATTGTTTGATCTAAGAGGAGTACTTATTTGTAGAATTAGTGAATAGTGAAGTTAAACATTAAAAAAAAATTCTGATGAGTTACACTCACATGACCTTCTCTAGCTACTCTACAAACTTCTTACAAAAGACTATTCTTCTTTCTACACAACACTAATGGAGATAAACATTAGCAGACTGCTCTTATTACTTAGTTCCTTATAAGTAGAAGGAAACTAAGGTTATGCATAAGGCTAAAATAATAGTCAAATATTTTAAAAACTGTCTTTATGTGATTTTTGTTGCAAATTGCTTCTTTGCTTGGCCAGGAGTTGAACAAAAGAAAAACTGATACTTCCCGTCTGAGAAAAATATGAGAACTTTACAATTGAAACCAATAATAAGGAATATCTTGTAAACGGCTATTTTCACAGCAAAAACGTAAAGGGCATAACTCGTGTGTTTTGACGAGATCTGAATTTTTTGTTTAATAAGTTCTTGTCTATCTCTTAAGGTTTAGCAGTTAAGCAAAATTTGGGAAAAATTCATCCAGAATTTTTTTTCGCGGAGTGGATCGTTTTTGAGATATTGCTTGTTATTGGTTTCAGCTTTAAAAAGCTTATACTTTTCTTTTATGGGAATTTGTCAACTCCTGTCCATACAAACAGAGAAACTTCAGTCACATAGCAACCAGCTTTTGACTACTATTTTTGCCAATGCTACTCCCTAATTTCCCTTCTACTTGCATGAATCAAACCCGGCGGAGGACGATGGATTTTATTCTGGAGTAAACATCCTTAGCATGGCTTCCTTTGGCAGGGAAGTAAAGCCGTCCCGTGTCGTAGATTTAAGGTACGTAAAAGAACTTCAAGCCTGATAGAGAGGCCGCTGAGCTAAATTAATCAGTCTTTCACGCCCAACATAGAATGGGACATTGAGAACCACCGTAGTTAAAGAGTGTCCATAAATAAAACGCCATTTCATTTTTTTTCACTTGCATGGGGGTAAGTAATAAGACTATTTCAGCTATTTTCTCGATTAGTATGATGTAAAAAGAAGCATAACATTTTAATAATAATTTGTTGCAGAGATGTAGAGAGAGTAATGTGAATGGAATGTATCAGATTTTCCTGAAAAATACTATTTTTGGATTCAGAGGGTCCTAAAACATATATTTCCGGTGAAATCTCGGTATCTAAATTTTGGGCGGAATACAATACTTCCTCTATACACTTTGAACATATTACGTGTAGAGCAAATAAAATCGAATCAGCATCAATTTGGAGCTGAAACAGACCAATAAGGTCTATACTCTGATGAAGAAGAAGAAGATTTACACAGACTCTAATAAGTTGGAATGGAATTTTCTAAATATTATATAACCTATATTACAGATATATAAATAAATCATTCCTATAGTAATCGTGTCATAACATAGGAAATCTAAGGAAGTATTTCGCAACGTTATAGGTAAGTGCTTCAAGTAAGCATTACAGCTATACATTAGAGAACTCTGCCCCATCAAAAGGCTCTTGTGTTCGACGCTTGGATTGCACAAGAGAGATTTATGGGCACTTAAGCCTCCCCCACCTCAGAGGTATTATTCCTCTATTGCTCCATTATCATTCAAAATCACCCTTATTATAATGCAGCATGCCACGTATCTGACAGCTTCCCTTAGCTTGCTTAATGGTTTATGGGTTCCGTATCCTAGCAACAATCAATAAGAAACACATTTAAACAATTAGATGTTTTACTCAAACTTTGTAGCAGTTTCCTTTAATCTGCATATTGCTAGTTATTTCGTAATCATTTTCTACCATTTGCTTTATTTATTTCTTCGTTACAACATCTGTATTCTATTGGATCTGTTGTGTGTCCATGAATGATCAGCTTCCTGCATGAGAAAAGTATGTTTTAAAGCTGGAACTAATAACAAGGCATTTCTTAGAAATGGTTAACTCCACGAAATAATTGTATATGGTATAAAACTGTGTGCTTTATCGTGATCTACATTTTTTGTGTAGTAAGTTGCTGTCCATCTCTTACGGTTTAGCAGTTATGCAAAATCCTCTAAAATTCATCTAGAAAAAAGTAGTCTTCAGAAGCTATTTCCAGAAAATTCAAGATATACATTTTATTTGGTATGTAAATATCTTAAAAACAAGACATTTTAATCAAAATTGTTAGAGCCATTTTTGAGAAAATCAAAATTTTTTTAAATTTTTTCCGTGTAAAGGGTAGTTTGGGGTGAAGGAATTTTCTTTAAAATCTTTGTGTCGCATCCTTGGAAGACACCAAACTTAAATACCAAGTTTGGTATTTAACGGTATTTTCGTTTTTGAGCTATGCTATCCATAGACAGACACACGCACATTGGTAAAAATGCTTTTGTTTTTGGATTCAGGGAGACCCAAAATGTGAATTTCCGCTGAAATCTCGGTATCGAATTTTTGGGTGGAATGCAATACCTTCTCTATACACTGTGTACATAGTACGTA
Source organism: Hymenopus coronatus (assembly GCA_030762935.1). NCBI lineage: Eukaryota > Metazoa > Arthropoda > Insecta > Mantodea > Hymenopodidae > Hymenopus > Hymenopus coronatus. The sequence continues at coordinate 127,788,131 of CM060897.1, read as the reverse complement.
TAGAGAAAGTAAAAATCTGTTGTATTTCATTCACACGACTTTATATGCTGCGAAATAAGCTATAGTTATGACAGATTATTCTGTTGAAGTAATTGCTTTTTTGACACAAGCCATGTATAGGACAGGAGTTGGATAGGAAGAGTTAGACTGAAAAAATGAATGTCATTGCCGGGATTTGAACAACGGATCTCTCGGTCTCTAGCCGGTTGCTAGACCGGGAGATTCGTGGTTCAAATCATAAAAATAAAACTATTACTTCAATACCAATTGACCATAATAGTTGGCTATACTATAAATCCTGGGACTTAAATGGGGTTCTCATCTGAAAATAATTTGAGATCACCTTGTAGTTTAACGGAAACAAGCGAGTCAGTTGAGAAATTCAATGCTATGCTGGCACGTTGTCATGTTAGCTCAGGGGAAGAGCAACAGGCCAGAGACCGGCAGATCCGTGGTTCTAATCCTAGCTAAGGCATTCACTTTTTCAGTCTAACTCTACTTATCCAGATTATTCTGCAATTTATATAATGATAATCAAGATAAACGTTACCAAAAATGGACTTATTACTTAGTTCCTTATGAGTAGAAGTTGGATAAGGGAATACTCAACGCTAAAGCATGTTCAATTATTTTAAAAGCTTTGACCATGCGATTGTTATTTTCATTGGATACCCTTTCATGGCCAGGAGTAAAAGAAAAGGCAGATGAAAAGGAGGACGGGATCCCGTTTGAGAAAAATTTAAATACTTTAAAATTTAAAGCAATAACAAGAAATATTTCTGAAATGGTTAGCTCTACAAATATTTTATGAGATAAATTGTTTGTATTAAGGTCTACATTTTTGTGTAACAAGTGTTTGTCTATCTCTTAGGGATTACCAGTCAGGCAAGAGACATTCAGTGTGAAGAGGACTCCGGGAGCTCTTCCCAAGAAATCCAGGATATGGATTTTATTTGCTATGTAAACGTCTTTAACATACGCCATTTTAAGCAATACAGAATTATAGAATTATTAGAACCATTTTTATAAGGTCCAAAATTTCGAAAAATTTTCCATATGAAGGGTAGTGTACGGTGGGGGTATTTTTCTGAAAATCTCCGTGTCGCATCCTTGGAGGATATAAACTTAAGAAAATTTTCGTTTCTTGAGCTATATTCTCTACAGATAAACCACACACATACACAAACACACGAACCTTTTATAAAAATACCCTTTTGGATTTATGGGTCCCCAAAACGAGTATTTCTGGTGAGATCTCAATATTCAATGTTTACTTTCTCTGCATAAACTACTACATAGTGGATAGAGAAGGTATTGTCTTGCACTAAAAAATTCGATACCGAGATTTCGCTGGAAACATATTTTGAGACCCCCTAAATCCAAAAAATAGAGCATTTTTAGAAAAATGTCTGTGTGTGTGTGTCTGTGGGCAGCATAGCTGAAGAACTTAAAGACTAAACTTGTTATTTAAATGTGGTGTCGTCCTAGGATGTGGCACGAAAATTTTCAAGAAAATCTCCCCACTATTCACTACCCTTTTCATGGAAAAAATTTCGAAAATTTTAATCTTTTTTTCAAAGATTTTGATTAAAATCTCTTATATTTAAGATATTTACATGACAAATTAAATGTATAATATCTACTTTAAATGTATATATAATAATTTTAAAATAGTTCCTTACAAAATGTAGAGAAAGTCATGTGAATGTTTTCCTAGGTCTTCCTAATTTGTTTTTCTTTCTCGTGGTGAACAGTTACATGTTGCTTTTGATATTCTGTTAGGTCTTTATTTTCTGTTTGTTCTATATTTCACTATTATTGTATTTATTTCTTCTACATTTGATTGTTGCCAGGTTTCTGTATCATGTATTTTGTCTGTTCTTTGGTATCCTACTATTGATCTCAGGAATCCCATTTATGCGGTTTTTATTATAGCCAAGTGTTGTGCGCTCATAAACCATGTTTCGGTATCTGTTCCATTGGTTTATTTCTTAATATCATCGTTGATGAACTGGATGAGAACCCTTGAAAGCCATTGTTTCAAGAGTGATGATTTAAAATGAACTTATGGAAATTACAGATTATAAGTTATCTGGTAGAATGAAAGAGAGCAAGTTAGTAATCTGTCTCCATTAATCACAATTCTAAAAATATTTGATGTTTCCATTCTCATGATTTTCCCTAACTGTTTTGCAAACAACTATGCTTGAAAAATATTTTCTTTTGTCTACTTCATGGTAATCGAGATAATCATTACAGAAATTGTATTATTACATAGTTCCTTGTAAGTAGAAGGGAAATAAGGAAATAAACTAGGCTAAGCAACAGTAAAGTACTTTCAAAACCTGGAAATCCGCTTCTTTACATGACCAGGGTTTGACGAATTTCCGCATGAGAAAAGTTTAAGCATTTTAAAACTGAAACCAATAACAATGAATCTTGGAAATGCTTAATTACACGAAAATAGAATTTATGTATATGGCGTAAATTGTGTGCTTTAATGAGATCAACATTTCTGTGTAGGAAATTTTAGTCTCGCTCTTATGGTTTACCAATTATGCAAAATTCAACACAAGTCATCCAGAATGAAGAGGTCTTCGGAGCCTATTCCCAGAAAATTCAAAATATGCATTTTATTTATCATGTAAATATCTTTAATTCCCATACGGTATTTTAATCAAAATCATTAGAGTAATTTTGGATAAAATAACAATTTTCGAATTTTTTTCATATCAAGCATAGTTTGGGGATAGGGGGATTTCCCTTAAAATTTACGAATTGCATCCTTGGAAGATACTTAACTTAAAAACCAATTTTTATATTTTGCTGACTTTCTTTTTTGAGTTATCGTGTTCACAGACACACAGTCTGTGGCCTTCTCTGGTTTTCCCATTTCATGCTTTCCTCCTGGTGATGTTAGCTGCAATAGAGCTGTGTAGGTAACAGTGCACGAGATGATCCCCTGTGTTTTCTGTACGTATACAATTACTTATTCAATTCATTCAAATTTCATCTTGGCGTATATATGTAGAGTGGTTTCTCGATCAGGAAATTTCAAGTTTGCGAGTTGACGAAGCTTCAACTCTTCGCCCATAGATAGCACTACTGGACGAAATCTCGTCTTGCGGACGTGAAACATGGCGAATATAGCTCAGAGATCTTTTATTTCAATGTATGGTATTGCTTTATGTGCAAATAAATATTACACCGGACCAAACAGTTTTAGTTCTCTTCCGAAGGAAACCGTGCGACGGAACTTTACATTCGAAAAAATTATTCCCCGTTAGTTTTGAATTTGCAACCTTAGGTATTAGAGGCTAGCATGGTGGCCACTACACCAAGAACGGCACTCTTTATCCTTTACGTGACAAAATTAAATAGGTACCCAAGGAAATGTGCATCTTTCTGTGAAAAGTACACTATTTTTACTCCTTTTTCCCACAATACTCCGAGAGGCTGATAGATACGTCTAAGCTCATGGGATGATGGCCAGTATAACAGCATAATAGGAATGACGTGATAATATACTAAAAGCCCTGCCATCTGGTGATAACTAGAATGACTCTCTACTTAAAGGACCGCCTTCGACGCCAGGAGAAATAAAGAAATGACAGTGCAACCTTTACCGGAGGAGGACAGCAACCTGCCTGGAGTGACCAGGCATTTTGTGAGTCAGAAAATGTGTTTGGCAGGTTTTCGGCTTGGGAAAAGTTGGGGATTCAGCAGGTTTGGTGAGTTTGAATTATAATCTTATTTACCAGCAGCTTTTGGAGAATAGCTCTCATAATGCTTGTTAATTCTATGTTGTGTAAAAAATCGGATGTGTTCCATTCCCTTGACTTTCGCTACATCGCGGTAGAGAAATCATGTTAATATTTATTGTTTATTGTTAAAATGCATACCCTTCTAACTACTTTATGATAATCGCGATAAAGATTTGCAGAAATTGTCTTAATTAATTGCTTCCTTGTAAATAGAAGAGAAATATGGAGCACATTATTCTAAAAACAAAGTCATACCTTTTAAAAGCTGGTTGCCATGTGGTTGGAATCTGTTCCTATGCATGGCAAGAATTCTGCAACTTTCCTTGTGAAGAGAGTTTTAAGTATTTTAAATTTGAAGCAAACAACAAGGAATAGTTCAGAAATGGCAAATTCCACGAAAAAAACACATGACATAAGTTATGTGTTTTAACGTGATCTACATTTTTTGTGAGTAAGTACTTGTCTATCTATTAGTGTTTAACAGTTGCGCAACATTCAGCAAAATTCGTTCAGAATAAAGGGATCTTTAGCGGTTATTTCCATAAAATTCAAGATATACATTTTATCTGCCCTATAAATATCTTTATTATACGGTATTTTAATCAAAATCGTTTATCACTTTTGAGAAAATAAAACATTTCAAAATTTGTTCCATGTAAAGAGTGTTTTGAAGTGGGGGGGGGGTTCAAAATCTTCGTGTCGCATCCCTGGAGGATACTAAACTTCAAATTTGGTATTTTACCGTCTTTTCCTTTTTGAGTTATCGTGTTCAAAAGCACACCTTTTTCTAAATTTTTTTTTGTTTGTTAGAGGGGATCCTACAACGAAAATCCCATTAAATATCAAACTGGTCTTCCAAGGATGCAACCCGAAGATTTTTCAAGAAAATTAAATCGAAAAATATTTTTTGAAATATGTCATTTTCTAAAAAATTGGCTCTAACGATTTTGAGTAAAATACTATATGTTTATGACGTTTTAATTACAAACGAAATGTGTATCTTGAATTCTCTGGGAACATCCTCTGAAGACCTCTTCATTCTGGATGTCTTTTGTGTAAACCGTCAAGAGTTAGACAAAGATTTTTTTTTTGCAGTCAGCCTACCCTCCCCATGATTTAGGACTGATACCCCCTAGGACTTACAAACGGATGCCTAGTGGTCAGAAGCCTGTTTGTAAGCCAACGGAAGGAAACCACAGAAGGGAGATCCTGGAACGAGTGGTTAGACATAACTTAAAATTAAAATTAATCTCCTGCTCAACAGCCCACAAGGGGGGCCAAGGCTCAGGACAGCCGTCATGGATGGGGTGCAGTATTGGAGGGTGAGACGGGGTCAGCGCCTCGGGTCCTTCCCGGCGTTAATGCGGTCCTGTCCACCTGGAGCCGCTACTTCATCATGTAGCTCCTCCGTTGCCCCCCCCCCCAGGGACCTCACGAGGCAGAAAAAGTTACTACAAAAAAAATATGATGTGTTACATGCTCATGACTTTCTCTATATCTCTGCAACAAATTATTTTTAAAGAGCTTATGCTTCTATATACTTCCTGCTAATTGAGAAAAAATTAGCAAAAATAGACTTAATACTTGCTTCCTTGTAAGTAGAAGCGAAATAAGGAAGTACCATAAGTTAAATTGATAGTCAAAGGCTGGTTGCTATGTGACTGAAGTTCCTTTGTTTGTATGGACACGAGTTCACAAAGTCCTATATGAGAAAAGTATACGTTTTTTACAGCTGAAACCAAAAACAAGGAATATCTAAAAAAAGAATCACCTCCATGAAAAATATGTATATAACATAAATTGTGTGTCTTAAAGTGCTCTATATTTGTTGTGTGGTAAGTTTTTGTCCATCTCTTACGGTTTAGCAGTTATGGAAAATTCCGTAAAATTGACCCAAAATAGTCTTCAGAGGCTATTCCCAGAAAATTCAAAATATACATTTTATTTGTCAGATAAATATCTTTAGTTTACGAATTTTAATAACAATCGTTAGAGCCATTTTTTAGAAAATCAGAATTTTCGAAAAATGTTCTATGTAAAGGGTAGTTTTGGATGGGGGGATTTTTCTCAAAATCTTCGTGTCGCATCCCTGGGAGATACTAAACCTAAATACTAAGTTTTTCTTTTTTCCTACTTCTGGTGAAGCAAAGAAGCGAATTGCAATAATAATCGCATATTGAAGTTTTAAAAATTTTGACTATTGCTTTAGCATAGTGCATTCCTTTAATTCGCTTCTTTTTATAAAGAACTTAGTATTAACAATATTGTGCTAATGCTTGTCTCGATTAGCATGGTGTAGAAAGAGGAATGAATAATCTTTGTAAGAAGTTGTAGAACAGCTAGAGAAAGTCATGTGAGTGTGACACAAGGAAGAAGTGCATTTTGCTGTCATACAAGTATAACGCCTGCTGGATATACAACGCCAATGCTCCGTTTAACACAGATGTTAGCACCGTGCTTCGATATGAATCAAGGACCGCTATCAGTATCGGACACAGGGCTGCCGGCCCCCACAGTGTAATTATTGGTCGATTTTGCTGGTGTTACATCCAACCGTGGCCATCAACCCATTTATCTCTTCCTGTCCTTTCCTTTCTCTTTTCATTCACCCTTGGTTGCTTCCCTTTTGGGTTATTAAATCCATAGTCCCCATTCTTTCCCATTTCCTTGTAATAAAAAGCTCGGGCAATGTCCATTAACGGGTGTTAACGCGAGGCGCTGCGAGAGCAACCAACAGTTCCCTTCATGCCAAGCCCTAATGGGGGAAGGTGAATAATAAAAATACATAAACAAAAATTTCTTTGAGATAATCATTCTTTATAAATGCACAAATGCAAAATCCTACTTCAGGGCCTGCTAAGGCGATAAACAAAGTTTTACAAATGGTAGGTTTTTTTAGATTTTACCAAAAGCTACCATCGATTTTTGAAACAGTGGTTGAATGTTTAACAGAATAAAAATAAGGCACATGGAAAAGAATTACGAGTTCTATTCTTGAAGAGCGTTAAATAGATATACCTAAAGTTAATGTAAAGTACTTTGCACTATCTGTTTTTACCTACTCTAATACATATGTACAATGTACATAGTGACCGTCTCCTTAGCGCGGTTGTAGCGCAGCTGCTTGCCAAGCGAGAGACCTGCGTTCGATTCCCAGAACCGGCGTGGGGATACTTACCCCGATGGGAGACCTGGACCGGGGTGCACTCAGCCTCGTGATGTCCCTGGGGTGCCAATTGAGGAGCTACTTGATGGAAAAGTAGCGGCTACAGGTCATGTAGGCCGCATTAACCGGTCGGGAGGGAACCGATGTGCTGACCACGTATCACCCTCCAATACTGCACCCCATCTATGACGTCTGTCATGGACCGAGATAGGGGACGCAGCGGCCGGGCGGTAGGCCAAGGTTCCTTGTGAGCTGTCGTGCCATGGAATTATAATGTACATAGTGGATAGAGAAGGCATTGTACGCCACCCAAAACCTGATACCAAGATTACACTCTAAATACATGTTTTGTGATCTCCTGAATGAAAAAATCACTTTCATAAACATGTCCATGTGTGTCAGCCTGACTGTGTGTGTGTGTGTGTGTGTGTGTGTGTGTGTGTGTGTGTGTGTGTGTGTGTGTGTATGATTAGGAATAGCGTGGCTCAGGTTGGGAGGGTGGAAAACTCCTAAGGTAGTTGATGAAGCTGGTAGGAGGACTTGTGCATTATACGAGAATCAGAAGAGTGGACGTATATTTTGGCAGATTTTGTGCAGATGGAGGATGTTAGGAAAAAAATATTAACGGAAGTATTTTTACATAGCTTCAAACAGACAAAGGACAGCACTCTGGGAATTTATTCTAAGCAACCAAAACTGGCCAAGTCTGGGCACATACGAGGGCTGTAAAGAAAGTAGTGGCAACATGGTCCCCTCATTCACGGAAGAGCGGGTATGAGACAATAGGGCTGCCAGTTGAGAGTGTGTTGTTGCTTGTAGCGTTGAAGTGAACAGTGTCAAGTGCACCGCTCTAAAGCATGTTTACCAAAGGCGATCAGCGTTTGTGGATTAAAATCGAGGCTGCCCGTGGAAAAAATGCATCAGCATGTTTCGTGCAGGTCGGACTGAGACTGCGGATTTGCACAGCACAGGTCGGCCATCCATTCCGCAAGATCAGATTGACATCGTGAGTGGTTTCGTTACCATGGACCATCGATGGACTGTCCGGGAGCTATTCGTAGAGGTTGGTCTCAGTCATCATACTGTGTGGCATATCCTGACGAAATGTCTTCACCTGAAGAAAATTGCGTCCCGTTGGGTTCCACATCGACTCACTGAGGTACAGAAATGGCACCGGTATGCACTGGCTGGCATCCACCTGGACAGATACCGCAAAAAAGGAGACGCATTTCTGCAGCCTATTGTCGCCATTGATGAGACGTGGGCACGAACCTATGAGCCGGAATTGAAGCGTCAGTCGAATGAATGGCGTCACCTCGACTCACTGAGGTACAGAAATGGCACCGGTATGCACTGGCTGGCATCCACCTGGACAGATACCGCAACGAAGGAGACGCATTTCTGCAGCCTATTGTCGCCATTGATGAGACGTGGGCACGAACCTATGAGCCGGAATTGAAGCGTCAGTCGAATGAATGGCGTCACCCAGGTTCACCACGTCCACAGAAAGTTCGACAGGAATCCAGTCGGGTGAAGCTGATGCTGATTGTGGCATACGACTACGAGGGGGTTATCCTTACGCATGCCGTGTCTGAGGGACAAACCGTCAGCTGTGACTACTATTGCCGATTTCTGGAGCGACATCTTCGTCCGGCTATGCGGCGCAAACGTCCACGTTTATTGCGAAACGATCACCCCCTAGTGTTGCATGACAACATGCAACAATGTCCAGCTCTTATTGCAACGGTGGCATTGGGAGGTTTTGGAACATCCTCCTAATCACCAGACAAGAGTCCTTGTGACTTCAACCTGTTTCCGAAGTTGAAGGAACCCCTCCGAGGCCGCCGATTTCCTGACTTGGCATCTGTAGTCCGCACAGTAGGGCGCTCCGTCGCAGTCATCGACAGACATCGCCTTGCCAACGGTCCCCAACGGCTGCCCTACATTTGGCAAAAGGTTAGGGACTTTGCGGGTGACTACATTGAGGGAATGTAATGTAATTGTACTTGTAAGTTCAATAAATATCGTGTTCTATCAATGTTGACACTTCTTTATTTACAGCCCTCGTAGTTAATGAAAGTACGTGCACTTAGATCAAATATTTGTGTATATATTGTATATTGGTTTTTGAGTTACCTATAGATGTGAGCGTATGCTGTGAGTGTGTGTGTGTGTGTGTGTGTGTGTGTTATCAGAGTGATCTTTCTTTCATTGTTCTATGGTTCTGTTACCATAACGCTCGAGTGTATGCTGTGTGTGTGTGTGTGTGTGTGTGTGTGTGTCTGTGTGTGTATTTCCAATGTTGTAAAGATACATAAAATATATATGTAGGTAATATTTTAAATTCAAGTGTTTTTAGACGGCATGTACGGTCACCCGAACCTTGCGACTCTGACGCAAATATTGTAGAATTGTAAACTTAATAATAAATACCACCACTACCACCACCACCACCACCACTACCACTACTACTACTACTTTTTTATAATGTTTAATGATTTTACTACTTTGGCACCGCACGAATGATACATGGAATGAAGATGGAGAACCGGTGGTATGCGATGGGAAACTGGAGAACCCGTAGAAAACCCGTCCCTGCACTACTTTGTCCACCATAAATCCCAAATACAGTTGCCTGGGATCGAACCCAGGTGAGTTAGAGAGCGAGAGAGATAGAAGTTTTGTGTGTGTGTGTGTGGGTGGGTGAGCAGCATAGCTTAAAATGAAAAATTCGTTAAATGCCAAACTTGGTATTTAATTAAATATCTTCCAAGGAAATTATCCACCCTTTACATGGAACATTTTTCCAAAATTATAATTTTCTTAAAAAGACTTCTAATAACGTTTTTTATTAAAATCTCATGTGTTTAAGACATTTTTATGACAAATGAAATGTATATTTTGAATTTTCTGGGAACAGCTTCTGTAGACCATTCTGGATGACTTTTATAAAAGTAGTAAACCGTAAGAGATAGACAAAAACTTACAACACAAAAACTGTATATTTCGTTGAAGCGCATAATTTATGTCATATACATTTTTGTAGAGTTAAACATTTGCGAGATGTTCCGAGTTATTTCAAGTTACTTAAACTATCCTCAAACTACCAGCAAGTAAAGAGAAGGAATTTCAATTGCTTCATATAGTGACCACTTTTAGTTTTGACCGTCGTTTAGCCTACTGTATATCACTGTATTCCTTCTGCTTGCAAAGAAGCAAGTAATAACAACCAATTCTAGTTATGTTTATCTTAATTTTCATGACAAAGATGAAAGAATAATCTTTTATAAGACATTTTTTGTAGAATAGCAAGAGAAAGTTATGTGAATGGAACGCATAAGATTTTCAACAATGAAGAACGGAATGTCACTCAGGCAGTCTCGTCTGGAATTTATAAGGGTGAAAAAGCAATTATAAACTGTGGAAACAGCCAGGAAATATAAGGAAAGTTTTCGTACAAAAGTGTTCGTTATCACCAATACTTTTTGAGGTATGCATACAAAGAGCACTAAATGAAATTAATAAAGAAATAGACATGGTATAAAAATACAGGGATTTAAAATTAACATGCTCCAATTTTCAGTCAGCATTACTTATTTAATGGAATAAAAATAGAGTTATAAGATTTATTAATAAATTAGAAACACAATAACAAATAAATATCAGTTAAATATTGATAAATCAAGAAAACATTTGACATGTAGGAAAAAATAAATAACAACACAAATTAGATTTAAAAAAGGAAATTATTAGATAAAGCTGAAGAACTTCAATATCTAGGTACAGAAAAATATGCAGCATGCGATGAAGGAAATAAAAGTGTTCCATTCACATAAATCTCTCTACATATCTGTAACAAATGATTGTTAAACAGTTTGTTCTTCTATCTCTTCATGTTAAATATTAGCAAAAATGTCTCATTACTTGCTGCCATGTAAGTAGAAGCGAAATAAGAGAATACACTAAATTAATATGATAGAAAAATCTTTTAAAAACTGGTTCCTATGTGGATTTAATTAGCTTCTTTACTTGGCCAAAAGTTAACAAATTATCGTATGACAAAAGTTTAAGAATTCTGAGCTTGAAAAAAAAAATCTTGGAAATAGTCAACTCCATGAAAAAATTGTATATGACACAAATTGTGTGTTTGGAAGAGTTATATAATTATTCTGTACTACGTTTTTGTCTATCTCTTACAGTTTAACAGTCGTACAAAAGTCATTCAAAATTAAGAAATCTTTTGAGGTTGTTCCCAGAAAAATTAAGAGATGTTTTTATTTGCCATGTGATTATCTTTAATATAAGGTATTTTAATAAAAATCTTTAGAGTCATTTTTAAGAAAATCAAAATGTTCAAAATGTTTTCCATGCAATGTGTAGCTTGTTGTGGGGGTATTTTTCTCAAAATATTCATGTCGCTTAATTGGAAGATATTAAATTTAAGTACCAAGTTCGGTATTTATAAACTTTCGTTTTTGAGTTATCGTGTTCACAGACACACGCTCACATGGGGGCTTTATCTGATTTTTTTTATTCAGGAACCTAAAACGAGTATTTCCGGTGAAATCTCGGTATGAAACTTTTGGGTGAAATGCAACAATTTCTCTACCTAGTACTATGTACTAAGTAGATAAATAAAAAAGGAATTATAAAAATTTGCTTTCAGAAAAAAAAATAACTTATTTAGTCTAATAATATTATTTTAGAAATTTTACATGGGTGTAAAACTTGGTCCATAGTAAAATCAGCAAAAACAAGAAGAGGAATAGAGGTATTTGAAACGCGATGTTACAGGAAGACTAAAAACTATTCGGATTGATAAAATTACAAATGAAAAAGTTTATGGGAGTAAAAAACTAAAGAGACAGACGCAGTTAGCCCTGAGGAAGCCTTATCATAAGATGGGCGAAACGTCGGCAGATTTTAGCCTTAAGACGCGGTCTACACCGGAAACTCTGGACCAAGATAATTTTAATATTGGCCGTGGAAGTTTACGAAAACATATAAAGAGAGACATTTGGAACCAAACAAAAAATCAAAAACAAAAATAAAATCTATGAATAAAAATTGCAATGGATGGTAAATTGAAGGCAAGAACAGCAAAGGAAGAGCAAGACTACAATAAATGAAACAAATTAAGAACGACATGAACTGCAGAACAAATGAAGAATTAATAAGTGGATGTTTTCCATTCACATGACTTTCTCTAGCTGGTCTGCAAATAGACTATTCTTATAAACGAACGGCTAGGAGAGAAACAAAAAGGAGATGAAACGGATGAGGACTTTCCGTTTGAGACACATACATATTTTAAAATTTAAACACGAAATATCTCGGAATGGTTAGCTCTAGAAAAACTGTATATGACATAAATTGTGTTTAAACGAGATCCACAGTATTCATTTCTCTATCTCTTAACGGTTTAATCAGAATGAAGAGCATATCAGGGGTTGTTTCCAAGAAGCTAAGCATACATACTTTATTTTTTATCTACTTATCTTTAATGTTTGGCATTTTAATAAAAATCAATGGAGCCATTTATAGATAATAAAAAATTTGGAAGATTGTTTCATGTAAATGGTAATCTTGGCTGGTGGAATTTTCTTTAAAATCCCTATGTCGCACCTTTGAAAGATGCTTAACTCAAGTTTTGTATTCATCCGACTTTTAGTTAATGAGTTATACTGTTCAAAGACATACGAACACACACAAACACAGACACGCACACCCAAACACAACCCTTTTCTAAAAATGTTTCTTTTTATTCATGGGATCTTAAAAAGAATATTTCGGGTGATATCTCGATATCGAATTTGTGGGTGGAATGGTATACCTTCTCTATCTATGCACTACGTACGAAATACAGAAAAAGAAAAGGAAAATAAAAAGGTCAGAAAGGAGATTCGCTGCAAACCAATAGAAATAATGGTGACTTAGTATGTTCCAGGTGATTTTTTTCTAGAGGTTTTCACAGAAAAGCTTTTCTTGCAAAATATTATTTTTTATATCTACGTCAAACTAATCGAGATAAAAATTAGTAGAGCGGGCCTTATTGCTTGAAAATAGAACGGAATTAAGCGAATAAACTAGACTAAAGCGATAGTCAAATATTCTAAACGCTGTCTTTATTTGAAACAATTGACAATCTCTTTTGCATGCCCGGGAATAAAACAAAAGACATGGAAGGAAAATAACAAGGAATATCTCGGACACGATTAACTCTACAAAAGATTTACGATATAAATTGTGCCTTTTAACGAGGTCTACATTTTTTGTGCACTAAGTTTTTGTCTTGTCTCTTACGGTTTACCAGTTAGAAAAAAGTCATCCAGAATGAAGGATCTTCACAGACATTTTCCAAGGTATACATTTCGTTGGACATGAAAATATTTTAATGTAATGTACTTTAATAAAACCCGTTAGAGTAATTTTTTGCAACTCGAAAATTTCGAAAAATGTTCCATGTAAAACGTAGTTTGTGATGAGGGATTTTGTTTAAAATCTTCGTGTTGTGATGTTTAACTTAATTATAAAATTTGTATTTATCCGACTTTTAGTTATTAAAATATGCTGTTAGCAGACACACGGACACATATCATGACTTTTATACCTAATTCAGGAGATCTTAAAAAAATGCATTTCCGCTGAAATCTCGGTATCATATTTTTGGGTGCAAAAAAGGAAGCAGAGAGAAAATCAGAATAAAGAGTTGCTGAAATTTTTTTTTTTTTTTTCGCTGTTAAGCAAACAAACTTTTAACCTACATCATGATAAAAGTTGTAAGCAGAAGGGAAATAATGGAATATACAGGCTAAACGATAGGCAAGCATTTTAAAAGCCGGTCGTTATATGAAACACTGAAATTCGGTTCTCTTTCCTTGCTAGGACAAAACAAAAGAAAGTAAAAACAAATTACTGGGTTTTAGAAAGATTTATGTATCTTAAAACTGAATCCAAATAACTCGAAATATCTTGAAAAGGAAATATGACATAAATTGTGTGTTTTAATGGGATCTACATTTTTGTGTATAAAGTTTTTGTCTATCTCTTACGGTTTATCAGTTGTACGAAAGTTATACAGAAGTTATCCAGAAGGAAGAGATTAAGTTTGTCATGAAAACATCTTAGCATATGGTGTTCTAATAAATATCATGCCACTATTTTCATTATATCATCTATACTTACCCTATTTTACTATAGAAACACTAACATTTTGAAAAATATATATATATATATAGAGTATTTTGAAGTGGGGGAGTTTCTTAAAACCCCTTGTGTCGCATCCTCAAAAGATGCTCCACATAATTATCAAGTTTTATATATATCCGACATTTTGCTACTGAGATATACTCCTCACAACTCACGGGCTCACACCCAATATTTTTCTTAAATACTTTCTTATTTAATTCAGGGGATGCAGAAAATGCATTTCCGGTGTAATCTTGGTATCGAATTTTTGGATGAAATGGAAAACCTTCCCTAACCTATGTACGACAGAAAGTGAAATGGAAGCAGAAAAATCAGTTGCTGATGTGATCCATTCACATGACTTTCTTTACGTCTCTGTAACGAACTATTTTTAATAAGCTTATTTTTCTATCTCTTTAATTTAGCAGAAATGTTTTTTTTTTTTTTTTTTTTTTTACTTGGTTCCTTTATAAGTAAAAGGGAAATAAGAGAATACACTAATCTAAACTGACAAACAAATGTTTCAAAATGTGGTTTCTATTGGATTGAAATACGTTCCTTTGCGTGACCAGGAGTGACAGGTTTCCTTGAGAGAGAAGTATCTTAAAGCTGAAATCAATAACAAGGAATATCTCTAAAATGGCTAACTGCACGAAAAAAAAAACATGTGACATAAAGTGTGTGTTTGAACGTGATCTACATTTCTGTGTAATACTTTTCTATCTATCTCTTATGGTTGATCAATTATGTACATTTCGCAAAATCCATCCAGAATCAGCATGTCTTCAGAGACTATTCCTACAAAATTCAAGATATAAAGTTTATTTGTCTTGTAAATGTCTTAAATATAAGAGATTTAAATCAAAATCGTTATAGCCATTTTTGAGAAACTATAATTTTTCGAAATTTTTCCCAAGCAAAGGTTAGTTGGGGTGGGGAGATTTTCTTGAATATCTTCATTTTTCATCCTTGGAAGATACCAAACTTAAATACCAAGTTTGGTATTTAGCGGTCTTTTCGTTTTGAGCTATGCTGTCAACAGACACACACACACATACACACCAGACACACACCATACACACGCACACACTGACCTTTTTCTGAAAATGTTGTTTTTGGATTCAGGGGGACTCAAAACATGTATTTCCGGTGTAATCTCAGTATCGATTTTTTTGGTAGAATGCAATACTTTCTCTATACTCTATGTACATAGTACGTGTAGAGAAAGTAATATATACAGGATGTTTCAAAACGACACCAAACGAAGATGTGGACCTTGTTGGTCATACCGTACGTGATACGTGAATATAATTTTCAGCACTAAATTCCGCACATACAAAAACTGCCATAAAATCACCATGGATTAGGCAGTCGTACCTAACCAAATGGCACGTGCCTGGCCCACTCCAAGAGAGATGCCGGTTGGTAGCGAAGGTACCAGTCGCGTGATGTAGGGGTGGTTTGATAGACACGCCGGCGCAGCATAGGTCACTTTAGTAATGGAAAACGTAGCATGTGGGATTTGTTATGTGTTTTGTATAACACGTTCTGTCAACCGTTGTTCCTTTGCTCGCTAATCCCAAATGGGTGTGATTTTTAAATACACATAAAACTTTAAATAGAGGAGTTTGAAAGTTGCGACATCAAGTTTCGGATAAGTCAAAGTTTAACCTAATAGACTGCTATCTTCATTTGGTGTCGTTTTGTGTATATATTCAAGGATTGATGACTAAAAGAGAATGATGTATTTCGAGTAGAGATTACATATATATAAATATAGTGTATATATAGTGTATATATTATGACTAAAAAAGAAGATATGTATTTCGAGTATAGATTACAAATTACAGTGAACAACGACTGTAGTATTTAATAATATTAGCACCCGCCTCGCATATTCTGGTTCTTCATTAGAGAGAACACAATACACAAAGGTTGGTAGTACCGACTCGCACGAGCTTGCTGCAGAAAGACGGATTGCCCCAGTATGGCAACATTTGACAAGGAGACTCGCTAATTAAGACGAATGTTGCAACCTATCCCTGTAGTAGCAAGTCCATGCCTCCCTTAATGCATCCCCAACCCTTGGTATTGAAGCATACATCCATCATTCCCAAGGCCTTTAAATTTCCCTTTGATTCATCCAACTGGGGATTGCTATCTTCTTCATTCAAGGATTAGCTCATTTCAGTATTACCCTATGCTTTGTAAATACTGGATTTCCCACCATGGGGAAAATCTCTGCAAGCTTTCTCAAGAAGTATTACTTACTATCACCAGCATCCGAAATTTCATCACCTTAAAACACTACAAAATATGTTTGTAGATTTGCTCTTAAAACCACTCAGAATATATTAATATGTGTAATTAAATCAAAAGTATCTGAATAATACAATAGTAAAAGTAACTATTTAAATTTTTGTTCAGTGTTAAAATACATTATAATTTGGTTAATATAATTCATAGCTATTTGTTGGGAACCGAATCTTATAATAGAATGAAGTTTTTATTTACTTCTTGCGTGTGTTAAATCTTTTTTTAAAAAAATTTGATGAATTCCATTGATATAAACTTTCTTTGCCTGTTCTGCAAATAAACCATTCTTACGAAATATTATTCTTTTATGCTAATCGACAATAAACATCAGCAGAAATGTATTATTACTTAGTTCCTTATAAGTGGAAGGGAAATAAGGGGGTGCACTAGGCGATAGACAAATCCTTTAAAAGCTGAATACTATATTAAATATCAATTCGGTTCTGTTTTTATCACTAGGAGCAAAACAAATGAGATATCAAGCAATGACTTCCCGTTGGAGAAAAGTTTAGATATTTCAAAATTGAAATCCACAACAAGGAATATTTTAGAAGTGCTTACTCTATAAAAATGCTGCACATGGCATAAATGGCGTGTTTCAAGGAGATTTACATCTTTTGTGCAATAAGTTGTTGTCCCTTTCTTACTTACCGTTTACCAGTTATGTAGAAGTCATCGGAGTGAAGAGAATTCAGAAAATTCATGATATACATTTTATTTATCTAAAATATATTTAATACTATACGGTGTTTGAATCAAAATCGTTAAAGCAATTTTTTGAGAAAATCAAAATTGTTTAGTTTCTTCCATGTAAAGTGTAGTCTGGGATGGGAGATTTTTTTTTAAGTAATCATGTCCCAGCCTTGGAGATGATGAGCTTAAACATACAGTTTAGTATTTAACTTATTTTTCGTTTTTGAGTTATCGTGTCCATATACACAAGGACACACACAGATGGAGTTGTTTTTTTTTATTGTTTCTTTTATGAAGGAGACTCTAAGACGTGTTATCCTGATATCAAATTTTGGTTGGAATGCAATAAATTTACTACTTAGCAAAGAAAGCTAAAATCTTGATAAAACATTAAGCAATTCTTGAGTATTGCTTGCTTAATGTGATTTCCGTGTTTATTCAAGGCTCATTGAATGAATGAATGAATGAATATCTCGTTGAATGAATATCTGGTATATTTAGTATTGTGAGTTATTTATCACAGATGGCTCAGGCATTTCATGTGGGTCTAGCATTCGGGAGGTCATGGATCGGTTCCCTGTGGTCAACCTCTCTGATCCATGGGTTTTTTCGGGGACTTCCCCGGTCACTAGGCGAGTGCTGGGAGGATTGTTCATTCCACAGCCCTCCATTTAATTCGTTTGTCTTTCTTTCAGGGTTGTAAACGTCGGCGTGGACTGCGGTAGTGGTGTCGTCTCGTGGAGATGATTGCGCTGTGGTTACTCAACTCCTGGCAGCAGAATGGCAATGGGGACTCGTCGGCATACTCAGGGGCGTTTGTTCAGACCTGAGGCGCGGGCTCCCAGCGCTCACCGCGTCAAGAACTGCCTGGGGACTGTTAGGGACTCTCCTCGATGCAGTCGAGGATCCGACTGCCTTCTGTAATTGCTCTCGTCTCATCCTCTCCTCCCGGGGTCTGACGCACAAAAAGCCTAAGCACTGGCTGAGGTGCAGAATCCCCCTCCGGTACACTACACTCCACTATTCATATACCACTTGATATAATGCTTGCTGCTAAAGACAGTAAGCTAAAAGAAGTACCTTGATAGCAAGTTTAGTAAAAAACACCTTCCATTGCAATAAATACTAACATTTTGGATACCTCTATATCCATACTATAATATTATATATTTATATTAATTTTTCTGGCACGTATGTACATAGCAGCTAGAGAAGGTATTGTATTTCACCCAAAAATTTGATGTAGTGATTTTACCGGAAATATATGTTTTGAGGTCCCCTAAGTCCGATTTTTTTAGAAAAAGGTCCGTTAGTATGTGTGTAAGGATATGTCTGTGGACAGCATATCTCATAAACGAAAAGACAATACCAAACTTGGTATTTAGGATGCGACACGAATATTTTCAAGAAAATCCTACCACTCCCAATTATCTACCCTTTACAGGGGACATTTTTTGAAGATATTGATTTTCTTACAAATGACTAACGATTTGTATTAAAATGGCATGTGTTTTAGATATTTTCATGAAAGACGAAATGTATTTCTTGAATTTTCTGGGAATGACCTATGAAGTGCTCTTCATTTTGGATGAATTTTGCTGAATTTTGCGTAACTGGTAAATCGTAAGGAAAAGGCAAATCTTACTACACAAAACACGTAGATCTCGTTAAAACATAATATTTATGATACATATATGTTTTTTGCGTAGTTAACCATTTCCGAGATATTCCTTGTTATTGATTTCAGTTTTAGAATGTTTAAAATGTTTATCATACGGGAATCTGTAATCTCCTGGCATTATAAAAAATCGGATTTCAACCACATGTCAACCAGATTTTAAAAGATTTGAATATCGTTTTAGCCTATTGTGTTCCCTTATTTCTCTTCTACTTACAAGACAACAAGTAATAAAGACAAATTCTGCTAATGTTTGTCTCGACTAGAATGAAGTAGACAGAATAATAAGTTTTTAACAATAATTTGCTACAGAGATGTAGAGAAACGCATGTAAATGAAACACATCAAAATTTTTAGAATACATTATTTTTTGGACATGATTTCAAGTTAAGCAACACTTACAGCATACAGAACAGTATTCAAGTTGAATCATAACAAGTCCTTGCAATAGAAAGGAACGAGGAATTGGTAGAGGAAACTGAACTATTTCAAATTTTCAAGTATATCCGTTAGATAACACTTAACAGAGGATGTCTCAACTTGTAGTGTTTCGAAAATGGCTAGGACTACGTAAACGGTTAGATTTACAAATTATATATTTAAAGGACTTTAAATTGAACAAATCTGTTCAAAATTCAATCATTAAACAGGACATGACGCTATTCATAGGAAAGTAAATATATGTATGTAGTCTTTCTTTCAGTCTGTTAATTAGGAACCTTTTAGCCAAAAACATTGGAGTAATTTTTAATAAAATACAAAGAAAATAAAAAACTTTTAAACAAGTATTTATTTGCTTTGTTTTTAAAACTGTCTTTCTTATCTTGTCCTTGAAAAACCGAGAGCAGCCTCAGAAATGAAGTGGCTTACACCGGAAGTCAGAGTAACCCCAACGGACTACGGCCGTGTAAGCTTGCACACACACATACTCACACGCACACACACATACTTTTAAGCTCCCTTAAAAAAAAAAAAAAAAAAAAAAAATCTCATGCGTGTGTGTGTGAGACAGAGAGAGAGAGAGAGAGAGAGAGAGACAGAGCAGCATAACTCAAAAGGTACAAGGAAATATATAACAAATATTTTATGCAAATATTTATCTGGATTAACATGACGTACTCATAAGAATGTACTTTTTAAGCATAGTTTGTTGAATGAGCAGAGAAAAGATAGTGAATTTAAGATCCCGAATTTTTCTTTCCGGTCTTGAAAATATAACATTTCAAAGTTATCACACAGCGACCAGCTCTTAAAAGATTTGACTATCGCTTTACCGTGGTGTATTTTCTTATTCTTCTTGAACCTATAAGAAAATATGTGGTAAAAATATGGCAAAACCATTTCTATTAAGGTTATCATGCGGTAGCTAGAATAATACGCTTTTGTAAGAGTAGTTTATTGCAGAATAGGTAAAAACGAAAACATCAAATTTTGTTTATAAGGTTCTTGTCCAAATAGCAACGAGATAATTTTCCATTTAAGTGCTGTACCTACACCATCCTAATATCTTTTTCAAAAGTTAGTGATAAGTTTACGAAATGCCTTTATTGAACCTTCGTCGGTCTAATATATCAGGAATTTTACCTTTTGTTTCAAGTTCACGGTTAGATGTAGTAACGTTTTTGTTAAGTAAATTAAGGGATTTTAATAGAAAACATTATTTGTGAAATTAAGAAAGGGTACGTATCTGTGGAGTGCCTTCCTGTTTTATATTCCAGAAACCAGGATGCTAACTTTTGGTTACTACTTTTAGTGCTGCCCATTTACAAGTTTAAGGCATACGTATGTATGCTCATAGACTCTTGTGGGCTTTATTCCAAAATGCAAATGCATGAGGAGGTGTAGCCGTGGTCAGTGGTTGGTTATTGCGTCCTACCTGTTGCATATGGATGTGTACGTAAAAGGCATAGAAATGGATAAATAGGTTTAGGCAATATAACCAGAATCAACACTCTTTGAAGCACTAACATCATCATGAAATCTCAGTTACTAATTATTGCTAAAAACGTACTCTTATATCTACTTCATGCTAATAGAAGTAAAATTAGCAAAAATGGTCTTATTACTTGCTTCCTTGTAAATAGACAAATAAGGGAGTACCATACGCTAAACATAATCAATTCTATTAAAAGCTGGTTGCTATGTGATTGAAACTCCTTTGTTTCTATGGTCAGGAGATGATAAACTCCTGTATGAGAAAAGTATAAGAATTTTAAAACTGAAACCAACAATAAGGAATGTCTTCGAAACTGACAGTTCTACAAAATAAATAAATAGAAAAGTATATGTATATGTATAGCCTCTGTGTTTTAACATTTGTTGTGTAGTTATCTTTGGTCTATTTCTTACGGTTTACCAGATATGTAAGACTCTGCAAAATTCAACCAGAATAAAGTGGTTTTCAGAAGCTATTTCCAGGAAATTTCAACAATTACATTTGTTTGTCATGTAAATATCTTTAATATACGTTTTTTAAATAAAAATCATTATGCCATCTTTGAAAAAATTTAAATTTTCGAATTTTTTTCCATGTAAAGGATAGTTTTGATTGGGGGATTTTCTTGAAAATCTTTGTATCGCATTCTTGGGAGATACCAAACTTAAATACCAATTTTGGTCTTTAACGGACTTTTCGTTTTTGAGCTATGCTGTCTACAGACACAAACATTGATCTTTTTCTAATTTTTTTTTATTCAGAGGTCTCCTAATATGTATTTCCGGTTAAATCTCGGTATCAAATTTTTGGATGTAATACAATACCTTCTCTATAAACTATTTGTATAGCACATGTAGAGAAAGTAAAAAGATCTGACTTACGACAATTCTGTAAAATTTGGAAAAGCAACAGTACATAAGATTTTATTCATATTTATACTATCTATTATATGCAATAAAATGAATACTTTTGCCATGATTCAAAATTCGAACTTTCATGGTTGTCCAAATAATGTTTTTATTGTTCAAAAGCATAGTTGTAATAAAACTTGATGCACTTTTACTGTGCTAATTTAATTGTGTTCCACACAAGCCGTGTGTAGGACACGAGTTGAATAGGTAGACTTAACGTCCTTTAACCTGGTTGGTCATATCGGATAATGAATGAAATTGCTGAAATAATGCTCAAATAAATTCGGGGTCCATCAAGTTTAAAGTTACTCGACATTCGTCTTCTCAGAATGAGGGAAAACTCTGAAAAAAATAACCCCTATCTGGGTAACTCACCCTATGCGAGATTCGAACCCCTGACCTGTTGAATGTGGGCCAAAAACGTCACCCCTACACAACCTAGGCGAGCTAATCTCAATTATTGTTAAAAAATATTGCTTTTTGTGCTCTCCAAAGCTCATGGCTTTTCAAAATGTAATAATTTCTCAATATGAAGCTTTATTTCGAAAAAGTATACAAAAATGTTCTATAATGTAATCTGGAGAGGGAGAGTAAATGATTTGAAACAAATTGGTAAACAATTGCATCGTGTGGAGCATATTAAGTATGAAAAAGTGTTGGAAATAAATTTGCGAGAAAAGAAAGTTTAAAGTTAGAAAACTACATATTTTTTTAATTTTTAGATTTCATATTATTTTATTTAGAAAAATCAAGTAATTTTTTAATTTACAAATATGTATCACCTTTAATGTGGGTATAATAGTTAACTTACATTACAACATAAAATACGTCTCGGAATATTTTAAGTGGATTTGCTACAGGACTTTTGTAGAAGATAGCGTGTTTTCTCGTCGTTATAGAGAACGGTCGTCATGATTAGATTAATTCACAGTTTGCATCCTAGTTAAGTGTGTTGTAATCATAATGATAATGTAATCTGAGTCGCCCCAAAGAAGCCTTAGAGTCCTGTCGTATTTCTAGGCTTTCCTAATGGACCACATCCTTGAAATCAACCATTATTATACCGTGATGCTTGAGCGAGTAGGCATAATGGAGTGAGTAAACTGTAAGATCAGCCAGATATTCACCCCACAGAGTAACAAGAGAAACACTGTCTGGCCTCAATCCTGAAAATAAACATGGATTTAAACATAAAGTGAAATTGGATAGATAGAATCAGATTAAAAAATTCAATGCCATAGCCGAGATTTGAACCACTGATCGCCTGGTCTCTAGCAGTTGCTCTAATCACTGAGATACAATGGCAACATGCCAGCACGGCATTAAATTCCCTAACTGAGTCGCATGTTTGGCTGTAAACCACTGGGTGATCTTAAATTATTTGGAAATGGCTTACCCCAATGGCGACTTACATTGTAGTTAGTATATAATCATAATTTCCCCAACTATTATGGTCAATTAGTCTTAATTTAATATTTCTCACACAAACCGTGTGTAGGACAGGAGTTGGATACGTAGACTCAGACTGAAAAATTCAATACCATAGCCGGGATTTGAACCACGGATCTCCCTGTCTCTAGCCGGTTGTTCTAATCACTGAGCAACCATGGCAGCATACCAGCAAAGCATTAAATTCCTCAACTGACTTGCATATTCCCAGTAAAACACAAGGAGATCTCAAATGGCTTACCCCAATGACGTCTTACAATGTAGTAAGTACCTTCATAGTCAACTCTTAAGTCAATTAGAATTACTTTAATTCTTTGTTTTTTTTTCACACAAGCCGTGTGCAGGACAGCACTCAGATAGGTAGAGTCAGACTGAAAAATGCAATTGTTTTTGATAGTGTTTAACGCCCGCTTTTACTACTTGTGGCACCGCAGGCGATGACACTGGAGATACATGAAATGAAGATGCAGCACCGGTAGAATGAGATGGCGGGGAAAACCTGCCCCTGCACCGCTTTGTCCACCACAAATCTCATATGCGAAGAGGCGATGGGTGAGAGGCGAAAGGTCTAACCACTCGGCCACGGTGCGGCTTGAAAAATGTAATGTCATAATCGGGATTCGGACCATGGATCTTCTTATGGCACACCATTAAATTCTTCAACTGACTCGCCTATTTCCCTGTAAACAACAAGGTAATCACCGATTATTGTTGCCATGTAGTCAGAGGTTAGAGCAACTGGCTAGAGACGGGGGTTCCGTGGCTGAAATCCCGGCTTTGGCATTTTTTTTTTTTTTTTTAATTCTTCACTCTGACTCTACCTATCCAACTCCTGTCCTACACATGGCTTGTGTGAAAAAAAAAACAATTAAATTAATATTAAGTGCATTTTACACTATTTCAAAACTGATCAAATATTAAGCATTTGAAATAAACAAATATGATTATTCTATAATAATAGATAATAATAATAATAAGAAGAAGAAGAAGAAGAAGAAAAGAGGAACAAAAAAATGACGTTTCCTCAAAATCAAAGCTAACGTGTGATAATCCAATTTTAAATATCTATAAACTAAGTTAGCAGTCTGTGTGTGTGCGTGTGTGTGTGGTTTTGTTTGTTTGTTTGTTTGCTTGTTTCCATTTAACGTTCTTTAACCTGGTTGGTCGACTCGGAGGATGAATGAAATTGGTGCAGTGATGCTCAAATGATCTCGAGGTCCATGCAGCTTTAAGTTACTTGACATTCGTCTTCACAGGATAAGGGAAAACCAGGAAAATACCATATCCGTGTAACTCACCCTAAGCGGGATTCGAACTCGCTATCTGTTGAATGTGAGGCAGACACGCTACCACCATACTACCATACAGTAGACTGGACGGCACATACAGTGACTTTCAAATGGGATGAGGTTTGTCCTTGAGCGCTACCGGCCGGCAGCTAATTGGAGAGCTGCTGTGTTGACATATTGCATGCGCGTTTAAATGCGGAGTAACGTGCTAAGTGATTCCGTTTCTCATAAATAGTACTTGCGCTAAGACAAAATATTCAAATTTTGAAAAAAAAAAAAAAAAAAAATCACGAGAAAGATAGGGAGCAATGTTCGTAGCACAGCCGTAAAAACCACAGATTTTAGCTCAAATAGTTTTCATAATGTATATGAATAAACATTATATCGACAGGCAGATTTGCATACTCAGTGTGCGAGTGAGAGGTAAATATAAAAAGAGTGGGGGTAGCGACCTGGCAACTCAGAGCACGGTAACGCATCTCATTCGCTGCAGAGTAGAACTCTTCCCATTTGAAAAAGCATTATAAATCCATATGCTTATTACGGATCTAAGTGGTTGGAGTAAGAAGGTGAGACCTTGAAAGGCTAGCTGCACTACGCCAACTGATTGCGGAAGCTTCATCTAACTACGGATGATAGAGTAGCTAAACTGGATGGCATTCTTGCACTGGCCTGAAGCGAGCCGGTCCCCATGGCCACGCTCGCTAAGGCGTCTCGCTTTGGTGCTTCGAGTCCCGCCTTGGGCATGGGTGTTATATGTTTGTGCATTGTGTATATGTTTGTGTAAAGGA
The DNA here is from genome assembly GCA_030762935.1 of Hymenopus coronatus. Taxonomy (NCBI): domain Eukaryota; kingdom Metazoa; phylum Arthropoda; class Insecta; order Mantodea; family Hymenopodidae; genus Hymenopus; species Hymenopus coronatus. The sequence goes on along the minus strand of CM060897.1, from coordinate 127,762,950 downwards.
ACAGTAAAACCAGTAATCATACAGTAAACTTAGGGGGGGGGATTTAAACGGGGATACAGCGCCGGAGTCCTGACCAGACTCCGGTAGTGTTTATAAAAAAAAAAAAAAAAAAAAAAAAAAAAAAAAAGAGCGAGAAATAATATTGTACAGGGCTGACATCTTGAAAGCTACTTTCCACCATATTTGTTTAATGATGTATCCTACGAACAGATCCGTCTTGATATGATATGTTAAAGCGACGTACAATAAAATAACATTTAAATATCTGACGCGTTCCATTCTCTATCTGATCTGCAAACAAACTATTTTTACAAAATATGACTCATCCGCATAATGGTAATCAAGGTAAACATTACTACGAATGGTATTATCAATTTACTTATTTCCTTCTAAGTAAAAGAGAAATAAAGGAATATACCAAGCTAAAGCGATCTTATAAAAGCTGTTGTTATGCAGTTGTCATTGGAATTCGGTTCTCTTTCGATGGCCAGAAGATATGAAATGAATGACTTCCCGTTTAAGAAAAGTTGTAGTAGCTATTTGAACATTGAAACTCATAACAGGGATTATCTCTAAAATGGTGAGCTCAAGAAAAAAAAAGAAAAAAAAAAGAGAAAAGATGTATCCGGCTTAACTTGTGTGATTTAACGAGGTCTATATTTCTAGTAGTTACTTTTCGTCTATCTCTTACGCTTTACCAGTGATGCAAAAATGATTCAGATTGAAGACAAGTTTAGGGGCTATTCCAATGCAATCAGGATATACATATAATTTCCAACGAAAACAGCTTTATTGTATAGCATTTAAGTCAAAATTGTTAGAAACTTTTCTTTTAGAAAATTAAAAATTTCGAAAAATATTCCATGTAGAGGGAGTTTATGATGAGAGGATTACCCTGAAAATTTTCAAGTTACATCCTTAGAAGATATTTAACTTAAATACCAAATGTTTCGCTTTTGAGTTAAACTGTAATTCACACTTACACACACAGAGAACCCACACGCAAACAGACACACACGGATCTTTTTGTAAAAATCTTATACATTCCATTCACATGACTTTCTTTAAACTTCTGTAACAAATATTTCCAAAACTTATGCTTCTATCTACTTCTTGCTTATCGAGATAAACATTAGCAGAAATGGTCTTATTACTTGCCTTCTTGTAAATAGAAGGGAAATAAGGGAATGAACTAGAAGCGACAGTCAAATCTTTTTAAAGCTCGTTGTTATGTGGTTGAAATCCATTTCTTTGCATGGGCAGGATTTAGAAATTCTTAAGTGTTTTAGAACTAAAACTAAAACCAATAACAAGGAAATCTCAAAAATTCTCAACATAAAATTTATGTTTTAATGAGATCTACATTTTTTGTTCAGCATTTTTTGTCTATCTCTCGCGACTTACTAACTATGAAAAATTTAGTAAAATTCATTCAGAATAAAGAGATATTTAGAGACTAGCCACAAAAAATGTGTTATTTATATACGATATTTTAACCAAATGCGTTAGAGCCAATTTTAGGAAAATCAAAATTTTCGAAATTTTTTCCATGTAAAGGGTAGGTAGAGTAGGGGAATTTCTCTCAAAAATTTGGGGTCGCATCCTTGAAAAACTTAAATACCAACTTAAATACCAAATACCAACTTTAGAATTTTACCGACTTTTCGTTTTTGAATTATCATGTTCACTGACACAGACACACACACCCACACCTTTTTTCTAAAAATGCTGTTTTTTTAGTACAGGGAACCATAAAACATATATTTCCGGAAAATTCTCGGTATCAAATTACCTAAGAACCATGTACTGTGTAGAGAAAGTAAAAATGCTATTTTGGGGTGTGGGGATTTAAGGCTCTTAAAAACATAATGTTTCCTGTGAAATCTGGGTACTGAATTTTGGGGTGTAATACTATACTATTTTTACCTTCTATGTACCTACATTAACGTCGCTCTACGTGGTGTAGTGGTTAACATGCTAATTTCATATACCAAAGGTCGCGGGTTCAAACCATGCGGAGTACGACGGATATTTCGGATGTAAAAATCCTTAGCATGACTTCCTTCGGATGGCAAGTAAATCCGTTGGCTCGTAAAAGAACCTCAGGCTGATAGAGAGGCCTCTTTAAGGGTCTTTCACTCCCAATTTAGAATGGGACGCTGAGAACCACAGTAATTAAAGAGCGTCCATAAATAACACGCCTATTACATTTACCTACAATGTACATACGTACCAGAGAAAGTAAAGAGGACCTGCTTATCCACTCAGGATGCTTTAAAAAGTCTCAATTAATCAGTTATACGCATCATTGAACGATGAAAAAAAACATATAATGTAATTAGACAGTTCTAAGGTAATGAAGCACATAACTAAAACAAACGTTTAATGAATTGTTTAATGAATGTTGGTATATTTCCTCTTATACTAACACTTAAACAAATTAAAAGGAAAATTAGAGTATTTTAAAATTATGTATATATTTTGCTTATATCGAATTTTAAAAATTTAATTTGGTATTTTAATTATTGAGTCATAAATATTAAGAATACTTTATTGAGCGTTTACAGGCTGTATTTATTTATTATTTTATACTTTATTTGCTTCTTTAAATAACGATTATAACTATAGCTTAAAATATAAATTGGTTAATTGGGTAATGTTGTAAGCCTCAGGAAAAATTAAAAAAAATTACATTTTAACATAGAAAATAAAAATCTAAATTCAAATTAATAAATCTAAAATTACTTTTAGCCACGACGTTTAAATTAAGCATGTTACGTTATATTAAACTGAAGAAGTTTACAAATACATGACATAAAATAATGGTAGGTACAAGAGCTTTAAAAGACAAGTAAGGTAAGTGTACAGACTGGTCATCCAGGTCAGCAACAGAAAACCTGACTGGTGGAGTCTTCCTAAAGCTTCAGCCCGTGCCTGTTTCAAAGTAAATGATTCAATTACGTATCCTCCAAATTCCGTTAGCAGTCTGAGCTAGTTAAAGCCCGATTGCTTGTTCAATTCCCCAAAGAGCATTAAGTACCCTCATAGAGTAGGAGTTGGCGTTGGTTAAGCACGCGATGAGTAAAGTAAGAGAGACAAACCACGGCAATCATTGCTCTCTGCCCCCCCCCCCCGCACAAACAATTTACATGCTTCTTCAGTTAAAATTACGCGAAGTTACAATATAGGATAAGAGGGCTCAGAACCTCTAAACATTATTTCGTAAAACTGTCCCATTTAGGGTTTTCGTCCATAATATACAGAAATAACCCCGACCTCAGACAGTTAATGTATATCTATTACATATTGGCAGATGCCTTAGGATGGAGGAATGCGCTTGCTCTTTCTTTGTCGACCATTCCCTAATTGGGACCGCGTGTCAATCAAATGCAACTTCCTTTCAGAAAAACATACTGTATTCCTACAGCAATCCCTATTCCAGTTAGTGGTCATTAAATACGCTTAAGTAAAAATTTGATGTGTTCCATTCACATGACTTTCTCTAAATTATTGTTAATAAGCTTATTCTTCTATCTAATTTATGCTAATCAAGATAAACATTAGCAGAAACGGTCTTATTACTTAGTTCCTTATGAGTAGAAGGGAGATAAGTGAATACACTTGGCTAAACCGAAAGTCAAATGTTTTAAAATGAGGTTGCTAAGGGTTTGAAATCCAAATATTGACAAGTTCCCCTAAGAGAAAAGTATATTTTAAAACTGAAACTAATATCTATAATATCTAGACAACATAAATTGTGTTTTAACGAGATTTACATTTTGTTTTTGTATACCAAGTTTTTGTCTATTTCTTGCGGTTTATCAGGCTACCTCAAATTCAATCGGATTATGCGGAAATATTATTAAATCAATGGGTAAATCTTGAATAAATGTTTAATGAACACAATAATAGCTAAAATGAATTAATAACCATATAGTACATATCTGTGTTTTATATATATATATATATATATATATATATATATATTTATGATTATATTATATATAAAATTTCCTTACCAGAGACTTACAAAATGGGAAGATAAAAACACTTTAAAATTAACGTGGCACCGGTGGGCTCACTACAGTACAGTATGTCCTGGAACGCTCTACAACAATGGTCAGTCTATTACTGCTGTAAACTGTGCACCATTTTTACTTAAGCTTATTTTAATGACTACTACCGCTTAGTAAAAATTTCTACCAAAACACTATTTATTCTGAAAGGATGATATGCACTGTACAGTTAACTGACACGCAGTCCCAATTAGTGAAGGGTCGACAAAGAAAGTGCAAGCGCACAACTCCAAACATAACGGTGCCTGTCAATCTGTAACAGAAATGTATTAGCAGTCTGAACCCAAAATCCCTAAGTTAGACAGTTTTACCTGTATTTTACATGGAAAATTGAAAGAAAGTTCAAAATGTAACACTTCGGTTAATACATAAAACACATATACGGGCAAGGTATAAAACGGTTTTATGTAAAACTGTAATTTTATTTTTATTTTCTTTACATATACTAAATACATAGTGTATAGAGAAAGTATTGCATCGCAATCCAAAACTTTGATACCGAGATTTCACCTGAAATATATGTTTTGAGACCCCTGAATTCTAAAAATGCATTTTTAGTAAAATGTACGGGGGTGTGTCTGTATGTGAGCGTGTGTGTTGGAATTGAACCCAGAACCTCCGGGTGAGAAGTCAGCTCGCTGACCCCTCGACTACGGAGGTGTAACTATCTTGTTTTATATTTAACTACGTCTTCTTGCATTCTTCAGTACTGTCTCATGTGGTCGAGAAAGTAAGCGTTTCTGAGTATAGCTTGTTGCAGATTAGGTAGAGAAGGCAATGTAAATGTAAGCCATTACACCTTTAGCTCAGGTTTGTAAGGCAGTGGAGGAGAGGTTATGATTGTACCGCCAGGCCATTACAAGGCAGTGCTTGGCTGCGTTCAGCAAGCCATGAACAATTAGACCGGTCAAGTGAGGGCAGGCAGTCTTTTTCTTTCTGCACGGGCCACCAAGTCCATTAACACCCGAAGCAAAGGGGGAAAAAATCCACGTTACTTCCTTCCGCGAACAAATCCTCCTCAATATGTTCTCTTGTTTCCGTCACTTCTAGTTGGCGCTTTTCTAAGGGACTTTTCTTCTTTCGGCTCATTCCCCTTTACGAGCCATGCTTCACAAGCTCTCAAGTCTTTCCTACAGCTCAATATGTCACTACAAACATTCTACTGAGGCACAATAGTGTGGGGAACTTTTAGCCTCACGGAAAACGTTACAATCCCAACACACGGTTGGGAACACATATCTTTTTCCTCCATTGCATTCATTAGGCTTATTACGTCTCTAAATTGGTCCAAACATTTTTGATAACACTTATCTCGATTGGCATGAAGCACATAAAAGAATAAGATTTTTAGGAACGATTTGTTTCAGAGATGTAGAGAACGTCATGTGAATGCAACAATTAGATTTTCTTGTGTTTTGTGAGAGATGGAATTTGTGATGCAAGAATTTGTGTTGAAAATTATTATAAATTAAAATTATGTTAAAGTTTCGGATTAATAAGTTTAATTAGAGGTGATTGTGTTGAATATTCTAATAAATTCACATGAATAAAGTGATAATTTTCGAGTAGAATTATTTAATAAACATAAGGGCTTTGTGCGGTTTGTCGAGGTTGGAGCTGTATGTCCGGTGTTGACTTCGGACGTAAATAAACCACGCGAAGCCTACAGTATGAAAAGGAGAAATGCAACACTTAGTTATGATCTAGCTCTAAAAGCAAAGAAGCAAATGGATAGCGAGCGCGTTCCCAGTTGCTTTCTTTTGGATGCTCTGTCCTTAGCTGTCGTGTCAAAATGTGTTCATGTCGCGAACAAACTTTACATTTTTATTAATTACTAATGGCGAGAACGAACTTATGTATTCCATTCACATGACTTTCTCTACATATTGTAATATATTTTTGTTAAAAAGCTTATTCTTTTATCTACCTCGTGCTAATCGAGATATGTCGCCCTCTTATACGCAAGGTCGCGGGTTCAAAGTCGGCGGAGGACGATGAGTCATTTCGGGCGTAAAAACCCTTAGCATGGTTTCCTTCGGAAGGGAAGTAAATTCGAAGGCCCGTGTCGTAGATTTACAGCACGTAAAAGAACTTCAAGCCTGTTAAAGTGGCCTCTGAGCAAAATTAAGGGTGTTTCACGCCGGTATAGAATGGGACGCTGAGAACCACAGCAGTTAAAGAGCGTCCATAAATAACACTCCATTTCATTTCATTTAATCGAGATATATATTAGCAGAAATATTATTGCTTCCATATAAGTAGAAGGCAAACAAGGGAATTCACTAGGCTAAAGCGATAGTCAATCTTCTAAAAACTAGCTGCCATGGGAGTGAAATCCATATCTTTGCAGGTCTGAAGTTCACAAATTTCTCTGTGAGAAAAGTTCAAGTATTTTATAATTGAAACCAATAACAATGAATAACTCGGAAACGGTTAAGTCTACAAAAGAACTGTATGTAACATAAATTGTGTTTTAATGAGATCCACTCCTTTTCCGTAATGAATTTTGTCCATTTTTAAGATTCTTATACAAAAATCTGATGTGTTCCATTCACATGACTTTCTCTACATCTCTGCAACAAATTATTATTAAAAAACTTATACTTCTATTTACTTCATTCTAGTCAGAAAAAAAGTTAGCAGAAATAGTCTTATTACTTGCTTCTTTGTAACTAGAAGCGAAATAAGGGAGTACCATAGGTTAAAGCGAAATTAAAAAGCTGGTTGCTATGTCACTGAAGTTCCTTTGTTTGTATGGACAGCAGTTGACAAATTCCTGTATGAGAAAAGTATAAGTTTTTCATAGCAGAAACCAAAAACAAGGAATGTCTCAAAAACGATGAACTCCACGAAAAAAATGTATATAACATAAATTGTGTGATTTAACGTGGTCTACATTTTTTGTGCAGTAAGTTTTTGTCCATCTCTTATGGTTTAGCAATTACTCAAAATTACGTAAAATTCATCAATAAACTACTCTTCACCGGCTATTCCCAGAAAATTCAAGATATACATTTTATTTGTCAGGTAAATGTATTTAATGTGTGATATTTTAATCAAAATCCTTAGAGCCGTTTTTGAGAAAATCGAAATTTTCGAAAAAAGTTCCATCTAAAGGGTAGTTTGGGGTGGGGGGATTTTTCTCAAACCTTTGTGTCGCATCCATGGAAGATACTAAACTTAAATACCAAGTTTGGTATTTTACCAACTTTTCGTTTTTGAGTTATGGTGTTCACGAACACACGGACCCACTGACACACGGACACACACACGGACCTTTTTTGAGAATACTTTTTACTTTCTCTATACTCACTATGTACATGTGAATAGAGAATGTATTGCACTCCACCAAAAATGTCGATACCGAGATTTCACCGCAAATATATGTTTTAGGGTCCCCTGTATCCAAAAAAAAGGTCCGAAAAAGGTCCGTGTGTGTGTGTGTCCGTGTGTCTGTGTCCGTGTGTCTGTGAACACGATAATTCAAAAACGAAAAATCGTAAAATACCAAACTTGGTATTTAAGTTTAGTGTCTTCCAAGGATAGGACACGAAGATTTTGAGAAAATTCCCCCACCCCAAACTACCCTTTATATGACACATTTTTCGAAAATTTTGATTTTCTAAAAAAGGCTCTAACGATTTTGATTAAAATTTCGTATATTAAAGTTATTTACCTGACAAATAAAATGAATATTTTGAATTTTCTGGGAATAGCCTCTGAAGACTACTTTATTCTGGATGAACTTTTCATAACTACTAAACCGTAAGAGATGGACAAAAACTTAACCCACAAAAAATGCAGAGGACGTTAAAACACATAATTTGTGTTATATAAATTTTTTTTCGTGGAGTTGATCGTTTTTGAGATATTCCTTTTTCTTGGTTTCAGCTTTGAAAAACATACTTTTCTCATACAGGAATTTGTCAACTCCTGTCCATACAAACAAAGGATCATCAGTCACATAGCAACCAGCTTTTGGCTTTCACTTAACCTATGGTACTCCCTTATTTCGCTTCTACTTACAATAAAGCAAGAAATAATACTATTTCTGTTAATTTTTCTCGATCAGCATGAAATAAATAAATGATAAGCTTATAACAATAATACTTTACAGAGATATAGAGAAAGTCATGTGGATGGAACACATCAGATTTTTTTGGATACAGGGGACCCTAAAACATATATTTCCGGTGAAATCTCGGTATCGAATTTTTTGGTGGAGTGCAATACCTTCTCTTTACACTATGTACATAGTACGTGTAGAGAAAGTAAAAATGTGATGTGTTCCATTCCCATGACTTTCTCTACAACTCTGCAATAAATTATTGTTATAAAGCTTATGCTTCTATTTACTTCCTGCTATTCGAGAAAAAAAGTTAGCAGAAATAGTCTTATTACTTGCTTTCTTGTAAGTAGAAGCGAAATAAGGGACCACCATAGGTTAAAGTGATAGTAAAAAGTTGGTTGCTATGTGACTGATGTTCCTTTGTTTGTATGGACACGAGTTCACAAAGTCCTGTATGAGAAAAATATATTTTTTATAGCTGAAACCAAAAACAAGGAATATCTCAAAAACGATCAACTCCACGAAAAAAATGTATATGACACAAATTGTGTGTTTTAACGTCCTCTGCATTTTTTGTGGTTTAAGTGTTTGTCCATCTCTTACGGTTTAGTAGTTATGAAAAATTCATCCAGAATAAAATAGTCTTCAGAGGCTATTCCCAGAAAATTAAAAATATTCATTTTATTTGTCAGGTAAATAACTTTAATATACGATATTTTAATCAAAATCGTTAGAGCCATTTTTTAGAAAATCAAAATGTTCGAAAAAAGTTCATGTAAAGGATACTTTGGTGTGGTGGGATTTTTCTCAAAATCTTCGTGTCGCATCCATGGAAGATACTAAACTTAATTACCAAGTTTGGTATTTTATCGACTTTTCGTTTTTGAGTTATCGTGTTCACAGACACACGGACACAAGGACACACACACACACGGACCTTTTTTTTTTTGGATATAGGGGACCCTAAAACATATATTTCCGGTGAAATCTCGGTGGAGTGCAATACCTTCTCTATACACTATTACATAATGTGTATAGAGAAGGTAAAAATCATTCAGAATGAAGTCTTTAGAGGCTAGACCCAGATAAATCAAGGTATGCATTTCGCTTGTTATGAAAATACCTTAAATAAGACATTTTAATAAAATCATTAGAGCCATTTTTGAGAAAATCAAAATGTCTGTTAAAAATATTCCGTGTAAAGGATAGTTGGGGGGGTGTTCTTGAAAGTCTTCGTGTCGCATCTTGGACGATATGAACTTAAATACCACGTTTGGTATCTAATGGACTTTTCATTCTTGAGCTATGTGGCCGGAGACGCACACACGCATACTACACAAGGCCATTTTTCTACAAATGTTTTTTATTAGATACGGGGGACACAGACTTTGGTAGAATATCGGTGTTGAATTTTTGGGTGGAATACAATACCTTCTCTATTCCTATGTACATTGTGCATCCATGTGACATCTTTATTTCTACCTCTTTTTACTTTCTCTATACATAGTGTATAGAGAATGTATTGCACTCCACCAAAAAATTCGATACCAAGATTTCACCGGAAATATATGATTCAGGGTCCCCTTTATCTAAAAAAAAACATTTTCGGAAAAAGATCCGTGTGTGTGTATGTGTGTCCGTGTGTCCGTGTGTGTGTGAACACAATAACTCAAAAACGAAAAGTAGGTAAAATACCAAACTTGGTATTTAAGTTTAGTGTCTTCCAGGGATGCGACACGAAGATTTTGAGAAAAATCCCCCACCCCCAACTACCCTTTACATGGAACTTTTTTCGAAAATTTTGATTTTCTCAAAAATGGGTCTAACGATTTTGATTAAAATTTCGAATATTAAAGATATATACCTGACAAATAAAATGTATATCTTGAATTTTCTGGGAATAGCCTCTGAAGAGTAGTTTATTCTGGATGAATTGTACTAAATTTTGAATAACTGCTAAACCATAAGAGATGGACAAAATCTTACTGCACAAAAAATGTAGAACACGTTAAAACACACAATTTATGTTATATACATTTTTTTTCGTGGAGTTCGTCGTTTTTGTGGCATTCATTATTTTTGGTTTCTGTTATGAAAAAGGTATAAATTTCTCATACAGGAATGTGTCAACTGCTATCCATACAAACAAAGGAACTTCTGTGACATAGCAACCAGCTTTTGATTATCACTTTAACCTATGGTACTCCCTTATTTCACCTCTACTTACAAGGAAGCAAGTAATATGGCTATTTCTGCTAATGTTTTACTGATTAGCATGAAGTTAATAGAAATTTAAGCTTTTTAAGAATAATTTGGTGCAGCGATATAGAGAAAGTCATGTGAATGGTACACATCAGATTTTTTGTTTACTCCTAATAAGCAAAAATTCACATAGCAATTCAATTGTTTCACATAGCGATAGCTTTTAAAGGATTTGACTATCGTTTTATACTAGTGTCCCTTAGTTTCCTTCTACTTACAAAGAATCAAGTAAGTAGACCAATTGTGGTAATATGTATTTATTGTGAATAGCATGATGTGTACAAAAAATAATCTTTTATAAGAGAAATTTGTTTGTGGAACATCTATAGAAAATCTCTGAATGAGAATAGATCAGATTTTTTTAATAGACGGTACCCCAAAAGATGTATTTAGGGTGAAGTCTCGGTATCGAATTCTTGAGTTTAATACCTTCTCTACCTAGGTAACGTGTACTATGTAGGGAAAGAATACCCATGTCTGTGTATATGTGTGTGCGTGTCTATGTGTCCGTATGTCTGTTATCACGATAACTCCAAAACGAAAAGTCTGTAAAATATCAAACTTGGTATATAAGTTTAGTTGGTATCTTCCAAGGATGCGACGCGAATATTTGCAAGAAAATCCCCTCACCACAAACTACAGTTTTCATGGACATTTTTTTGAAAATTTTGTTTTTCTCAAAAATGGCTCTAACGATTTTGATTAAACTACCGCATATTAAAGATTTACATTAAAATGTAATCATATAATTTTTTAGAAATCACTTCTCGAAATTTCTTTATATAGGATGAACTGTGCTGAATTTGGTATAACTGGTAAATCGTAAGAGATAGACAAAAACTTCCTACATACAAATATACATAGATGTGGTTAAAACAAAGAATTTATATCCAGCATATATTTTCATAGAGTTGACTATTTCAGAGATATTCCTTGTTATGGGTTTCAGTTTTAAATTACTTAAACTTTTGACATACGGGAATTTGTAAATTTCTGGCAAAGAAACGGATTTCAACCACATGTCTACCAGATTTTAAACAAATTGAGTATTGCTTTAGCCTAGTGTATTCCCTTATTTCCCTTCTACGTACAAGGGATCAAGTAAAAAAGACAATTTCTGCTAATGTTTAGGATAAGCTTTTAACAATAATTTTTACAGAGATGTAGAGAAAGTTATGTGAATGGAACACCTACTTTTATTATTATATCATCAGTTTCTTTTGCCACAATGAGACCAATTTATAGTCATACAAAAGCCTACTTTATATCGTTTACTAAGGTGTCTCTAATTTTGTTATCCGTGCGTTCTGCAAGTCCACTTATTCTGCTTCCAAAATGACTCTTTTCTAATATTTCATATTTGGCTCTTAGCGAGTTAATTCGGGTTAAACAACGCGATCTATAGGTTTTTCTTAAAATTGAAGTTTCAAAATTGGTTCTGTTACCAACCTGAAATGTTCAGAAACAAGACTTCTCCTTGCTTGGTACTCTGTTTTAGTTAGCTGCTCACTGTTTAGTTGAAATCCTGAGCATTATTTTACAACTTCTAACGAGTGAGTAAACAAAGTACGAACAGACTGCGCGTTGTACCTGTCGGCGATCTCAGCACTACTTTTTTTTTTTTTTGTTATTTACCTTTTTTTTTTACCTTGTTTTGCCGTATTATTACTGTTTTCTTACTTTTACAACACACACATATACACAAACATATAACACCCATGCCCAAGGCGGGACTCGAACCCACGATCCCCCGCGCTACGAACCACCAAAGCGAGACGCCTTGGCGAGCGCGGCCATGGGGACCGGCCGCACTCGCCGTCTGCCGCTATCTAGAATGGCGCGGATGAAACCATTCAACACTTTTAAAACTACTTTTAAAGGCTTTACTTTCCAGCATTATGAAAGGAGATGCTGAAATTAGCCACCATTAGTCCATACATTTTTGGTTCCTCTTTAGGTAACTATCTATCACTCGCCCTAGTTTACCTTGAGAAATGATGGTAATAATTTTGTCCTGAAACACACTTTCATCGTTCTCATCGAAAAATTGGCTGTAATAGTTGCTTATGGATTCTTATATGGCCTGGAACGCTTACACCCGGAAATTTTGCTGTAAATCGCACTTTCTCTTGGCGAGCTGACTGAATTAACACATACACATCATAACTAAATACACGCTGTGCAGTAGAAAACATATGCTGAGCCATATTACACTAAGTACACGACAAAATAATAAACCAGTCGTAATAAGTGAACTACAGCATATCACTGTCAACTCAATAGTGCACTTCCAGAGCAGAGTAAAACTGCTTCAGAAGCGTGACCTTGTTTACTTACATCAGCAGTGCGAAACCATGTATCCACAAGCCCAGTAGAAAAACACCGCGTAGCCGGTTCGGAGGTAATTGGTTCACTCGGTAGCTTCATGATATAAAGTTATAAAGTTAAATGACAGTTTTATTTTTGTAATTGGAAATAAATGCTCCTTTTTCTATGCAAAATAAAAAAATATCATGTTTCTCAGTTCTCGCATATTATGCTCGAAAATATGAGAAATTCTAAAAATTCGTGAAAAAATAAACCTTTACATCATGTCAACATTACGCCTACAAAACATTTTGTTTTTGTAATTCAGAACTTTCTCATTTATCGTTGAAAACAAAACTCTTGTCTCTGGTCATCGTTTGTACCGTAAAACTCACTTTGGTTATCTTTCTTTTGGGTTCCCTGGTCGTCATTCGGTAGGCTCCGCGCAATTTCGAAAGCAGAGCAGGGCGACAGCATTGAAACATGAAGTATACTATACATCCATTTATTTATTGTCCTCAATGTTGAGGATGCATTGTTTCTGTAGATCGTACTGGCACGTGCACTTGTTTCGTTTAGTAATTCACCTAAAGTCTGTTTTTCCTTACCTTGCCGCATGCCGTGGTATAATCCTCTCTAATTAAATGCTGCATAAGGCCATAAAAGCAAGTTTCCTGGTTAAAATAATAATTTATTCTTTGTATTCAGAGTATTTCAGTCAAATGACTTTTCTTTCAAGCAATGACGCATCCGTAGATGTAATAGTTATTCTAAGATATAGGAGAGCGTTATCGCTGTTTTTATACTGGAGTGTTTATAACAGCAGAACGTGCGTCATTACGCTATCGTCACTGACCAGGCTGAGTTGAAGCAGTTTATTCACAGTCGTTATTCACATAGAGTGAAAAGAATGTGTTTCTTATTATGAATGCAAATCATGTATAGTGACAAGAAGAAGGAAAGAGGGGGAGAATAACCCTACTCGGAAAGTGTGATAAGTTGAATGATTGAGTTTGTGAAAACGCTTTCATTGCAATAAGCATTCAAACTGCTAGAGGTTAGAGCGCTGCTTATTACAGCATTGATGCACGTTAACGATATCAATTGCAAAGGAGTAATTAATTGCTCACCTGGTCAAAGAGAAAACAAAATGTGGGAGTTGAATGGTATAAGGGGTAATATTATCGACAGCGTTGTTATTAATTTTACCGAAAGTTCATCTGACAACAAAACTGACGTCGCGAAATCACATTCTGATTATGGAGGGATTTTTCCATTACTGAATACTCCGTAATTATTGTGAGTTAAATATTTATTAAACACTTGTTGCATGTTTTTAGGATTCCATTTAAGTCATGTCATCTGTTCACTCTATGTGCTATATACCAAATTTACGGCGGGAACCATCTCAGCCAATCAGGGGTGGATGTGTGTTTATATGCTGGTAAGCTTACTAAAAACAAGGTTTGTTTCGCAGTAAATTAGATAACCAATTCACCATAATGGCTGAGGGCTGAAGTTTTATTTGGTTATCCACATTGCGGAAACGAGCGACTTCTCTCTTTTTTTTCTTCTTCTTCTTCCCCGTAAAACTACCTCCCAAGAACAGGTTATGGATGTAATGTGTGTGCCAACCATTTATTTAGTTTTCAATTTATTCATGTATATTGTATGTATGTACTTAATTTTTATTGTTTTATTCTCTCAGCTCTTGGCACTCCATTACTGACCTCAGAAATCTTAATTTGTTTGCATTCAGCTTACATCTCTAATTTTTAAAGTTCAGCTTTCGCTGCCGTAAAGAGATTTGGATGGGGTCATGGTCATTTAATTTAATAACTTCACCTAACTTTCTATTACAGTTTAGTTGTTTTAACTTTTTCGTCATGTTCGACGAATCTGTTCTGTGAGATACGCGTTGACGACATGTGATGGTCACAGCGTGGACTCATCCCCGTATCTTACCACTTTTTATTTGGATGAGCGCCAAGCGCATCCGAATTCAAGCTACTAGGATGCTACATTCTAGCTGTTTTCACATCCGCAGTCAGATGGCACCATTTGTAGTCAAATGGTAGCGTACTGTCAGACTTCCACTATCCATACTCAAAGGAGAAGTTTACTTAGTCCTCGAGGCCCATCCCCATACAAAATACAGATGACGTCAGAGTGTCAAATAATCTAGCTGTTTTAACTATATGTGGTTAGATGGCAGCGTAGTCCTTATTACTATCGATTTTCAGTTTTACGATTGGAACTTTGGGCCCCGTTATAAAATATCCAAAATTTACCTTGGTGTCTGAGGGAAACTAAGAAAAATCTCCAGAAAGATTGTACCTCCCACGGGACTTGAACCTGGGACCTCACGAATGGCTGCCAATATGATTTTCCTTGTTTTGTTTTTAAATGATAATTTTATTGTATACATGTTGGTTTAACCTTTCTATTTCATGTTGGATATCTTCTCCACCGTGATTTGACATTTTGCAACAGAGATAACTACAGTGTTTACCTGTTCTATAATTTGTTTAAGTTAAATTTTGGGAGATGAATTTATATGTTTTTATTTAGTTTGTATAATAAACTGCTATGCATCGTGTTGAATTTTATATTTAATTGTTTTTGCGAGAGTGTTAAAAAGTGCTCAAATTACCAGCGGTATAACCACTTGGCCACGACTGCCTAACTATTAGTACGGGGTAGAAAAAGCTAAAATGTAGTAAGATTTGGATAAGTTGAGTCAGACTGAAAAATTATATGCCATAAACGGAATTTGAACACATCTCCCGGGCTCTAGGCGATTGTTCTAACCTCTGAGCTACCATGGCAACATACCGGCATTATATTTAACTGACTCGCATGTTTCTCAGTAAACCACAAGGTGATCTCAAATTATTTTGGGCTGAAAAACATCAATGGCGACTTACAATGTCGTAAGTACTTTTAAGCCCCGGGTTTCATAATTTAACCAATTATTAAGTCAATTGGTGTTAATTTAATTATTTTTCACACACGCCATGTGTAGGACGAAAGGTAGAGTCAGACTGAAAAATGCAATGCTATAATCAGAAATTTGAACCACTGATCTTCTGGTCTCTACGCGGTTGTTCTAACCACTGAGCTACTATTGCAAGATCCAGCACAGCATTAAATTGTTCAACTGACTCGCATGATTCCCAGTAAACCACAAGGTGATCTCAAATTATTTTGGGCTGAAAAACACCAATGGTGACTTACAATGTTCTAAGTACTTATGTCCCGGGCTTAATAGTTTAATCACTATTATGCCAATTAATTGATCATTAATATGATTATTGGTCAGATACTCTAGATGGGTTTTTAACTATTAATTTGCATATCTATTGAACGCAAACAATACGGGTGTATACCAATAGTCGAAGAGATAAGTTACTGCGTTAATTACTGAAATATTCAAATTCAAATATTAGCATTGGTAAAATAGGGCATCCTCAGTGTTTATCAAAACGAAAAAATACTTGCGACCGGGATCGGTTTTTGAAAACATGTTCGCTCTTTCATCGGTCGTAGTGAGACTTTTGACATAACATGTCTCTAGTTTTTCGGCGCTTCGAAAATAATTAAATTACAGTTGTTGAGGAGATCACACTTCATTGAGTACGTATCGACCATGCATCTTTTTATCATAATTATTTATATTGTTGCTTGAGATTATTTACATTGTTATATGCAAGCAGATTTTCTCAAGAAATCGCAATTTTACATTAAGTATTATACTATACATATGGTAGGTAGAACATTTTACGTTCTTTGCATTTTAATTTTCTTAAACACCTTCCTTAAGTTTACAGGATCTCTAATGCAGTAAGCTTTTGTGATAACTTTAATAATTTGACATCAATAAAGATAACTGTCTATGTATTAATAAGTAGAGACGGTATTGCATCCAATAAAATTTTATGTCGAGATTTCACGGAAATATATGTTTTGAGGTCCACTAAAGCGCTAAAAATAAGCATTTTTATAAAAAGGTCCGTGTATGCATGGGTGTGTACACCATAGTTCAAAAACGAAAAGACCGTTAAATATCAAATTTGTTATTTAAGTTTAGTATCTTTCAACAATACGACACGAAGATTTTCAAGAAAATTCCTCACTCCAAACTACCCTTTAAATGAAAGATTGTTATTTAAAAATATTGCTTTTCTCAATAATGGCTTTAACTATTTTAATATTACTTTTATATTAAACTACTTTCATATATTAAAGACGTTTATGTGACAAATAAAATGTATATCTTGAATGTTCTGCGAATAACCTTTGAAGAAATCTTCATTTTGGACAAGTTTTTGCACAACTGGATAGATAACAACTTACTAAACGCAATGTAGACCTCGTTAAAACACACAAATTACGTCGTATACATTGTTTGTCGAGTTGACCTTTTCCTTTTTTGTTTCAATTTTAGGCCACTTAGACTTTTATTATCTTTCGTTTCACTCGTGGCCGTGCAAAAGGAACCGACTTTCAATTGGATTTCAATTGTTTCATACAGCGATCGGTTTTTTAAAAGACTATTGCCTTAGACCAGTTTGTACTTAATGGAAGTACGTGCAGTAAGAGATAAATATTTATATAAATATTGTATAGACTTATTTGGTGTTTGATAATCTATATGTGTGTGTGTATGTGTGTGTGATATCAGAGTGTTCTTTCTTTTATTGTTCTGTGGTTCTGTTGTAGCGCGCGAGCGTGTGATGTGTCTGTGTTTGTAAGTATTTCTAATGTTCTAAAGATTTATTATAGATATGTAGGTAATATTTTAATTTCAACATGTTTAGACAGTATGTACGGTCACCCGACCCATGCGACTTTGTGACGCAATGCTGTATTATTGTAAACTTAATAAATACTACTACTACTATTACTACCACTACTACTATAACAACTACTACTACCTTATTTGTCATCTACTTAGAAGGAACTAATGCCACAATTTGTGGTAATGTTTTTGTCAATTACCACGATGTAGATAAAGGAATACTGTTTGTAACAGTAGTTTGTAGAGAAGGTCATGTGAATGGAACACATCAGATGATGTTTCATGCATTCTAAATATACCTGCTAAACCATGTATCAGTAGAAATGCTTGACTAGTCTCAAGTCCCTAAAACAGCATCTTACAGATAATAGGAGGTTTAGTAAATCCAAGCATGGAAAAGCTGAGGAGAAAAGCAAACATAGGAAATGACCTGATATTATGGCAGTCTGTAGGATACACTCTAAGTAATAAAGAGAGCTCACGAACAAAACACAGAGTTGGATTTGCAGTTAAAATCGTACATGAAAACTGGCCGTTAAAACTATCGTTACTTTTTGTGTTCTTTGTTCCGACAGAAGAGCGCTCTTGTTTCAGCAGATACCTTCAGTAATGTTCTTTTGTGGCACGAATAGTTATGGAGGTTTAGAGAGTAAACGGCGTGTCTTTAACACGTGACAATGTGTTTCACTTGTGTTGAGCCAATAAAAACGTGACGGTGCTTCGGGACCACACACACGCAGAAGCCATAGTCAGTAATCTGCCGTTCCCTATCCAATTGTATCCAAATTGATACACAAAGCTTGGCGCGCGAGTCACGTTCTTGTTTTCTTGAGCGTCGCCTCCGTAAAGTGCCTTTACCCGATTAGTGGATCGCTCCGGTTGCTATCCAATTATCTCTCGCAATGATACCAAACGAGCCGTCAGTTTTATTTCGTTTCACTCAAATCTTTAACCTACTTCCCAGCAGCACTGACAGAAATTCTCTTCTCTCTGTTACAGGAGTATTTAACAATCACATTTTATTTGTGTGGTACATTCATTTCTTTAAGGGGAGGGAGGTTTTACGGATTCCAGGTGCTTGGGGTGTGTAGGAAAGGATGAGGGATGAGGTGAGAAACGATTTAATTCTGTGATGACACTCTTTATTTGGACTATTTTGGTGACATTAGGCCCAGTGCCACCGAAACAAACAAAGTGTTTGCGGGTAACAACTTTAAAAAAGAAAATCTGATATATTCCATTCACATGACTTTCTCTACATCTCTGCAAAAAAATATTTTTAAAAAGCTTATTTTTCTATTTACTTAATGCTAACCGAAAAAAAATTGACAAAAGCAGCCTTATTACTTACTTCCATGTAACTAGAAGGGAAATAAGGGGGTGCCATAGGTTAAAGTGATAGTCAAAAGTTGGTTGCTATGTGACTGAATTTCCTTTTTTTTTTTTTTTTTTTTTTTGTATGGACAGATGTTGACAAATTCCCGTATGAGAAAAGTATACATTTTTAAAGCTAAAACAAAAAACAAGGAATATCTAAAAAAAAAAAAAAGCATTCAACTCCTTGAAAAAAAGTGTATACAACATAAATTGTGTGTTTTAACGTGTTCTACATTCTTTGTGTGGTAAGTTTTTGTTCATCTCTTTCGGTTTAGCAGCTATGCAAAATTCCGTTAAATTCATCCAGAATAAAGTAGTCTTCAGAGGCTCTTCCCAGAAAATTCAAGATATACAGTTTATTTCTGAGGCAAATATATTTAATATATTTTATTTGAATCAAAATCCTTACAGCCATTTTTGGGAAAATCAACATTTTCGAAAAAAGCTCCATGTAAAGGGTACCTACTTGCGAATGGGGGGATTTTCTTGAAAATCTTCGTGTTGCATTCTTGGAAGATACCAAACTTAAATACCAAGCTTGGTATTTAACGGTATTTTCCTTTTTGAGCTATGCTGTCCACAGACACACACACACTCACGGACTTTTTTCTAAAAATGTGTTGTTTCTTTTATTCTGGGGACCCAATTTTTATCGAATTTTTGGTTGCATTACAATACCTTCCCTTTACACTATGTACATAGTACGTGTAGGGAAAGTAAAAATATTCTAGGGGAGTATTTGGACGCCATGGCGCGTTGCCCTGGCGGAGACCTACAAAATTTGAGGTGATTTTCTTTCTTTTTCCATGAAGGAAAGTCATGGGGGTGATCGTGCCTGTCCATATGAGTTCTGGGCCAGGATGGTGTTGCCAGATGGCTTCTGTTTCTTAGGCTATTGGGGCGGTTTTGAATGGCTTCTGGCAGGTGACGTACATCCTGTATGCGTATGGTTAAACCACGTGTCTGTTGTCAGACCATTTCGTCAAGTTTTGTTTACTTGCAATATTTCTCACAGTAAAAATAATCGAAACGCATTAGCACCCAATAAATACTGTGACTGCGCCCTCCGTCTCTATACACTCCGAACGAGAATTTGCGACTTGCTTCGTAAGTCATACCTGATAATTGGCATCCATTGCTACTCGCGCATTAATGGATACCTGTGCCGGCAGCAAGCTGTATTTGTTACACCTGTGCAAGTGGACACGTGTTCTGTCTGAAGGTTCTTTGACGTCGAAGTCCGCATTGTTACACCGGAGTGAGTTTGCAAACACCTAGAGTGAACTGCACCTGCTACGGCTTCTGGAAGTTTTCTGTCACTGAACAACAGGTATAAAAATCAGATGTGTTGCACTCACGTGACTTTCCCTAACAGTTCTACAAACAAACTCCTTATAAAAGAGTATTCTTTCTACACTATGCTAATCGAGATAAATATTAGCAGAATGTGTTTTTACACAGTTCCTTATAACTAGAAGGGAACTAAAGAAATGCGCTACAACAAAGCGATAATCAAATGTTTTGAAAGCTATTACTATGCGATTGTCATTGAAATACCTTCTTTGGTTAGGCAGGAGTAGAACAAAATAAAATGGAGTTTTCCTGTCTGAAATCGTTAGAACCATTTTTGAGAAAAGCATAATTTTAAAAAAATGTCCATGCAAAGGGTAGTTATGGGTGGAGTACTTTCTTAAATGCTTTTTTTTTTTTTTTAGTAGGGTGTAGCCACCGTAACGAGCGTCGAAAAGAAACTATACGCAGAATTAGTTTTAAAATTTAAAATTTTCGGGCTAAATAGCCCGAAAATTTTAAATTTTAAAACTATGGACACCGGCCGTGAAAGCTTACGCATATATACGCAGAATTGTTACGAGAGATAGTTATTTGTGAGCATATTCTGATTGTAATCAGTTTGTGGAAGAAAGAAAGAGTTGCTGTTGGAGAAAAAAAGAGTTTAATAACAATACTCAGGCATTTATTGATAATTAACTATGTACATAAACCCGTGAGGTTTCAATGTTTCATTTATTATCCAATTATGTTAATGACTTATTAATTTTTACCTTCTCTACTAATGTACAATGTACATGATAAGTGAAGAAGGTGTTGCAAATCATCCAAAAAATTGGTACAATCTTCACAGAAAGTACACATTTTGAGGACACCTGAATAAAAATATTTTAAGAAAAAGGTACTGTGTGTATGTGTCTGTGATAGCATAACTTAAAGAAGTAAAAAGGCTAATACCAAACTTTGTATTCAAGTTTAGTGCCCTACAAGGATGCGACACGAAGATTTCCAGGAAAAACTCTCATCCTAAACTACTGTTTACATGAAACTTTTCGAAATGTTCAATGATGTTTATTAAACTGAAATATATGAAAGATATTTATGTGGAAATTGTAAGATATGTGTTAGATTTTTTAGAAATAGCCACCGAAACTCTCTTCATTCTGGATTACTGTTTTTGAGGCTTAACATACCTTAACCTTGTTGGTCATACGGACAAGATCTCTGATTATGTTTTTGGTACAATGCAAGCGTTTAATGGACTTACGAATAAAATTCGCTGAATTACTTAATTTACGCTAAATCATGTAGGTAGTCTTATTACAGCATTCTTTTTGGTAGTGTTTTGTAGCATATATTCAGAGAATGCTATAATATATAACATTGATCGATTTCAATTCATACGTAACAGAAAAATAAAAAAAATCTGATGTGTTCCCTTCATATGACTTTCTCCACATCTCTGTAACACATTATTGTTAAAAAGCTTATTCTTCTAGCTAATCCATGCTAATTGAGATAAACATAAGCAGAAGGTAAATATTGGAGTATACTAGGCTAAAACTATAATCAATTTTTTTAAAAGCTGGTTGCCGTGTAGATGAAACCCGTTTCTTTGCATTACCAGAAGTTGACAAATACGATATGTGAAAAGTTTAAATATTTTAAAACAAAAAAAAATAACAAGGGATATCTAAAATAGTCAACTTCACGAAAAAAAAATGTATAATGTCATAAATTGTGTGGTTCAACCAGATCTACATATTTTGTGTAGTAAGTTTTTCTCTATTTCTTACGGTTTACTAGTTATGCAAAATCCAGCAGAAATCGTCCCGAACAAAGAGGCCTTCAGAAGCTATTCCCAGAAAATTCAAGGTATACATTTTATTTGCTGTGTAAATATCTTTAATATAGGCATTTTAATTAAAATCGTTACAGCCATTTTTGAGAAAATCAAAATTTTCTAAAATGTTTCCGTGTAAAGGGTAGTTTAGGGTGAAACAATGTTTCTGATAACCTCTTGGAAGATACTAAACTTATATATCATGTTGGGCATTTTACCGACACATGGACACACATACATACAACTGGCCCTTTTTCTAAAAAAAATTTTTTTTTGTATACTGGGGACCCTAAAACGACTATTTCTGGTGAAATCTTTGCATCAATTTTTGGATGGAATGCAATACCTTCTCTATACACTATGTAGATAGTACGCGTAGAGAAAGTAATAATTTATTTTGTAAGTAATGGTAATACAGCTTAAAATATAACATTTTAATTCATTGCCCCTCATTGCTTCTTGATGACTATGTCAATCATATCAGCGCCTCTAGTGTGCCAGATTTTTTTTCCGTGGGTGTTTTTGTTAATTGCTGTCATTTTAAGCACATTTTAAAACCATCGGCCAAGGCCGGTTTGAACCCTTCACCTTCAGCGCATAACCAACTGAACCACCCACCGACATAACAATGGATGAAAGCAGAGAGTATGTTACGCAGGGATAGTTATTGAACATATTATGGTTTCAATAATCCCTGACATATGATTGGCAGCGTAAGCATCATCCTAAATGTAAAACTTTACGCCAGGAAAGTAACCTCAAATGAGTAGAAATAGGAACATGTGCAATGTTACCAGGGAGAGATAGAAAACTAGTTGGGGGAAGTTCCAAAAACATACGTGGGTAGCCGGAAAGCAGATACCGGTTTGCAAAATAGGCATAAAATATTCGTTTTCCAACAATATTTATTTGTAAGTGAAATATCATTACTCAACTTATTTTAACTTTCTCTAGCCCGCATGTACAATGTACCTAGTGAATAGAGAAGGTATTATATTCCACCCAAAAATTCGATGCCGAGATTTCACCCGAAATATATGTTTTGCGGTCCCCTGAATCCGAAAAAAATCATTTTTAGAAAAAAAGTCCTTGTGTGCCAGTGGACAGCATAGCTCAAAAACTAAAAGATTGCTAAATACTTTGGTATTTGGATATGGTATCTTCCAAGGGTGCGACACAAATATTTTCAAGAATATCTCCCGACCACAAACTGCCCTCTACATGGGAAAATTTTCGATTTTTTTCTGAAAAATGGCTCTAACGACTTTGATTAAAATGCCATAAATTAAAAATATGTACATTCCAAATAAAACATGTATCTTGAATTTTATGGGAATAGCTTCTGAAGGCCTCTTTATTCTGGATGAGTTTTGCCGAATTTTACATATCTTCTAACCGTAACAGATAGACAAAAACCTGATACACAAAAATGTAAATCTCGTCAAAATACACAGTTTATGTCCTTTACGTTTTTGTCGTGGAGATAACCGTTTCCGAGATATTCCTTTTTATTTGTTTCAATTGTAAAGTATTTATATTTTTTTCAATCAGGAAATGTCCACTTTTATTTTGTTCTAATCATGACCAAGTAAAGAAGTGATTTGCAATGACTGTCGCATAACGACAACTTTTAAAACATTTGGCTATCACTTTAGCATAGCGCATTCCTTTAGTTTCCTTTTACCTATAAGGAACTAAGTAATAAAGTAATAAAAAGTAATAAAGTAATAATAAGTAATAAAAACATTCTGATAATGTTTATCTCGATTAACAGCGTATTGAAAGAAAAATAATCTTTTGTAGGAAGTTTGTTTGTAGAGCAGCTAGGCTAAATTACGTGAGTGTAACACATCAGCTTTTTCAGACATCTGTAATATGGAGGAATAAACTTTGTTATGCCCTCTTCAAAGAAACTTTCCACCAGTGAAGACCGCAACAGGTGAACACCGCGTTTTGTGGAAACACATAAAAAATGTCCGTGCGTGAACCGTCTGTTTTCATGAATTTCCTCACTCCTGACCTACCAAACCATCAGTGATAGCAGAAGGCCGTCCTCTCCGTGGTTCGTCATAGACTCTGGATCGTCCACAATTGAATTGCCTAATCCACTTTTCTCACATTCCGTCATTACATTTTCACAGGTAATCTCTACAAGTTGACGTTGAATTTCAACTGGCTAAACATTTTTTACATTCCAAATCCGTATTACAGAACGCACTACAGAGACTGCAAGGTCAGAAATTGTCGTGAACATTTTAAACGACCATTAACAACTGTAAACACAAGACGATCGGGCAGTCATGACCTAAGTGGACAGACAATAAACCAGCGAGACCATTGCGCATGCATGGAACTTACTCTAATATTTAATAAGAACAGCATATACATAATTACAAAACTAGCTATTGACACACACTGATAGGTGACTTTATTCTCTCAAAAATATAGGCTCTGCAACTGAAGTGGAAAGCAGTTAATAACGTTTCCGGTCTCTTGTATATCATCACGGACTCTAGTACAACTGCGCAAGAGCGCGATTCTCTCTCTGTTTTCGCTGATATGATTTGCAAGAGGTGTGCAACGAAGGCTGTTCACCCGGCATTGGACGGTGTTTGGTTTCAACTGTCCCGTTGAATTCGGCAACTTCTTTATTGCACAAAGGCTTATATACATACGTGAAACACGACGCTGTTGGGACACTTGGTATATCAGTAAAATACAAAAGCGAGGTGACAATCATTGATTTGGATCTTTCCAGAGATTATACCCAACAAATGTCGTTCTTCGGCTGTAGAAGTAACATGTTAGCCTCTGGTTTCTAAAGTTGCGGTTTCAAACTCGGTAGAGGTCGATGGATTGTGAATGACACCGAACCAAGCTGTAGAAAATGCTGTAGATAATGACGCTCAGGACCTATGTGATACGAAAAAAACTCTGTGAAAACACAATTAAATGAGCTCAATTAACCATGATAGTTGGCTAAACTATGAAGCCATATTCTAAGTCGCCATTGGGATATGTCATCTCAAAATAATTTAAGATCCCTTTGTGGTTTACCGGGGAACATGCGGGTCAGTTGAGAGAACTAATGCTGTGCCGGCATGTAGCCAGGTAGCTCAGTAGTAGAGCAACTGGTTAAAGACTGGGAGATCCGTAGTTCAAATCCCATATATGGCATTGAATTTTTCAGTCACACTACCTATCCAACTCTTGACCTACACATGGCTTTGTGAAAAAGCAAATAAATTAACTGGAAAATATAGTTTTAAACACCAATATATGTAAATGCTCCTCAATCAGCAAGTATGAGGCAGTTATGCAGGAGCAAAGTCGCACGCCTGGCCCCACTACCAGAAGTAACAAAGTTAGCTTGGGAAGCTTCGCGTCGCTAAATTCACAGTCTTCACAGTTGTTACCCCATATTAGGCTCCTTTTCTTACGAAACGTCACTAAAAAACCTGTTATTTGCTTTTTCTTCCAACATATTTTATCATTATAGGCAGTAAATGAAAGGCAATTCTTGGAAAACTGTAATGTGTTCCATTCATATGACTTTCTCTAGCTGTTCCGCAGCAACCTTTTATTCAAAAGACTAATGTTTTATCTACATCATAGTAATATAGATAAACGTAATGATAATTAGTCTTAATGCTTGATTCCTTGCAACTAGAAGGGAAATAAGAAAATGCACACCCTAAACCGATAGTCAAGACCTTTTAAAGTCGGTTGCTATGTGAAACAATTGAAATTCCATTCTCTTTGCCAGGAGTAAACAAAAAAGAAACGAGAAGGAAGATGTCTTCCCGTTTGAGAAAAATTTAAGTACCTTAAAATTGAAATCAATAATCCGGAAATCTCGCAAACGGTTAACTCTACCAAAAATGAATATGCAATTAATTTTGTGTTTTAATGATATCTATATTTTTGTGTAGTAGGCTTTTTTCGATCTCTTACAGTTTGCAAGCTATACAGAAGTCATCCAATGAAGAGGTCTTCAGAGGCTATTTCCGGATAATTGAAGATATACATTTCGTTAGTCAAAAATTTCGAAAAATGTTCCATGTAAAAGGTAGTTGCGGTGGGAGGATTTTCTAGAAAATCTTTTCGCATCCTTGGAAGATACTTAACATTAATACTAAATTTGGTATTTAATCGACTTTTCGTTTTTCAGCTATTTTGCCACAGCACACACTGACATTTTTCTAAATGTTTTTGGAATCGGGGGCCTCAAAACATATATTTGCGGTGAAAACTCAGTATTGAATTTTTGGGTGCAATAAAGTACCTTCATTATACACTATACAATCATACTTGTAGAGAAAGTAATAAGCGGGGCACATAATACATTAGTGTTATGTGTACAGAACATTTAAGGGACATGCACAGGGAATGACATTCCGAAGTTCCACATTTTTGTATAGATTATTTTGAAAACTTCACTGTGATTGCATTGCTGTTAATTTAATACATAAAATATATATACACCAAATTGCATCCACATTAAGTAACTATTGCCTAGGCTATAAATAATTTTATAGAGTTTATGGCAAAAATATTAGGCATAATCAAAATATCCTGCAAGCCTCATCATTTGAGAAAATCTGTTGTAATGTTTCCAATTATGTGTTCCATTCACATGACTTTCTCTACATCTCTGCAACAAATTATTGTAAAAAGCTTATGCTTCTATTTACTTCATGCTAATTGAAAAAAAAAATAGTTGAAATAGTCATATTACTTGCTTCCTTGTTAAGTAGAAACGATATAAGGGAGAACCATAGATTAAAGTGATAATCTAAAGCTGGTTGCTATGTGACTGAAGTTCCTTTGTTTCAATGGGCAGGAGTTTACAAATTCCTGTAGGAGAAACAAGTTTTCAAAACTGAAACCAATAACAAGGAATATCTAAAAAAGAAAAGATCAACTCCACGAAAAATGTATATGACATAAATTGTGTGTTTTATCGTGATCTACATTTTCTGTGTAGTAAGTTTTTGTCTATCTCTTACGGTTTGCGTGTTGTACAAAATTCCGTGAAATTCATCCAGAATAAAGTAGTCTTCAAAGATATTCTCAGAAAATTCAAGATTTAACAGTGTTTTCGTTTTTGAGCTATGCTGTCCACACACACACGCACGCACACACATAGACACGCACACTCACACACGGACCTTTTTCCAAAAATGCTTTTTTTTGGATTCAGGGAGATCCAAAACATGTAATTCCGAATATTTGGGTAGAAAACAATTTCGTCTCTATACATTATATACATAGTACGTGTATAGAAAGTAAATAATGCCATCTAAAGGTATTTTAAATAAATGTGATGAGTACATTTTGGAGTAGTTATGACCCTATAAGAAACAGTAATCCTTAAAATTAGTCACATTTTCAACAAAAGTTACGTATTGGTATGAGAATGTTTTTCTTCCTGCAGACGCTTATGCATCTTCTAGGAAATTGTAATGGAATTCAAGCAACAACTGAGACGTGTGGAATATTTTGAAAATGTAGTTTTGAGAAAAACGCTGTTTTATAAAGCAATATGCTTGGAAACAGAGAATTGTAAGATCTTTAAATGGATGTAGAGCCAAAATCAAGGGGGAATGTAACTGTTGACTCTCTGTGAATGTCCAAAATGCCATCTCTTTGCTGTAAACACATTTTTAACTTTTGACTGGTTATGGTCAAAATTCACTCCTTGACCCTTAACGTTAGTGATCTGGAGGAAAAAGTGAAGAAATCATTTAGACAATAGAAGCAAGAATACGACCTGAATAAATAGTACCAAAGGATTATAGATAACTTTAAACAAAAATCAATCCATTTCCTTGACTTAAAATAATGTTAAATGACACATTTCACACTTAACAGAAAGTTCTTGTTGATTACTTCAGCTGTCGAGAGTTTTCTATTATAATAACTACAATATGATTGGAACAACAAGTACATGATACTAGTGGTTGGGGCAAAATGATTCGCATTTCACAAGGTCAAAATCGTCCAACTCATAATTTTGTCCTTTAGCCTGAAAGTTAGAACAGATTTTCTGATAACCAGAGCTATTATCTATTCACTCTTAGGTTGATCCCCGCTAAACCAAATCCGCGTGGTCAGGGCACCTCGGTACAACACAGTGTAATATCACGCTAACAATATAAATTGTAAAATGAATTTATTTTTAAATAATATAATATTCTATATAAATACCTAAGAGTTAAATTGACACCGAGTTGTGACGTTAAACAGAGCCACAAGTCCTAGTATCCTATTTGTATGAGTCACATGATTTCCACAATATTGTTCACACAGTAATGGTTGCTGCTCACAATCATGAAGGACACTCGCCGTGAATTTCCTCTTGCATCTTCGTCGAGTTACATAAAGCATTAGGCTGGTAAATATTTACCAGTGGTGAAAATAAAAACAATAATGTTGAATGTTTATTGTAACTTTTGTGAGAAATATCCACACTCCCGCAAAAAAGTGGTGAAATTAATATCTGAGTTCATCGGTGTTTCGGCTACAAGTATAAACATTGCTCGCACGGAAAAACCCTAAACGGGAAAAATGGTTACACCCAGGAAAAAAGAAACCGTGTGAGATACGCAGGAATGTGAATATTTTGTGAAGAATGCAATAGTTTTCGAAGTCTTTACAATTTATAATAATTATTTTAAATCTTTCAAATTTGAAGCACTTTATACAGTTATTTAAATATTTTTTGAGTTTCAAAACTTTCTATTCATTTCACATGATATTATTGGGGTAAACATAAATTATTGCTCATTATACTGCGTATGATGACCTTGTAATGATGTTTAATATTTACCATCCCCAAATGGACGGTCTTGGCTTTATGCTTTACTTTATCAAAAACATCACGCTGCGCAGTCCTATGAATTAAGCATTTTATAGCCTGACTTTTCTATACGTATTACCTATTATTTTAGACCAGTCTAAAGCTTGTTAATGGATACAAATCGTCAAATAATATGTTTGAAATAAAGGACTCTGTGGCTCGATCTCCGCAAATATCTTTGTTATCCAAAACGCTAAAAATTAATGGATTTCTGACCACGTAAACAAATAAAGGAAACCAGAGTTATACTCAACAAAACATTTTCCAATTAAGAAAGAAACGAAATTACTGGTAGCATTGCTGTATTGTGAGGAAGAGTGGCAATATTTAAGTGTCTAAATTAATGACCAATCTGAAATATTCATTTTAGAATTTGAGAGCGTCTCTTTTCACCTTAGATAACATAAAAATTAAAAACAAAACTGATATGTTCCATTCATATGTCTTTCTCTACATCTCTGTAACAAATTATTTTTAAAAATGTATTCTTCTAATCCATTCTAATTGAGATTATCGTTAGCAGAAATAGTCTTATTATTTGCTTGCTTGTGAGTATCGGGAATAAGAAAATACACTAGGCTAAACCGATAGTTAAATGTTTTAAAAGCCTGTTGCTATGTGATTTAGATTCGTTTCTTTGCATAGCTAGGAGTTAACTAATTGCCGAATGAGAAAACTTTTAAGTTAACTTTTAAAACTGAAACCAATAATATATCTCGAAAATACTCAACTCTACGCAAAAAGTGAATATGACAAATTGTCTTTGTTAACGACATCTACATGTTTGTGTATCTCTTACGTGTTACCAACTATGCAACGGTCATACAGAATTTCCTATTCCCAGAAAATTCAACATGAACATTTTATTTGTCATGTAAATATCTTTAATATACGATATTTTAATTAAAATCCTTAGGGCCATTTATGAGAAAATAAAAAGTTTCGAAGTGTTTAACATGTAAAGGGTAGTTTGGGATGCGAAATCGTGTTATCGTGTTCACAGACTCATGGACACACACACACACACATAGACTTTTTTTTCTAATTTTTACATTCTCTATACATTCTTTTTACATTCTCTTTTTATATTCTCATGATTTCACCGGAAATACTTGTTTTGGGTCTTCCTGGATCCAAAAGAAGTATTTTTAGTAAAAGGTGTCAGTGCATTTGGCTATGTGAGTGTGTCGGTGGACAGCATAGCTCAAAAACGAAAAGACTGTTAAATACCAAACTTGGTATATAAGTATGCTGCACAAAGATTTTGAAGAAAATTCCCCGACTTCTTTATTCTGGATGATTTTTATTGAATTTTGATTAAATGGTAAACCGTAAGAGAAGGATAAAAATTATTGCTCAAAAGATGAGATCTCGATAATATACACAATTTATGCCACATGCATTTTTTTTTCGTGGAGTTGGCCGTTTTCGACATATTCCTTGATATCGATTTCAGTTTTTTTATTTAAACTTTTCTAATACGGGAACTTGACAACTCCTGGCCTCACAAAAAACGAATTTAAATCCTATAGCAACCACATTTTAAAACATTTGATTATCGGTTTAGCCTAGTGAGTTCCTTTATTTCCCTTCTACTTACAAGGAATTAAATAATAAGACCATTCCTGCCAATGTTTTAGCATGAAATAGATGGAATTATAAGCTTATAAATAATAGTTCGTTACAGAGAAGCTGAGAAAGTCATGTGAATGGAACACATCAGATTTTTTTAATGACTCAGGAGACCTTAAAGCTATAATGTTTTCTATGAAATCTCGGTATCGAATTTTTAAGTGGAGTGCATATCTCTCTATGTACTAAGTGCTAGGTACAGAAAGCAAGAATATGCATCTTTCCTAACATATATTAAACTAGTAACCATAACCGTATAGAGTACCGACCTTTATGGCTCAGTCTGAAGATGTTCGCGCAACTTCTGCAGGTATCTGTAAACATTTTGCACATGCAGCCTTTCCCAAAACCGTCCTATCTGAGCAAGTACGCCGTATGCACCATTTATCATTTTCATTAGATAACACAACTGAGCCATATTGATTAGCTATTTCAACACATCGTTCCTTTGTCGTGCAGCTACATTACCTTAGTACCTTTAACGCTTGGAGGCTGTTCGTGTTACACACAACTTGAGGAAGTTTAACTATAATTTAAGGGAAAGGTTTCATATTTTACATGGATTCTTTAGAATTTTTATTTTTCTGCACGTAGCATTTACAGAGAAGATATTGTATTTAATCTAAAAGTTCAATACAGGTTTCATCGGAAATACATGTTTTGAGATCCCTTAAATAAAAAATGTAGTAGTATTTATTAACTAAGAAATGTTTCCGGGCTGTTTTGCCGTGGTCTGCTGGTGTTAGAAGTCCCAGACGTTTCGTCCAAAACTACGGTGTACATCTTCAGTGGCGTTGTCGAAGTTTTCGTGGAGAAGGTTCCGCAGCGCCACTGAAGATGTCCACCGTAGTTGTGGACGAAACGTCTGGGACTTCTAACACCAGCAGACCACGGCAAAACAGCCCGGAAACATTTCTTAGTTACACTGACTCCGGCCGTGAAAGCCTACGTTCTCTCAAGTATTTATTAAGTTTACTATAATACATTATTTGCGTTACACAGTCGTATGGGTCGGGTGACCGTACATGCTGTCTAAAAATATTTGCATTTAAAATATTACCTACATATCTATATATATCTTTACATTGGAAATGCACGCACGCCACGCACACGCGCGCGCGTGCTATGACAACAGAAGTACAGAGCAATAAAAGAAAGAACACTTTGATATAACACACACACACACACACACACACACACACACAGACAAACTTGCACGCTCAACTACACCTGCGTATTCACACAAATAGATTACTTAAACACCAAACAAGCCATTTTTAGAAAAAAAAAAAAAAAAAAAAAGGGTTCGCGTGTGTGTGTCTGTAGACAGTGCAGCTCAAAAGCAAAAAGACCGTTAAATACCAAACCTGTATTTATATTTTGTATTTTCTATTGATGCAACACAAAGATTTTCAAGAAAACTCCCACACCCCAAACTACCCTTTACATGGAAAAATTGTTGAAAACTTATTTTCTCAACAATGTCGCTGACTATTTTGATAAAAATACCGTATATTAAAGATATTTACAATATTAATAAAATGTACATTTTGAATCTTCTAGGAACAGACTCTGAATATCTCTTTATTCGGGATAACGGTTAAACCGTAAGATATAGCCATAAACTTACTGCCCAAAAATGTATAGCTCATTAAAACACATATCTTATATCATATATTTTTTGATGTAGAGTTGATCGTTTTTTAAATATTCTTTGTTATTGGTTTCTTTCAAACTACTTAACTTTCCCCAAACAGGACCATGCAAAGCGAACCGAACCTCAATTGTTTCACACAACAACCGGCTTTTAAAAGATTTGACTATCGCTTTAGCCTAAGGTACCTCCTTCTTTCCCTTCTTCTTATAAGGAAGCAAGTACTATGACTAATTCTGCTAATGTTTATCTCGATTAGCATGACGTAGATAAAAGAATAATCTTTTGCAAGAACAGTTTGCATATGGATAAGCTAGAGAAAGTTATGTGGATGAATCACATCAGATTTTTAGGAAAAGATCCAAGTGCGTGTGTGTGTGTGTGCGCGCGCCTGTGAGTAGCATAACTCAAAATCGAATAGTCGGTTAAATACCAAACTTGGTATTTAAATTCAGTATCTTCTAAGGATGTGACTCGAGGATTGTCAAGAAAATCCCCTCCACCCACAAATATTCTTTTTCCCCAAAACGGCTCAAACGATTTTGTTTAAATACCGTATATTAAAGCAATTTACATCACAAATAAAATGTAAATTTTTAATTTTCCAGCATATAGTCTCTGATGACCTCTTTATTTTGGCTGAGTTTTGCATTACGGTTAAACCATAAGAAATAGACAAAAAACGTACAACACAATATATGTAGGTCGCGTTAAAACACATGATTTATGCGATAATCGTTTTTCTTGATATTCCTTGTTATTGGTTTAAGTTTTAAGCCATCAACTTTTCTCAAACAGAACCATGGAAAGTGCACCGAACCTCAAATTGTTTCACGTAGCAACCAGCTTTTAAAAAATAACTATCGCTTTGGTCTAATATATTCCCTTATTTCCCTTCTGCTTACAAGGAAGCAAGTAATAAGACCAATTCTGCAAATGTTTATCTCGATTAGGATGATGTAGATAAAAGAATATTTTTTGTAAGAATAGTTTGTGCGTGGAACAGCTAGAGAATCTTATGTGAATGGATATATGTATAAGAGTTTTTGGTCACATTTCACAGAAGACTTACCTTAAAATGTATAACACTTGTACTGTTTGATTTCTATCGTATATACCTGTGTATGATTAAAATTTGAAGCGTGGATATTACAGTATTATGTTGATGTACATTTTTGCTTAACTCATCCCATTTGATTGAAAATTAAATTTAAAATAAAATGGTATCAATTAAAAGTTAAATTAATTGCCGAAGTACGCGGTACATTTCCTAATTCGGTCATTAGGATGCTTTTGCCACATATTCGGGAATGGTTTTACTCACATATACCAGTGCAGGGTCCGCATTATAAAACTGATGGAGAACTTTTAATTAAAACAATTTTATATATGCAGGTTGGAGAAAAATTAACGAACAGACTGGAATGAATTTCGTGTTTAATTGCAAAGTCTTTCTCGACCGCTGGCCTTTGCAGAACCACGGGCGGTCTCCCTTGCAGACCAAAAGGGAAACCATCTTTCTCAATAACGAAGTTCGTGGCTCTCTTTTTCTCGTTACCTCTCCCATTAGCAGCAGATTTCTATCCTACAGATTGCTCTGGGTTTCGAGTTTTATGTGCGGTTTCGCCCTTCTCTTATCCCGTATTATTTCCTCTAGGAATGCTCTTGCAATTTGGACACTCCAAAGAAGTAATCAAAATTAGCATGTGACAGGTATACTCGAAGAACAATGTAGAAAACGTAAAATGAATATTAGAGGCCATTTTGTTAACAGCAACCAGTTTCAGGATTGAAAATCCTATGACAAAAAGATTTTCATTTTACAGAAAATAGTTGAAAATCGCATGTGTTACATTCACATGACTTTGCCCACCAGTTCTTTACCAAACTATCTTTATAAAACCTCATCTACGTAATTCAAATTAATCATATATGACTTTATTATTTATTACCGCAAAGACATAAGAGATGAAGGGAGTTCAGTCATCAACCTTTCAAAATTATTATTATTACTATTATTATTATTATTCTTATTCTTCTTATTATTATTCGTAGTATTAAGAATGATATACCGAAGTTGTATTGCTGAAATCGAACTGAAAATGTATAAAAGTAAATATTATCTACATGTATACGCCCTATAAATTATGGTTACGTCTCTTTTCATTTCTTTAGTATTTAATTTTCAAACTTTAACTTCTGAGATTCCAAGCATAGACTTTATAAACACACACACCCCATGAACAGAGTAAATGTTGCCCTTTCTATTGGTGACACTATCAGTCTGCCATTCCTAAACAAAGAGAGTGCTGACGTTTAGCTGGAAACTTCTAATTCAACTGAATGTAACGTTTTGTTGTTTAAGTTTAAACTCATTTTCGCAGGTTTAATTTTTGTAATTTCCGATGCAATCATTTCATGAACTACTCAAAGTATTAAATTCAAATTTTAACTGTTTAAAGTAAACGTAATTATGTATTTCTGCTAATCTGGTATCAGTGGTTCACAGTTTAATCTAAATTATATAAAATATGTGAATTTGGATTTGGAATGGACTTTTGTGAAAATATTCATGAAATACACCTGGAAGATGCTGAATATAAATTTTGGTAATTTTTTACTTATCTATTCACACAGACGTGTGAATATTAACAATAAACGTTTTTTTTTTTAAATTAAGAGAGTGTCAAAATGTTATTTTATTAAAATTTTGGATCAAATACAATACTTGCGATAGGCAAGTAGCACAGAAAGTAAAATACATCCTTCACCACTTAAACTATGAAGAAAGATTTAACGTATCAAACCTAAAATTCATGAAACAAAACATTATAACCGCAAAGCAACAAACAAATTTAACTGCAAGGCTATCTTTGTATAGATGCAGCTAAAAATCTGATGCGTTCCTTTCTCCACATCTTTGTAACAAATTGTTGTTAAAAAGCTTACTCTCCTCTCTATTTCATGCTAATGGAGATAACAATTGGCAGAAATGGTGTTATTACCTTTCTTGTAAGAGAAGAGGCATACGAGAAATCACATCCTTTAATGACCGGTTACTATGTAATTGAAATACGTTTTTTGCATGGCCAGAAGTTGACAGAATCCGTACGAGAAAATTATTTTAAAACTGAAACAAACAACAAGGAATATCTGTGAGCGATCAACTCCACGAAAAATGCAGTTCAAATGCCGCTTTAACGACATATAAATGTTTGTGTAATACCTGGTCTACCTCTTATGGTTTGCTACTTACGCAAAAGTCATCCAGAATGGCCTTCAGAGGCTCTTCCCAGAAAATTCAAGATATGCGTTTTAGTTGTCATGTAAATATTTTTAATCAAAACCACCAGACCCAATTTTGAGAAATTCAAAAGTTTTGTAAAGGTAGTTTGGGTGGTGGATTTATCTCAAAATCTTCCTGTAGAATCATGGGAAAATACTAAACTTAATACTAAGTGTGATTTTTTACCGACTTCTCGTGTTTGAGTTATCGTGTTCACAGTCACACGGACACACACACACATACACTTGACTTTTTCTAACACTTTTTCTACAGGGAACCTAAAACAGGCATTTCCGTGATACCTTGGTATCTAATTTTTGGATGGAGTGCAACACCTTCTCTGCCAAAGTACTATATATTAATTAGAGGAAACTAAAATGGACGGGATATTCTAGGAATTTTAATAAAGTTCTATTTTCCTACATCTTTGATATGTCTGTCTCACATTCGGAAATCCTGAGTTCAAAAGCGTCTTAGTGTGGGTTATATAAAAGAAAGCGAAACCGAAGCAATCTATAATAAATCACTGCTAATTCTAATATCATATGGACAATTCTATTCATTCACCATATGAAATGACTATAGTCTTAAGATTGCCCTACTTCAGCGGATACATCTTCTCTTGCTGTTTGGGCAAATTAATATTTGTGCATAAACCAAGTCTCTAATCATGGCCCGGGTCTAGTAATATGGCAATGTCGCTGTCCGTGCTATCAGCTGAGCAACATTACAGGTGTTTCAGTACAAGATGTTTATTTGTGTATTTTTTTGCTAATATTTCCATTTTATGTTGTCTATAATAATATAAATATTGCACAAACATGTCAAACATATGTGCGGTGTCAGAGTGCGTAAAAGTAGAACATACTGGAAGCTGAAAGATATATAAATTGTTTTCGGTTAACAAATGAATCCGATGCACCGAATAAGTGAATTTACTCTGTTCCAAGGGTATACTGATCACCATTTAGCAGATCTGAGGTATCTATGCGTGAAACATTTTGAGAAAAGTTACAAGAGTTTGTTTGAAGCAGACATGGATGGAAATGCGCGTTTTCGTAAACGCGATCATCAAGTTGTTGCCGAATTTGCTTTCATATCCAACTTGTGCGTGAAAAGCTAAACGAAAAAATCCACTGCAGAAAAACTAAGAAATTTCCCATGGCGTTAAAGGCCTAAGGAAGTCTGAAAAGAAACTGGTACAGAAAGAAAAACTTGTATAGGATTTTCCTAACTTTGTAGATAATGTAGCCCTTAACCACCTAAAAAGAATGACTGGGCAGTATATAATAACGAATTGAGCAGTATAGTGTATAAACTAGACGTAACTAATTCTCCTAAAATAACTTCTAGCATTAGAGTGAGCAGGAACCGTAATGCAGAAGTGCACATAAATGGTGAATGTCTACCAAATTAGGTCTTAAAATTATATAGCTACTTACAAAGGCGTAAAAATGAGTTGCCTGAAGATTGGATTCAACTTTCATCCCTAATATGACATCTGCGATTGTTATGTCAAATATCAACAACAAAATCATCCTTATAATGCAAATTATAAGTTTGAAATTGTTTATAAATTATGAATTTAAGCTTTAAATATGTAATATGTTGCATCCATATTGCTTTCCCTAGCTGTTCAACAACCAAACTTTTTTTTCAAAGATTTTTCTTTTATCTACATCATGCTAATCGAGATAAACATCTTATTACTTGCTTCCTTGTAAGTATAAGGGAAACAAGGGAATACAGCAGCTAAAGCGACAGTCACATCTTTTAATAGCTGGTGGCTGTGTGAAACAATGCGGTTCGGTTCTCTTTGCATGATCCGTCTGAGAAAAGTTAATTAGTTTAAAATGGAAACTAATAACGATGGATATCACGAAAACGGTCAACTCTACAAGAAAAACGTAGGTGAAATAAAG
This sequence comes from Hymenopus coronatus, assembly GCA_030762935.1. Classification (NCBI taxonomy): domain Eukaryota; kingdom Metazoa; phylum Arthropoda; class Insecta; order Mantodea; family Hymenopodidae; genus Hymenopus; species Hymenopus coronatus. The sequence goes on along the minus strand of CM060897.1, from coordinate 127,725,569 downwards.
TTCGTGTTATAACGAAATCTACATTTTTGTGCATTATCTTTGTCTATATATTACGGTTTAACCGGTTCTGCAAACCCGGCCAGAATAAAGAGGCCTTCAGAGGCTATTCCCAGAAAAACCAAAATATACATTTTATTTGTGATGCTAATATGTTTACTGTGCGCTACTTTAATCAAAATGTTTAGAGCCATTTTCGTGAAAATAAAAATGTTCCAAAAATGTTCAATGTAAAGGAAGATGAGCATCAGGGAATTTTCTTGAAAATCTTCGTGTCGCATCCTTTGAAGACACTGAGCTTAAAGGCCAAATTTCGTATTTAACAGACTTTTCGTTTTTGAGCTATGCTGTCCTTAGACACACGCAGACAGACAGACAGACAAACAGAGACACACGGACATTTTTTTAAAATACACTTTCGGACTCAAGGAACCACAATATATATATTGCCGGTGAAGTCTCAAAATGGAATTTTTGGGTGGAATACAATACCTTCTCTATGCACTATGTACATTGTACATATGGGATAGAGAAATTAAAGATTAGTTCTTTATTTAATCACTTTGAACTATTTTTGAATTTAAATTATAACGAAAACAACGAGGCCCACCTGTTCATTTCAATTACACTATAATTGAAAATACAATATCCACTTGCAGAAACATTCTATTAAATTATAATTACTCAAGGGCAAAGAAACTATTTTCAGACAATTTGAAGATTAGAAAGAAAATGGAAGATTGTCGTGAATTCCTCTGTAAGCTGAAATTCCTATAAGTTTAGCCGTGTTTAATGACTGCATTCAAGCTGTTATTAACCTCCTCCAATACTAGACAAAACCGCCTTAAACGAAAGCGTTGTCAAAGTTCTCTTTAAAATACGAAACACATGTTGGAATTTTCAGGCATTTAACAGATGTGTAGCAGCACTGCAGGTTGCCAGGTAGTGAGAGCCAGAGCGTCTATAATAAAAGTAGTTTTGGGGGAAATTTCTTAGATAGGTTATACAATAGAGGGGGACATCTGGAGTACTGTTTCCTACAAAAATCTAATGCGGCAGGTAAACAGGACACAGAGACTGCGGAAGTCGCCAACAGTTGCAGCTTGAAGACCCGTCCTACTGTTGTAACTGCTTAGATGATACACCATCGACCAGCCTTCTAGTGTCCACGGGGAGCACGCTTTCCTTTGAGCAAGCATCCGCGCCATCTGCCTAGCATCGCCATACGCCACCTACAGCAACTCCTTAAAGATGGGAAGAAAACCTATTGAAAGAGAAATTATGTAAATTAACTCATAGTTCGTAGATGATAAAATCATCTTATCATTTCTCGCCCTCCGTGGTGTAATGGTTACCATGCTAACTTCATATGCCCAAGGTCGCGGATTCAAACAAGGCGGAGGACGATGACTTTTTTCAGGCGTAAAAATCCTTACCGTGGCTTCCTTCGAAGGGAAGTAAAGCTGTCGGTCCCGTGTCGTAGCTTTACAGCACGTAAAAGAACCTCAAGCCTAATAGAGAGACCTCTGAGCAAAATTAAGCGGTCTTTCACGCCCAGTACAGAAAGGGACGCTGAGAACCACATCGGTTAAAGAGCGTCCATAAATAAAACTCCATTTACGTTTTATCTTATCATTTCCCTATCGACCAGTCAAACTATGAATAACCCAAGACCAGAGTGGGCGTCGATGGGATTCGAACACGGACCTTCCGAATGCGACTCTCACATGCTATCGCGGAGTCATCTGGCGCGCTGGGAGAGTTTAAATACCACATGGTACAGTGGCAAGCATCTTAATTTATAGATCGTAAGAATTTCTGAAGTTCAACAAACCCTTTCTCTAATACATATGACCAACAGTTGTCAATGAATTAATTCACAATGATAAACGTGCAGATTGGGTGAGTATGCTGCTTTAATTAAACAAAAATCACGATTATAACAAGAGTTAGTTTATTTTACAATATATTCATTATTTTTCTTTAACTCATGTATGTTGCAGGTGACGCAGTTCTACGCTAGACCATTTTATACGTATTCAAAATAAAATACTTTGAAGCAAACAAAATAACGCGCTTTTAGAACAAATAACCATTGTAGTTATTTTATATAACAGTTCCACTAATATTTATTTTAAACGACTCCTAAATTATTCATTTATTTATTTACTTATTTTATTTGTATCAGAATATTTGTTTTAAACGATTACTCAATTATTTTGTCTGGTAGTCCATATCGGACAATGAATTAAATCGATAAAATGATACCCAAATTAGCCCGGAATCCATACAGCTAACAGTTACTTGACATTCGTCTTCTCAGGATAAGGGAAAATCTCAGAAAAAGCCTTATCCGGGTAACTCACCCTAATCCAGATTTGAACTCGGGACCTTTTGGATGAGAGGCAGACACGCTACTCCCATACTATACACGGAATTTATTTTCGATATCCTTTCACTCAAAAGTGCCAAAACTATTCTTAACGCTAGTGAGAAAAGATATCTTTACTATCTATTCGAAATACATAAAACTGGGATGTTTATTTCTCATCAGCAAATAATATCACGGTATAGAATAAAGAGCATTACATTTTATATCAAACGGCCAATAAATTCATACTGCTTGTAACATTCTTTACTGATACAACCTAGTAAATTAATTTTATCTCAAAAGTGGTTTCCAAAGCCGAGTCAACAAGATGTTCAAATGTGCGCGGTCACAGAATTTTTCGTTACTCTATTGTCTTTTCCAGTTAGCTTATTGAAGTAATCCATTAAGAGCAATCGACTGACTGCCAATAATGGATTAAGTGTTCTGATGGTAAACAATTACTCTTCCAGTAGAAAGTGGCTTCATGCTACATCTTGTATGGAGTTACAATCCCAAAAGATACCTTCAAATTTTCTTTGATTTTTGTTTTTACTTTCTCTAGGACGCATGTACAATTACATAGATTGAGAAGGTATTGTATTCCATCCACAAATTCTATATGGAAATTTTACCGGAAATAGAGGTTTGAGACCCCCTGAATAAAAAAGGGGGCATTTTGGAAACGAGACCGTGCTTGCGTGTGTGTGTGTGTCTGTGGGTAGCATAGTACAAAAACGAAAAGTTCCTTAAATGCCAAACTGGGTATTTAGGTTTAGTATCTTCCAAGGATGCAACACGAAGAACTTCAAGAAAATCCTCCACCTCTAACTACCCTTAAATTGTAATTTTCCCAAAAAATGGTTCTAAAAAGGATTAAAATGTCGTATTTTAACATACTTTCATGACAAATGAAATGTATATCTTGAATTTTCTGGAAAAAGCCTCTGAACACCTCTTCGTTTTGGATGACTTCTACAAAACTCGTAAACTGTAAAAGATAAAACTTACTATAAAAACACACAATTAAGACACCTAATTTATGTTATATACAGTTTCTCTAGAGTTAACCGTTTTCAAGTTATTCCTTGTTATTGGTTTAAATTTTAAACTACTTATTTGAAACTTTTCTCAAGCGGGAAGTGAACTTTCGTTTCATCTGTTTTCTTTTACTCACGGGAATGCAAAAAGCAACTGAATTTCAATTGTTCAGATAAGAATATCTCTTAAAAGTTTCCGCTACCGCTTTTGTATATCTTCCCTTATTTCCCGTCTAACTACAAGGAAGCAAGTAATAACACAATTTCCACCTATGTTTATCTCGATTGGTACGTCGTAAATAAAGGGTAAAGTTTGTTTGTGGAAGATATAGAGAAAATCATGTGAATGGAACGCATTAGATTTATTTGTTCTTCTTTTATTGTTACTAGTGTGACATCTAATAACTCTACTAGCCGCTAGGTCTATCTCAAGTACATTTAATACTTTATATATGCATTTTGAATATTTGCTATATTGTTATAAACCAAAGCTCTAGCATGTGTTTGTAAATTAGGGCTAAAGCTTTTGGAGAGAAAACACACACACACACACACACACACACACACACACACACACACACAAACACACACCTGCATTTCATGCAATCCCACTATCTTAAACGGGTTGTTACTATATTTAAAAGTGCGTAAAATGGGATCATTAGGGCTCGAGTGCCAATAATAGCAATGACGTAATACCGGGATTTCAAATGTTGGTGGCTCATGGAGAGAAAATTAAATAAGGTTTTAATATTCTTTTCTCTGAGCAACAGAGAGAATATTGTGACTAGACTTTACTGGCCCGTAAACGAGCACGAATGTTAGCTGTATGCTTTAGAAAGCTTATAGCTTATTGTTGCACGTGTTCTGTCGGCTTCCTCTAAGTAGTCGCACTCATTGTCAGAGGCCGTAGTGAAGAGCGGCGACAATATGTCAAATTTTGGAATGGAACACCTGGGCGCAATTAAGCTTGCGAGAATGTTCGCCTTTTTTGGAAACTTCTGTTGAGTCATCGACAGTTATAAAAGGAACAATTGCAAGCCAGGGAAGTCAGTTTTTTGGACTGGAGTTCACGCATACAACGAAACGTCAAAAAAAGTTTTGCAATATGTTGATACGTTGAATCGACAAGCACATTTATTGTGCAAGCAACGGAACAAAGACGGTTTTTGTTCTTTGTTTCTAAGATAAATAGTTATTTGTTTGAGCAATAAAATAAGGAGCTTATTGTTACAATAATGTCAGTAGTGGGATTAACACAAAGATGAAGATGATGAAAACCTTACTGAAGAAATACAGAACTTGGAGTCCAGCATGGAGAGAAAATAGATACGAAGATGGATTCCGCGATGGAAAAGATGAAGAGAATTAACAATGTAGTCTACCGCATCCACAGGCTTCCCTGTGGAAAGAGGCTGCTAGTTCATTTGGATCGTCGTACGATGATGCTGGCCGAGATAACAGCCCTGAGTAGTGAGGCGTAGTCACAATATTATATTTAGAAAAATATTTATATGCAATGTATAGACATTTTCACAAAATAAAATTCATCGCTCAGAAATATCGTTTTTTTAAGTGCTTTGTTTTTATTTTGTTTCTTTTATTTCACATTAATGTCATACAAAATTGCAATAAATAAATACAGTTCTGTTATACGAATATCACAAGAAGACAAATTCAAAACTTATTAGTGAAACATAATATGAGCAAAACAGCGTTATTAAAGATAAAATACGATAAGTGAAAGTGAAATATGTTTACATATCTGTAGTGATAATGGAATTTAACTCCTGATTTTCGTGCTGCTTCCCTCTTACCTCGCTCCGTCCTCCACTTTTGTGTTCACTAGACTCTCTTAAACTTTCTCAGCATTCTCATGGTGTAAATCTAAAATATGGATCATTATATCAATATACTCGTGTGGGTATATTCTAGTTGTACTCATTTCGTGGAGGCTTGTATGATAGAGAATGTTTTAAAATGTTTAAAGTGAATATTCTAGAATTTTATTTATGAGCAGATTAATATATGTAATATTTATGGTCAGGTTTACTTTTTTTATTTTATATAAATTAATTTTTATTGCTTTTTTAAATGTCCTCAGTATCGCAGCTGTATACTACTGTGTCAAGGAAGTTCCGGGAATTTGCCAATAAAACAAAAAATGAATTATTCATCCGATTTTATTTTATCGTACTCAAAGTAAGCCCCTTCTGAAATTATACATTTATGCCAACGAATAATCCAACCATCAAAACATTTTTTGTAGGCACTTTTAGGAATCGATGTCAATTGTCGCCGCGAATTTTCCTTTATGTCTTCTATCGACTGAAAACGGGTGACTCGAAGTGGTAACTTGAGTTTTGGAAAGAGAAAGAAATCAGCAAGCGCCAGATTAGGTGAATACGGTGGTTGTTTGATGAAATTTGTTGAGTTTTGGCCAGAAATTCGTTCACAATAATAGCCTTGTGTGTTATCGTGGTGCAGAATCCATGAGATGCCGTTCCACAAATCTGGCCTTTTTCGCCGTAATTGTTCTCTCAAACGCCGCATAACGCTCAGATAATAGTCTTTATTTGCCATCTGACCTTCTGGCAAGAGCTGTAAGTGAACGACACCGCGATAATCGAGAAAAAGAAAACAAAACTGTCAAGATGACCTTCAGTTTTGATCGAGTTTGACGTGCCTTTTAGGTTTCGGTTCAGCTGGAAGGCGCCATTCGGAAGCTTGTTGACGGGTTTGAGTGTCCAACACGTAAACCCACGTCTCATCACCAGTTACAATGCGTGTCATGAATGTGAGGTCGGAACTGACTCGTTCTAGCATATCTTCAACAATGCTTACGCGATTGAGTTTTTATAGAAAATTCAAGTCTTTCGGAATTAACCGAGCTGTAATGCGTGTCATGCCCAAACAATCGTTTAAAATGGTACGAATTGATTCGTGAGAGAGAAAGTTCAGCGGCAATCTCTCTCAGACCTAAATGACGATTTTCAGACACCATTTTCTTCACTTTAGCGATGTTCAGTTCAGTTGAAACCGTTAATGGCCGACCAGAGCCATGCAAATCTTCCACCACATCTTGACCACTTTTGAATGCACTATACCACTAATATGCCCGTGTTTTTGATAAAGTCGATTCACATTAAGCGCTCTGTAACATTTTCAGCAATTCGGCACACGAAATACCATTTGCAATGCAAAATTTGAGACAGATTCTTTGTTCAAAATTTGTATCCATTGTAAAATCGCAAATCAGCTTTGAGATGAACTAACAAAATTGCGTACTGTAAACAAACTAGATGACAGATGACTATCAAACTCCGCGTGGGTATTGAGGAAAGTTATACCAACTTAGCAACATCAATAATTTCGAATCCCCTTTTAAATAGGATTTTTAAATGATCAATTCCCGGTACTTTTTTGACAGAATGATAGCACACGAATACCAAACGACAATTTGATATTCACACTCTGAATTCTGTTGCAGATGCGCCCCCAAATAAGCTGTACAAATAAATTATTACTGTGTTTATATTTTCTCTACATAGTATGTAGGCAGAGAAGGTATTACATTCCATTCCAACAAAAAGTGCGATGTTGTGATTCACCGTTTATACACGTTTTAGGGTACCCTGAACAAATAACAAAAAAATCAATCTAAAAAAAAGGTCCGCTCGCGCGCTTGTGTGTGTGTCCGTGTGTCTGTGGACAGGATACTCAAAAACGAAACGTCGGTAAAATACCAAACCTGGCGTTTAATTTTATATATTCCAAGGATGCGACACGAACATTCTTAGTAAAATCGCCTCACCCCAAACTACCCTTTACATGGAACAAATTTCGAAAAGTTGCATTTTTTCAAAACTGCCTCTGGCAAGTTTTACTAAAATATATTACATATATTAACATGACAAATAAAATGTATATCTTGAATTTTTTTGGAAAATGCTTCTAGAGAGCTCTTCATTCTGGATGAATTTTGCATAACTGGTAAACCCTATAGGGTAGAGAAAACTTACTACACAAAAAATGAAATTTCGTTAAAACACACAATTTATGTCCATACATGTTTTTCGTGGAGTTCCAATCAGTTTCTTAAACGGGAATTTGGTAACTCCTGCTCATGCAAAGAAATGAAATTAATCACATAGCAATCAACTTTTAAAAGATTTGGCTATTGCTTTAGCCTAGTGTATTCCCTTATTTCCCCTACTTACAAGGAAGCAAGTAAAAAGACCATTTCTGAAAATGTTTATCTCGATTAGTAAAGCAAATAGAAAACTACGTTTTAACAATGTGGAGATGTAGAGAAAATCATGTGATTGGAACCCATCAGATGTCTCAACTGTATTTTTTATAAGACTTTGTATTGTTCGCATCAGCAGCGAACGTAGAATCTTCTACACCGATCTGAAATCGCAATCGCGGAGATTAGAATTCATAGTTCTTAGATATTTATAATAATAATAATAATAATAATAATAATTATAATAATAGTAATAATAATAGTAACACTTTTATTACTTATTTTGCCACTAATTTACTATTAGTAATTTTATTTACATTGATGCTGATGACTCCGATGAATAGTAATAGACTTTTTAACGTCCAACGCAATTTACAATTCCAACTCTACTCCTGAAGATCCAAACAGTATCTATATAACAAAATATTCTCTTTCAGCAAAATGATCTTGCTCTTTGGCTTCCGGCACATATAACTGCACTGGGAAACGAGAGGGCAGATGAAGCGGCCAACACCCATGTAGCCTACGACACCTCAAGACTCTGTGAAAAACAAAATGGAACGTTTATTTGGGTTGTATCGTTTTTTGCCGGTCCCCTTGGCCGCGTTAACCAAAGGCTTTGGTGCTTCGTAGTGCAGGGGATCGTGGGTTCGTTCGTTCCAGGTTCGTTCAAGGTGTGATTATCCGAAAGTGGAAACAAGGGTGGTCTACCCTGCCTCGTAACAAATTACACGAGGTAGACACTCTTGCTGATTTCAGCTACTCATACAAATCTTTTCACCGTAATGATCATACTGTGCTGACTGCGTATTGGACATAGGTCACTCACACATTCTGTCTCGTGAAAACCCACCAATGTGTAACAATTGCAATAATTGAGAGCCTACAGTGAAACATCCCACACGAACTGAACCTCTATAGTGAACAGCGATCCTTCCCGATAGCCCTGGACTAACTACAATTTCCAACAATGTTCTGAGCTTTTTACAACCAATCCAAATGAATAATTAAATTTAATCTTAAGTATTTGTTTCGATGTACATACTAGAAAAATGTTAAACTAAATACTAATCACTGTCATGTTTAAATGTAATTAATACACACCATTGGTACACAACGAGGCACAAAAATAAATCTTCGTTTACTTGTTTGATATTGCAGTATTGTTGCTTGTTACTCGTTTTTAGGCATGCTTACTATATAATTATTTACAGTTTACACTCTTAATGTATTCTAACTTAGTAACTCTAATGACAAGTCGTGACATAACTTGTACTTAAAGCACCTTTAAATAAATATATTGAAAAAAAAACAACAAAAAGTTATATAAAAAGTTATACAGTATATATATTCTTACCCATCTTGCTGTTTTTCATAACAAAATAAGATCGACATATTTAAATATTTCACTATAACATTTTCTGAACAATAATTAATACTACGCATATTTGACACCTTTGTGGTGCCAATTCAACCTTTTGTGCTCATTTTCTCTTTTTCATACATGTACAAAATAAATATTTAAAATACATTAAATATTTTATTTGGTGGTTGGCTTCTAATAATGTCTCAAAATCCAGGTTGAGAACCATATAATTAGTGTTTTAAGCTATTCAAAATCTAATTTGGACCTATCAAAATTGGGGATATAATGCTATTTTGGAAAGTAACAAGTGCCTCATAGCAGTAATATCTCTTATATCCGCATTGAATGAGAACATTTATTTACCAATTTAATCGTCAATTTATGTTAAAATATTTTTACAACATACTTACAAATCACAGGTTCAGGAATAATTCAGTTCATCCACTCACCTGAAATAAGAAAGAAGAAATATTAGTATACAGCTCTTGCGGTTAATAAATTACACAAAACTCTTCAACACTGGTTGAGATGGTTTTAATTCCAAAATAGAAGTTTTCTAAATATGTGACTTAAAAATGCCTTTACATTGAAAATATTTATCGTGAAATTTGATGTAATTTAAACTTGATAAAATTGTTTTAATTTATTATTGTGAACAATTATTATATATTGCACTCATTATGTTTAATTTTATTCAGAATGAAGAGACTTGAAGGTTCATTCCCAGAAAATTCAAAATACACCATCATATTATTTTTACGAAAATAACATAAAGCATGTGACATTTTAATTGAAAGGAATTTTAAAGAATTATTAGAAAATAAAAATAAATAAATATTGTCCATGTAAAGGATGATTAAGGCCAGGAGATAATCTTAAGTACTTTGTGCACAGATAAGCTGTAGAGAAAGCAAATCGCATCTCACTGGTCTAGGAGATAAGTACAGTTCGCATCTTTACCAAAAACGTGGAACAAGTCTCTCAATGTGTTTTAATGCTGTGGCATTGGAACGCAATGTAGTAGGGCAGGGTATGCACACCCCGAATCACTTAATCACAACCCGCAAAGTCGGTCTAGCACCACGAATTGGTAGATGAAGAATAAAGTACGTCACTAACTCTATTAGATAATAGTACTAATTTCTTTTGCATATAAATTAGATTACAGTAAAATAATACAAGCAACTCTGAGTTTTAATTACATTATTTTATATTTGCAATTATAACAAGGTACCTCAGCGATTGGAGAGACATCCGAAGGAATCGGCAAGTTACGAGGACAGTCCCAGAAATATCCGAACTAACAAAGAAATCACAAAAGTTTTGTGGAAAAACATCTTTATTTCTCTACATAGACTCCTTTCAGCTCTATACAATTTTCCCAGCGATGTTCATAGCTTCGATATCCTGTTTATAGCGAGAACTATCGAGGTCTGCAAAATAGCCATCAACTGCAGACTCCACCTCTTCATTGTTGGCAAATCTTCTACCACCAAGCTATTGCTTCGGGTTTGGAAACAGAAAATAATCAGACGGGGCTAAATCTGGCGAGAGTCAAATATTTTAATATCTGTCGCTAGGAGATTGTCATTGCATGGTGAGGAGTAAAACAAAAGAAACACGAGCGTCTTCCTGCCTAAGAAAAGTAAAAGTATTTTAAAACTAGAAAATAAAAGATGTTATGTAAGTGAAACAATAAAATAAATCCGCTGTGTTCCTTTCACATGACTTTCTCCGCATCTCTGTAACAAAGTATTGTTAAAAACTTATTCTTCTATTCTGGTTTTGATTTTCCTCAAAATCTTCGTTTCACATTCCTGGAAGATAATCAATTTAAATACCAATTTGGTATTTGGTTTTTAACCCCTTTCTATTTTTACTTTCTCTACATGTACTATATACATAGTGTAGATATAGAGAAGGTGTACTCCATCCAAAAATTCCATATCGAGATTTCACTGGAAATAAACGTTTTAGGGTCCCCTGTATCCAAAAAAAAATTTCAAAAAAAGGTCCGTGTGTGTGTGTGTGTCCATGTGTCTGTGAACACGATAACTCAAAAACGAAAAGTCGGTAAAATACCAAACTTGGTATTTAAGTTTAATATCTTCCAGGGATGCGACACGAAGATTTTGAGAGCAATCCCCCACCCCAAAGTACCCTTAACATGGACTTTTTTTTCAAAAATTTGGATTTTCTTAAAAAGGTCTGTAACGATTTTGATTAAAATATCGTATATTAAATATATTTATCTGACAAATAAAATGTATATCTTGAATTTTCTGGGAATAGCCTCTGAAGACTACTTTATTCTGGATGAATTTTACGGAAATTTGCATAACTCCTAAACAGTAAGAGATGGACAAAAACGTACCACACAAAAAATGTAGAACACGTTAATACACACAATTTAAGTTATATGTATTTTTTTTCGTGGAGTTGATCGTTTTTTTAGACATTCCTTGTTTTTGGTTTCAGCTTTGAAAGACATACTTTTCTCATATCTACAGGAATTTGTCATCTCCTGTCCATACAAACAAAGGAACTTCAGTCACATAGCAACCAGCTTTTGATTATCAGTTTAACGTATGGTACCCCCTTATTTTGCTTCTACTAACAAGTAAGCAAATAATAAGACTATTTCTGCTAATTTTTTCTCGATTAGATGAAGTAAATAGAATAATTTGCTGCAGAGATGTAGGGAAAGTCATGTGAATGGAACACATCAGATTTTTGTATTTACTCTCGTTTAATATTTTAACCACCGATATATGCAAGGAGCTAAATATTATTAGTTAATCATTACAATTTGTAAATAATGAGAGAGAAAGCCCACACCGGAGTATTTTATTTTCGGCCTACTTTCACTAAAACACCCAGTTTGCTCTTTTACATCAACGTGTCAATGGTTCCTTGTTAGTGTATGTATTAATTAAATTTTCAATAAAATTACTGATAAAATGGAAACAAAGATCCAGGTAAGGTTAAAAACTAAATTTGACTGTCAAATATCATGATATTCCATGTGCAAAATAATTAATATATCAAAAGTTTGAGGATTTAATATAGTTTCTGTACTATGTGCAGTAAAATAACAAACCACCTAGTTTACCAGAACTGACTGAAAAGAATTCAACTTACCACCTTTTTACTTTCTCTACACATACTATGTACATAGTGCTTAGAAGATATTGTATTACACCCAAAAATTCTATACCGGGTTTTGACTGAAATACATGTTTTGAAATCCCCTGAATCCAGAAACCAATTTAGAAAAATGTTCGTTTGTGTGTCTGTGTGTGAGTCTATGGACAGCATAGCTCAAAAACTAAAATACCGTTAAACACCAAACTTGCTATATAAGCTTGCAAGAATGCGAAACAAAGGTTTTCAAGAAATTCTTCCCAAACTACTCTTTACCATGGACATTTTTTTGAAAATGTTGCTTTTCTTATAAATGACTGTAACGATTTTAATAAAATACCGTATATATCACAACTAAGATATATCAAAATTTCAAAAATTTTCCATAAGGGTAATTTTTCACACACATTCACACACATACATACATACACAGACATACACACGGATATTTTACTAACACATACACATACGGACCTTTTTCTAGAAATGCTTTTTTTGGACTAAGGGGACAGCAAAAATATATTTCCAGTGAAATCTTGACATCGAATTTTTGGGTGGAATACAATACCTTCTGTATCCACTATGTACATGCGGGCAAATCTGATGTGTTCCATTTACATGAACTTATCTACATCTCTGTAACAAATTATTGTTAAAACGCTTATTCTTCTATGTGCCTCATGCTAATCGAAATATACATTAACAGAAATGGTCTTAGTATTGTTTCCTTGTAAGAGTGGGAAATAAGGGTATGTACTAAGCTAAAATGACAGCTAAATCATTTAAAAGCTTGTTGCCATGTGATTGAAATCGATTTCTTTTCATGGCCAGAAATTTCATATATGAGAAAAGTATTTTAAAGCTAAATCAAATAACAAGGAATATCCACAAAATGGTCAACTCCACGAAAAAATGTATGACATACAGTATGTCACCATAACTACATTTTTTGCGCAGTAAGTTATTGTTTATCTGTAACGGTTTACCAGTTACGCAAAATTCTGGAAAATTCATTCAAAATGAAGAGCTCTTTATAGGCTTTTCTATAAAATTCAAAAAATATATTTTATTTGAGACGTAAGTACTTTTAATATACGGTATTTTGATAATTTTAATGGTTCATAATAGCTATACTATGAATCCCTTGACTTAAAGTACTTACAAGAGTGTAAGTTGCCATTGGGGTTGAGATCAGCTTGTGGTTTTACCGGGAAACATGCGAGTCAATCCGGCATGTTGCCATGGTAGCTCAGTGGTAGAGCAACCGGCTAGAGACCGGGATATCCGTAGTTCAAACCGGCTATGGTGCAGAATTTTTCAGTCTGGCCCTACCTATACGGTATTTTAATCAAAATCATTAGAGCCATTTTAAAAAAATCAAAATTTTCGAAAACGTTTTCATGTAAAGGGTAGTTTAGGGTGGGGGAATTCTCCTGAAAATCTTCGTGTTGTAATCCTTTGAAGATACTAAACTTAAATACAAGTTTGGTATCTCACCATCATTTCGTTTTGTTTAGTTATCGTGCTCATGGACACTCGGACGCACGCAGAACTTTTTCTAAAAATGCCTATTTGAATGAATTTTTCCTGTGAAATCTTGGATGGCATAAAGTACAATCTCCACTTATGTTCTATGTACTGTGTAGAGAAAGTAAAAATATAAATATTACGACAATCAAGAAACATAGAGGAATACATTACATAAACTTTGTGGAGGCGATATTTCAATACAGTTAGTTATACTGTTTTCATTCAACGTTCGGCTGTTACGCAGAACTAATAAATTTTTAAATGATTCCTTTAATTGCCAGAATAGATGCAAAAGATGCGTTTATTTTACTGAAATATGCTGTTAAGGTTAGAGCCGCCTATATTCGCATCATCCAAACGGAAGAAATTATTATTATTATTATTATTATTATTATTATTATTATTATTATTATTATTATGTTTTTTTTTAACCGCTGGTCAGTAATTAAGCACAGGGTCCGTATCAATGTCACCAAATGTCATGCAGCTAAAAACAAGATCGTGTCATACAAGTGGAAAAGAATTATTAGGCATATTATTTTGTCTTTAGGTGTAAACTATTTAGCCATCAAGAGAGAGAAGGAAATTAATGCAGTGAGGAAGGCTATATGCTTAAATTGCAGTCTTTAAAGAACTTTATTATTGAGTGGTAAATTAGTTTTTGGCAAGGCTGTAATATAGTGCTGACGCTGGTGGGGAAAAGGGACGGAAAGGTTATGAAGAGTGCTGAACGTTGGGCATTCTAACTGGAACAACGAAAAAGAGTATGATTCAGGTCAGCGCTTTCCATTGGGTTAAAAGGACAAGCTGGGGCGTCGATTAGATAAGACGATGAAGATTTTAAGATTATCATCCATGACCAAGTCGCTTCCGGATCAATGTGGTGAGATGTCGGCGTGCTGCGGTGTAGCCGGAGAACAGGGAATCTTGAGAATTTCTTCCTGGATTGTGGCATAATATTTTCCTTTGATATTTTGGAAAGCATACAGGCATCATTCTAGCTACGGTGGACATTAATATTTAGAGTTGGTTGTAAGTCTGTGTATGGAAGTCTGGTGCCTTGGAATATACCCAGATGATGCCTCTGTCTAGCCAGGTATCGACGACCTCGTTATAATGTATACCTGCATGACTGTTAATCCAGAGTAAGTGAAGTTGCTGCCCTGCTTCAGTAGCTGAACGTACAAGGTGTTGCAGAATATCATGGAGGTGTTGATACATTTCTCTGCTCCATAAGGGTTGTTCCAATATTTGTAGCACACTCTTGGCGTCCGTTAATATAAGCAACTTCGCAAAGTGTCGACACAGCCCATGTTGCAAGGCTGCTTGGATGGCAAACACCTCAGCAGCTTTAGCCCTATTTAGCATTTATTTTTGAATGACAGTTTACATGTGACAGTATAATAAAATAGTGTATAAGGATACAAAAGTATTTTCAAGATTAACAGACTAAAAGCTTTCACAAATCAGACAATGGACTAAAATATTCAAACAGTTTAACCTTGACAAACATCTCTATGAAAAAGTCTCAGGTATATATACCGCATCTCAAATTATCATAAGCCGTAACACAATATTTATAACAATAAATCTAGATTAGCATATGCAAAACAAAAAAAAAAAAAAAAAAGGCACATGTATAATCATATCAGTTTAATATTTATTCTTAATTCCCATTTGCAACAGTATTCTCCTGTGCCACATCATCAGAGCTAGGAAGTTCGCACGGATGTCCTTATGCCGGTAAAACCGGCCAGGGTTGGAAATACCATGCGGCGCTACTTATGCGAGCAAAGGTCAACGTAGAGTGCAACCCATTACTGCAAAACAGCTATCACTACATAACATAGAACCACGTCGGTAGGAAGATATGTGTTCGAATAACATCTTTATTCTTCTCAAATATGAGCAAAATTAATGTGTTTTACAACCATAGTACATTTTCTAGCAATGCACTTTATCCATGTACTTCTTCAGATGCCGATGGCAGTTCTAGTAAACAAACTGTTAAATGTCTAGCAACATAAAAGCTCCATAGAAGCATATTAGTGATTGTAAATTTATGCAGAAAGTTACCCACAACTATCACACTATTACAGTCCAAAGGTAAGGAGCTGAACAGAATCCGTGCGGCATGTAGAAGAACTGTCAGGACGGATCTACTAATAGATGAACATTCTACCTGAAATAAAGATGAAAATTAAAAGGGTAAATGAAAAGAATGCATGGTCCAGTGTGATGTATCGCATACAAGCTGCACTTTTAGATCCCAACAAACTCTATTTGCTTGGTGATACTGATGTATCATTCTAAGTGAGACAAACTTTTGCGCATCACAGATCTTGTTTGTCGGAACGTAGAATGAGGTTTTGATTTGAAAGACTTCCGAAGTAAATATAGCTTAATAAAGATGAGTAAAGATTTAGTTTAATTCCTGCTTTCGTTTTTACCTGATAAGAGTCTGAAGGTATTTAATAAATTAATTTCATTATTTTGATATTATTTTACATTCGAACAGTAAATATTACAATTCGTGTTATAATTATTTGGGTACTTTTATAATGTATATATGTAAAGAAGGAAATCAGAGTCAGCCCTTATATACGCAACAATTTGAATGTTGTACATAATGATCTACTTTTACCAATGTCTCATAAGTAATTTTTGTTCTCTGGATACAGTACTCTTTACTTGACAACAGGTTTGTTTACCTCTCCCCTTGCGTTCTTATCAATGACTTGTTTTGATGCGGCGAGATAGTCGGTCGCAACCTATATGCGAAAGGCGAACGGTATTCCTAGCTCTGCACATCATACACTATGTATTCATTGTAGAGCACAGAGACTCCATTGTTCACACCTACTCCAACAGGAAGCTGGTCATTTCACACTCTCATTTGGATCTGGTTCTTTAATACCCAAACCTTTAACACTGTGTTTGTCCTTTGGTAAATTCTGTATGTAGTCAGCATGTGGGCGTTCATACATATTCCCGAGTGTAACTTCACACAGCAACAGAAATCCAATAGGATTATTTTTGGATGTGCAGTAATAATTGGCTGCTGGAGACAATATCTGCAAAATAGATATATTTACCAAACATATAACCTGTAACTAGAGCTCCTGGTGGTGCAATACGCTTTATTCTGTGTATATGTTGTTCTGGCGATGTTTAAGAGGAAGTCAGGGCGGTATAGAGTAGTGCGAAGGAATTCAACAGATAAAGCCGGAATACCGATATCACAAAAAGTTTAATTATTGGTGAAAACCTAAAACTAAGCCGCACTTCATAAATCTATGAATACCAGCTTTTGCAAGAAAAGACTAAGAGATGAAAGTACTAACTAATGTTTGCTTTACCTATACTATATGTACATTGGTAATATCTTCCTAATTGACAGTGATAATTCATACTTAAATGCATACATTTCTGCTTTCAACAATTACGGTCTTTAATATGGATCTAAGACTGAGATGCGCCAACCCAGATTCACCGGAAAAAATATGTACATAAAAAGTTACCGTATGAAAAAGGTTAAGTACTCGTATTTTAAAACTGAAATCAGTAACAAGGAATATCTCGCAAACGCCCAACTCCACGAAAATACATATAACATAAATTGTGTGTTTTATCGTGATCTAAATTGTTTGTGTTCTAAGTTTTTGTCTATCTCTTACTGTTTAGTAGTTATGCAAAATTAAATAAAAATCATCCAGAATAAAGAGCTGTTTACAGGTTTTTCCCAGAAAATTCAAGATATACATTTTCTTTGGCATGTAAATATCTTAAATACAAGATATTTTAATCAAAACTATTAGAGCCATTTTTGAGAAAATCAAAATTCTCAAAAAAAAATTCTCCATGTAAAGGGTAGTTTGGGGTGGGGATATTTTCTTGAAAATGTTCTTATCGCATACTTGGAAGATACTAAACTTAAATATCAAGTTTGGTATTTAACGGTCTTTTTGTTTTTGAGCTATGCTGTCCACAGAAACCCACACCCACACACACATACGCGCGCGTGCGCACCTTTTTTCTAAAAATGACTTTTTTAGATTCAGGGCTCCCAAAACATATATTTCCGGTTTTATCGTGATCTAAATTGTTTGTGTTCTAAGTTTTTGTCTATCTCTTACTGTTTAGTAGTTATGCAAAATTAAATAAAAATCATCCAGAATAAAGAGCTGTTTACAGGTTTTTCCCAGAAAATTCAAGATATACATTTTCTTTGGCATGTAAATATCTTAAATACAAGATATTTTAATCAAAACTATTAGAGCCATTTTTGAGAAAATCAAAATTCTCAAAAAAAAATTCTCCATGTAAAGGGTAGTTTGGGGTGGGGATATTTTCTTGAAAATGTTCTTATCGCATACTTGGAAGATACTAAACTTAAATATCAAGTTTGGTATTTAACGGTCTTTTTGTTTTTGAGCTATGCTGTCCACAGAAACCCACACCCACACACACATACGCGCGCGTGCGCACCTTTTTTCTAAAAATGACTTTTTTAGATTCAGGGCTCCCAAAACATGTATTTCCGGTTTTATCGTGATCTAAATTGT
The DNA here is from genome assembly GCA_030762935.1 of Hymenopus coronatus. Lineage (NCBI taxonomy): Eukaryota > Metazoa > Arthropoda > Insecta > Mantodea > Hymenopodidae > Hymenopus > Hymenopus coronatus. The sequence goes on along the minus strand of CM060897.1, from coordinate 127,707,310 downwards.
TTGTGTTCTAAGTTTTTGTCTATCTCTTACTGTTTAGTAGTTATGCAAAATTAAATAAAAATCATCCAGAATAAAGAGCTGTTTACAGGTTTTTCCCAGAAAATTCAAGATATACATTTTCTTTGGCATGTAAATATCTTAAATACAAGATATTTTAATCAAAACTATTAGAGCCATTTTTGAGAAAATCAAAATTCTCAAAAAAAAATTCTCCATGTAAAGGGTAGTTTGGGGTGGGGATATTTTCTTGAAAATGTTCTTATCGCATACTTGGAAGATACTAAACTTAAATATCAAGTTTGGTATTTAACGGTCTTTTTGTTTTTGAGCTATGCTGTCCACAGAAACCCACACCCACACACACATACGCGCGCGTGCGCACCTTTTTTCTAAAAATGACTTTTTTAGATTCAGGGCTCCCAAAACATGTATTTCCGGTGAAATCTCTATATCGAAATTTTGGGTGCAATACAATACCTTCTCTATACACTAAGTACATAGTACATGTAGAGAAAGTATAAAAGCATTTGTAGTAACAGGCCAGTGTGTATGAGTGTGTGTGTGTGTAAACAGCATAACTCAGAAACGAAAAATCCGTTAAATATGATACTTGGTATCATATCTGACGGACTAAATTAAGTTCAGCGTCTTCCAAGGATGCAACAAGAAGATTTTCAAGAAAATTCCCGTCTCCAACTGCCCAACATGGAACTTTTTTTTCGAAAAATTTGATTAAAAATACCGTATGTTTAAGATATTTTCATGCCAGAAGAAATACACATTTTGAATTTCCTGGGAATAGTCTCATAAGACCTCTTCCTTCAGGATGACATTTGCATAACTGGTAAACCATAAGAGATATTTAGATAAAAACTACCTACAATGTAGATCTCATTACGTATATAACATATTTTTGGTGGAGTTAACCATTTCCGAGGTATTCCTTGTTATTGGTTAAAATGCTCTAGTACTCATACTGGCACGTGAATCATTAGTTTTTGCGGTTGCTTTTTATTCCTGCCCATGCAAGTGAACCCAATTGCTGCCCATAGATGGACATTTTTCTAAAAATGCTTACTATGTATATCGTGTATAGAGAAGGTATTGTATTCACCCAAAATTCGATACCTAGAATTCAAGGAAATATGCATTCTGTCAAGAAAAGACCGGGAATTGAGCATTTAAAAATCCTGTTTGAAAAGGGGATTCGAAATTACTGTTGTCGCTAAGTTGGTACACGTTCTCTATACCCACACGGAGTTTGATCGTCATCTGTCATCTAGTTTGTTTACAGTACGCAATTTTGTTAGTTCATCTCTAAGGTGATTTGCGATTTTACGATGGATACAAATATTGAACAAAGAATCTGTCTCAAATTTTGCATTGCAAATGGTATTTCGTGTGCCGAATCGCTGAAAATGTTACAGAGGGCTTACGGTGAATCGACTTTATCAAAAACACGTGCATATGAGTGCATTCAAAAGTGGTCGAGCTGGTGGAATATTTGCCTCGTTCTGGTTGGCCATCAACGGTTTCAACTGAACTGAAGAAAATGGTGTCTCAAAATCGTTATTTAGGTATGAGAGGGATTGTCGCTGAACTTTCTGTGTCTCATAAATCGATTCGTACAATTTTAAACGATTGTTTGGGCATGACACGCGTTGCAGCTCGGTTAGTTTCGAAAGACTTGAATTTTCTACCAAAACTCAATCGCATAAGGATTGCTGAAGACATGCTAGAACGATCCAGTTCCGATCCCACATTCATGAAACGCATTGTAACAGGTGATGAGACGTGGGTTTACGAGTTTGACACTCAAACCAGTCAACAAGCTTCCGAATGGCACCTTCCAACTGAACCGAAACCTAAAAGGGCACGTCAAACTCGATCAAAACTGAAGGTCATGTTGACAGTTTTTTTCGTTTATCGCGGTTTCATGCCCTCAGAGTTCTTGCCGGAAGGTCAGATGGTAAATAAAGACTATTATCTGAGCGTTATGCGGCATTTGAGGGAACAAATACGACGAAAAAGGCCAGATTTGTGGAACGACATCTCATGGATTCTGCACCACGATAACGCACCAGCTCACAAGGCGAATTTCTGGCCAAAAACTCAACAAATTTCATCGAACAACCACCGTATTCACCTGATCTGGCTCTTGCTGATTTCTTTCTCTTTCCAAAACTCAAGTTACTACTTCGAGGCACCCGTTTTCAGACAATAGGAGACATAAAGGAAAATTCGCGGCGACAATTGACATCGATTCCTAAAAGTGCCTACAAATTAATGTTTTGATGATTGGATTATTCATTGGCATAAATGTATAATTTCAGAAGGGGCCTACTTTGAAGGCGATGAAATAAAATTAAATAAATAATTCATTTTTTGTGTTTTATTGGCAAAATCCCGGAACTTTCTTGACACAGTTATATGTTTTGAGGCCCCCTGAATTAAAAAAAAACATTTTTAGAAAAATATCAATGTGGGCAACATAGCTCAAAAACGAAACGTCCATTAAATTCCAAACTTGGTATTTATGTTTAGCATCTTCCAAGGATGCGACACGAAGATTTTCAAGAAAATCCCTTTAACCCCACTACCCTTTACATGGAAAAATTTTCGAAAATTTTGATGTTCTCAAAAATGGCTCTAACGATTTCGATTAAAATATCGTGTATTACAGATATTTACATTACAAATAAGATGTAGATGTTGAAGTTTCTGGGAACAGCTCTTGATGATATCTTTATTTTGGATGAATTTTGCGAAATTTTGCATAACTGGTGAACCGTAAGAGATAGACAAGAACTTACTAAAAATGTAGAGCTCGTTAAAACATACATTCTATATTACGCTTTTTTCATGGAGTTTATCGTTTTTGAGATTTCCTTGTAATTGTTTTCAGTTTTAAAATACTTATACTCTTCTCATACGGAAATTTGTCAACTTCTGGCATTACAAAGGAACTTCAGGTTTTAAAAGATTTGACTATCTCATTAACTTAGTGCACTCTGCTAATTTGTTGCTATCTTTTTCTCGATTAGCATGAACTAAATGGGAGAATAAGCTTTTAAACAATACTTTATTGCAGAGACGCAGAGAAAGTCATTTAAATAGAATACATCAGCTTTTTTATCCTATCTAAAACAGAGTATTTAGAGTGGTTTAAAGTTTCAAGCGACTTTTGAAAGACCAGTTCTGCTGATGTTTATGGATTTACATGAAATAGATGGAAGATTAAGTTTTTTAAGAATATTTTGCTGCAAAATAGGTAATGAAACTCATGTGAGTGTAACCCTTTAGATTTTTCTAAAGCAAATGGATTTCATACTTGGTTTCACACACATTTAAGGGATCAAATAGAAGCTACTAGAGTCCCCATTAGAGTGTATGAAATGAAAATAAAAGGAACAACATAAATAATCGTTGAGCATTTATATAATGCTTCGCAACACATACACCTAACCAGATATGACGTTTATGCTTCCTGAACGTAAAGTAAATGCATTGCCTTTCCAACCGTTGGATAAATATCCGGTTCTTTCCCATTGCCCCACTCCACCACAAACAGCATTACCGCAAGATTAAGCATCCACCTTCCAGCCCACTCCAAAAGCAGCGGAACACATTTGAAAGCTTCTTTCTCAAGTTAAAAATTCATAACGCTGCTGTTTTTGCCCTCCCCACATCGGCTTCTTCATTTTATCATTTTAAATATCCACCATCCACAAAATAATGAATGAAACAAGTCCTTCCTTAATGGAAGGTTTTAAGGAGAATATTAAAACGTCTTTTATGGGTTCGACATTACTTATCAGAATTTACTTCCCAAACCATTATAAAATTAGTGCCTGTAATGGTGGAAAACTAAACCGAGCAAAAGAAGCAGCGCCTGCAGCGAAAATTGAGTTTCCTATTAAATATTTGCTCGTGGATAATATAGATTAAATTAGTCTTACATACTTCAAACTCAGAGGTAGAGTATTTAAACGTTTACTTATGATCAGATGTTGAGTATAATAAGTATGAAACAAACAAAGTTGAATACTGTCATGTTTTGTTTTGTAATACTAGAGGTAAACATTTAAATTATTATTTATAATTTCTATTAAACAGGATAACAGTGATGTTTTTACTGGTTTCAAAAGTATAGCTTGCATGAGTATTTAAATAATAATCATTTACTGTCTATTTAGTAGATAGAGAAGGTATTTTATTCCACCAAAAAGTTCAATACCCATATTACACTAGAAGTGCATGCTTTGACGACCCCTACATAAGAAACTTTTTTTTTCTAAAAGTGTTCTGTGGTGTGCGCGCATTAGTGCCTGTAAGTAGCATAATACAAAAGCGAAAAGTTCCACAAGTACCAAACTAGGTATTTAAGTTTACTATCTTCCGATAATGAGACACAAGGATTTTCAGGAAAACTCCCCCATCCTAAACCACCCTTTACGTGATAAATTTTGAAAATATTTATTTCTAAAAAATAAAGTTCCATTGATTTTGATTAAAATACATTAAAATACATTCAAATAAAATGTACACATTGAGTTTTCCGGTAATCGGCTCTGAATTCCTCTACGTTCTGAATGACTTTTGCATAACTGGTAAGAAAGACACACATACAAACAATGTAGATCTGGTTTAAAACACAATTTGTGTCAAATACGTTGTTTTTGTACATTTAACAATTTTCCAGATATTCCCTGTTAATGGCTTCAGTTATAAAATACTTAAAACTTTTCCCATACAGGAAGTCTTCAACCTTTTCATATCTCTTTTGTTTTTTACTCCTGACCATGGAAAGAGAGCCAAATGTCCATTTCAATCGCATAGCGACAGTTCTTAAATGATTTGACTATCGCGTTAGCTTAGTACCCATATTCCCGTATGTATCTTCTGTTTACAAGGAAGCAAGTGATACGACCATTTCTAGTAATGTTTACCTCGATTAGCATTATGTATATAAAACAATGATATTTTTCAATAATTGTTTCCTGAATAGTTAGAGAAAGCCATGTACATGGAATACATAAGATTTTTTTCTCATTGGAACCCAAGTTTCACAGCCTACAATACTGTGGGAATTGCAGTAACTGTGTAGATTTATATCAACTGCTTTTATTATTCTGTTTACAAAAGTTCTCTAAGTGCTTCGGCAAACTGACTAAAATTATTTATATTAATATTCATATCCCTTTCCACATTAAAGCTGTCACATCCTAAATATAAAAATTAAAAATTTGTTCTAGAGCTCATTCCTCTAGAATAATTATTATTACACTTTTTCTTGTACAAGTCATAATCTTTGTTTTCCTTATTGATATCCTAAACTCGTATAAGTTACTCAAATGATTTACCAAATGCAAGGCTTTCTGAATATAATCTTCACTTTTGTGGATTACTATCAGTTTGTCTGCAAAGAAAATATTATTTATACTTGTTTTAATATAAACACTTAATATAAACCTATTTATTTAAAATGTCGTCCACCTGTAGGTTATAATAAGATACACTCCTATCTAAACCCAGTATTCGTCTTAATTATCCTTTTTCTTGAAACTTATTAAAATATCGAATATTTAAAACGTTTTCATAGCATTTAAAACATATTTCTTGAATTTTGTTGAGTTTAAGGGATAGATTAGATTATAAGCATTCTGTAGGTTCGTTTAGGCCAAAAAGCCACTGAACAGACATATACATGTATACATATGTTTATATACTATATACTATGAAAAAAATGTATAAAGCTCTAGTGCTAAAAGCATAGGTTACAAAAACAACAGAATACTTTTTTTTTTTTTGCATGCACATAAAAACAAAGAGTATCAAAATATAGTGTTAAAATGTATAAATAAATATATTTTCATTATATGTAAAACTAATATCATGTCAGATGATAGTTTTCAAATTATCGATATAATAGTTACTAGTAGTAATTATATAAACTAAAACATGATTATTGTATTATGTACTTTTCATGGTAGGAGTATGCTCCAGATATGTAACAGATTGTTTATTGAGGAGAATTACCCTACCTGTTGGGGAAAGGGCATTATTCATCCCATTTATAAAGGGAAGGGAACTATTGGAAATCCGGATAACTATAGGGGGTTATTCTTTGGCCAATTATGGAGAAAATTTATTGTAGAGTGTTATATAACCGAATAAAGGATTGGGAATCTTTATTTGGCAAACTTTCAAAATTTCAAATGGGTTTCAGAGAAGGACACAGTACCATAGATGCCGCTTTTATATTAGACACTTTAAGGACGAAGCAACTGTTAGTTAAGCGGGGAAAGCTTCATTGTGCTTTGTGGACTTTAAGAAGGCATTTGACTCTATCAATCGAAATGCATTATGGTACAAACTAGGCAGAAAGGGGTTATCAAGTAAAATGGTTAGAGCATTACAGGCAATGTATCAAAATGTCGAATTCTGTGTGAAGTACGACAGAAACAGAGTGTCCGAGAGCTGCCGAAGCTATAGGGGAGTGAGGCAGGGTTGTATTTTATCTCCCTTCCTATTTAATCTATTTATGGATGATATTACTGATACAATGATAGCAGAGAATATCCAAGCACCAGTAGTAGCGGATTTGCAGATCCCAACACTTTTATACGCAGACGATTTAGTATTGTGCTCTACGACAGTAAACGGATTGCAACAAGGACTGGACAAACTTAAGAACTATTGCGATGAATGGCTACTTACTGTTAATGTGAATAAGACTAAGGCAATGACTTTCAAAAAGGGTTGTGTTTATAGCAGGGAGGAGACTTGGACATATGCAGGACAGATACTGGACAATGTTAAATCTTTTGTGTACTTAGGACTCACATTTACAATGAACGGAAAATGGACAAAACACATTGACATTACGAAACACAAGGCAAGGGTGACAGCGGCGTAAGCTCTCCGGATACGCTGCAGAATTCCGAATATCTCCATAACCTTAATGGAAACTGTATACGGAGCGACAGTTAGATCCACGATGACATACGGAGGAGAAATATGGGAGTGGGAACAAACAGGGAATCTGGATCAAGTGAGGACCCAATTTTTGAAAGGAATTCTGGGTGTAGGGAGGGGTACGGCAACCTGCGGAATAATGAGGGAATTCGGGGCACATAGTGAAACGATAGAGTGCAAAATCAGAGCAGTTAAATATTGGATGAGAACCGTTCACGGAAACCAATCTCTAATTAGGGCAGTCTGCTACCGTGAACAGTTGCGAATGGAAGGTATTTTGACGTGGGCTACAACATTAAAGAAAGGGTTGGAAACCATTGGGATAAGAGACATTTGGATGGCGGGGCAGGAAAACAGGCGAAGTATTTGGAGAAAAATTAAGAAACGTCTCTGTGATATTGACAGACAGCAAATGATTGCGCAATGCACAGAGAAGGTGTCATTAGAAGTACAGTCTGGGCTGAAATCGGAGTGGGGTATGGAGCAATACATCAAAACAGGTACCAAACTCATTAGAGAGGGGCTCGCGTGCATTAGACTAGGAGCATGGAGGAGCACGAAAATTTCTGACGAGAATGGTACGAGAATTTGTCCTATTTGCGAGGAGGAAGAGTCGTGGAATCACATCTTGGCAAGATGTAGGGGTACGGAGGAATGGCGGGAAAAATATTTGCCGCGATTTTTTACCACTGCGAATGTAGGGATAGAAGCATGTTGGACGCTACTGGCAGGCACGGAAAACATGGACGGGCTAGGTAAATTTATACTTAAGGCAAGACAGCTGAGATCTGAGGAGGCTGCCAATAGAGAAGGGGGTGAATAAGATCAACTAAACAAAAGTGACTACAATGTTCTACATACATATATATTATGTCATACTTAGGTCACTGTTGTGCTAAGGATGTATATATTATGTGAATATATGTCTTTTAAGTGTAATTATCTATTATAAGAGGGTGCATTTATGAAGGTGTACTCTGTGCTGTAAATTTAAATTGCTATATTTGAATATCTTTGTATCTTTATTTTCAGATTCACTCTTAATTTTAATGTTGTTTAATATTGCTTTTGACTGTGTATTTCCTTTGTCTTTTTATTTTCGTGTTTACTCTTTTAATTCTTTGTTGTAGTTGTTGTTTTAATATCGCTTGTAATGTGTATTACAAAAGCACGTACGGTCTGTGGACCCGTGCGACTGTTGAAATTCTATGTATGATATTGCTATGTTAATAAATACACTTATTATTCATTCATTCATTCATTCATGTACTCTTCATAAATGTCAGCAAATTACAATACATATTTACAAATATGTTATAGAATTTCCAATGCAAAGATTTATAATTATGTACTAGAGTGTAAAATATCAAAACATCAGGCTTTATAGACATTGTGTCATTGCTAAATACTAAAACAATTCATTTGACACATTCGTGCAAGTCAAAGTATAAATCAGTTTAATTTTAATATAAAACACACATACTAATATTCACAAAATGCAATACATTGTAATATTTATAAATACAATGATTATTAACGGTATTGTCAGACAGATTTGTCACTTAAATATTCATCTACAGAGTAAAATGATTTATTGCAAAGGTACTCCTTAAGAGAGGCCTTAAAAGCCCTGAAATTCCCAACATTTTCTTTGAGATTACTGGGGAGAGCATTAAATATCTTGATTGTTTCATAATATACACCTTTCTGAAAGCAACGAAGATTGGCATTGGGACGATGAATCAATCCCTTTTGTCTAGTATTAATGTTATGAATTTCCATGTTTGTTATAAAACTATGTCGATTAACTGCATAGAATTTTAAAATGGATAATATATAAACACAAGGTAACGTGAGGATGCCCAATTTTTGAAATAGTTCTTTGCATGACTGTCTGCTATAAGCATTACAGATTATTCGTATAGCTTTCTTCTGTATCCGGAATATGCATTTACTATCTACTGAATTACCCCAGAATATTAATCCATACTCGATGATGGAGTTAAAGTAGGCAAAATAAACCAACCTAAGTGTATCGATTGAGTGAAATTTAACCAGTGCACGGAGAGCATAACATGCTGAGCTAAGTTTAGGTGTGATGTAGCTAATATGTGACTTCCAGTCCAAATGCTTATCTACCTGAAGGCCAAGAAATTTGACTTCATTTAGCTGTTCTAACAATGTATCATTAATTCCTATTTCTATGTGCGTTTGTGGTGAGCGAGTAATTATAAATTTAATTGTTTTTGTTTTTTCAAGGTTTACTGAGAGTTTGTTTGCTTTGAACCAATTTGATACACAATAGCTAATAACTACTGTCCAAACAATTTGGATCTCTTTAAAATATACAATTTGTTTTATAACACCATTTTGTTTTGTAAAATTTCAGAATATCCATTAGGATTGGTTAGAATTTTGGAAACTTAGGACATTGGGAACAGAAAGTCATGCGAATTGGTACATTAAAGTTTAAAAGTGTTCTCGCTATTGAGCTGTTTCTCGGAAACCACGAAAAGAAAAGTAATTCTGTTTCATCTTGTCCCTTTGTACCTATAACGAAACATGTAAAGCAGACATGGGAAGCTTGGGCCCCGAAGGACCGTAACAAACCCATCCCTCCAATACGCTTGTCCTTGTTTAGACGTTTATTCGTCACCAAGGAATGAAAACAAACTGTACACAGTGACGGTCAGTGTGATGTAGAACAGCGATATCACTATAGTTCAGTGCGGTGTCACGAATTTGCCGGATTCAGGTGCGGTGCACACAGAGTATAACTATGACGTGGTAGAGGAGGCGTGGTCTCTACAGCACGCTTCGAAACATGTTGCACTATCTAGCATTGCTCACTGCCTGGCCTCCTACACTTTCCGATATTTTTTATCCCTATGTTTCTGCTGATTTCCCATTTGTTTCCTTTTTTACATACAAATATACAGACATATACATATTTACAAACACTCATGCCCAAGGCGGGACTTGAAACCGTGATATCCTGCGCCACGAAGCACCAAAGCTAGGCATTCTAGTGAGCACGGCCATGCGCTCCGACAACTAGTAGGTAAACCAGTGAACACTGAAAGAGAGCACAGACTGAAAAATGTCGAAAATACGAAAGGGTAGGCGTTTGACCCTGAACAAATTTGTGGGCGTTTTAAAGATATTTTGAGTGATAGGAGGAGGTTATTTTCTTTTAACATAGTAAAGATGTATCTTGTAATTCACTGCAATGAATTGTGAGTGAGCCTGGTTTATTTATGTTCATTGTATTTTGAAAGGTATGCACATTAATATCCTGAATTTATTGTAACAAGCTTTATACTTTTATTTGTAAAAGTACAAGGCGCTTTATTTACTCGTCATTTTATGATATAATTATGATATAATTGCTTTCTTGTGTTTCGTTGTGTTACAATATCAATACATGTAATGAGCTACTTTTGGAACAGATTATACTTCAGCGAGTGCATGTTTACGCTACCAACTCTTCCCCACTACCCTCTCTTTATACCGCTAACTGTTCTTGTGTTCGTAACTATGTGCGTTTGGAACCTAAAACCGAGCTTAAATATCACTTCAGTAAAACACTATGTTTTACATAGCGAAAAGATCTTAAAAGATTTGACTATCGCTTTAGCTTAATGTATTCCCTTATTTACCTTCTACTTACAAGGAAGCAAGTAATAAGACCAACTCTGCTAATATTTATGTAGATTAACATGACGTCGATAACAGAATAATTTTTTGTAAGATAAATTTGTTTGTAAAACTGCTAGAGAAAGTTATGTGAATGGAACACGCCAGATATTTTAATCCTGTGTTTTATTGTGTAATTGGAACAAATTGCATTGAAAGGTAGTAATCCCTGTATATAACTTATCTCATCTTCATCTTGGTGTGTGTCATCGTAGTTGGATGCGTAAACAATTGGAAGAGCGACGGGACTGTAACAGGGAGCTTCAGAACGCGAGACATCATGATTCTTCTCGATATTCGAGACGTTTCTCCATACTTTGGCTTATAGAAACTTGCAGGAAGTTCTGTGACGTTATTTTCTAGATATAAAAGGAGGAAAGACTGCAGCGGATTGTGCTGTAAATTGTACTGAGTCGTGAGTGACTGGAGTGTTAGCACACAGTGGTGCGCAAGCCATGGATAGCGTGCAGCCGTAACTTCTAGTGTATTATTATAACAATTAATTTAAGACTTTATTTATAAACAATTTTGAATCATTAAAGACATTTGTTACGGTACCCTATAAAATAGAAAACAGGGCTTGGACCTCTATTGAACTAAGGCAACGGAGTTACAGGCGTTTTAGAGAGGATTTACAGGCCATGTGCAATGTTTGGTTCGACATGTACGTGCGAACAACTGTTTTCGAAATTAAACCATTGCAAATCTCATATGAACTCCAGAATAAACGATGACACAATGTCTCAATATTACGTCTTTCTATGAATAGTATACACCTTGGCGTATACAACTTAGTTTCACGAAAAAGGTGTCAGCGTTACTCGCCCTTCAACAGTACCCATTGTTAACCCAGAACTAATATGCCGGGGACAGGTGGACTTTCTCTACACGTACTCTGTAGAGAAGGTATTGTAATGCAACCAAAAATTCGATAATGATAATTTATTTCACCATTTGGCATACATACAATGCAATAGGTTTCGTCAGCAAGTCACTAAAATGCATCTATATTTAAATATTCTTGTATGCTGTAAAAATTAAGTTCCTTAATTCTGTTTTTTACACTAATTTTAAAAGAACTTGCATTTGCAATTTGTCTTATATTTAAAGGTAGTTTATTATAAAATTTCACTCCCAGATAGAGATGAGAGTTAACAGATTTCTGTAACCGAAATTTAGGAGGTACCATATTATTTCTACACCTTGTATAATGGTTATGTATATCAGAAAAAGTAACTCATCTTTCTTTTGGAGATGAATAAAATTCAAGCATGCAAATACATACAAAGATGCCACAGTTAAAATTCCAAATTCTTTAAAAATAGGTGCACAATGTTGGCGAGAATTACAATTTTGTATTATTCTGAGAGCTTTCTTCTGGAGCAAAAATACTTGATTGGCTTCCCCACTGCTACCCCAGAGCAAAATACCATAGTTTAAATAGCAATGAAATAAACTATAATAAACAGTCAATAAAGTGCTAATGGAAACACACATCCTAAGGCTTCTTAAGATAAATAAAACCTTTGACAGCTTTTTGCATATTTCCATTATATGGCATTTCCAGGAAAGCTTGTTGTCCAACCAAATTCCAAGAAGTTTAACCTTTTGCTGTATACTTTGTTTATCTTTTAAACTAAATAAGATAGTTTGAGTTTTATCTTTATTCATGTGCAAGCCATTTGCGTCAAACCAATCAGAAATTTGATCTAAAGTATTGGACCAATCAAAAGTATTTGCAGAAATAATATTTAGCACAGTGGTGTCATCTGCATAAGAGATCACTTTACCTGGAGCAGCAGCGGGCAAGTCATTAACAGCAACAATGAAAAGAAAAGGACCCAGAATAGATCGTGCGTGTGCGTGCCTGTCTGGTAGGCTCGTGGTGAGCCTGGGTGTTGTTGCTGTGTACCTACCCTGGCAAGGGTTTAACCACAGGAATGAGGTGATGGTTAAGGTTTTGTTTGAGGTTTCGAGTGTTGGTGTTAAGGAGGCAGCGCTGGTAGGCTCCTCGAGCGGTTGCATTTTCAGGAGCAGCATCCTTTCCTCTGCTCCGCTGGTGTTTATTTATTTTTTTAAATATGGTGGTGAATTTTGATAGACCTCTCACTATGGGAGGGGGGGAATGCTTTGTTCAGCTATTACGCTGTTGGCTGGTTTAAAGCCGTTGTTACCGGGGGTGCCCACAACCCATGCGGGGAACCCGGAACCGCCTTTTTCGGTGTTCAGATGTTAAGTACTCCCCCAGAGATCTGACAAGAGCGTTCTCATGTTCGCCCAATCTGGCGTAGAATTTTTGAGCCCGGCGCCTAATAACATCTTCCACATATGGGAGGGCCGAAGCTTCATGTAGTAACCTCAAAGGGAAACGTCAAAATACAGAATATATGGACCGGAGTCCTCTATTCTGCACCCGCCGTAACCAGAGAAGCCAAGAGTCTGCTGCCATACCCCACACTTCGCAGGCATAGAGCATCAGGGGCAGAATAAGATCCTTGAGGCACTCCGTTGTTACATCTCGAAAAGTAGACATTTGGTCATTAATTGAGACAGATTGCTTTCTATTGCTAAGGTATGATTGAATTAGGGACAGTTCTTTATTTTTTATTCCATAATATTCTAATTTTTTTAGCAGCAGATCGTGGGGTAAACTGTCAAAAGCTTTACTAAGGTCACATAAACACGCTGCTACATTCTGCTTGTTTTCAAAAGAAAAAAGTACTTCATTTATTAGGGATTCAATACCCAAAATAGTAGATCTGTTGGGTCTAAAACCATATTGCTCATCACATAATATGCTGTTAGTTACCGAGATTTCACCCTAAATACACGTTTTGGGTCCCCCTGAATCCAAAAAAAAAACATTTCTGGAAAAAGGTCCGTATGTGTGTGTTTGCGTGCGTGTGTCTGTGTGTTTGTGTGTCTGTGGACAGCATAACTCAAAAACTAAAATACCTATAAATACCAAATTTGGTATTTAAGTCTGGTATCTTGCAAGGATGCGACACGAAGATTTTCAAGAAAATCCCTCCTCAACCCCACTATCCTATACATGGAACATTTTTCGAAAATTTGGATTTTCTACAAAATGGCTCTAACGATTTTTACTAAAATACCGTATATTAAAGAGATTTACTTGACAAATATTATGTATATCTTGAATTTTTAGGGACAGCCTCTGAAAATTACTTTATTCTGGATGAATTTTACGAAATTTTGCATAACTGCTACAAAAAAAACTTAAACAAAAGTGTGGAGCACATTAAAACACACAATTTATGTTATATAACTTTTTTTTCGTGGTGTTGGTCGTTTTTGAGACATTCATTGCTTTTTGTTTCAGCTTTAAAAACTTATACTTTTCTCATACAGGAATTTTCAACTCGTGTCCATACAAACAAAGGAGCTTCAGTCACAGAGCAACCAGCTTTTGACTATCACGTTAACCTATGGTACTCCCTTATTTCTCTTCTACTTACAAGAAAGCAAGTAATAAGATTATTTTTGCCAATTTGTTCTCATTAGTATGAAGAAAATAGAAGCATTAGCTTTTTAACAATAATTTGTTGCGGAGATGAAGAGAACGTCATGTGAGTGGAACACATCAGATTTTTCACTATGTGAACATGTGCTCTTCCGCAGTTGACGCTGCGGCTTTCAGTACCTTTCAGGCAGCATATTTTGAATTGTTGAGTATCGATGCTGTGTTACAGGAGTGCGTTTACATTGTTAATAATCGTTTTTCTTCTCAATGGGCTCACCACATCGATAACATATAACATTGTGACAAGTTTGTAAAATTCTGATTTGTTACCATTCATATGACTTTCTGTATAAACTATTACTACAAAATAAGATCCCTTTCATCGTGGTAATCGAGATAAAGTTAGCAGAAAAGGTTGTATTAGCTCCTTCTAAGTATAAGGGAAATAAGGCCATACACTAGGCTAAAGCGATAGTCAAATCTTTTAAAGGACTGGTTGCTATGTGAAAAAATTGAAATTCGGATTTCCTTTGCATGGCTAGGAGGAACATAGAAGGGAGATGAAACGAAAGATAACCTCTTGTTTGAGAAAAGTTTAAGTAGCCTAAAAATGGAACCAATAAAAAGAACCATTTCGGAAATTGTTAACTCTAAAAAAAACGTATACCACATAAATTCTGTATTTCAACAAGATCTACATTTTTATGAAGTAAGTTGTTGTCTACCTCTTACGGTTTATCAGTTATACAAAAATTCATCCAGAATGGAGATTTAGAATGGGTTTTCTTCCCATAAAATTCAAGATATACATTTCGTTTGTCATAAAGAATTTATATACGCTATTTTAATTAAAATTTTGACCCATTTTTGACAAAAACAAGCTTTTCAAAAAAGTTTACATTTAAAGTGAGGTTGTTGGTGGCGAGATTTTCTTGAAAATCTTCGTTTAGCATCCTTTGAAGCTACAAAACTTAAATACCAATTCGGTGTTTTCGTTTTAGAGCTACGTTATCCACAGGAAGACAAACACTGATCTTTTACTAAAAATGCTTTTTTTGCTTTTTGGATTCATGGGTACCAAAACCTGTATTTCCCGTGAAATCACGATATCGAATTATTGGTGGTATACAATGCCTTCTCTATACACTATATATGCAGTACGACTAAAGAAAATAAAAAATAGGGACATTACCACTGAAATTTGGTTTTCTTCCATCGAGGTTTCCATGAACCAAGGAAAAAGGACCTGAGATAGGTTGGTATGATGAAAATATTTAAAAAAATAATCCAAAATAATTTTTGCCATTAAAGCCAGGAAAGCTAGTCCTTCATTGTTTTGATTTGAGGGAAATTGAATATTGGTGTTGGGTACATCAATTTCAACCCCAATTTCTAGTGTCTTCTATACACTACACCGCTTCGGTGAACAATGAATCAAAGAAACCTGAGAAATGCCCAATAGGAGAAATAATGCACTTGATAAAAATGCACGTTTATGCGAGTAATAGGCAAGTGGTCTCTATACAACGATGAACATTCTGATGATAAATGTATGTCTGATATATTCATCATTAAGAGAAACCCTTCAAAAATCACGCTTTAGTTTCACTAAATCCCTGACATGGCTGTTTGTATAACCACATCTCCAGAGGAGTACGAATATTTCACATCGCCCACGAGAGTTAAGGAATAGCATTGCCAGGATACTCAAATGTGAATTTTCCAAGTCATTAGGAGTTAAAACAAATCGGGTTAGATGCGTAAAGTGTCGTTGAACAAAAACCAGGAATACAAATGTATGTTGTGTAACTTGCAATACCCAAATATATAGTGACTGCGAAAGAGGTATATTGAGAATTGCTTGTAAACATCCACTACAGTTTTGTCTAGTTTTAATAGCCTTTCATTTTAACTCTTTTAATAGTAGTTTTATTTTAAAAGTTTATATTTCAAACCTTTTTCCTCACTGTAAATGATGTTCAACGTGACGATTAAATATAATTGATTCTTAAAATAGTTACCTTTAAAAAATTGTTACATCACATATATGGTAAAAAGATTTTACGTATATGCATGCAGAAAGTGAGAGTACAATTTTTGCCGGATTAATGTTTAAATATTATTGGATATTAAATTTACGTAACTTATTCCTCATACTTCATTAATGTCCAGAAAGGAATTGGGTCCACTTGATCCGACCATACCAATTGTGCTATAAAAATGCATCATACAGGTTGAGGGTTAAATCTGATTTATGCACCACTAAGTAGTTTGCAGTATGAAATTGTGTGTTGCCTCTGATATACGAGACGAGTGAAATAGCATTTTCTAGTGCAAGGATTTGGACGAAGAATAAAGGCACACCACCCCTCCTGAAGCAGCTCCCCATTCCTGATGTAAAGGATAAAACGAAAGAGAAAAAATAAACTTTCGCAAGAATTATGTATAAAAGTTGTATAAACATAAAGGCTAGTGAATCGGGAAAGTAATAGAAATTTAATACGCATGCTTTTTTAATTTAAATTTGCTTTATAAAGCATTAGTTCCTCTGATGTTATATCATTTTAAAATGTTTTATTAGTTCTTGTTGTAAAATCGTGCAATCAATGTAATGTGTTCTATTTCAGCTCACTAATGTTGGGAAGAAGAGTACGGTTTGAGGAACAAAACAAAATAAATTAGTTAATTAATTAAAGCTAGTTTGCGGTTAGCACACCGTCGCTTGTTACTCCAACTTTGACCAGAGTATATCTATCTCAACACCGGGCACACATCAGCTTTCCTTTTTATTTGCTGTAGAGTCAACAACCTTTATATATTTGCTTATTTATTTTCCTGTGCTTCGTGAACTTAGTTTGACGTGATCTCACATAGCACAAACGCCTTCAATAGCTTTTGTTCTCCTTGTTCTAGATCACGTGATATTGCCTAACACTTTGCAATTCCACGATCGTATGACAAGCACGGCGATGTAGAATCTGATAAACGTTTATTTACGGCAGAAACAAGCCACTTGTCATGTTGTGCTATTAATTCACCATTCTCCCCCCCTTTCTTATCCGTTCTCTCCCATATCCTATCTTCCGGAATGATCAACGTACCTTAAAAACCCATAGCGAAAAGAACAGTTCGTTAAGAGAGACAAATGCGAGCATTGCATGGTGACGTTTTGACCTATTATAAAACATTGTTTCAAGTACTTCTGTAAAACGAGAAAACTATGGATTTTTACAACTTATCTTAACATCCGAAAGGTCTTGAGTTTGAATCTCGCTTAGCGTGAGTTACTCGGATAAGGTTTTTTCAGGGTTTTCCCATATCCTGAGAAGAGAATGTCGAGTAATTTAAAGCTCCACGGACCCCGAGATCATTTGAGCATCATTTCACCAATTTCATTCATCGTCCGACATGACCTACCAGGTTAAAGGACGTTAAGCTACAAAAAAAAAAAAAAAAAAAAAAAAAAAAAAAAAAAAAAAAAAAACTTATCTTAATATACATAAAACATATTTGCTTTCCATTGTAATGCCTTATTATTTTACCTTCTTTCGCATTAAAAATTGGCGTAAGCCGTTTTCACAGCCAAATTGGCGTAGCAAAAAGAAAAAAAAAATCTGATATCTTTCAAAAGGCTATTTTTTATATGTATTACCTGTCTGAAGAACGAGTTCAGACGGCCAAGAGTGGAAGTTTACGTAAACACAAACAAATAAGCGCCATTACGTCATCACTCCCGGTGGATACGCTATACAGCTCGGCAATAGTGGAATGTAACATTTCAGTCTTTTTATAGTGGGCGGTTCGAATCAAGTACAATTGCAAACACCGCCGCGCGTAGTCATACGCTCACAAAGTAGAAAATTAATAATCATTAGTGATAAAGAAAGCAGCAAGTTTAACCTGTTTTGGATCGTTTAGTTCATTCCTGTTTACGTAGACTGTGCTGATGTTTTGATGGTCAGACTTTATTGCACTATATTCCACTTCTTCGACCACTCTAAACCGTGCCATGCTACACCAGCGATCTTCCCAAATAATTCTTTCGTCAGACAGATAATAAATCACGCTAATCAGGAAAGCATAAGGCAGGAACGATATTATTACTTGTTTCCTTGTACATAAGTAGAAGGTAAATAAGCGAGTACATTAGACTAAAGCGATAATAAAAAAAAATTAAAACTCGGTCGCTATGTGAAACAATTGAGGTTCGGTTCGCTTTGCATGGCAAAGAGTTAATCACTTCCGGTTCGAGAAAAACAAGAAGTTTAAAATTGAAACCAATAACAAGGAATATCTCAGAAACGGTCGACCTTACATTAAAAGTATATAACAAATTATGTATTATTTACCTTTTTTGTGAAGTTAGATTTTGCTATCCCTTATGTTTTACTAATTATACAAAATTCAGAAAATTCATCCGAATGAACAGGGCTTCAGAAGTTATTCCCAGAGAATTCAACTATAACTTTTATTTGTGATGTAAATATCTATAATGTACGGTATTTTAATCAAAATCGTTAAGAACCATTTTTGAGAAAAGCAAAAACTTCAAAACATTGTTCCATGTAAAGGTTAGTTTCGGGTAGAGGAATTTTCTTCAAAATCTTCGTCGTATCCCTGAAAAATATTAAACTTGTATACCAGGTTTTGTATTTAACTGTCTTTTAGTTTTTGAGATACGATGTCCGCATTCACACACACGCACATATATATACACACTCTAGTATTATATTGCACCAAAAAATTCGATACCGAGATTTCACTGAACATGTTTGTTTTGGAACCCCCTAAATAAAAAAAAAGGCATTTTTAGAAAAATGTCCGTATGTGTGTGTGACTGTGGGTAGTATAGCTCAAAAACGAAAATACCTTTAAGTTCCAAACTTGGTATTAAAGTTTGGTATCTTCCAAGGATACTACATGAAGATTTGCCAGAAAATCCCCCCCACCACCAACTACCTTTTACATGGAAGATTTTTCGAAAATTTTGATTTGATCAAAAATGGCTCTAACCATTTTCATTAAAATCTCTTATATTTAAGATATTTACATGTTAAACGTACATCTTCAATATTCTTGGAATAGCCCATGAAGATATGTTTATTCTGGATGAATTTTGCGCAATTTTGTATTACTGGTAAACCTTAAGAGACAGACAAAAGCTTACCACATAAAAAATGTAGAGCTCGTTAAAACACACAATTTATATTATACTCGTCTTTTCGTGGAGTTGACCACTTTTGAGATATTCCTTGTTATTAGTTTCAGTTTTAAAATACTTTTCTCAGATGGAAATTTGTCAACTCCTGTCCATCCAAACAAAGGTACTTGAATCACATAGCAACCAGTTTTTAAAAGATTTTACTATCGACTTAGCCTGTGGTACGCTCTTATTTCCCTCTTACTTACAAGGAAGCAAACAATGAGACCCTTTCTGCTAATTTTATCTCGATTAGCATGAGGTAGATAGAAGAATAGGTTTGTTAGAGAGAAGTAGAGAAAGATGTGTAAGTGGAACCCATCAGTTTTTTTATTTATTTATTTATTTTGGACCATACCATACCATCGGTTTCTAATTTTTGGTTTGAGTGATACATTTTCTCTACTTACGTACGATGTAGTATGTAGAGAAAGTAAACGTGTATTTTTTCACGTATATGTAGGTAATAAGCATGCTTTTCCGGGGAAATATCGGTATCGAATTTTTAGGCTGAATGTAATACCTT
Organism: Hymenopus coronatus; assembly: GCA_030762935.1. Taxonomy (NCBI): domain Eukaryota; kingdom Metazoa; phylum Arthropoda; class Insecta; order Mantodea; family Hymenopodidae; genus Hymenopus; species Hymenopus coronatus. The sequence goes on along the minus strand of CM060897.1, from coordinate 127,687,426 downwards.
CTCTACTTACTATATACACTTTTACTCCATGGCACGACAGCTCACAGGGAACCTTGGCCTACCGCCCGGCCGCTGCGTCCCCCATCTCGGTCCACTGCAGACGTCATGGATGGGGTGCAGTATTGGCGGGTGAGACGTGGTCAGCGCCTCGAATCCCTCCCGGCCGGTTAATGCGGTCCTCATGACCTGGAGCCGCTACTTCTCCATCAAGTAGCTCCTCAATTGGCCCCCCAGGGACCTTACGAGGCTGAGTGCACCCCGGGCCAGGTCTCCCAGCGGGGGAAAAATCCCCACGCCGGTACTGGGGATCGAACCCAGGTCTCCCGCTTGGTAAGTAGCAACGCTACCACCACTATATACACTGCGTATGGTAGATAAAGTAATAAAGGATACTAAGTAGAAAAATTAATATGATATAATATATCACAAATGATATATTAGGAGCCAAATAAGGTTTTTATTACCTTACAAATGTGGTGCATCTATTTTCGTGCACCAGCAAAGTTTTCTTTAAATTACTATTCTGTCACTATTGTGTAAATAAATGTTATTGAAGCTGAATCTGTGAATATTCATCTCCGCGTACATTAGCTTCGGTGTTCCATTGTTCTCCGTTTACATTTTTTCCATGTAAATACCTCATAATTCCACGAAGCAGCACATTTCCACAGCTGTTCAAGTTGCAGATTGTTATCGGCTCAGATTTCTGTGTTCATAACCTCTGGCCCTGGGACGGTAGTTACCTCCCTATAATTTCCCCAATGTCATTTTCGGAGGTAGGGAATTAATATGCGGTCCGTAACTTATGACAGGTCCAATTACAAAAGCGTGAGGCAGGCTACGTGATCTCCAGTATCACATAAAGGACCACGTTGGGACTCCGCGTTTAACAAGTATATTCCTGTGCAGAGGCTAACTCGATCATCGCAGTCTCACCAATTGTGTTTCGGCCTGTCCTGAACAATAACCAGCCATTTACGATTCATATTCACAAGTCACAATGCCTCGCGCCCAAAACGTGACATGGGATCAAACAATAGCATTTTTTTCTCTCTCCCTCATCGTTAAGAACTATTGTTAATGGAAATGCAAATGTAAATGTACTAGATAGGATGTATTAACTTCTCCGTGTTATTTCCTCTTTTTTGGCCAGAATGAAAAAAATGTACTTCATTACATTGCATTGTGAAACCAGTCATGAATACGGGTTGCTTTTTAAATGATAAAAATGGCTTCATGCAGACGTTCTGAAGCTTTTAACTCACCTCACATTACTGAGTATGAAATCCATTAAGGGATTATTTATTAAATTTCTCTTGCACTCTGGGTTTTAGCAAGAAATAATGACACTCTTTTAGGTTACGCAGAATCTCTTGTTTAGAATCCTTAGTAGTTAGATTGGTTCCTACATGCCGATATCTGTTCATAAGTAAAAGCAAATCTCGTTATGATATTTAATGATGAACGGACTATCAGGTGCACTAACTGCCCCGTATTTGACTTGTGCAATTATCACTTCGCGAGCTAAGAGTTGCAGAATTCAACGGGACTATTTCTAGTTAAGGTCATGCATATGTGACATTTGACCAAACATTGTGAAGAATTAAAATATCTTGTTTCATAAAAAGGACGCTCGCCTCCCACCTAGGCGGCCCGGGTTTGATCCCAAGCGCCCTATGTGGGATTTATGAGGACGAAGCGGTGCCTGGGCGGGTTTTCTCTGGATCCTCCGGTTTCCACCGCCCTCATTCTACTAATTACTTCATCGTCATGTTTCTTATCGTCCATTCTCTTGCATTTCATATCATCTACTTTCTCACACTTATATCTGACTATGGGCCGACCACTCTTTCCAAGTTCACCATTCTGTGGTTTCGTGCCGTTGGCTCCCCTACAGGCTCCCTAATCCCTAGATATCCGCTTGTAGGTCCCAGGGAGCTGTCAGTTCTAAATATGGGGAAATAAGCCAACTACTAAAAATAAAATGATGTGAATTCTAAATTTAATAAAGCATTGTTTTTCCCATTGGCGAACGTTAACTATGAATTACCTGAAACTATAGATGCATAGGCGCATGCTCATTAAAACATATTTTCAAAATTTAGCTTTATTTCTCACAATCTTTTTTCAAACAGTTTTCAATACTATTAATGTTTGTCTCTAATCTTTTGAAGTAGTTATAATTGATCTCAAAATCAGATTAACGAAAATGGTCATATTATTTTTTTTTTTGAAATAATAAGAAGAAACAGCAGATATTCTAGCACGGATAAAGTGAGTTCAGTATTTATTGTTCAGTCGACAGTTGCTGAGTAGTGATACGGTGCTAGCTGATTATCGTCAAGAACTGTCACGTGTCTAGGGGGAATATAAAAAAAATCAAAATAGAGCTGTTGGTCAAGATACCATAGATATTTTCAAAATTATTGTGTAGAGTCGGTAAACAACGCATGGATTTTTTATTATTATATATTTAATGTTAAGTCTGGAATGAATAACACTTAAGCAACACCATGTTAGGAACAAAGGGTACAGTTGTAAATATTATATGTGTAAAAGTTGTATTTAATTTCAGCAGGTATCATAAAGGACTCTTGCAAACAGCTACTACTATTGTGTAATCTTTTATCATTATCACTTTATTTGTCAGAATTTCTTTGATTTGTACATAATTGTAATTTGTTTTTCTTTATCGCCGGGGTCGGCGATCTAGTGGCCTTGGGGCAGATGTAGTATATATGTATTAGTTAGTGTAAATATATATATTGTTAGGGGGGTTAACAATAAACTCTGAGATGGTCTTTAATGACAGTTGATAGAAAAGTTCACTAGTGACGGTTTAGGTAGTCAGGTTAGCTGTAGTTGATTGGAGGATTAATAACATTAAATATTTGAGGATTTTATACAACTTTTGTTTAAATAATTGGTTTAGAATGTCCAATCCCTAGTCTGGTTTAGGCTTCCCAGGGCGGTGGGTTCATCCACGGCAATGCAAGGAAGCTAGACACAATCGCTGTGCGCGTGGGAAACTACAGTTATCAGTCTTTAGGGAGTCTCCTCACGATGAAAGTCAGGCTGGAGGCCAGGTTTTACTTGGTCAACGGCCATCGTTAACTAAAACCCGTGTTCTAGATTATTGTTTTTTTTTCGAAATAATGTTTCAATTAAATAAATGGAATATTTTAGTTTTAAAAAAAAAATAAGAGTTTTGGAGAGTATAAAGGTAATAATTTTGTTTCACCAATCAGGACTAATATAAAAATATAATATGGCAGATCTACATTTTTCAAACTCATTTACTGTAAATTTGATCTTTCTTATGTGAATATTTTTAAAAATACCTCACATGACTTATTTTATTGGAGTAATGCATTTAGATCATAAAATTATTATTTAAATAACCATGAAAAATATCATTCTGATAGGGTAAAGGGGGTATTTTCGTGGTACAGGTATATTCGTGATACTTTTTTGTTTAATTTTCCCAGACACACCTGTCCATGTGGAGGACTGAAACTTCTTGCACGTAGTCCTGCATCTTCTCACAGTTGGCGCACATAATCGATTCGAGCCTTCGTTTGCTGATCTGTACACCAGAGGGAGTTTCCTTCATTAGCGGCGTGATTGCTGTACGATTGTCGTGTTGTGAAGTGCTTTTGATTCGTTTTTATTTTATTATGTGTACCGTGAAGGTAAGAATGTTATTTTGTTATAAAGTTGTAGAGTATTATATGCTGAATGAAAATGACACTATAACAATGTTTGCAGTGAATATTTATAGCCGGTATTTCTTAGGTAACAAAAGCAATTTCTTAGCATTTTCTCGGTCGCAGACATGACGCCCATACACGCACTGCTATTTAATGCCAAAACATGGGTTCTAAAGCATGAAATGGATTTGGTGTATTAAAGCAAAGTTATAGTCCAAAGTCCACTCTGACTCTCACTATGTCACCAGTATAACAAATCTGTCTTCCATTCACATGACTTTCTCTACATCTCTGTAACAAACTATTGCTAAAAAGCTTATTCTTCTATTAACTTCTTGCTAATCGAAATAAAAAAAATGGCAACATAGTCTTATTACTTGCTTCCTTGTAAGTAGAAGCGAAATAAGATAGTAACACAGGTTAAAGTGATAATCAAAAATTGGTTGCTATGTGACTGAAGTTACTTTGTATAGATATGAGTTAACAAATTCCCATATGAGTAAAGTATAAATATTTTAAAGGTGAAACCAAAAATAAGGAATATATATAAAGAAAACCATCAAGTTTTCGAAAAAAATGTATGTAACGTAACGTGTGTGTTTTAACGAGCTCTACATTTTCTATTAAGTAAGCTTTTGTCTCTGTCATGTGGTTTACCAGTTTTGCAAAATTCGATAAAATAATGTGTTGAGGCTATTCACAGAAAATTCAAAATATACATTTTATTTTCTGGGTAAATATCTTTAATATACAATATTTTAATCAAAATCGTTAGAGGCATTTTTGAGAAAATCAAAATATTCGAAATTTGTTTCATGTAAAGGGTAGTTGGGGTGGGAGATTTTCTTCAAAAGTTTCGTGTCCCACCCTTAGAAGATAACTAACTTAAATAGCAAGTGTAGCATTTAACGGACTTTTCGTTTTTGAGCTATACTGCCCAAAAGCACACACACATACGCACACAGACAGACACACACTCGGGAGTATTTTTCTAAAAATGTTTTTTTTTTTTATTCAGGGGATCTCAAAATATATTTGTTGTGAAATCTCGGTATCGAAATTTTGGGTGCGTTACAACACCATAATACACTATGTGCATTATACGTGTAGAGAAAGTAAAAACACTATTAATTTAGTTTAATTAGATGGCTGCTATGGCTCTCAGCGTACCTTGCATATTGGACCTTAAAAATCGCCAAATTCTTCTCAGAGGCGTCTTTATAATACTCGAGGCTCTTTTACGTGCCATAAATTTACGACAAGGAATCCCTGACCTTACTTCGCTTCCGAAGGAAGCCATGCTAAATATTTTTACGGCTGAAAGAAATGCATACCCACTGCCGGGTTTGAAACCGCTACCTTTGTAACTGGAGACTAATATGCTGTTTCCAAGACCACGGAGGACCACCAGGAAAGTGGACACAATCTAAACTCAATACCTTCTTCCTCCGCTAATTATACTACTGTGAAAGTGTATAGTGCACAATAAATCGCAATTACATGTAAAAACATCTAACTGTATTTTTTCGTAGTCGACTTAGGACTTACAAATGGATGCCTAGGGGTCAGAAGTCTTCGGGGAGCCAACGACACGAAACCACAAAATGGAGAGCTTGGAACGAGTGGTCGGTCCGAAATGAGCATTAGGAAGTGGATGATATGAAATGCAAGCAAAATGGATGAAAGTTGGTGACGGAGAAATTGGCGGATGAGCTGCGGGGAAACCAGAGGATCCGGTGAATACCCACCCAGACGCCGTTTCTTCTACCACAAATCTCACATGCAGGCGTTTGGGATCAAACCTGAGTCGCCTAGGTGGGAAGCGAGTGGTCTAACCACTCAGCTACGACGTTATCAACTATTTAACACACTACGGATAAACTCGAAGAGAGAACGTTTGTTTGAGTATCAACTGTATAATCGTTTATATTTTGGAATAGAATATTTTTCAGGAACTGCATATTCAAGAGTGCACAAGTTACATACAGGGTTTCTACAAGTTTAACGTGAACTGAAAATACATTTTAAAGTTAGTGATATATTTATTTTAGTTGGTACTGAAGATAATGCATACTTCCTAAAATGAGATAATGTTATTTCACTGAAACATAAGTTTTGAGGTCCCACCATGCATATCAGTAGGTTTAAAAAAATTAATTCCGTGTATTTGTCCGTGATCAGCATAACTCAAAAAGAACTTTCGTCTACATGCCAGATTTGGTAAAACATCTTACAAGGTTACATACGAGGGTTGACTGATAGGTCCCGGGCCTCACACAGATATGGCGCCACTAGCCAGTTAGACGGTAGCATCTTATAGTTTAACTCCAGACTAGCTTCTATCCATAGTTACAAATCAATAGCTTGTGTAGTTTTCGACAAGAAAACTTTAGAGTTTTCACGAAAATGGAGGATTTGGAAAAACGAGTAGTGATTAAATACTTTCATTTGAAAGGCTTAACGCCTAAAGAAATCAAGGAGGAAAATAGGACAATACACTGAAACACTCTGCCCCTTCATATCATAATCATATTCAATTATTAAAATGGGACGTTCGAGCACTAGTGATGAGCCTCAATCTGGGCGCCCTATAGAAGTGACAACTCCAAAGATTACTGAAAAAAAAATCTTTTAGTACTGGAAAACTGTACATTAAAGTTGTTTGAGATAGCATAGGCTGTAAACATATCAAAAGAACGTACAGATAATATTTTAAGTAATATTTTGGGCTTTCACAATGTCTGTGCAAGATGGGTGCGGCGTTTGTTGGCACCTGATCAAAAGTTGCAAAGAAAAACTGTTTCATGAAACTTGGATACATCACTACACTCCAGAAAGTAAATCACAGTCAAAACACTTGATTGCGCCAGATGAACCGACTCTAAAAAAGGCAAAGTCAATTTTGTCAGTTAACAAGGCTATGGCGAGTGCTTTCTGGGATGCACAGGGAATTATTTTTATTGATTATTTGAAAAAGGGTAAAAGTATTACTGATGACTACTACGCACGCTTACTGCAAGGTTTGAGTGATGAGGCGATAAGAAAAAGACCCCATTTGGCAAAAATAGAATCTTGTTTCATCTTGATAACTCTCCGGCCCATCGTTCAGTCATTGCAATGGGAAAAATGTGCGAATTAAAGTTGGAATTGCTTGAACATCCACCCTATTCGCTAGATCTAGCACCCAGGACTATCACCTGTTACCAAACCCCAAAACGTTTCTTGGAGGACGAAGATTACACAGCAACGAGGAGGGCATTGATGCAGTAAACAGCTATTTTGAGGACTTTGATAAATCGCACTACAGATGTGGTTTAATTAAATTATAACACCGATATGACAAATGTATTAATATTTTTGGAGATTATGTTGAGAAATAAAGCAAACAAGAAATGCAATTTTCATTGAGAGGCTCGGGACTTATCAGCCGATTCTAGTACTAAACAGAAAGTAACAAATGACAGTTGATAGTCATATAAATGTAATACATGACACATCTAATGTGTTCCATTAATGACATTCTCCATCTTTTCTGCAACAAACTATTCTTACACAGCTTATTGTCCCATAAACTCCATACTTATTAGCATTAACAGAAAATCGTCTTATAGCGAATTCCTTGCAGGTAGATGATAAATAAGGGAAAACTCTAGGCAAAAGTAATAGTCAAATCTTCTAAAAGGTGGTTGCTAAGGTGAGGATACCTAAATTTGTTCTCTTTACTTGATAAGAAGAATAAAAAACGAATGTTGACTTTCCATCTGAGAAAATTATAAATATGGAGAAACTGAAAACAATAAAAAGGAATAACTCTGATAAGGTTAACACTAAAAAAAAAAAAAAAGTATTGGACATAGATTATATGTGTTTAGCAGTTCTACAATTTTGTGAGGTAAGTCTCATGGTTTACCACTGATATAAAAGTCATTAGAATGATATATACTTTAGATGCTATCCCTAGTAAAAGCACGATACCCATTTTATTTGTCATAGAAATATGATATTTCAATCAAAACCGTTACTCATTTTACTTTCTCTACACGAACTATGTAAATAGTGTATAGAGAAGGTATCGTATTGCATCCAAAAATTCGATACCGAGATTTCACTGGAAATACATGTTTTGGGACCCCTTGAATCCAAAAAAAAAAAGGCCTTTTTAGACAAATATCTGTGAGTGTATGTGTGTGTCTGTGGGCAGCATAGCTCAAAAACGAAAAAGACCGTTAAATACCAAACTTGGTATTTAAGTTTGTTTTCTTCCAGGGATGCACACGAACATTTTTAAAGAAACTCCCCCACACCCAACTATTCTTTACTTGGGAAAATTGCGAAAATTTTGATTTTATCAAAAATGGCTGTAACGATTTTGACTAGGATGTCTTATATTTAAGACACTCACATGACAAATAAAATGTAAACATTCAATTTTCTGGGAATAACCCCTGAAGACATCTTTATTCTTGATGTATTTTGCGGAATGTTGTTTAACTGATAGACAAAACCCTACATAACAAAAATGTAGATCTCGGTAAAACACACAATTTGTGTTATATACATTTTTTCGAGGAGTTGACCGATTTTGTGATATTCCTTGTAATTTGTTTCAGTCATAAAATACATATACTTTCCTTATAGGGGAATTTGTCAATTCCTGTGCTGGTACTTTAATCACAGCAACCAGCTTTTAAAATATTGACTATCGATTTAGCCTATGGTACATCCTTATTTCCCTTCTACCTACAAGGAAGCAAGTAATAAGGCCCTTTCTGATTTACCGATTAGCGTTAAGTTAATAGAAAAATAATATTTTTAAAAATAATTTATTGTAGAGATGTAGAGAAAGTCATGTGAATGGAACACATCATATTTTTCAAAAAAGCAATATTTTTTAAAAATTATCTATGTAGAGAGTGATGTGGGTTAAGGGCATTTTTCTGGAAAATCTTCGTGTCCGATCCTTGGAAAATGTTGAACTCAAGTTTGGTATATCTGTGATTTTTCAACTATGAGCTATGCTGTAAACAGACTCACACGGATCCTTTTCTAGAATTGATTTTCTTGAACTCAAGTGACTTGAAAACATGCATTTAATGGTGAAATCTCGGTATGGAATTTTGAGTGGAATACAGTACCTTCTCTACCTAGTATGCTCATTGTATGTTCTTGGTAGAGAATATAAAAGACACACTTTTTAGATTTTTGGAAACCTTAAAAAATATATTTCTGGTGAAATTTCGATGGAATGTTTGATTGGAATATAAAACTTCTACTGTGCATAATAGAGAAAGCCTTAGAGTCATAACCCCGTAACGCTTTAAGTTCAAAACAAGGAGAAAATCTTAAAATCCCATTGTTAATCTTTCAAGAACTTATTTTGGAAATGTTAGCAGACTTGAGGAAGGATTTTGCAGCATTAGTAATGAAGAAGAACGCAGTAAAGAAAGTTTAACAGAAAAGTGGAATTAAGCTGCTAATTCTCGATCAGCTTATCGAATTAGTTAATATTTAAACCATGGTTAATAGCACTTAAATGTGAAGGAGATGTAAATTATAAACAAATTACAAGGTGTAGACATTTTTTTCTGATTATTAGTGGAAAGATTTAATACGTTGCATTCCCGTGAGGTTTTACTTTCTCTAGCAGACTGTACAAAATAAAATATATAATATCACATACTGGTATCTAGTTCCCTATTTCATGAAGTATATTGCAAACGTTATAATTTATTTAACACATTTAATTTTTTTCATACGTCATTATTTTACCTATATAACTTACATGATAGGGACTAAAATAAATGAAACCAAAAATAAATAAAATAACATAGAATAAAAATAAGCATGTAAATTTCTTCTAATAAATGTATATATCAAGGTAAAGCAACTTTCACTTAAATTATTATTAATTACGGGTAGCCAGTAACACAAATAAGTGGTAACCAGCTTTTTCCTATCCAACTACTACAATTTAACAACATTTAACAAAACTAATAGATTACGCCACTGAAATCCAACAGAATGTGCACTGGTAACCAGAACAATTTATTTTACACACAGCTATTAAAGTGAATTATTATTAACAATATCTAACCCCAATTATTTATTCCACTAATACCCCTTAACTTATTCTCTATAATATGTAATCCATGTAATTCATTAAGTCTTTTACTTTACAAGTTTATATAGCAAGATTTTTTTTTTTTTTTTCATTATCTACTCTTCCCAATCTTTGGCTACTTCTATACTAATCTATAAAATCAACTACTTAATTCTATTTATTACACATAATTTACTTCACTCTTCTCTTTTAATTATCTTTTATTCAATTAGTTATTAATTTCATTAATACAAAATACAGTTCCTTTTTAAAAATCACAATCTTTCACTTGTTCACTCATTGGCATTAATTCAACTTTCACTTTCCTTTCCATAACACACATATTTTAATAGCTATAACACTTTCACACCATTATTGTAGGATATACACCAATCACATGTATACTTTCCTTTTAACATGATTTTTCCTTTTCAAATTCTTCTCCTCCTTCCCAATACAAGTCCCCTCCAAGATGCCCATAATCCTTCATTTCCTGCTTCCACACATCCTCTGCTTCCATATGCCACTCAACACTGGCACCTTCTTCTACACCTCTCTCTGCTCCCCATTATTTTCCATCATCCTCTAGTCTCGATGTATAATCAGTGTGTAATTCTTAATCTTCCCTCTTAATAATTTCCTCCTACATTCATTCCATAATAATTATCTTCCTGATAAAATATAGTAATAACCGCACTTGTTTCTATAATACTTTAATTCTCTATTTCATTTTCTACTCTCTCTTCCGCCACCTCTTCACTATCTGCTTCCTCTTCATCCGTTTTTGTTGGTTGTAAATTACAATTATTCATCGGAGTGTCAGTTATTAGCTATAATGGAAATCAGTTTCGAATTCTTTCAGATCTTCTTACTTTTTCGCTACAATCTTGTATGTGAGTTGTTATTTCCTCTTGTTCAATTCTCACTTTGCAGGAAATGTTACTAATTATGTTCCCTAATTTGTCTAGGCTAATATACCAGTGTTTGTTACTAATACGAGGGACATTTTCTTCAAGGTCCGATCGGTAGCGAAATTAAGACCACAGTGAAAATCAGATGAAGCTTTACGCAGATATATTGCGCAGTGTCTCTAGTATGACCTTTGATCGCGTTAGTTGTACACGTCAATTGTAAGCACGTAGTGAGCAAGTAAACATGCCTAAGACAATAACTAGTCCACTCGACTGACCAGAGCGTAATGCGCGCATGTGCAATGTACATAGTAGGTGGAGAAAATATTGTATTCCACCCAAAATTGGGTACCGAGATTTCACCGAAAATTACAGGTTTTGTAGACCCCTGAATCCAAAAAGAAGCATTTTTAGAAAAAGGCCCGCAAGTCTGTTTATATGAATGTGTTTGTGTGTGTGTGTTTCTGTGAACAGTATAACTCAAAAACAAAAAGTCGGTTAAATAACAAACAGGGTATTTAAACTTAGTATCCTCCAAGGATGCCACATGAAGATTCCAGGAAAACTCCCCTACCCACAAACTAGTATTTACATCGAACACTTTTTTAAATTTTCGTTTTTCTAAAAATGGATCTAACGATTTTGATTAAAGATGTTTGCAAGGCAAATAAAGTGTATATCCTGAATTTATTGGAAATTGCCTCTGAAGTCCTCTTCATTCTGAATGGCGTAAACCGTAAGAAACAGACAAAGAGTTACTAAACAAAAATTGTAGATCTCGTTAAATCACACAATTTATATTATACAATGTGTGTGTTTGTTTTTTGTAGAGCCAGCCATTTCAGAGATATATTGTATAATTGGTTTATATTTAAAAATACTTTTAACCTTTCCCAAACGGGAAGTACTTGAAGGAAACAGAAATTTTCGCATATCCTTTGCTCTATTCCTGGTCATGCAAATCGCATAGCGCTAGTTTATTTTAAATATTTGACTGTCCCTTTAGCCTACTGTATTCACTTATTTCCCATCTGCTTATAAGCAATTAAGTACTGGCAATGTTTATCTTGATTAGCATCATGTAGATAAAATAGTTATCTTTCGTAGATATAGTTAGTGTGCCGAACAGATGCAGAAAATCATGTGAGTGTGACACATAGCATTTTCATACTAACTCTTCTACTTCTAAAGCATATTGTTGCATTCAAATGTTTGAATGCAGATATCATATCAGTGTACAATTTATATAGTAGGTAGAGAATGTATTGTATTCCACCCAAATTCCGTACAGAGACTTCACACGAAATACTTTGAGGCCCCTGGATCTCAAAAAGGCATTTTTAGAAGAAAAAAACATTCGTATATCTCTCGTGCATGTGCGTAGGGGCCCACGCGCGCGCACGCGTGTGTGTATGTGTATGCCTGCGCACACAGCACAACTCATAAAAGAAAAGTAAGTTAAATACAAATCTTGGCATGTAAGTTCAGATTCTTTCAAGGATGCAACACGAAGACCTTCAACAGAATTCTCCCACGCCCATACCTTTTACCTAGATGATTTTTCGAAGTTTTCGTTTTTCTAAAAATGATTAATGATTTTGATTAAAATTCCATATGCTCATTACATAAATGTATATATACACACACACACACACACACACACACACACACACATATTGAATTTCTGGAATTAGCCATTGAATTCCTCTTTATTCTGAATAACTTACGCATAATTGGTAAGTCATAACAGATAAACAAAAAATACACACTTCCGGACTCTGTGGGGGATAGGGAATGATTCTTGTTAAACATTTACCGCCCAGCCGGGAAGGAACTTGGGACCTCTGAAAAACCAGAACGCTGACCACTCGACCCCAGAGGCAGTTGGATATTCTGTACCCATTTTGTTAAATAATCTTTATGGGAAACAAATTATTTAATTAATTATTTATATATTGTAATTTTCATGATTTTATAATTTCCCGATTAGCAATTAATTTTATTGCTTTTATTATTCTTATTACCATACAATAGTTTTGTGATTAACTCATATTTTATGTATTCTCTGTCAATGTAAACTCTAAATAGGGTTAGATGGTTAAATAATACAATCTGTTTCATTCACATGACTTTGTCTAACTCTCAGCAAACCAACTAACTATTCTTACAGAAAATTATTTTATTTACATCATCATAATTGAGATAAACATTAGCAGAAATTGTATTATTACTTGGTTCCTTGTAAATAAAGGAAAATAAGGAAATACATTAAGCTAAAGTGATAGTAAAATCTTTTAAAACCTCTGTGAAACAATTTAAATTTTGTTATCACTCGTGGCATACAAAGATAACCAAATTTCATTTGTTTCATATATATGAAACTAAAGATAACTTCACGTTTAAGAAAAATTTAAGTAATTTAAGATTAAAACCAATAGCAAGAAATATCTCGGAAACGGTTAATTCTACAAAAAGTGTACATGACATACATAAATTGTGTGTTTTGGCGAGGTACACAATTTTCGTGTAGTAAGATGTTGTCTAATTCTAGGGCCTTACCGATTATGTAAAAGTCATCCTGAATGAAGAGGTCTTCAGAAACTATTCGAAGAAAATTCAAGATACGTATATATTTCGTTTGTCACAAAAATATTTTATATATATGGTATTTTAATCAAAATCATTAGAGAAATTTTTGAGACAAACAAAATTTTCGAAACTTATCCAGGTAAAAGGTAGCTTGGCAGGGCTTTTCTTGAAAATCATCGTGTCCCATCCTTCATGGATGCTGAACTTAAATACCAAGTTTGGTATTTTACCGATTCAGATTTTCACAGTATAATGATAGATGGCCTTCTCTACTTATATACTATGTACCAAGTAGAGACAGTAAAAAGGAAAGTTCGACTTAAAGAACCACCATCCTACTATTAAAGGTAAAAATGGTTCAGCTTCGAGATTTTCCTCGGAAACGTATGAAAAAATTAAGTGATGCAGTGATGATAAGATTTTGCTTGCAGTGGGCTCAGCCTCCCAATATTTAGGACTGACACTATCCTAGGACTTACAAGTGGGTGCCTAGGGGTCAGAGGCCTGTTGGTGAGCCAACAGCACGGATCGCCAGAATGAAGAACCTGGAACGAGTGGCCGACCCATAGTCAGGCATGATCTGAGGAAGTAGAGGATACGAAATGAAAACGATGATCAGAAATTTGATGATGGGGAGTTGGTGGAATGAGTGACGGGCGAAACCGTAGGATCGAACTTGGGATCGAACCCGGGCCACCTAGGTGGGAGGCGAGCGGTTTAACCACTCGACCACAACGCCGCTCAATATTTTGCACCCGACTTAATTGCTTTCTAAATCGATATTCAAAACTTCGTTTTTTAAGGGTTCAGTAGTACACTGAACCCTTAAAAAACGAAGTTTTGAATATCGATTTAGAGAGAACGTCGAAGGACAACCACAGAAGAAAAATTCAACTTCGTGGTTTGTAAAGAATTTTCTGTAATGAATCTAATACACTTTCATGTATACTTATTGACCCTCCCCTTATTCTCTTACCGTATTAAAAAAAAACAGTTTTTGTAACGGTTCACATTTCCTCTATGGACTGATGTTTTCGGAGAGCCATTCTATTTATTGCTGCCCCATACACGTGCCTCCTCTGATATGGAAAGAGATGGTGAGAGGAAACACAGGAAATTATGTTGGTTTACATCCAACTTCCCCAAGAAGGAAGGCGAAAACACTGTTGCCAACGTCAAACGATTGTCTGTTTACGTCCTAGGGCATTTGAACAGTAACTCTGCTTTAGCATGCTTTAAGTTTGGTCATTCTTATGTTGTAAGGAAAATTGCAAAGTTACTCTTACGTCAAGAACAGCTTTAAATTAAAATTGTCTAATTCTGACACTCAGAATTAGACAAAAGAGTTTAAAAGTACTTTTCAAGTAAGGTTGTATTTTATATCAAAACACCAAGCATTTTAATAGCTTACTTTACTTTTGAAGAGCTTATTTAAAAAATTATTATTATTTCTGTCACTGAGAGTCATGAAATTGAAACGTCACTGAGTCACATTTGTTCATTGTGGAGAAAATGGAGTACAACAGAATTGTAGGGGTTCCGGAAAAATGTATTTCATGCCTCTCTTACTGACCTTAGGCAAATCCTGGAAAAGAAGAGTCACGAATAATTGTAACGAGAGTAAAGCCAATGTAATAAGTGTTGTGCTCAGTTGTTTATATGCTAATTTGGGTTGACCTTATTTTAAGGCCTTACAGGGTTGAGGTTGAATTATTATTATTATTATTATTATTATTATTATTATTATTGTTATTACTATTACAAACGTGTACTACACGCATTTGGACGTTCAAGGCATTTTCTTCTTTGATCAGCCGATTTCAAAAAAATAAATGGACTAAGCTCAAAATTGGATGCGTAATCCCACAAAAATGTACGAAGATAAACCGGTTTCTGTAAGATGCGTAGAGTAACGTATTTCTGACATTAGTTTCGATAGGAATTATGTGAAATCACACACAGTTACCAAATAATTAATCACTTAAAAGAATTAAAGGAACATTGCGAGCAGCTTTTGAGACGTGAAGTAACTCGGCAACCTTGCGTTGAGGTTGGTCAGGATTCTGAACCGGCTTCTGGATGTAAACACGTCGGTCACTTGCAAGCACAACGCAGGGTGGTGTAATGTTTTGGGAGATAATGGGTGCATCTGGCATTCTGATTGGCTTACACTCACACATAAAAACGGGAGGAATTCCTTCAACGTCTCTAGTAGGACGTACTGACCTAGTCCAAATGACACACACATACACACACACAATCTGTAGAGTTGCCAGCTTGTCTGTCTCTTGTTTTCGACAAAACTAGGATATCCTTAGGAAATGGTAAGAGACAAAAACGCAAGATAGGATATATGTTCCAAATCCCGAGATCTATCAATGGTTTAAATTAATGAAATGATGGTTCCACATGGTTTATATGTGCAGGTACCTATATGTAATTATTTTAGTTTTACTCCAAAACAGGTTCGCGTATTCAGGTAACCCTTCGTGCGTTATAAAAATTGCAGAACTTCACGGGGTAATACCGGTCAGTGGTTTGTCGACCTTCGTTCTTCTCCTCTTGCATATCAGCGTAAACGCTGAAGAAATCGCACTCATTGTCAGGCTTGTACCAGGGTCCGTGATTATACACAAGAATAGTGCAAATATACACATTCTTTCTACTTTAATTACTGAGCCTTTTTTTTTTATAGAGAAAATCACATTTTAGTTTCTCAAATAATTTAAAAGTATATTTCAACTATCAATGTCCACCAATAGCTAGTTTTGTAATTATGTAACGCGCTTCTCTTACTTGATATTAGAGACTAGAACAACTGTAGGGTTAAATAAAAACATTAAGACGCCGCAACAAAAACTATGTATTAGTACATTTATTTGTATTTTATATGTATATAAATGTTAAACATATTTAAAATGAAATGTTTACATTATAAGATTAAAAGTTGATATTCATGTAATCACTGATAGAGAAGGGTAATTTATTTAACAGAATATTTTTCACAGTCTTTTTAAATATTTTGTGATTGAACTTTTTAACATCATTTGAGAGATGATTGTACAAATTAATACCTTGAAGTGATATTGATTTAAGACATCTGGTAAGCTTATAGTGTTGAAGTGCGTGTTACCACATGCTCCTCGTATCATGATCATGCAAGGCTGAGTTCCTTTTCAAGAGACCCGTTTAGATATGCTGGTGTTAGATGGTTGACTCTAGTACACCAAATATACTACATGGTAGGAGTAGTATTTACAATCTTACAAAACTCTCTTACTGTCTATAAGTAGATGGTTTTATTGTTTTTTTAATTATTTTTACTTTCTCTACACGTACTATGTACATAGTATATAGAGAATGTATTGTATTGCACCCAAAAATTCGACACCGAGATTTCACCGGAAATACATTTTTTAAGACTCCGTGAATCGAAAAAAAAACAGTTTTAGAACAATTTCCTTGTGTGGATTGTATAGCTCAAAAATGAAAAGACCGTTAAATACCAAACTTGATATTTAAGTTTAGTATTTTGCAAGGATGCAACACGAAGATTTTCAAGAAAATACCCACACCTTAGGCTCCCTTTTATAAAATATTTTTGGAAAATTTTAATGTTCTCAAAAATGGCTAAAATCCCGTATATTAAAGATATTTGCCTGCCAAATAAAATGTTTATTTTGAAATTTCTGGGAGTAACCTCTGCAGTCCTCTTTATTCTGCATGAATTTTGCCGAATTTTGCTTCACTGCTAAGCCTTAAAAGATAGACAAGAACTTGCTGCACAAAAAATGTACATCTCGTCAAAACACACAATTTATATCTACGTTTTTGGTGTGGAGGTAACCGTTTCCGGGATATTCCTTGTTATTGTTTTCAATTGTAAAGTACTTATACTTTTCTCAGACAGGAAGTGTCTGCTTTTCTTTTGTTTGTTCTACTCCTGGCCAAGCAAAGAAGCGATTTGCAATGACAATCGCATACTTACAGTTTTTTATACTTTTGACTATCACTTTAGCCTAGTGCATTCCTTTAGTTTCCTTCTATTTATAAGGAACTAAATAATACGAACATTTTGCTAATGTTTATCTTATCAGAAGTTTGTTTGTACAGCATCTAGAGAAAGTCATATGAGTGTAACATAATTTGACCTGCTGCATACCTTTAGAAGAAGACCGCCATTGTATAATACAGTAAATAACGAATGAACATATCCAAAATACATTGGATTTATGCCACAATATTTTCGTAAGGTTTCGAAAGGCATAGTATACAATATTTAATTTCTTACTGAAATTATGTATATGAGCACTCAATTCCATACATGTAAACGTTTGCCTACAATGACAAAAATCTGATGCGTTCCATTCACATGATCTTCTCTATATAAATGCAACAAATTATTGTTAAAAAGCTTATTGTTCCATTTCTTTCATGCTGATGCAGAAAAACTTAACAGAAATTGTATTTCTATTTATTTCCTTGTAATTAGAAAGGGAAATACCAAACACTAGGCTAAAGCGAAAGTCAAATCTTTTAAAAGCTGGTTGCCATGTGATTGAAGTGCCTTTGTCCCATATGAGAAAAGCAACTATTAACAAGGAATATCTCAAAAACGGTCAACTCCGGTTTACCAGTTATGCAAAAGTCATCTGGAATAAATATGTCTTCTGAATTTATTCCCAGAAAACTCAACATGCATTCTTTTTTTGTCGTGTAAATATCTTTAATATAGGATATTTTAATCAAACTCGTTAGAGTCATTTTTAAGAAAATCAAAATTTTCGGACATTTTGCCATGTAAAGGCTGGTTTGGAGTGGGGGGATTTTTTTTTGAAAAATCTTCGTATCACATCCTTGGAAAATACCAAACTAAAATACCAATTTTGTAACTGTATCGTTTTTTGAGCTATGCTGTGCACAGTCACACACATGGAGCTTTTTCTAAAAATGGATTTTTTTGGATTCAGGGCCACCCAAAACATATACTTCCGATGAAATCTCCGTTTTGAATTTTTGGGTGCAATACAATAACCTTCTCTATACACTATGTACATAATACGTGTAGAGAAAGTAAAAAGCTTGAGCATGTTACATAATTAATAGCGTAATAGAGTAAGTAATAAACCTTTACAATGCTAGTAGCAGTAACCCATAAACAAATGAAAGGCTTAAAGGCAATCTGAGTTACGCGAATTCTGCATAACACATCATCATAAAAACCCATGCCGCCTCAGATGAGGCAATATGCCTTAGGTAAATAACCAAACTTCTAAGAACCTAACAAACGTTTACAATAAATGACCGTACTATTCATTACGCTTAACACGCTATTCATTACACGCGGTTAAAATGCTCTGTGGCTATTCTATAAACTAACAAATGACAGTGTATTAAGTCAACTTCAAAGATTATAATGATTATAATTTTATTGGAATAAACTGATAAGATTTGAACAATTTTAATGAGCTGTAACAATTACAAATATTTCAATAATTTACAAAGATGATAACTGCTAGATCTAAGTATAAACAATATAACGACTTAAATAATGCTGGGTACATTAAATAAAGAGAGGCTAAATTAGCAAATTAAAGTTATCTCTGCAAGGATGGGATATTCTGAGCAATTGTTGAATTTGTACAAGATAATCATGTCTACACACCTTGATAGGTTTTTAAATTGGTTTCCAGAGAGACAGGATATCAAAAAATTAGACTGGCCACCTGTTCATCAGATCTGAACCTTATTGAGAAGTGTGGGTTGAGTTAAATTTACCTGTAAATGGGCAAAGGGCAAACGATGGCTTCTGGGCACAAATTCAAATTCTTGTAACTTCTCGTCCACATTACTGCACGCATTTAATTTCGTCTAAGCCCCGAAGATTGAGGGCGGCTATACGGGCTGAAAGTTCATACACCCGATATTAATTAAGTTTATTTTTTGTGTTTTACTGTTAGAAGAAAACAGTATCTTTACACATTTTTTTACTTATTTAGCACGAGTGTGAGTACAATTATGTTTTTGTATACATAGACAGGCCCATAACTTAAAATTCCAAAGTTATATTAATGCAATACTATGTTCTACATATCCAGTCATAAAATTAACACAAAAAATGACAAGCAGCCAAGATTTGAACCTAGGAACCTATGAGTGGAAGTAATGCCTTCTTAACTTCTTGGCCACTGTAACGTTGTTCTGTGATGTGTTTAAGTATTGCGCCACTCACAGACAATTATACAGTTTTTTCGTGTACATTGTGAACACAGCCTTTACGCAGATACACGAAGCTCTTCGATCTGTCCACGGGTGTACATGGCAGATAGAGGTTTTTTTATTCCACCTAAAAATTCGATACCGAGATTTCACCGGAAATACATGCTTTAAGACCTCCTGAATTAAAAACAAATTTTAGAAACATATCCATGAGTGTGTGTGTTGCTCAGCATAGCACAACATTGGAAAGGCCGTTAAATTGTAATGAGATAGCAAATGAATGAATAATGTAGCACTTGTAAGTGAGAAATAAACTACATTATGATTAACAACATTAAGTTTATGCGTTGTTATTGGTACAAGAGTATGCAGTGGGCGGGTATGTAACGTAAGTTAAAGGAAAATTATATAACAAATGATTCAGAAAAGTTGTTCACGCACACGACATTTCAAATAAAACTACCAAGATACTTAGTTCCCATCGTTGCGCTCAAAATTTATGTGGCACCAATATGCATAAATAATTGTGTATAAAAACCTGTGTAATTAAAGGGCACGTAGTCATTCTGACGATCACGCTAAGTGAAACTCTGTGACTCACTTTATTATTTTCTGTATTCCTGACCAGGGAAAATTCTTTCCCTGCTACTTTGTCACTCTGTCGCTCTAAACTCCAATTTATCTTCACTTGTTCGGATGTCGACATGAATTACCTCTAGCTTCTTGGAAAAATACGCTTTTTTGAACCATCTATAATCCTACAAGAGCGGTGTTTATAGTAATTCCTGAATTACACCACAAAGACCTTCTTTTCCTTCAGCTTCATTAAAAGTACTTTATGTATAATTTCACTAGCTTCAAAGAATGTGATACGAAGATTTTTAAGAAAATCCCCCACCCCAACTACCATTTACATGGATCATTTTTCGAGTATTTTGATTTTCTCAAAAATGGCTTTAAAGATCTTGATTAAAATGCCATATGCTCAAGATATTTTCTTAGCAAACAAAATGTATATCTTGAATTTTCTGGGAATAGCCTCTGGATGACTTTTGGATATATATATATGTATACTCGTCTACTGTTATATACAAAAGCTTACGACACATAAAATTTAGATGTCGTTAAAACACAGAGATTATATCATATACATTTTTTGTAGAGTTAGTCGTTTCCGAGTTCTTTTTTTTTTTTTTTTTTTCAATTTTTTGTTACTTAAAGTTTTCTTTAGGGTAAGTCAACTTTTGTTTCATTCCTTTTGTTCTCCCTGGAATGCAAAAGAAACCGAATTTCAATTGTTGCATAGAGCGATAGCTTCTAAAGAATTTGACTATCACTTTAGCCTACTGTATTCCCTTATTGCTCTTCTACTTACAAGGAAGAAAGTAATATGCCAATTTGTAATAATGTTTATCTCGATTAGCATGATGTAGATAAAAGAATAATCTTTTGCAAGGAAATTATGTTTGTGGAACAGCTAGAGAAAGTAATGTGAATGGTATTCATACGATTTTTTTTATTATTATTTTAGTGTAGGTATATTTTAAATCCGGTATTTTGGAGTATAATACCTCGATAGTTTGATATTTCGTTTCCATTTCCTTTCTGTTGTATTGGTTTGACTATTGCTTATCTCCAAGGAACTGGTATGTTTTCCCAACATATGTTAAAGCCATTAAAACAATAACATAAAGCTGAGTGGAGTTGCCTCTTACAGTCTCTGTAAGTAGCCAAGATAAAGTATTTGAAGAGGCAGAGAGAAAGCTTCAGAGAGGCAATGTTTTATCTGGAGGTACATATGTGGCGCATCTCTCTGGAATGAGATGTGGGCCTTGGTGGAGCACTACATATTCGCTAAAATCACGAAACCCTCGCCGTCCATAGCGGGCAGGAAAATTGATAAACAGTGCCCCCTTGACATCAGAGCCGGCCATGCATACAGACAGCTTTTATTTATATTTATATTTCTCCTATATCACTTCCCAGCTCATGTACACAGCGATAACGCTATGCAAATGTATACATGAAAAACACAACGCCAGTAATCCAGTTTTTAGCCCGCGCTGTTTTATAGAGCGTACCTATATTCCAGGAATATGAAAAATATTGAACTTTTATTAGGATATGAAATACAAACTATAAAACTACACTTTTTCACTCAGAACATTCGTAATTCAGCTAAGAATAGAGAGTGCTTTCAAAGAGATGAAATTAAGTTACATTAATTCAAACAATTTGTGATTATTTTGGATTTGTATAGCTCTCTATATTCATCTCTACAAAACTATTGCTATTGTATTGCAACCAAAAATTTGATACCGAGATTTCACTGGAAATATAATGCTTGGGTCCCTCAGAATACAAAAAAAGAATTTTTAGAAAACGGCCAGTGTGTACGTATGCGTCCGTGGACAGCATAGCTCAAAAAGAAAAATACCATTAAATACCAAACTTGGTATTCAAGTTTGGTTTCGTATCTTACAAGGATGGGACACGAAGATTTTCAAAAAAATCCCCCCATCCCCAACTACCCTTTACGAGGAACTTTTTCTAACATTTTGATTTACTCAAAAATGGCTCTAACGATTTTGATTAGAATATCGTATCTTAAAGATATTTACCTGACAAATAAAATGTATATCTTGAATTTTCTGGGAATAGCCTCTGAAGACTACTTTATTCTGCGTGAACTTTGTGTAATTTTGCATAACTGGTAAACCTCAAGATATAGACAAAAATTTACTGCACAAAAAATGTAGATCACGATAAAACACACAATTTATGTTATATACATATTTTTCGCGGAGTTGGTTGCTTTTGAGATATTCCTTGTTATTGGTTTCGACTTTAAAATACTTGTACTTTTCTCACACGGGAATCTGTCAACTCCTGTTCCCACAATAAAGGAACTTCATTCACATAGCAACCAGCTTTTAAAATATTTAACTATTGACCTAGCCTATGGCACTCTCTTATATCCCTTCTACGTACAAGGAAACAAGTATAAGACTGTTTTTGCTAATTTTTTATCGATCAGCATGAAGTAAATAGAAGCATAAGCTTTTTAACATTAATTTGTTGCAGAGATGTAGAGAAAGTCATGTGAATGGAACACATCAGATTTTTTTTTCTCGAATCGGTAGACGAATGCTGGCATGGTTTCTTTTCTACCACGATTTCTATTCTATAATTTCCCTTTCATTCCATTTCCTTCTCATCTTTTCACTGTGGGTTCTGACAAAGAAAACATGAGCATGATGTTCTGCTGTACAGTGTCGTCACATGGCAGCTTACGATGATGTCATATAAGGATCTATTATCTATATTAAATATTTATTTCCTTGAAGGCGTACTAACGTGTTTTCTCACTGGAGTTGGCCGGTCGCACTGTTGGCGCTCTGTTTGCGATGTCAAGAGCTCATACTCCCTAACATTCGTAAAACATATATTCGCAGATGAAGCTACCAGCTTTGAAATTATTCAGAACCTCATAATTACAGGTATAAGGAAAGAAAGCACGTGCTCCATTACAAAAATCAGATATGTTTCGTTTACCTAACTTTCTCTACGTCTCTGTAAAAAATTATTGCTAAAAAGCTTATTGTTCAATCTACTTCATGGTAATGGAGATTACACAATAGCAGAAATTGTCCTTATTACTGGCTTCCTTGTAAGTAGAAGGGAAACAAGGCTAAAACCATAGTTCAATCTGGATGCCATGTTTTTGAAACCCATTTTTTGCAGGTCCAGGAGTTGACAAATATCCGTTTGAAAAACGTTTTACGTATTTTAAAACTTAACCCAATAACAAGGAATATCTCGGAAACGGTCAACGCCACGAGAATAACAATGAATGTGAAATAAATTGTGTGTTTTAATATTTTGTGTAGTAAATTTTTGTCTGTCTCTTACGTTACGCAAACATCATCCAGAATGAAGAGGTCTGTAGAGGATATTGTCATAAAATTCAAGATATACATTTTATTTGTCATGTAAATGCTTTTAATATATGTATTTTAATAAAAATTGTTAGTAAGTATTTATAAAATCAAAGCTTTCGAAAATGTTTCTATATAAATGATAGTTTGGAGTGGGAGATTTTTCTCAAAAACTTCATATCTCATTCCTAATCTAAAATACCATATTTGGTATTTTAGCGGCTTTCGCTTTTAAGTTATAGTGCTCATAGACACGTGGATACACACATGTAACTTTTTCCAAAAATGCTATACTTGAATACAAGGCAACCTAAACGTGTATTTCCGGTGAAATCTCGATATGGAATTTTGGGTATGGAGTGTAATATCTTCTCTACCTCTGTACCATGTATTTTGTAGAGAAGGTCAAAATGATTCTTTTGGATATAGGGAACCCTAAAACGTGAATTTCCGATGAAATCTTGGTATCGAATTTTTTGGGTGGATTGAAATACCTTCTGTACCTCTGTAGACAAAGTCAAAATGATTCTTTTAGATATACGGCGCGCTAAAACGTGTATTTCTGGTGAAATCTCGATATTCAATTTTTGGGGTGGAGTGTAATGCCTTCTCTACTTCTGTACCTGTATAGAAAAAGGAATAATAGTATATTAGTCCTGTTTAAATACGTAACTAGCTTAGCTTCAAAAGAAATATTCTTCTGGAATAAATATATTTTTGAGGAACTACAGTAATTACTAATTTATTACTCGCTATTCCGTATTTAGGTACTGATTTAGTTCAATTAGTTTTTGGTGGATTTGCCGATTATATTTCCCTTATATATCAATACATTTGGTACATTTTAAAGGACATTTTCTATCCTGCGTGCCAGTTCAACTTCCAAGATAAGAGTTTTCTGCTCATGGCATTGTCTATCAGGTTTTTAAAATATGTTACAGGAGTTTCACCTACACAGTTTCTTTATCCTTTAATAGAAGTTCCATTATGTGAGATCCAGGATCGTCGCAGGCCGCAATCTCTTGATCATTTTTATTCAAAAACTTCTTGACTGAAATTTCTGAACTTTCTAACTGATACAGTGTGGCAAGGTTCTTCTGCAGAGCAACACTCACTGTCAGCCAGTTTTTGAAATAACAGTTAATTAAAACATGTATTTACATCTGTTCACCTCGCCTCTTTATTTGCAAGCCAGGCAATGGTCTTGTAAAGCACCCAACTATCCTGCGTAGGACGTCACACCTGCCCCTCGTTATCCTGATTATTTTTTATTGTTATTTATCTTTGTAATATATTATTTATACTTTTGCTCCACTAGTTGGGTTCTTCGGTCGCGCAAGTATCTCTTAAAAGGGCGAACTATTTCGGAGATAACACATTTGTAATTTTTGTTTTGAGTATTTTATTTAAACTGTTTCCAAGTATACTCAAAATTATATCCACTTTATAATTCCCTGGGATCCAAGCTGAAACTGTAGTGAAAGCGTTCACTTACAAATGAAACATAGATGTCACCTAACACATTTATTTCGTAAATAATATGTGGGACCAAGTTCTGTGAAGAACAACTGACTGCACTTCAACATAAAGAGGAACTGATTTATATGGTACATAAGGACGAACTGACTTGTATAGTAAATTGAGGACGAACTGACTTGTGTAGTAAATGAGGGCGAACTGACTTGTATAGTAAATGAGGACGAACCAACTTGTATAATAAATTGAGGACGAACTGACTTGTATTGCAAATGAGGCGGAACTGACTTGTATAGTAAATGCGGACGAACTGACTTGTATAGTAAATGAGGACCAACTGACTTGTGTAGTAAATGAGGACGAACTGACTTATATAGTACATGAGGACCAACTGGCTTGTACAGTAAATGAGGACGAACTGACTTGTACAGTAAATGAGGACGAACTGGCTTGTACAGTAAATGAGGACGAACTGACTTGTATAGTACATGAGGACGAACTGGCTTGTACAGTAAATGAGGACCAACTGACTTATATAGTACATGAGGACCAACTGACTTGTGTAGTAAATGAGGACCAACTGACTTATATAGTACATGAGGACCAACTGGCTTGTACAGTAAATGAGGACGAACTGACTTGTACAGTAAATGAGGACGAACTGGCTTGTACAGTAAATGAGGACGAACTGGCTTGTATAGTACATGAGGACGAACTGACTTGTACAGTAAATGAGGACCAACTGACTTATATAGTACATGAGGACCAACTGACTTGTGTAGTAAATGAGGACCAACTGACTTATATAGTACATGAGGACCAACTGACTTGTACAGTAAATGAGGACGAACTGGCTTGTACAGTAAATGAGGACGAACTGACTTATATAGTACATGAGGACCAACTGGCTTGTACAGTAAATGAGGACCAACTGACTTATATAGCACATGAGACCAACTGGCTTGTACAGTAAATGAGGACGAACTGACTTGTATAGTAAATGAGGACGAACTGACTTGTACAGTAAATGAGGACCAACTGACTTATATAGTACATGAGGACCAACTGGCTTGTACAGTAAATGAGGACCAACTGACTTATATAGCACATGAGACCAACTGGCTTGTACAGTAAATGAGGACCAACTGACTTATATAGCACATGAGGACCAACTGGCTTGTACAGTAAATGAGGACCAACTGACTTATATAGTACATGAGGACCAACTGACTTGTACAGTAAATGAGGACCAACTGACTTATATAGTACATGAGGACCAACTGGCTTGTACAGTAAATGAGAACGAACTGACTTGTATAGTACATGAGGACGAACTGGCTTGTACAGTAAATGAGAACGAACTGACTTGTATAGTAAATGAGGACCAATTGGCTTGTACAGCAAATGAGAACGAACTGACTTGTATTGTAAATGAGGACCAACTGGCTTGTACAGTAAATGAGAACCAGCTGACTTGTATAGTCAATGAGGACGAACTGACTTGTATATTACAAGAGGACGAACTGACCGATATAGTACATGAGGACGAACTGGCATCTATAGCAAATTAGAATGAACTGACTTATATAGTATATGAGGACGAACTGGCTTATAAAGTACATGAGGACGAACTGGCTTGTATAGTAAATGAAAACGAACTGACTCGTATAGTAAATTAGGACGAACTGGCTTTTGTAGTACTCAAGGACAAGCTGGCATGTATAGCACATGACAAACTGACTTGCTTAGTAAATGAGGACAAACTAGCTTGTATAGTACATGAGGACGAAACTGACCTATTTAGTAAATGAGACCATACTGGCTTGTATAGTGCATGAGGACGAACTGACGTGTTCAATAAATGAGGACGAACTCGCTTGTGTAGCACACGAGGACGAACTTGCTTATATTGAAGATGAGGACGAACTGACTTGTATAGAACAAGAGGACGAACTGGCTTGTATAGTACATGAGGACGAACTGGTTTGTGTAGCACACGGGGACGAACTGGCTTATATTGAAGATGAGGACGAACTGGCTTGTATAGAACATGAGGACGAACTGGTTTGTATAGCACATGGCAAACTGACTTGTTTACTAAATGAGGACAAACTGGCTAGTATAGTACACAAGGACGAACTTGCTTGTATAGTACACAAGGGCGAACTGGCTTGTACATCACATGAGGCCGAACTGGTTTGTATA
Source organism: Hymenopus coronatus (assembly GCA_030762935.1). Classification (NCBI taxonomy): domain Eukaryota; kingdom Metazoa; phylum Arthropoda; class Insecta; order Mantodea; family Hymenopodidae; genus Hymenopus; species Hymenopus coronatus. Next base: position 127,660,278 of record CM060897.1, on the reverse strand, counting down.
GTACATATGGACGAACTGGATTGTATAGTACATGTGGACGAACTAAATTGTTTAGGAAATGAGGGCGAACTGGCTTGTCATGAGGACGAACTGGCTTGTATAGCAAATGAAGACAACTGACTTGTATAGCAAATGAGGACGAACTGACTTTTATAGCACATAAGGACGAACTGGCTTGTATAGTAAATAAGTCGAATTGACTTGGATAGTAAATGATGACCAACAGATTTGTATAGTAATTGAGAATGAACTGCTTGTATAGTAAAAGAGGATACGAACTGCTTGTATAGTAAAAGAGGACGAACTGACTTGTATAGTAAAAGAGGACGAACTGGCTTGTATATTACATGAGCAGGAGCTGGCTGATATAGTACATGAGGACGAACTGGCTTGTATAGTAAATGAGAACGAACTCACCTGTGTAGTATATGAGGACGAACTGGATTATGTAGTACATGAGGATGAACTGGCTTGTATAGCAAATGAAGACGAACTGACTTGTATAGTAAATGAGAACGAACTGACTTGTATATTAAATGAGAGCGAACAGACTTGTATAGTAAATAAGGACGAATTGGCTTATATAGTAAATGAGGACCAACTGGCTTATACAATAAATGAGAACGAACTGACTTGCATAGTAAATGAGAACGAACTGACTTGTATAGTAAAGGGGAACGAACTGAAGTGAATAAGGACGAACTGTCTTGTATAGTAAATGAGAGCCTACTGACTTGTATAGCAAATGAGGATGAACTGACTTGTATAGTAAATGAAAACGAACTGACTTGTATAGCAAATGAGGATGAACTGACTTGTTTAGTAAATGAGAACGAACTGACTTGTATAGAAAATGAGAACGAACCGACGTGTATAGTAAATGAGGACCAACTGACTTGCTTAGTAAATGAGGACCAACTGGCTTGTATAAGTACATGAGGACGAACTGACCTGCATAGTACATAAGGACGAACTGACTTGTATGGTAAATGAGGACCAACTGGCTTATATAGTACATGAGGACGAACTGGCTTGTATAGCAAATGAAGACAAACTGACTTGTATAGTAAATGAGAACGAATTGACTTGTATAGCAAATGAAGACGAACTGACGTGTATAGTAAATGAGAACGAACTGATTTGTATAGCAAATGAAGACGAACTGAGCTGCATAGTACACAAGGACGAACTCGCTTGTATAGTACATGAGGACGAACTGACCTGTATAGTACATAAAGACGAACTGGCTTATATAGAACATGAGGACGAACTGACTGATATAGTAAATGAGAACGAACCGACTTGTATAGTAAATGAGGACGAACTGACTTGTTTAATAAATGAGGACGAACTGACTTGTGTACTAAGTTATGACAAACATGGTTTGTGTAGTAAATGAGCAAAACTGTGAGAGAACTTGCGCTTCTGTTGAATATATATTGGGCACCCTTGTTGTGCCTAAACATAAAACCTGTGTTTTATTTGACTTGTCCTTCCTGCTCCCAGTAGCGTCTCATTTTATGAGCAAATAGGAAATTTTCTTAATAATTTACTTAGTCTGCTGACTCTCAGTAACTTACCAGCAACTTTCGGAATTTCATCTCCCCTTCCAGCTTGCGTTGTCTTCTTGAGCTCAAGGACATTCTTTTATACATTTCTCCCTAGCTCCCTAGCGATTGTCCATAAAAACCTTGCGAAAAGTTTCTCTTTAATGAATTTTGGGCATTTATATATATTTTAAGGAGGAAGGCCCTTTGTTTCATTTTATTTAATTTACCTCTCATCAACCAAAACAATTTATTCCTCATAACGTGTTTTATTCTTGCTTGTACATTATTAAGCAAATACTTCGAGCACCTGTACATTAAAAACTTGATTTCTTGAGAATAATTAAGACATCTAACGTGATGAACATAAGGTTCTTTCAGGTATAATAGGGATAATTAATAAATAAAATGATAGATTCAAAGATGCCCTTGAACATTTTCAGTTATTTCATCTCTCTTATAACTAAGCTTATGCTAAGATCCTCTAATCTCATTTCTATATTACATATATTCATTTACATCATCTAGCTTATTAATAATTTACATCTTCTTGTATTCTCGTATGATAATTTCATATAAAAGGGTAACATGAACATCCGTTGCTGTAATGTGTACTTATCTGCGGCATTAATATTGTGACTTAAATCAGTTTTCAATGTCATTTCACTTTTCTGTTCTTTTCCTTGCGCGTAATGATTTAATGAATCACTCACGAAGCACCATCTTATTCCTTCCACTTCACTAATTGGAACGGTGAACTGAGCAGCACTCGCTTATGTCACAACTCCGTTAAATCATTTCTGTGAACTTATATAAAACTCAGGAGATTCGAGTAGTTTCTGAGAGAAGTTAGAAAACCTCCAGAAATATATCCTTGCAACTCAAAGCCGTGTCTGGTGGTTACGTCAGCCTCCTCTCTCCTCCAACTAATCAGCCGGTTAATACTGAAGACGTCGCTACCTGGCTTGGGGGGCTTCGTCCCAATATAATCCATAATCTAAAATATCTCGTGTGTTCCATTCACATGCCTTTCTCTTCCTGTTTTGCAAACCCACTATTCTCTCGAAAGTCTGTTCTTTTATTTACATCATGCTAATCAATAGAAACTTTAACACGGTTGGTCTTATAATGGTAATATTCCTCACTTATATACAAGGTGCTTCACTGTTCCTTATTATTTTTGCAGATAGGCAACAGTTCATACTCTGAAAGTAATAAGGTCGAAATTGTGCTTGGTAACCATACCAATCGAGCCTGCTCTTCATTGGAAAATAGACCTTAGCAGCAATAGTTACGTCCATTCCAAAATTATGCACTTTATAATTCCTGTCACAGTACATGTTATATCAATAGGACCATACGTTCTGCAACATAAATTATAATGTATGAAGGTTAAATAAACGGCTTAATCTACGAAAAGGGTCCACAACAGTTATAAAGATATCAGAAGCGGAGAGGGATACATGTGTGACACTATACCTACAAGTTTTAACGCAGCAAGCGGGTGCAATTGTTGAAGCTCAACTGGTTAATTTCATATTCCCGCATCAACTCCAGCTTGTCAGAGGTTCGAGTCCCACAGACTGCGTGCACTTTTTTTCTTCTTTAGGTATTATACATCGAGTTGCAAAGTTAGTTCAGTATTAGTCACTAATAATTTTAAGTGTAAACAAAAAGGTATACGAAAGAAAAGCAAACGACAGTTCATTTTACGTGTACTACATTCTTCGATTGCTAACTTTCTTTCTAATTATTTTGAAAAATAAACTTCACAAAGACTTTAAAAAATAAAGGAAATTTTCAAAACGTATAACGTTAATAAAAACGATTTCAAAATACCAGAGCACCTAACATGTAATCGATTGTTCTTCTTAGTTTGAGAACGTTATCTACAAAATTTGGCAGCTGGAACCCTCGATGGGTTAGCGAATACTACCGGAAGACTGCATCGTGGATCTCGGGAACGATGCTTTCAGTTTAGAGCTGTAATCTGTGGGTTCCATAAAACCAGAGAATAAGGACAGGTGAACCACCTTGTACATTGAATATTACACATGGTAATGATTTTTACTTTCTCAACACGTACCTTGTATATAGTGTATAGAGTAGGTATTGCACTCCAACCAAAATTCAATACCGAGATTTCACCGGAAATATATGTTTTAGGGTTAGAAGAGAAGACATAGAGACGGTATTGCCCTCCAATAAAAAATTCGATACCGAGATTTCACCGAAAATATATGTTTTAGGGTCCCCTGTATCAAAAAAAAATATATATAAAAGCATTTTCAGAAAAAAAAAGAAAAAAAAAAAGGTCCGTTTGTGTGAGTGTGTGTGTCCGTGTGTAAGTGAACACGATAACTAAAAACGAAAAGTCGGTAAAATACCAAACTTGGTATTTATATTTAGTTTCTTCCAGGGATGCAACACAAATATTTTAAGAAAAACTCCCCCACAAAAAACTACCCTTTACATGGAACTTTTTTCGAAAATTTTGATTTTCTCAAATATGGATCTAACGATTTTTATTAAGATATCTTTTACTTAAGATACTTACTTGCCAAATAAAATGTATATCTTGATTTTTTTGCCAAAAGTCTCAAAAGACCTCTTTATTCTAGATGATTTTACTGAATTTTGCATAACTGCTAAACCGTAAGAGTTGGGTAAAACCTTACCACTCAAAAATGTAAAGCACGTTAAAACACACAATTTATGCTATATAATTTTTTTTCGTGGAGTTGATCGTTTTTGAGATATTCCTTGCATTTAGTTTCAGCTTTAAAACACTAACACTTTTCTCACACTGGAGTCTGCCAATTCCTGTCCATACAAACAAAGCAACTTCAGTCACATAGCAACCAGCTTTTGAATATCACTTTAACCTCTGGTACTCCCTTATTTCACTTTTACTTGCAAGGAAGCAAGTAATTCGAATATTCCTGCTATTTTTTTCTCGATAAGCATGAAGTAAATACAAGAATAAGCTTTTCAACAATAATTTGTCGCAGAGATGTAGAGAAAGTCATGTAGATGGAACACATCAGATTTTTTATTATTGGAACCAGTTGAAAAATTCAATGCCACAGCCGGGATTTGAACACGCTTCTCCCGCTCCCCGTGCAGTTGCTCTAACCATTGAGCTACTGTGACAACATGCCGGTATGCCATTCAATCTTCCAACTAATTATATGTTTTTTTACCCGGTTCAACTAACCATTATATCTCTCTTCAGATATTTCATCATAATAAAATAGCTGCATAGATGGCGATAACTACAGAGTGATGTATGTAGAACTGACATATTTCTTTCTTTAATTATTCCGTCGGAAATTCATTCAATGACCCAATTTTAGCACCAAATTAAGCAAAATGTTTTGGAGTTTTCATTCCTTGTCACTTAATGCGCAGATGTTTGTTTTATTCCTAATTGCATTATTGGCAGCTGTTTCAACATTTTGTTCTTGTAGTCAACGTGCAGTACGATATAGAGCTGAGTCAAGGATATTTTCGTAAGATGGCGCTACAAGTCACAAGCTATACTTCAAATGCATCCATGAACCTAATTGCAAGTTTCTTTGACGACCGGATAATTTCCAGGAACCTGTGACCACCGAGATCTCCGAATTTGACACCGCCGGACTTCTTTCTATGGGGTTACTTAAAAGACAGGGTTTACGCCACACGTCCCCAGACATTGGACGATCTGACATGGAACGACGTGTTGAGTTGTGTATTATGCAGGATGGAGGACATTTTCGACATTTGCTATAGAGGTAAATAATCTCCCAAAATTCCTCTACAATTTAGGTATAATAAGTTGTCACTAGCATAAGTTAATGAAAGAAATGTGTCAGCTCTATATAAATCACCCTGTAATTAATATTACCCGGTTACTAAGTACTTACCATGGTAGGTCACGATTAAGGTAGTTCTCTGAAGGTCAGTACTGGTCAGTTGAACAGGGTAATCATTTGGAATATTGAATGGCATACCGGCATGTTGTCACAGTAGCTCAATGGCAACCGCACAGAGAGCGGGAGAATGGTGTTCAAATCCCGGCTGTGGCATTACATTTTTCAACTGGTTCCAATAATAACAAATGGTCTTGTTTGTTTCCTTGTAAATAAAAGGTAAATAAGGGAAAACACTAGGTTGAGGCGATAGTCAAATTCTTTCAAAGCTGGTTGGTATGCGAAACAATTGGCATTCATTCTCTTTGCCTGTCTAGAGTAAAACAAAGAGAAACGAAACGAATGACAACTTTCTGTTTGGGAAAAAGAGTAAGTAAACAAAAATAGAAGGAAAGGAAAATCTCGGAAATGGCTAACTCCACAAAAAATTGTATTTGGCATAAATAGTATGTTTCAACGACGAACACATTTTTCGTGTAATAACCTTTTGTTTATCTCTTACGGTTTTCCAGTCATGCAAAACTCATTTAGAATAAAAGGGACTTTAGATGCTATTCCCGAAAAATTTAAGATATACATTTTTATTTATCATACAAGTACATTTAATATACGGTATTTTAATCAAAATTGTTAAGGAATTTTTGGGAAATCAAAACTTTCTAATTTTTTCTACGCAAAAGATAGTAAAGTGTGGGGAGGCGGATTTTCTTGAACATCTTTATGTCACATCCTTGGAAGTTGCTAAATTTAAATATACATTTTGGTATTTAACCGAATTTTCGTTTTCAGATTATAGTGTTAACAGACACGGACACACATATGGATATTTTTCTAGAAATGCTTTCTTTGAATTCAGGGAACCTAAACCGTGTGTTTCGATTAATATCTCGGTCTTGAATTTCGGGTGAAATACAATAGCGTCTCTACCTATGTACTCTGTTCTCGAAACAAAATATTCTCACGGGAGATTATTGTATTATTGTACTATAAGCTAATCGAGATAAACATTAGCAGAAATGGTCTTATTACTTGCTTCTTTGTGAGCAGAAGGGAAATAGGGGAACACACTAGCTAAAGCGATAGTCAATTTTTTCAAAAGCTAGTTGGTATGTGACACAATTGAAATGTATTCTCTTTGCATGGCCAAGAGTAAAACAAAAGAGAGATGAAACGAATTACAGCTTCCGTTTGAGAAAAGGAGAGTAGTGGAAAATCCAAGCTAATAACAAAGAATATCTCGGAAATAGTTGAGTCTATAAAATTGTGTGACATAAATCGTGTGTTTTAATGAGAACTACATATTTTGTGTAGTAAGTTTTGTCTGTTCCTACCGTTTACCAGTGCAAAAGTCGTCTAATATAAAGAAACTTCAGAGACTATTGCCAAGAAATTCAGGATATAACTAATCTTTTTTGTCATGTAAGTAGCTTTAACATACATTTTAATCAGAATCGTTAGTGCCATTTTTGACAAAAACAACATTTTCTAAATTATTTCTATGCAAAGAATAGCTAGGGGTTGGGGATTTTCTTGAAGATCTTCATGTCGCATTCTTAGCAGATACCTAGCTTAATTATGGCATTTGACGAACTTTTCGTTTTTGAGTTATGCTGCCCACACACACACACACACACACACACACACACACTATTTTTTTTTATTCAGGGATTTTCGTTCAAATCTTGGAGTAACATTTTTGAGTGGAATGCAGTACCTTCTCTAGCTACTAGATATATACAAAGTACTCAGTAGAGAGAGCAAAAATTAAATTTGTAGGTCTAATACTTTAGAACATTATTTTAAGCACCTCGGTGTTCTCATAATCAGCTTCACATCCGTAGGAAAATCCGCACTGAGCAGTAATAGTATTAAGAACTTTCACCTGTTGTTACCAACTTAGGCTCACGTAACCATGCTGTTTTTCTGCCATATGGTGGTTTACATGCTCCCTTTTTCGGTTTTATACGAAAGTTGCTCTAAATCGCAGCTATATTCACTGCAGTCAGTTGGACCTATCAGTTTTGAACGTGAGTATTATTTCCTATGCTTTAACAGCTGCTATACTTTTAGAAAATAATCCCTAAATGGAATAAACAGTTCATAGTCATCCATACTGGAGCACTGGTCGCATTTGGAAAACACAAACTGCCTATAAAGGAAAGGTAATCCACATATAGCTATAATTTACATATCCAAATGTGCACCAGTTTACGATAATGTTTCCAGCAGTGGGCCAGGATTTTATTCCGCTGGTAGTTGTGTAATTCGTTTAACAGAAAATGTATTACGTTAGGGGTGTGTAGAGGAAATATACGTGGTTACCAGCAATCCCTGGCTTCGTACCCTTTGTTACCGCTCAGCTAAAATCACTGGAAAATTAATAATAATCCTGCTCTTGGCCGTAACAAACATTAGATTCATATTTACACACGCGCAGAGCCTTGTTGTGTGTAATTTTGCCAAGGAGAACGTTTGCTTTAACAAATTATTCTAGCCCGCCGGTTATATACAAAAGCAAAGTGAGGTATGTACATAGAACACAGCATACAAGTTACCCGAAAATAGAAGAGAGAGTTGTTGTGCATTGTTACTTAACAAATCTCCTGCAAGTAATGTCTTCAACAACACGTGCACTTGCGTTTACTCTCAGTGAATTTAGGAACCCAACTCCAAAAGCAAAGCACTTTACGTCAAACCAAGAAGCAGCGTTTGTAGTGTTAATATTGATACATCGAAGTCATTGCACAAATGGTCAAAGTTCACCAAGGCATGACATTTTGTGACAGCCAAAATAAATAAGTGGCTTTAAATTATTCACCAGAAAACACATACGAAGTTCATCCAGAAAGTAATGAACGACTTGGTATAACTAATAATAACGAAACATATAAACACAAAACTTTATATACAAAGTTACAGTACCTGAATCTGTTTATCAACGTAATCTCCATTCCGTCAATACATTTATTGTCATGTGTTATGGGAAATTATTCCAAATCCTGTGAGAATTAAACTATAAACCTCTGGATGTCCAAACAATCAAAATAAGTGTTGATAAACAATTAGATCTTCATCTCCTGCTGGATCAAAATAAGATGTATTAAGATTTCGGTCGGCTAAACTAATTTTTAATGCTGATGTTATACTTTTCTACCGCCAAAGAATTTATTCGTTTTTATGAATGCACAAAATGTTCGGGAAATAACGCAAGTGTATCGTGATAATGCAATGAACGATTCTTTAGTGAGGAAATGGCGCATAATTTACTGCAATCAAGGAAGAACCAGTGTTCCCGACAAAGACAACAGTGGAAGTTCATCAATCGTTATGAAGGAATTGAAAGCAAACGTTGATGAAAGAATTCAGAAAAATTTATATTCCAGTACATGATTTTTTGGGTGGAAAGATTTCGCAACTGGTGAAAACCTCAGCATCTTGACTTAGATCTTTAGTGCTGGAAGAGTATAACATAAGCATTGAAACACCGGTAACAAGTGACAATAAATACTTTGGCAGTAATGGTGATTACTTTGAGAAATAGAGTAAGGTACTGAGCTTTGTAAATCAAGTTTTGTGTTCATAGTTCGTTATTATTTAGCTATGCCAAAACGTTCGTTGCTTTCTGGATCGCCCTCGCAATTCGAAGAGTATAACGGCTGTTGTATCACATACAAGCAGAAGTCGCAACTATGCTCATTGCGTTAAATGAAAACACTATTTCTTCTCTCTCTTAGCAACTCACCATTCCTCCTCTATTTTCTCTCCCTTTGCAATCTCTCTCAATATCAAGTTTTTTACATAAAAATATGACGTGTTAAACTCACATGAATTTCTCCATCTATTCCATTAGTATAAATGATATTTTTGCATAGTTCCTTATAAGTAGATGGGAAATAAGGACACTGCACTACAGCAATAATAAATCTTTTAAAAGCTATCACTATGCAATTAAACTTTGGTTCTCTTTACATGGCAAGGAGTTAAACAAAATAAACAGAATTCAATAAGTTGAGAAAAGCTTAATTGTTTTAAAAGTGAAACTAATTAACAAGGAATATCTAGGAAAGTGTTACCTCTACAAAACATGATATAATCAAATGCACATTATTTGTCTTTTAACATTTTTCTATAGCCTATGGTTTATCAGTTATGCATAAACCATTAAGATTGAAGAGGACTTCAGAGACTCTTCCCAGAGAATTCAAGTACACATTGTATTTGTCAGGTAAATCCTTAATATAGGTATTTTAATCAAAATCGTTACCGCTATATAAGTTCTAGGGGTGTTAAAAGTATAGGCTAAACAATAATTGGGGATGGGATACCTACTTTTCGTTTTTGAGTTGTGTTCACAGACACACCACACGGACCTTTTTCCAAAAATGCTCTTTTTTTTGTATACAGGGGGTCCTAAAACGTATTTATATTTCCGGTGAAATCTCGGTATTGAATTTTTAGGTGGAACGCAATACCTTCTGCATACACTATGTACATAGTAAGTGTAGAGAAAGTAAAAAAAGTCAAATATCGGTGATTTAAATAATGTGAGTGCAGAATTTTACCAACTAAATGCATTTAAATCTAGGTATTATTACAGATTTGCTTTTTTGTTACAAAGAAATTTGGGTCATTCTTGCATAGCAAACTACGGGGTTGCGGTAATAAAAGATTAGTAGACTCTTGGTAAGCAAAAGCTGAGTCATATATGTTTTCTGTGAACATTCCCTTAAATATCTTTGACTATATTAAATGCTGATGGCGAGAGATTTTTCTTTGTATTTTACTTAGTTTAAGGCACCCCCCCCCCTAAAATGACACAACTTGTATGTTGCAGTATGTGATTTTTGATATGTATATTTTATTCTATTCATCATATTTTTCTGAAATAAAAAGTCTTAAATTTAAAAATAAGATGTTTTAATCTTATGATACTTTAGTTACTAGTTAAGTTTCATTTCAGTTATTTCATTACTCACTAATTCTGCCCGAAAACTAACACGAAGGTACGTGGATTTATGTAAGTTAATCTACAAAAAACGCACTATTCAAAACTATTAATGCACATTTTTAAAATCATTGTCAACACAAAATGTTGCTTCTCTGCCCATGCAGCTTCAATTAAACTTCTACACTATTCCCTTTCCTCTGTTACATCGGATCATTAGTAACAAAAACTGACTTATATTGTGCAAACCCCTTTGTTTTCTGTACTCTGTATATAATAAAGTCCCTAGACATAAAATTTTATTTATTTGTATACTTTTTCATTAAAGGAAATATAATAGCTGTAGCAAAAGTAAGTTTTCATGTAGACTTTATCAACAGAGAGTGAAAACGAATCCATGCTACACGACAAGAAGAGCATATTTGTTCTCAATCGGGTTTAGGACATACATAAAAAGTAGGTAATAAAATCATTTTATATAGCCACGGGTGTGCTCTGCAGGAGGGAAATTCTATATGACAAGTGCTCAAAGTTATTCTCCCGCAGTAGGCCAAGGAACCTTATGCTTTGTGACATAAAACAATTTAAACTGGTAGATGTGTCTCAATCCATTAAAGTTAAGTTTAGATCTGCATTTACATCATAAATACCAGTTTAAGGTCCCCTAAAACCACGAATTTTTATTTGATCTACTTCCTACTTAGTATATAGAAGATACTGTATTCCGCCCTAAAAATTCGATACCAAAATAACCCTGAGTTTGAACATTTTATGGTCCCCTGATTAAAACAAAATTGATGTGTTCCATTCACATGGCTTTCTCTACATCTCTGCAACAAATTATTGTTATACTTATACTTTTATTTGCTTCATGCTAATTGAGATAAATTAGCAGAATTAGTCTTATTACTTACTTCCGTGTAAGAAGAAGCGAAATAAAGGAGCACCATTGGTTAAAGTGATAGTCAAAAGCTGGTTGCTGGGTGACTGAAGTTTAAAGTAAAATATTAGTTTTGGGAATTAATGATAAGACTTTCTTCCCTTTGAAGTTTTAAAAGTAAGACTTAATGTATGGACAGGAGTTGACCAACTCCTGTATGAGAAAAGTAAGTTTTTCAAAGCTGAAACCAATAACAGGAATTTCTCAAAAACGATCAACTCCAGGGAAAAAAAATATATGACATAAATTATGTGCTTTATCGAGATCTACATTTTTGTGTAGTAAGTTTTTGTCTACCTCTTACAGTTTACCACTTATGCAAAATTCAATAAAAATCTTCCAAAATAAAGAGGTCTTTAGAGGCTACCAGACAATTCAAGATATACCCTTTATTTGTCAGGTAAATATTTTAATAAACATTGTTAAGAGTTATTTTTGAGAAAATGTTCTAAATTTTTCGATATTAAGCATAGCTGGAGTAGAGAGATTTTGTTGAAAATCTTCGTGTCACATTCTTAGAAGATACTAAACTTAAATAACAAGTTTGGTATTTAACGGACTTTTCGTTTTTGAGCTATGCTGCTCACTCACACACACACACGGACATTTTGTATAAACATGTTTTTTTTTGTTTGTTTGTTTTTTTTTTTTTTTGTATTCAGGAGATCTCCAAAATATTTCCGGTAAAATCTCGGTATCGAATTTTTCCATATATTACATTAGTTTCTCTATACACTATGTACTTAGTATATGTAGAGAAAGTAAAAAAGCATTTTGGGACAAAGGTACTTGTATGTGTTTGTGTGTGTGTGTATGCGCGTGCGCATGGATGTGAACAGTGTAATTCAAAAGCGAACAAATGGTTAAATACCAAGGTGCATATTGAAGTTCAGCATTCTCCTAGGATGCTAAGGAAGCTTTTCAAGAATATCATATTACCCCAAAATATTCTTTACATGTAAGCATTTTAGGAAATATTGATTTTCTCAAAAATGCCTTTAATGACTTTTGTTTTCTCTACACATACTATGTATATAATGTATAGAGAAGCTATTGCATTCCATCCAAAACTTTGATCCTGAGATTTCACCGGAAATGTAGGTTTTGGGGTTCCCTGTATCCTAAAAATAATTTTAGAAAAAGGTCCGTGTGTCTGTGAACACGATAATTCCAATGCGAAAATTCAGTAAACTACTTGTTATTTAAGTCTAGTATCTTCCAGGAATGCAACACGAGGATTTAGAGAAAAATCCCCACCCCAAACTAACCTTTACATGGAAAATTTTTATTTCCTCCAAAATGGCTGTAATCATTTTGATTAAAATATTATATATTAAAGAATATTTACATGTCAAATAAAATCTACTAGACTTGAATTTTCTGGAAATAACTATAAAGTCCTCTTTTTTCTGGATGAATTTTGCTTAATTTTGGGTAACTGATAAACCGTAAGAGATAGACAAAAACTTACTGAACAAAAATGTAGATCTCGTTAAAATACACATTTATGTTTTATACGTTTTTTTCGTAGAGTTAACCAGTTCTAAGATATTACTTGTTATTACTTCAGATTTAAAATCAACTTTTCTCACACGGAAATTTGTAAACTCCTGGCCATTTCAACCCCATAACAACCAGTTTTTATAAGACTTGACTATCTCTTTAGCTTTGTGGATTACCTTATTTACCTTCAACTTACAATGAAGCAAAAATTAAGATAATTTATGCTAATCTTTATCTCGGTTATCATAAAATATATAGCAGGAAACACATAAGATTTTTATGTAAATGACGTATATTAAACAAAGTTATATGGAAAATAAAATGTGTACCTTCAATTTACTTGAAATATTCTCTAAAATTATGTTTATTCTTATTAATGATTTGATAATGAGTTAATGATTACCAAGAATTACTGTGTTATTTAGTTTCAGTTTTAAAATATTTAAACTTTCGTAACAAGACCTCATCTGTATACTTTATCTCTTGTGTTACTCCTAATCATGAAAGAGAGCCGAATCGTAATTTCACTCGTATAGCGACAGTTTTTTTGAGATTAGACATTCGGATTAACCTACTTTATTCCGTTATACTTACAAGGAAGTAACAATATAACATTTCTGCTAATTAGAAAGGTAGAGGCAGACTGAAAAGTTCAATGTCATAGCTGAGGTTTTGATCACAGATCTCTTGGTTTCCGTCTATGGCATTGAATTTTTCAGTCTGCCTCCACCTTTCAACTCTTATCCTACACACGGCTAGTGTGGAAGATATAATTAATTCGTTTTTACTAATGTAAATCTCAATAGGCGCAGTGTATATAACGTTTAGCAAGAATAGTTGTTTACAGAACAGATAGAGAAAGTCATGCGAATGGAGCTGAGATTTTAGACAAAGTTTGTGTGTGTTCGTTCTCTGTGTGTATGTGCAGCATAATACAAAAACGAAAAGTCGGTCAAATACTATGGACCCGAACCACACATTATGTGGAAAAAGTTTCGAAATTTTCGATTTTATCAAACATGGCTATATCGATTTTTATTAATATACCATACGATAAATATATTTACTGAATTTCTAAGGAATAGGCTCTGAATATCTTTTCATTTTAATGACTTTTTCATACCTGGTAAACTATAGGAGGTAGTCAAAAACTTACCACACAATAATTGTATATCTCGCCAATACAAACAATTAATGTATAAAACGTTTCAGTTATAGAGCCAGCTTTCCAGAGATATGCCTTCTTGCAGGTCTAAATTCTCTATTACTTAAGATTTTCTTCAAATGGGAGGTCAATATTCATAACTTTCAGTCCGGTCAAGGAAAGTAAACAGAATTTCAATATCATCCAATAAGATTGTGTTTTAAAAGATTCTATCATAACTTTATATTATTTCATTTCATTAAAGACCGCTTCTGCTATGATAGGTAGAGTCAGCCTGAAGAATTTATGCTATAATTGGGATTTGAAGCATGGGTCTTCAGGTGTATAGCCTGCTACTGTAACCACTGAGCTACATGGCAACATACCACCATGCGATTAAATTCCTCAACTGACTCGCATGTTTTCCGGTAAACTATAAACTATTTTGAGATGATACACCCTAAAAATGTTGTAAGTCCCGGGCTTCAGAGTTTAACCAACTATTCGGTCAATTAGTGTTAACTAATTGTTTTTTCTGCATAAACAATGTGAAAAAACAATTATTTAACACTACTGCTTGTATTTATCTTGATAAGCATGAAGTAGGTAGAAGAATATCGTTCTGTAAGAATATATTACTGAAGTATAGGCAGAACAATTTATGTAAACATAGATTTTTTTAAAAGTATTCTCATTGGTTCTTATACAAGGAACTAACATACTAAAGTATTCTTACCTGACTACTTACCATATGCGGCATATAAATAAACGTGGAGCTAAACACTATCAAGTGATACTTAAATCTGAAATTAGGAAAATTTGTTGACTCACATTTGAATTTCTTCTGTGATGTGTAATGTCACTGACATTTCGTAAATATATTTTTATTGTAATAACGTAACTATGACTTTATCAGTTGTATAGAGTTTGGCACTAATGATACTTGAACCAAAAACGTCCCAAAATGACTCTAATGATTTTGATTAAAATTCCGTTTATTAAAGCTATTTACATGACGAATAAATTGAATGTCTTTAGCTTTTTTTTGGAACAGATTTTTTTTTAATTTTTCTGAATTTTGCATAAATGGTAAACACTAAGAGATATACAAAGAGATAAAAAATGCAGATCTCTTAAAACATACAATTTATGTTATTTACTTTTTTGTTGCAGAGTTGACCGCTTATAAGATGTTCCTTGTTATTGATTTCAATTTTAAACCATGCATCTTCTCAAACGAACGGGGTCACCGTACGTTTCGTCACTATTTTTTTATGGAAATGCAAAGTGAACAGAACTTCTATTGTTCAGATTTTGACTGGGTTTTAAAAGATTTGACTATCGCTTTAGCACGTGTATTCATTCCCCCATTTACTTTCTGTTTATGAAAATCTAGGTTGTGTGACAAGTAGGAAAAGTAAAGTAAAGTGAATTCAGATTTTATAAAATTATTCCTTAATATACTTCAACAACTTTTCAGTTCGAAAGTTTCTTAAGGTGGATATTATTTAAAAATATATTTTACATCACAAAGTGAAAAATATGATGTGTTGCATTCACATAACTTTCTCAACCTGAGCAGCAAACAAACTATTCTTACAAAAGATTAAGTTATTCTTCTATCTACATCATACAAACAAGACAAAAATTAACACAATTAATCTTACTATTTATTTTCTTATAAGCAGAAGGATTATAAGGAAATATACAAGGCTAACATATTTTAAAAACTGGTTGCTATGAGAACAATTGAAAATCGGTTCGCTTTGCATTTCCAGAAAAAAAAATAGATGAAACGAAAGCAGATACCGTTTGAGAAGATGCGAAGCTAGGATTGAAACCAGTGTGTTTTAACGAGATCTGCATTTTTTGTGTAGAAAGTTTTTTTATATCTGTTAACAGTCAAGCAAAATTCATCCAGAATGAACCGGTCAAGATATACATGATATTTGTGATGAAAATAACTATTGAGCCATTTTTGAGAAAATCAAAATTTTCGAAAAATGTTCCATATAAAAAGTAGTTTTGGTTACGGGGATTTTCTTGAAAATCCTCGTTTCGCATCCTTGGAGGATATTAAACTTAAATACCAAGTTTAGTATTAACGATCTTGTCCATAGACACACAGACCTTTATCTAAAAATGTTTTTTTTTTTTTGGACTCGGTGAATTTCCAAACGTATGTTTCCGGTAAAATCTCGGTTAGAATTTTTGGGTGGAATTATTTATTAGTGTGACTCATAAATAAGTTTGCTAAGTGACACAGAACAATATAGATTTAGAGGTTTTTAACAAAACATGTTATAAGGGAGTATTACAAAAATATTTATATCGTACGCTATGATAGTCATATAAAATTAAGCTATGAGAAAAAATTGTAGCAGATTATAAAAGCAAGAATAAAAGTTATAACAATAAAAGAGAAAAAAACTACGAAAATAAAGCGTATAGAGAATATAAAAAACTGCAAAAAAGCGGATAATTTTACTAATTTCATAATTGTTTAAAACTAATCTATGATAAAAATCAAAATTTCAACAAGAATTTTTATTACGCACACACATTCTGCAACTTTGGAAAAAAAAATTCAGGGCTGTAGCTGTATTTGTGTGGAAGGAGAAAAATTTGAACCTGAGACAAGTGGCTTTAGTAGCTGTATTTGTATGGAAGGAGAAGAATTTGAACCTGAGACAAGTGGCTTTAGTAGCTGTATTTGTATGGAAGGAGAAGAATTTGAACCTGAGACAAATGACTTTAAAGTTTGATATAAAGTCATTTAAGATGCGTAACGTTTTAAAACGGGTTCCGAAAGGTATAAATCTACTGCAGGACCGGCCTGAGCAATCCTCGCTGAAAGAGATGGCATGAGTTAACATTTTACTTTCTCTAGCCTGTATGTACAATGTACATAGTGGATAGAGAAGGTACTGTATTCCACCCAAAAATACAATGTCGAGATTTCACCAAAAATGCATGTTTTTGGATCCTCTGAATCCAAAAATAGATGTTTAGAAGCATGTCTGTGTGTGTATGTGTGTCTTCGTGTAACATAGCTCAAAAGTCGGATAACTACCAAATTTAGTATTTAAGTTCAGTATCGGCAAAGGATACGACACGAAGATTTTCAAGAAAATCCCCCATTCCCAAATGAAAATTTGTGATTTTCTCAAAAAGGGCTGTGACGATTTTTTTTATTAAAGTGCCTTATGTATAAGATATTTTCATGACAATGAAATGTATATTTTGAATATTCTGGCAATAGCTTCTGAAGTCCTCTTCATTGTGGATGACTTTTGTATAACTTGTGCATAACTGGTAAACAGAGATAGACAAAAACTTACTAACAAAAATATAGATCTTATTAAAATGCACAAGTTATGTCATATACACTTTTTGCAGAGTTAACCATTTTTGAGATATTCTAACTTATTGGTTTCAGTTTTAAGGTATTCAAGTTTTTCTCAAACGGGAAATAACTTTTTTGGTCTCTCTTTTGTTTACTTCTAGCAAGTAAAAGAACCCACTTTAATTGTTTCACTTAGCGACCAACTTTTTAAAGATCTGACTATCGCTTTAGCTAATACATTCCCTTGTTAACATTCTATTTGCAAAGAAGAAAATAATAAGGCCAACTTTGGCAATTTTTATCTTGATTAGCATGACGTATATAAAATAATCATCTTTTGTAAGGAAAGTTGGTGAGCTGAGCAGCTAGAGGAAGTCCAGCGTATAGAAAACATTAGGTTAATGTACATACGAGGTATAATAATCTACATATGAAATACAAAAGGGTCACAGAATATGTTGGATCTGCCATAGAAGAATCAATCACTGCAAATAAATACTTTAAAGTATAGTGTCTTTGTTACACCAAAAATCCAAAACTTGACATTTTGACCAAAATCACTGAAAAAAGCATTTTGGTGTTCTCTTGAACCCTTTGAGGGTTCCAGCCTACAATTTGAAAATGTTGTTTAATAGTTGTGTTTTAGAGTACCCTTATGGGCTTACGTAAGAAGCGTTAGTTTCTAGTCTTAGGTTTTAATTCATTTCACCAGTAACTCTATAAAAACATTGGGTTTTTTTTAATGCTTCATTTCCTTTTTTAATATTCGACTAAACCACCAACTTGACTTCTCTTTTAAAATAAAACATAGCTGTCAGCTCGTATCACCAAGGGGGAAATCTGATTAGGGAAGGAAGGGGTTGCTGAACAGTTATCTTTTCCAGCCATCCACCCAGCCTATCTTTCACTCTGTCCCTTGCACACCACACGGATATCTTTATACATATCGAACAAGTACCGGATGTTCTCGAATGTACTATCGTCTGCTTTTAGTAAAGGGTTAGTTTGGTTATTCCAATGCGTAATTGCGAGTTTTTACATGCTTTGAAGCAATAAGGTAAAGGAACAATTATTATACTCAATCCAAATACCAACTCAAATACCAGGTTACAATTCATTGCGTCTAAAACATGGTATTTTGGTAAATACTGTGCATTATACAAAAAATGGCATTTATGAGTTAACCTTTGATTTTGAATCTAACAATCTACACCTCATATTTTCATTTCCAGGTTTCTGTTGACGGAAAATTTAATTTTAACTGTTTCCCAGTAGATATACAACCTGTCATTAACTTTTAATGTGTTTATTTAAGAATGATTGTATGGCAGTACATATTTGCTACGGTTATGTAATTAGTATGGACAATTTATTTAGCTTTTGTATTGATTTTAAATTTGGGCCAATTTTCGTATATTGAAACGGATTATGTTCAGAATTGCAAGTTATTATACATATCACTTAAAACACGACCCAAATTTATTTGTAAAAAATATATGTATAAGTATATATACGTACATTTATATTATATGTATACAAGCGATAGCAACAGGACACGATATTTTGATAAATGACACCGTCATGGAAAAAATGTCATTTATCCTGCAATTTATGTATAAACTTATTCTTATATTTACTTCATGCTTATCAAGAAAATACTAACAGAAATAGTTTTATTACTGTATATTCTCTTGTGTAAAGATAATATGAAAATATATATATAAGTTAGAGCGATAGGCATAGCATAGTTACTATGTGACTAATAGAACTTCGGTTCACTTTGTATGGCCAGTAGTAAAACAACAGAGAGATGAAACGAATGGTGACTGCCAGTTTGAGAAATGTTACGTGGTTTAAAATTGAAACATATAACAATATGAATATCTCGAAAATGTCAACTTCACAAAGATAATGTATATGAAAAAGACTGTGTCTTTTAAGGAGATGTAAATTTTTTGAGTAGTAATTGTTCATCAGTTTTTACGGTTTACTAGAAATAAAAATTCATCCAATACGCAGAGGTCTTCTAAGGATATTCCAAACAAATTCAAGATATGCATTTTATTTGCAATCCTTAATATACGATATTTTAATTAAAACCTTTAGAGGAGAATTTAAGTAAAGCAAAAGTTTAAAATTAATTTCCAAGTAAAAATAGTTGAGGTAGGGAATATTGTGGAAAATCTTTGTGTCGCATCCTTGAAAAATATTAAACTTAAATGCCAGGTTTGGTATTTAACAGACTGTCCCAGGCACACGCACAGACACACATGGACCTTTTTCTAAACATGTGGTTTTATTCAGGGGTCCTGAAAACATGTATTTTCATTGAAGTCTCGGTATCGAATTTTTGGGTGAAATACAACTCCTTCTCTACCTATTATGTGCATTGTGCTAAAGGACATGCAAATGTATGAGAAATAAAACTTGCACATTAACTTAATTTTAGTTTGATAAGCTCGTACATAGCTGTGAAATGACATAGAAGAGGCCGGTAATGCAAATGCTAAAGTAGCAGCCACAGCTGCGACAGCTAAAGCCTGCTTTCTGTGTGTTGTAGTGGCGTTAGAGTACTGCTTGTTGTTGAATGTACAAATGCTTTATGTAATAAAATGTGAAATAATAGCTTCGGTGAACAGAAAAAGCCACAGAGGCCTTTATTTATTTAGATACGTTCGGCATTAACTTTCCTATTGGAATTGGAATAAAATATATGATAACTAAAAGTAACAATAAACATTACAATTTGTAAGGTCAGTCACATGAGGTTTCTCTGATAGAGATGATTTTACACTGTGAGTCCTCTTGTTCGGAATCACTTTCCGAAGAAAACAGCAAATCCTGTGGGAGACGACTCTTACCCGAAGAACTGCATCAGCACTTGACCCAACGAGAAGTGCACTGCGCCATGAATTAAGTGAAGATGCTGAAAAAACATGCGAGCCTGAGATGGTACTGAGGGTGTTTCTGACATACCAAAGTGCATTCACTACAAACCTTCAAACCTTATTTTGAAATACCTGCAGACGATTAATTCTGTTGCGGCTGCACCTCCCCATATCGTCCAAGCATAGGTGAGCAAAGTAGTAAAGATTTGTATAAAGGCGAGCCACTTGGAGTTTGCAAAGAAGACTTGCGGTTGAGAATGGGATACACTTTGTGTAATCTGGAGTAAAAGAAATTTAATTTTTAATTAATGTGGGCGTTCCAGGTCAGTCGGCGATCAAAATACATGTCAAGAAATCTAACAGTGTCAGCACGTTTCCAAGACATGGGAATATTTTGTAAAGTAATAGGAGGAACAGAGGGACAACGTCATTTAAAAATCATGTTTTCATATTTCTTGTGGTTCAAAGAAATCCTCCAGTAGTCAATCCAGGAAATGAGTATATTAAGGGAGGCCCGCAGTCTGTGAACAGCGGTATCAAGTTGATAGTGCGCTGGAAAATGGCGATGTTGACATGAGCTAAGGTGGGTATGTCATAGGTGAAAACCTAAACAATAGAGGAGCTAAGGAACTTTGAGGTACTCCTGATATTATTGGCCGCACAGAGGATAGAGTAGGACCAACACAGAAAGCTATGGATGACATGGAAAAGATAATCCGCAGCTCAAAGCTCCAAACCGTTGTGCCACACTCGATCATAAGCTTGTTTGAAGCACAAAAATGTGATGTTTTCCATTCACATGGCTTTCTCTATATTTCTGCAACAAATTATTGTTAGAAGGCTTATATACTGCATGCTAATCGAGAAAAAATTAGCAGAAAAAGACTTATTACTTGCTTCTTTGTAAGTAGATGCGAAATAAAGGAGTACCATAGGTTAAAGTGATAATCAAAAGCTGGTTGCTATGTGACTGAAGCTCCTTTGTTTGTATGGACAGGAGTTGTCAGGATTTTTAAAGCTAAAGCCAAAAAACAAGGAGTATCAAAAAACGATCAACTCCATGAAAAAATGTATATAACATAAATTGGGTGTCTTAACGTGCTCTACATGTTTTGTGTAGTAAGTTTTTATCTATCTCTTAATGGTTTAGCAGCTGTGTAAAATTCCGTAAATTTCATCCAGGATAAATTAGTCTTCAGAGACTATTCCCAGAAAATTGAAGATATACATTTTATTTGTCAAATAAATATCTTTAATATAAGACATTTTTGAGAAAATGAACATTTCCGAAAAAAGTTCCATGTAAAGGGTAGTTTGGGGTGGGGGATTTTTCTCAAAATCTTCGTGTCGCATCCCTGGAAGATACTAAACTTAAATACCAAGTTTGGTATTTTACTGACTTTTCGTTTTTGAGTTATTGTGTTCACAGACACAAGGACACACGGACACACACACAAACACGGACCATTTTCTGAAAATGCTTTTTTTGGATACAGGGGACCCTAAAACATATATTTCCGGTGAAATCTCGGTATCGAATTTTTGGGTGGAGTGCAATGCCTTCTCTATACATTATGTACATAGTACGTATAGAGGAAGTAAAAATGCAGTGACTTTATGCTGTTTATACTCAAAACCACAAGCAACTGTCTCAGTTGCTCATAAAGGCTGATGAGTTATAGAGGTGTGACTGCGAAAACCAAATGGTTGTAGTGGTATCACTATGTTGTCAGTTAAAAATTTGTTTAATCGTTGCCTATGGCGCTTTTAAAAAGTTTGGAAAGTGAAGGCAATAGACGATAGGAATATAGTTAGAAGGTAAGGATGGTGATAATCCAGGTTTTGGAAGAACGATAACCTCGACATTTGTCCATGATAGTGGAAAATATCCAAGATGAAAATCAGTATTACATATGGAGGCTAAGTAAGCCTGCGCCTTAAAGGTAAGGTGTTTTAAAACATATTTGGGACAAGATTATGACGGCGCTTTTTAGTGGTTAGTTTATAAAGAAAGACGGATTTGAAACTCTAAAAGAGCAACTATTGAGATAATATCAATGTTACCAAAGTTTCAGCTCAATTATGTTGTATTAAGAATTCAGTGACGTGACCTTTACCAGTGCTTGGTTGCAACTTGGTTATTTTTGAGGCGATATTGTTTGATGAATTTTCAAAATACCTTTACGCGATATGTTGATGTACCAGGTATTATTGGTCCTGTGGTAGTATCAATGCATTACAGATATCGGGGAGCTTATTTGACTGGTCTTTCATAGAAGGATGTACATATAGGAAAGCAACACGTGGAGAGTATACAAATAAAGTATTTTCATGAGAGGTATCGATTTAAGCACTGTATATTTAAGCTTTTATTGTGAGTTTAGTTTTCTACCGCGTTGTATTGTTAGTTCAGTTTGGGTTGTACTCGACAAATAGTATTTATGAGCTCAGTTTCCTCTGATGTTGGACAATAAGCATTGCCTATAGTGTCCTCTCTAAATATTTCCTTTTACCTAGTGGTTCAATAACATAATAGATTTAATTTAGCCTTAACCAACTATATACCATATCTTACTCCATCGGTTACGACTATACAACAATAATTGGATTTTTCACATTCCATTTCGTCCTTTTATTTATAGTTGCTACTGCATGTTTTACAGTATCAAATGTTGTTATATGTGGAATAATTTTAGCAGGATTTTATACTAAATATGTAATTTATTCTTCCAATGCAACATTTATTCTTCCACTTTCATAGTATTTGTTGCAATTCTCTCTTTTGGTACAAGCCCATAGGCGTCTAACTTTCCAGGCCTCTGAACAGTAGCAATACTGTTTCGAAGATCGGGGATGTTATGTAGTTGTAAAAAATACTGCGTTGCATAAATGTGGTTCAATCCGTATTTATTTGGATATTGTTTATGTTGTAGAAATAATGAGGAATAACGAAATATAGTGTAATATTTTTTAAAGGTCGGATCGGTCGCGAAACCAAAATCACATGACAATCAGTTGAAGCTTTGGGCCGATGTGTTGCTAGTATGTCGTCAATTGCGTCACCTCGCAATTGTTAGTTCTGAGTGCGCACTGAGCATGTAAATATGCCTAAAACAATGGGATACATGAAATCATACATTACTGACAAATATGAAGTGTGAACTGTATTTCAATTTCTTTAAGCGAAGGAGTACAATGTACCCGAATTTCATCATCGAACGAGTAATGTGTGCGGTGAAACTTTCATGAGTGGCAGCAAAGTCGGGAATGTTGCAGGAACTTTTAAGCAGGACGATTTAATTCTTAAAACATCTGATGTGTTCCATTCACATGACATTCCTACATTTCTGCAACAAATTATTGCTAAAAAGCTTATGATTCTTTTTACTTCATGCTTATCGAGAAAAAATAGCAGAAATAGTCATATTACTTGCTTCCTTGTAAGTAGAAGTGAAATAAGGAAGTACCATAGGTTAAAATTATAGTCAAAGCTGGTTGCTATGTGACAAAAGTTCCTTTGTTTGTATGGACAGGAGTTGATAAATTCCTGTATGAGAAATGTAATGTTTTAAAGGTGAATCCAAAAACAAGGAATATATTAAAAACGATATATATTTCGTGGCGTTTATTTATATATATATATAGCATAAATGGTGTGTTTTAACGTACGCTACATTTTTTGTGTGGTAAGTTTTTGTTCATCTCTTACGTTTAGCAGTTATGCAAGATTCCGTTAAATTCATCCAGAATAAAGTAGACTTCAGAGCCAGAAAATGCAAGGTATACACTTTATTTGTCAGGTAAATATCATTAATATACGATACTTTAATCCAAATCGTTAGAGCCATTATTGAAAAAATCCAAATTTTCGAAAATGTTCCATGTAAAGTGTAGTTTGGCATGGGGGGACTTTTCTCAAAATCTTACATATATTTCCGGTGAAATCTCAGTATCGAAGTTTTGGGTGCAATACAATACCCTCTCTATACACTAGGCTAATAGTACGTGTAGAGAAAGCAAAAATCATAGCCCGGAAATGTTCTATAGTCAAATTCTCTTTAGGCCTAATACAAAGTGTTTAATGGCGATATTATTGACAAGCTTTTAAGGCAAATTAATCGAAAAAACTACTCGGCAGTCAACTCGCATAGCATTACAAAGTAGCTATCAGATATAAGCAAATTTCATTTGGTTTTGCAAACACGAATTCTAAAAATTACCAATGTCACTTTCGTATAATGTAAAATGTTTTTCGATTTGCTTATACAGACATATACTAAAAGAGGTATAAACTTTATTTGTGAAGCTTAAGTCCATAAAGAAGTAATCAGATTACATCATAAAAATATCAGTAGTAGGCGTTCGCTTCAAAACCAGGTCGGATAATATTACTAATTGTTTCATTACATACTGTGAAAGGTATTAAAGCTCCTAGTGTCCCTTATTTCTCTTTCAAAGGTGCGTTTCAAAAAAAGCAACTGTTAAACATCATCTAGTTCAGCCGTCACCAACTCGCTTGATTTTGTGCCGCAGTAAATAGGCTTGCTTTGTGCGTAAAGTGGATGGACACATGACAACAGGGATTATCTCTCTTTCTTGCAAAGTGTGTTTTGTGTCAGATATTAATGTCGGGGTCAGAAAGCAACGCAAATAAACGACTTCTACATATTTGCCTGCCTAGGAGGAGTCTTTTTTACTTATAGAAAGTAGTGAAATAAGTGTTAAGTTTGCGGCAAAGTTTTGAAATCAGAAAATCCGCAACCTATGGACAAGCGTACGGCAGATACCAACAAAGGTTTCTTTTAAATTATGTTCAATATAATTAATTAATAATGTGCCTGTTCATATTAACTGCTATTCGTGTAAAAGTTTTTCGTTACAATTTATTCTCATTGGCGACATACGAGGGGCATCCATAAAGTAACGAACGATTTGGCATAAATAAAACAATAACGAGAAACATAAACGAAAAATCTGATGTGCTACACTCTATCCGCTCTAAAAACAAACTTCTTAAAAAACATTACTCTTGTTTCTACACCATGCTAATCGAGATAAACTTTAGCAAAATGTTCTTAATGCTTAGTTCCTTTTAAGTAGAATGGACATAAGGGAATACACTAGGCTAAAGTGATAGTCAGATGTTTTAAAAGTTGTCGTTATGCGATTGTCTTTGCAAATCGCTTCTTTGCTTGGCCAGGAGTAGAATAAAAGAAAATTGGACACTACCTGTCTGAGAAAAAGTACTTTACAATTGAAACCAATAACAAGGAATATCTTGAAAATGGTTACTTCTACAACAAAAATATAAAGAACATATTTTTTGTATTTTGACAAGATCTACGTTTTTTGTGTCGTAAGTTTTTGTCTATCTCTTACGGTGTAGCAGTTAAGTAAAATTAGGCAAAATCTATCCAGAATAAAGAGGCCTTCAGAGGCTATTCCTAAAAATTCAAGATATACAGTTTATTTGGGATGTAAATATCTTTAATATACAGGATTTTAATCAAAATCGTTAGACCCATTTTTGAGAAAGTAAAAATTTTCGAAAATTTTTCCATGTAAAGGGTAGTTTGTGGTGGGGGGAATTTTCTTGAAAATCTTCGTGTCACATCTTTGGAAGACATCAAACCTAAATATCAAGTTTGATATTTAAGAGCCTTTTGGTTTTTGAGCTATGCTGTCCACACACCCATACACTCACACACGCACACAGTCACACACACACACACACACCGACAGACAGGCAGATAGACAGAAACACACACGGACATTTTTCTAAAAATGTTTTTTTTCGGATTCAAGGGTACCCCAAAACATATATTTCCGGTGAAATCTTGACATTGAATTTTGAGTGGAATACACTGCCTTCTCTATCCTCTATGTACATTTTACAAGCGAGCTAGAGAAAGTATGAATGAATGAATGAATGAATAAGTGTATTTATTAATATAGCAATATCATACATAGAATTTCAACAGTCGCACGGGTCCACAGACCGTACGTGCTTTTGTAATACACATTACAAGCAATATTAAAACAACAACCACAACAAAGAATTAAAAGAGTAAACACGAAAATAAAAAGACAAATGAAATACACAGTCAAAAGCAATATTAAACAACAATAAAAATTAAGAGTGAATCCGAAAATAAAGATACAAAGATATTCAAATATAGCAATTTAAATTTACAGCACAGAGTACACCTTCATAAATGCACCCTCTTATCATAGATAATTACACTTAAAAGACATATATACACATAATTGATCTTATTCTCCCCCCTTCTCTATTGGCAGCGTCCTCAGATCTCAGCTGTCTTGCCTTAAGTATAAATTTACCTAGCCCGTCCATGTTTTCCGTGCCTACCAGTAGCGTCCAACATGCTTCTATCCCTACATTCGCAGTGGTAAAAAATAGCGGCAAATATTTTTCCCGCCATTCCTCCGTACCCCTACATCTTGCCAAGATGTGAGTCCACGACTCTTCCTCCTCGCAAATGGGACAGATTCTTATACCATTCACGTCAGAAATTTTCGTGCTCCTCCATGCTCCTAGTCTAATCCACGCGAGCCCCTCTCTAATGAGTTTGGTACCTGTTTTGATGTATTGCTCCATACCCCACTCCGATTTCAGCCCAGACTGTACTTCTAATGACACCTTCTCTGTGCATTGCGCAATTATTTGCTGTCTGTCAATATCACAGAGACGTTTCTTAATTTTTCTCCAAATACTTCGCCTGTTTTCCTGCCCCGCCATCCAAATGTCTCCCATCCCAATGGTTTCCAACCCTTTCTTTAATTTTGATGCCCACGTCAAATTACCTTCCATTCGCAACTGTTCACGGTAGCAGACTGCTCTAATTAGAGATTGGTTTCCGTGAACGATTCTCATCCAATATTTAACTGCTCTGATTTTGCACTCTATCGTTTCACTATGTACCCCGAATTCCCTCATTATTCCGCAGTTTGCCGTACCCCTCCCTACACCCAGAATTCCTTTCAAAAATTGGGTCCTCACTTGATCCAGATTCCCTGTTTGTTCCCACCCCCATATTTCTCCTCCGTATGTCATCGTGGATCTAACTGTCGCTCCGTATACAGTTTCCATTAAGGTTATGGAGATATTCGGAATTCTGCAGCGTATCCGGAGAGCTTCCGCCGCTTTCACCCTTGCCTTGTGTTTCGTAATGTCAATGTGTTTTGTCCATTTTCCGTTCATTGTAAATGTGAGTCCTAAGTACACAAAGGATTTAACATTGTCCAGTATCTGTCCTGCATATGTCCAAGTCTCCTCCCTGCTATAAACACAACCCTTTTTGAAAGTCATTGCCTTAGTCTTATTCACATTAACTGTAAGTAGCCATTCATCGCAATAGTTCTTAAGTTTGTCCAGTCCTCGTTGCAATCCGTTTACTGTCGTAGAGCACAATACTAAATCGTCTGCGTATAAAAGTGTTGGGATCTGCAAATCCGCTACTACTGGTGCCTGAATATTCTCTGCTATCATTGTATCAGTAATATCATCCACAAAGAGATTAAATAGCAAGGGAGATAAAATACAACCCTGCCTCACTCCCCTATAGCTTCGGCAGCTCTCGGACACTCTGTTTCTGTCGTACTTCACACAGAATTGGACATTTTGATATATTGCCTGCAATGCTCTAACCATTTTACTTGATAACCCCTTTCTGCCTAGTTTGTACCATAATGCATTTCGATTGATAGAGTCAAATGCCTTCTTAAAGTCCACAAAAGCACAATGAAGCTTTCCCCGCTTAACTAACAGTTGCTTCGTCCTTAAAGTGTCTAATATAAAAGCGGCATCTATGGTACTGTGTCTTTCTCTGAAACCCATTTGAAATTTTGAAAGTTTGCCAAATTTAGATTCCCAGTCCTTTATCCGGTTATATAACACTCTACAATAATTTTTTTCCATAATTGGCAACAGAGTAACCCCCCTATAGTTATCCGGATTTCCAATAGTTCCCTTCCCTTTATAAATGGGATGAATAATGCCCTTTCCCCAGCAGGTAGGGTAATTTCCCTCAATAAACAATTTGTTACATATCTGGAGCATACTCCTACCAAATTCATTAACATTGGCTGCGGCTTTAAAAACTTCCGGGGGCAGCCCATCCAACCCTGGAGCTTTGCCTACCTTCAGACTCCTTAGCGCCTGTGCTATTTCTCGTGCTGATATTTCTTCGTCCAGTATTGGGATCTCAAGATTTCCGAAAATTTGCACTTCCTGTATAAAAATGCCTTCCCTTTCACCTTTCCCGAATATTCCCATAAAATGCATTGCCCATTTTCTGGGAGAAATTTCGTTGGGCGCCTGACTGCTGCCTCTTAAATGTTTAGTGACAATATCGTAACCAATGAAGTTATGCTGAGGTGCGATTATTGCTAGTAGAGAAAGTAAAAAGCGTAACTCCATGACACGATAGTCCGCAAGGATCCTTCGCCTAACGCCCGGCCGCTGCATCCCCCATCTCGGCCCGAAGGCGTCTTGAATGGGGTGCAGTGCTGGAGGGTGAGACGTGATCAGCGCCTCGAGTCCCTCCTGACTGGTTGATACGGTCTTCTCGATTTGGAGCCGCTACTTCTCAATCAGGCTCAGCGCAACCCAGACCAGGTACTCCAACCGAGAAACAAAACCACATCGGTACCGGGAAACGAACCCAGGTCTTCCGCTTGGTACGACCCGAAAAACATAAACACAAAGTTTTATTTAAAAAAGTTGCAGTATCAAACGGTATTTCTCAAGGTTATCGCCATTGCTATAAAAGTATTTATTTTCACGTGGTACCGGTTTTTCAACGCAGATATTATGCACTTCCTCCACTAAAGATGTGAGCCAAGATGTCACTGTCCCTTCGAGGTCTTCATTGGTTCGGAAATCTTTTCTATCCAAAAAGTCATTTACAGTGAAATACCGGTTTTTCTTAATCCTTTTATCAACACTTGCTTTCAACTCCTCCTATGGTACTCACTGGTTCTTCCTTGATAAGTCGTAAATTATGAGCCATTTCCTTGCTGCAGACTCTTTAATTAATTATCACCACACACTTGCATTATTTGCATATACACTTTGAATAGCCAAATATTTTGTGCATTCAAAAAACGAATAAGTTATCTGGCTTAGAGAAGAATAACATCAGCAATGAAAAACGTGAACCATATGACAATAAAGCTTTTGGCAGAATGACGATTATGTTGCGAAATACAGGGTTACTACAAAAGAAATAGACAACTTCAACTGCCTGTAAAACAAAAACTATTCGAGATAGCAACCTAATTATTTTGGAGGTATGTTGAGAAACTCTCAAAGTTTCGTCTGTTACTATTGGTAACGCTGTAGTGTTTTGTTTGTTGTTGCAGAAGCTGAAATGGCGGAAAATCCTGTGGAAAAGGCATATTGCGTGTTGGAATTTGCTAGAACGCAATCAGCAACCGTTGTCCAACGACATTTTAGAACACGTTACCACAAAGCGCCACCGATTATACGGTCAATCTACGACTGGTATAGAAAATTCGAGACAGCAGGATGTTTGTGCAAAGGGAAGAGCTCGGGAAGACCAAGAGTTTCGGAAGAAAACGAACGTATTCGTTCTGCCTACATAAGAAGCCCACAGAAATCGACGTCTAGGGCAAGCATGCAATTACAAATTCCACAGCAAACTGTATGGAAAATCTTGCGGAAGCGACTGCACATGATGCCTTATAGATTACAGATGTTGCAGTTTCTGAGTGAAGAAGATAAGGTCATACGGCGTGACTTTTGCATCGACATGTTGCGACATGATGAAGACGATGCTGGTTTTTGTGAGCGCATCATTTCATTTTTGTGGTAACGTGTTCTAAAATGTCGTTGGACAACAGTTGCTAATTGCGTTCTAGCAAACGCAATATGCCTTTTCCACAGGATTTTCCGCCATTTCAGCTTCTGCAACAACAAACAAAACACTACAGCGTTACCAATAGTAACAAACGAAACTTTGAGAGTTTCTCAACGTACATCCAAAATAATTAGGTTGCTATCTCTAATAGTTTTTGTTTTACAGGCAGTTGAAGTTGTCTATTTGTTTTGTAGTAACCCTGTATAGTAAGATACTGTAAAATTGTAAATAAGGTTTCGTATTGATAGCTTTCATTATTATTTAGTTATGACCAATGACTCGTTTCTGGATGGCCCTCGCATTACAAGTACAGTGGTATTAACCATGTTAAAAATGTTGTTTTAATATATTAATACTATGATACTTGTGAATATTTTTGCAATTATTTATATTACGAATACCAGTTACCACCGAATCTATGAAAATGTGCATAAACATTAAAGTACGAGACATAACCAGAGTAATAGTTCTATCAATCAGGACTCTACAATAGTTTTAATAATCTATAAAAACTGGATTGTTTATTTCAAACTCAAAGGGTTGTACACTGCCATAACAATGAAGAAATGACCTATTCTTGCTTTCCGCGCAGTTAGTTGCGTAATGCACAGTAGGTGGTTCGCAAGAGCATCGAGAATATTTGCTCTCTTTGCTTTACTCAAGGGCAACTGAATTCTGATCTAGTTGAAACTAAACCATTATTTCTTACACATCAGTATATGATATGGTTACCGTTCGACCATGTAACATTTCATCCTTAATGTTAGCTTTTTACACTGATTACTGCACATTTTGGAAACACACTGTGCGCTATGCCGGTACGTGTGGGCCCATGACCCTGCTTTGACGCTACAAATTGAGGGGGGATCGGAGGTCCATTAATTAGATCATGCACATGGAAATAAAAGATCTGAAAAAAATATTCCCGTATTGAATGTTTGTAAATCATTTTAAAAATTGTAAGCAGCACAGATGAAAGAGTGATGGATGGACGGCCGGCACATGATGGATGAGCCATGTGTACGAGCTGGCCTGAAAACACTGCATTGGCCTTTTTGACTTTCCATTGAATAATGAGCTTACCTGTAATCATTTATTTAAATACTGGGAATGTGCTGCTTTGGGAAACCATCCCTGACCATTTGATTGACTGGTACTGCAGATTATTGAGGTACGTTGCTATATTTGATTTTGTTTGCTTGACTGGTTGTGGGCAAAAAAATGTATTAAACCAAGATGATTAGATGAGCTCCAATGTTTAGAATTATTATCCCGCTTTATACTTTTATAGCAAATACTTACATGGGTGAGGTATCTAACTAATGAGTGAGAGAAAATAATTTTGTTGAACCGAATATTGGTTTAAAACAAGGATAGAGTTTTGATTATATTTTATTCAAGGAAAGAACAAGGCGTTAACTTAAACGAGGAAAAAATCTGACTTCCTCTACCTATTCTGTAACAAAGTATTCTTACAAAAGCATACTCTTCTATCTACTTCATGATAAACGGGATAAATATCATAAAAATGGATTTATGGCATATTTTGTTATAGGCTGGCGCCATGGACGAGTGGTTAGACGCTCGCCTCCCGCCTAGGCGGCCTGGGTTGAATCCCAAGGGCCCGCATGTGTGATTTGTGGTGGACGAATTGGCGTTTGGGCGGTTTTCTCCGGGTCCTCCAGTTTCCCCTGCCGCTAATTCCACCAATTACTCCATTATTAACTGTTCTATCACCCACTTAGGTTACATTTCATATCATCCAGTTCCTCGCGCTCATACCTGGCTACTCTTTCCAGGTTCTCCATTAGGTATTCGCTTGTAAGTCCTCAGAGGATGTCAGTCCTAAGATATGGGAGGGATAAGCCCACTACGAAAAAAATGCTTATGAGCTCAAGGGAATAAGGAGATACACTGGCCAAAGCTATAATCAATCTTTTAAGAGGTCGCTGTGAAATGGGCTTAAGGTTCATTTCTATTTGCATTATAAGGATGAGGAAGACGACTCCTCATTTTGGACAAAATACAAGTATTAAAATGTCAACAATAACAACGAATACCTCTAAAATAGTTAAACATACAAATTGTGTTTTAACGAGATCTAATTTTTTTCTGTTGTAAGGTTTTGTTTGTATCTTATGGTTTATGGCGTAGTTCTTATGGTTTATCTCTTAACAGCTATGCAAAAGCTATTCAGTATGAAGAGGACTTGAGAAGTTATTTCCATAAAATTTAAGATATATATAAAACATATCTTTTTATTTATCACGTAAATATATTTAAGATACGGTATTTTAAGCAAAATCGTTAGAGCTATTTTGAGCGAATAAATATGTTCGAAAACTTTTTCCAGTTGTTTGAGGTAAAGGAATATTCTTCAAAATATTTGTGTCACATCCCTGGAAGATGCTGCATTTAAGTATCAAGTTTGGTATTTAACGGACTTTTCGTTTTTGAGTTGTGTTGTTCATAGGCACACACACATACACGGACGTTTTTCTTAAAAAAATTGGATTCAAGGTACCCTAAGACGTATATTTCCACTGAAATATATCTGCCTATGCACTATGCATGTGCTAGAGAAAATATAAATTAAGGATTCGTAATGATCTTTGAACGTAAAATACTTATTGCGATTATCCAAAATAACAAAAAAGCTCTAAAAAGTGAATATCTACCATAAGCTTCTAAGCTACCAAAATACCTTCAAATATTTAAGAGTAAGGTTGTCCTAAAATATATGATAAAGGTGTTGATATTTTCATGTGAATAAAGCAAAAATGCAACTGACACGAAAGGGAACAGAGGGTTTACGAACTTATGCTATGTTAAATCACTCACTATGCGTTTGACGTTCACCTAACTAAGCTTCTAGGTTAATAATGTGTCATTAGAACCTTCTAAGTTGTCCTGACTCCACACATGTTGAAACATTGTCGCTTGTCGTTTTTGGGTTCTTCGACTGGTGTTCAGGTCGGGGCAGTTTGCATTGGAACTTCCGTCTAGAGTACATCAATCCCGGAATAATTGTTCTATAATGGCTAAATCACCAACATTACTATAATATTCATAGGCACTTGACCGATTCTCTTTTCTTGGCTTTCACTTGTTGCATTTTGCCATTTTCCTCTTGTTTTAAGCTTTGAATTTTGAATAAATAAGATTAAGGTTTTTGACGATCAGGTTGCTTTACCTGAAGTGGACGTGTTGATGGCGAGGTGGCAATGTTGCAGTGTTACACGTTTGCTCACGAGGTTACTTTATTTAATTGTTCGCCTACAATCAGATTTTGTAAAAGTAGTAGTGTTCTATTATATTTGAGCATATACATATTTGTGTTATTAACTATTAATTTATTACTTTAAAGTAACGAAGCACACTGTTTGTAAATTAAAGATTAATCTGATTTGACTTGCGTGTATATGTTGTTGTTTTTTTTTTTTTTTTTTTTTTTTTTTTTTTTTTGTTGCAACCTCTCTGTGAAATATTATGTATCATTTTTTGATAAAACAGGACAAGCACAAAAAGGATTACAACGGGACGATTCAGGCTTGGCAGCGAGGAATTGGTACCGGATCAAGCAAAGGCTCTACGCATCTGCATAAGAAAACAATAACTTTACAAATTCAAAAGGGGTTTTATGCTAAAAGGTTTCCTTGTGGTCTTAGAAAGGTGGGGCATGTTGGCTACCATCTTGACTGACGACTCTTACTCACCACTTCTTCAAGATTACATTCCAAAATATAAAGACCCAACCGACTACGTGGAATTTATGGGACATACTACCAACTCATGAAAATTTAAAATGCAAAGGCTACCAACACATACAATTCAATAGGCTGTCAACATGCTGCATCTCCTAGTACCCTCTAAACCGACACCCTAGTCGCTAGTAAAGAAAAAACAAAACAAAAAATTAAGAGCTTCCTTTATTTATACTACCATTATGGACAAACACGACAAACACACAAAGAACTACGACGGGATGATTCAGGCTTGGAAGCGAGGAATTGGTATTATGATCAAGTAAAAACTTTATACCTATATAAAATAATAGCTTCCCTCAAACAAAACTTAAAACCAAGTTAACCCACATCTTTGTTCTCAGCATGGCCCAAAGGGTTGTAGGACGTAGGTTGCCATCTTGCACCCGCGGAATTTATAAGCGATCCTGTCAAGACATGAAAACTTAAAATGCAAAAGGCTGCCAACATACTTCAAGTGCAAGGCGCTGCCAACATGCTCTAATATAATT
Organism: Hymenopus coronatus; assembly: GCA_030762935.1. Taxonomy (NCBI): domain Eukaryota; kingdom Metazoa; phylum Arthropoda; class Insecta; order Mantodea; family Hymenopodidae; genus Hymenopus; species Hymenopus coronatus. The sequence continues at coordinate 127,625,894 of CM060897.1, read as the reverse complement.
AATATATATGTAATATAAATTATATAATATAAATTATATAATAATATATAAATATATTTTAGTTTAGTACACAAATCTTCTGAAAGCGTAACATGAGGAAGGATACGCATAATTATAATTCCGTACGTTACGTAGTCGGCTTACCCTCCCCGTATGTAGGAGTGACAGACACTCCCTAGGATTTACAAGCGTGTGCCTAGAGGCCAGAAGCCTACAGGGGAGCCAAGGCACGTTATCAGAGAATGAAGATCCTGGAATGAGTGGTTGACCCGTAGGCATGAGCTCAGGCATGAGCATGAGGAAGTGGATATTATGAAATGAAAGCGTAATGGATAATAGGAAAGGTGATGATGGAGCAATTGGTAAAATAAATGGCGGGAGAAACGAAGGGCCCAGAGAAAATCCTCCCGGACTCCGCTTCCTCCACCACAAATCCTAAATGCAGGAACTTGGGACCTAGCCCGGGCCACCGAGATGGGAGGTGGGCAGTCTAACCATTCTGCCAAGGCGCTGCTCCGCATAATTATAATACAAGGATAAAATGAAATGAAATGTAAATACTTATATGTACGTATATGTATTTAGGTTCCAAACAATACAATAATATGCCAGAACATATTAAATGCCTAGGTAAAAAAATCGTTACGTGCATATGTATATACTCTGCATATACGTGCACAGTATATGTATAGCTGGTTGAAAATCCTTTATATCCAATACAATAATCTTTAGAGTTTAAAACTTGTGAATTAAATATGTAATTTTAATTCGCAAAGTATATAATAATAAAATTTTATATCAGCGGTGTCAAATCTCAGTACAGTGTTTTAAGATAGAAGGAAATAAATACTAATACTATATATATATATATATATATATATATATATATATAAATAAAATACGTGGAAATCCTTTACGTTGTATTGGGTATGTCTTCACCCCAACTTAAATCCAAATGCTTCGTACAAATTGGCTTCTCTAGTCAAATGTGAGTTAAAAAGATGGTACTCTCCGGATCATACACAGATGTATCGTCACGAACGAAAGCAATACTTCACATATTAACCGTAAACCCTATTGATAAGCAGTATAAGCAAACACAGCAAGCTCACCCTTAGTTTTTAGAAAAGCACGTAATAGTATAGCTATTTGTTTCATTACACACTGAAAAGTTGACTGTAACATATCCTTCAAGCCGTTTCTCGTTATATCAGTTTACTAGTTCAATATTACAGAACTTGAATCCATGAATGCTTAGGTTTATTGTAGTTTTATATTTCATAAGTATGGATGCATATACATCAACGCAAATATCGAGCTCATTTCAGTTTGCTCACTTTACAATCAAGGTGTGTGTGTACGTTACGAAGGGGCTTAGTGTACGTCAGACCCCTGGAGGAAGGATGATATGAGTGTAATTTCAGAGGGCGGACGACATCTGGAATGGGAGAGAACCGTCGTGGAGGGTTTCTAACAGATTACATGCAGTTCTTCATCTTGACGCGGGGAGTGCCAGGAGCAAGTGACTCAGTCTCAGTTAGACCACTTGAGTCCGCAGAAACTACTAGCGCCATCCCGCCGCCGAGAGATGTATTTCCAGAGCGCAATCACCTCCACGAAATAGCCTCATCCTCGTCGACCCTTACACCCTGAAAGAGATTGGTTGGGATGAAATGAAGGGACAGGAAGTTCGGGGGAATGAAGAATTCTCCCTGGTGACTCAGGAAGATCCCCGAAAATACCCATAAATCGGAGAGAACCGATCCCACAGCCTCTCGAATGCCAGATGGAATGCCTGAGCCTCCTGGCTCAGAATAACGCAGGTGTGATATTGTTTTTAGCAGGGCTTCATTAGGTAACCGTAATTAACACCTGGGATTACTTTTTAAGGACGAATAGTTACACAGATGAGAATCAACAATATAAGTAACTAAAATAGATGACAATCGAGGTTTCGCTAAGGTGCATGGCAATAATCGTATGCCATAATTGTCGTTCTTAAAGTAAATTGAGGTAATGCAGCTACTCTATAATTTAAGTTATTATTTATTTTTGATTATTTAATTATTTTGGAGGAGCTAAGGCTATTTGAAATTTTCTTCCACTCAACCAATTAGAAAAATCCTATATACATCAATAGCACAGATTAGAATATATTCAAATACACATACATAACACAATTATACGAAGAACAACAATAATTAATTGGAAATATAAAGAACACACAATAGAAATAGCCAAATATTAGAAAAACAAAAAAGATCCCTGAAAATATACAGAAACTAACTGAAACTGAAGAATACACAATAGAAATGACACAAATATTAGAAAAGCACTAAGAAGTAGTTAAAAATACACTTTAAGTGAAACTAATGAACACGCAAAAGAAATAACACAAATATTAGAAAAACAAAAATAATTCACCTAAAATATACAGGAACTAAGTTAAACTAATCAACACAGAACAGAAGTAACACAAATATTAATACGACAATTAAATGAAAATACAGATAGTTAACCTTATTGGTGTCAAATTATTAAAGGCGTTATACAAACACTTACTGTATGGGTCATTGCATGCATATTCCAGATTCATGTAAGTGACGAAAAGAAATAAAAGAGAAAAAATAAAGAGCAAAAACATATTAAAAATAAATTGCTCTGACAAACTGAACAAAAGTGTTACATTCTCATTCGGAGATCCCGGGTTCGCTTCTGGACTGAGACGGCGTATTTTCTTTAACCAGAATGTGCGTGTGGTCGTCTCCTTAGCTCGGTGGTAGCGCAGCTGCTTACCAAGTGGGAGACCTGGGTTCGATCCCCAGTACCGGCGTGGGGATTTTCCCCCGCTGGGAGACCTGGCCCGGGGTGCACTCAGCCTCGTAAGGTCCCTGGATGGCCAATTGAGGAGCTACTTGATGGAGAAGTAGCGGCTCCAGGTCATGAGGACCGCATTAACCGGCCGGCAAGGGCTCGAGGCGCTGACCACGTCTCACCCTCCAATACTGCACCACATCCATGACGTCTGTAGTGGACCGAGATGTGGGATGCAGCGGCCGGGCGGTAGGCCAAGGTTCCCCGTGAGCTGTCGTGCCATGGAGTTTTAGAATGTGCGTGTGTTTGAAGAAAACAAAATTAAAAATCTAACGTAAAGAACCTACAGTCGACGATTTGTTTCTAATGCAAGGCCCCTGATGAGACCTGTCATGTTAAAGGGGGTTATATAAATAAAACAGTTGACAAAAGAGATGCTATAAGGGTAGGTCGCTCTAGTTGCTAGTTATGCGGACTGGGTAAGACGAAAAGCAAACCTCAGGCAGAACTTGTGAACCGTGGACCCCTGGTCCACAAGTTCGTTGACCACTCATAATACGGATCCTTCCATTCTTCCATACCCTTTTTCCAAATTCGCTACCCGGTTTATTATTTAAAACTCTACGGCATATGCCTGACATTGTCCCCTCCATTCCTTCTCTATCTGGCTAGCTCTAAGAGGCGAAAAATGTTGGAGAAAGAAAATTTGAAAGTGTAATAACGAGTGACGTCCTAATTTAAACAGCTATTATAGATGCTGTAACTTTTATTTTTGTGTGCGATGAAGTTTCTAAAAAGTTATTTTCATCCCTTCGCAGCAGATAACTTTTAGGTGGTTGAGGAAAAGGAATCCCTTTTAATGGAATAAATCTAGACGGTGATCCCATTGAACAGAAAAGTTTTTCACTGTGTCACATTCTTGCTACAGTATGCATGAAAAAATTATCGAATTCCTGTTAGAATTTTCTCTCATCAGTGGAGCAGCGGAATGTTGAAACACAAGAATTTGTAAAACACGTTGGAATATAAGCTGCAACGCTCAACATTTTTAACATTTTATAAAGCAGGTGAAACGTTAAAAACTAGGCGTCGTAATGCATAAGCCGCAGTTCAAAACTTCATTCCACAAATCATATTTACAGCCTGTCAAAAGTTGCCGAAAATTTTATGGTAAGCAAATGCTTCATTAGGAGAGATGTTTTAGGAAGCGTTACAAAAATGTTAGAAAAAAATCCCAAAGAGTAACATTCTTAATTATTATCAGCCCACTACCTACCTTATCAGGAAATTAATACACAAGGTATTTCAAAAGGACACCAAACGAAGATGTAGGCCTTGTTGTTCATACCGTAGGTGATACGTGAATATAATTTTCAGCTCTAAATTCGGATTCGGCGCATACAAAAACTGCCATAAAATCTCCATGGATTAGGTACTCATACATAACCAAATGGCACGTGCCTGGCCCACTGCAAGAAAGTTGCCGGTTGGTAGCGAAAGTCCCAGTCGTGTGGTGTAGGGGTGGTTTGATAGACACGCCGGCGAGGCACTGGTCACCTTAGGAATGGAAAACGTAGCATGTGGGTTTTGTTATGTATTTCGTATAACACGTTCTGAGGTTGTTTACGTGGCGTTTACAACCGTTGTTCCTTCTTTGCATAATCCCAAATGTGTGGGATAATTAAACACACATAAAACTTTAAGTAGAAAAGTTTGAAAGTTGCGACATCAAGTTTCGGACAAATTAAAGTGTAAGCCAATCAACTGCTATCTTCTTTGGGTGTCGTTTTAAAACAACTGTATATATACCATATCATGAATATTCATCAGTAAGTTAATATGGGTATATATATAAAAAATTCTTGCTTTCTCAACATGTACAATGTAGACAGTGTATAGAGGAACTATTGTATTCCACCCAAAAATGCAATACGCGATTTCACGGGAAATACATGTTTTGAGACACCCTGAATCCCCCAAAAAAAAGCATTTTTAGAAAAATGTCCATTTTTGAGTGTCTGTGGGCAGCATAGCTCAAAAACGAATAGTCCGTTAAACAACAATTTTGATATTTAAGTTCAAATCTTCCAAGGAAGCAACAAGAAGATTTAAAAAAACAATCCTCCCCAACAGCAACTACCATTTACATGGAACATTTTCTAAAATGTTAGTTTTGTCAAAAATGACTAGCAATTTTGATTAAAATTCTTATATTTAATATACTTGTACTGCAAATAAAATGTATATATTGAATTTTTTTGGGAATAGCCTCTGAAGACCTTTCTAGTCTGGATGATTTTTCTGAATTTTGCATGACTGATAAACCGTAAGAGATAGACAAAACCTTACTACACAGAATCAGTAATGTCATTAAAACATTACAATTTATGCGATATACAATTTTTACGTGGATATTCTTTATTATTGGTGTCAGTTTTAGAATACTTAAAACATTTCTCATACAGGTACTTATCAACATCTGACCACGCAAGGAAACGGATTTCTATCCCATAGCGACCTTATTTAAAATATTTGACTGTCCGTGTACCATAGTGAATCCCCTTCTCTCCCTTTTATATCCTTATAAAGAACTAACTAATAAGACCATTTCTGCTAATGTTTATCTCGATTAGCGTGAAGTAGCTAGAAAAATAAGCTTATTAACAATAAATTGTTACAGAGATACTTACCCTCCCCTTATATTTTATGACTGACACCTCCCTAAGAAGTACAAGAGGATGCCTAGGGGTCCGAAACTTGTCGGAGATCCAACAACACGAAACCACAGAATAGAGAACCTGAAACGAGTGGTCGGCCCATAGCCAGGCATGAGCGACAGGAAGCGGATGATATGAAATGCAAGCGAAATGGATGATAGGGAAGGTGATAATGAAGCCATTGGTAGAATGAGTGGCGGGGGAAACCGGCCAGAGGCCGCTTCATCCACCACAAATCCCACATGCGGGCGCTTGGGATAAAACCCAGACCATTTAGGTGGAAGGCGAGCAGTCCAACTATTCAGTTACGGTGCCGCCCCCTTCTACTTACAAAATAAGACCATTTCTGATAATATTCATCTTGATTAGCATGAACTAGAAACAAGAATGAGCTATTATAAGGCTAGTTTGTTACAAAATAGAGACAGTCCTGTGAATGGAGTATATAAAATTGTCTCTTTTGTTATCAATTTTCGCATTTCTCTTTATTTGGTAAATTTAGGCCTATTTCCTTTCTTTCAAATAAGACATTAAAAGATCTCCTTCCATTGATCTTGTACATATCCGGTATTCCAACATTTAATGCGTTTTAATAGTCTTCAATATGTGTGGAGAGTTTTAATTAGTTCTACTCTTTTACTTTCTCTACACTTAATACGTACATAGTGTATAAAGGAGGTATAGTATTCCACCCAAAAATTCTATACCGAAATTTCACAAGAAATATATGTTTTGAGGTCCCCTGAGTCCACAAATTCCTTTTTTAGAAAATGGTCTGTTGACAACATAGTTCAAAACCTAAATCGGTGTTCAAGGATCTTCCAGCATGCGACACGAAGATTCCCTCGCTAAACCACCCTTCACATGGTGAAATTTTAGAACATTTTGTTGTTTTTGTTTTCAGAAACGGCTCCAACGATTTTCTTTAAAATATCTTATATCATAGATTCTTACATCACTTTTGAACTGTATATCTTGAATTTTCTGGGACTAATTTCTGTAAAACTTGCTTATGCTCAGCAAATGTTGCTAAAATTTGCATAATTAGTAAACCTTAAGAAATAGAAAAAAACTTACAAGAAAACATTTGGACCCCCTTAAAACACAAGAATTAATATCATATACGTTTTAGTTGTAGATTTGACCGCTTTCGAGGTATTCTTTGTTGTTGGTTTCAGTTTTAACTACGTGATTTTTTTCAGACGGGGTTACCTTTCCTTTCATCTCTCTTTTGTTTACTGCTGCCTTCCAAACCAACAAAACTTCACTTTTTCACATAGCAATTAGCTTTAGCCTAGTGTATTCCCATATTTGCTTTCTACTTACAAGGAATCAACTAGTAAGATCATTTCTGCTAATGCTTATCTCGATTAGAATGATTAGAATACTCTTTTGTAAGAATAGCGATGTTGCGGAACGTGTAGAGAAAGATATGTGAATGGAAAATATCATATTTCTATTTTCTAAAGCACGTATTTAGAATGCACATAGTTCAAGAAAAATTTCCATGCTCGCACGTATGTGTGTGCGTGTGAGTGTGAATGTATGTGTGTGTGCGTGTTTGTCTGTTAACAGAATAACTCAAAAACGAAGTGTTTGTTAGGTAAATACCAAATTATATTAGTTTCTTTCAAGGATGCGACACGATGATTTTCAGGTAAAACCCCACTCCCAAGTACCCTTATGGAAAAGTTTTCTAAACATTTTTCTCAGATTGACTCTAACAGCTTTGATTCAAATGCCTTATCTTAGGATGTTTTTATGACAAACAAAATGTATATATTTCATTTTCTAGTAGAGGCTCTGAGGAACTGTCATTTTGGATAACTTTCTTATAAATTTTGTGTAACTGTTAAACCGTAGGAGATAGACAAATCCTTACTACACTTAAAATATAGACCTCTTTAAAACCACAATTTATGTAATATACATTTTTGATGTAGAGTTAAACATTTATGTTTCATAGTTTCAGTTTTAGTCTACTTAAACTATTTTTCAAATGGGAAGTCATCTATCTTTCTTTTCGCCTCTCTTTTGTTTACTCTTAGCAAGCAAAGAGAATCGAATCTCAAATCTTTCATATAGTGACCCTTTTTTAAAAAAATTGACTATCACTTTAGCCTAGTGTGTTCCCTTATTCTCCTACTTCAAATAAGCAACTAATAAGAACAACTCTGCTAACGATTATCTCAATTAGCATGTCGTAGATAGAACACTTTTTGTAAGAAACGTAGAACAGCTAGAGAGTGTCATGTGAATGGAACACGTCAGTGCACAGTACATAGATAGAGAAAGATTTGTATTCCACCCAAAAAGTTTAGTGGCCTAATTTCACCGGATGCTACACAAAGATTTTGAGAAAAATGTCTTTCACAGAAACAATTTCTAAATTTCTATTTCCTTTAAAATAGTCCAAACGATTCTGATTAAAATATCATATATTAAAGATATGTACATGAAAAATAAAAGGTATAGCTTGAATTGTCTGGGAATTGCTTCTGAAAAACCTCTTTGTTCTGGTAGCTTTTGCATAACTGGTAAACCGTCAGAGATAGAGAAAAACTTACTTAAAAAAATGCGGGTCTCATGTACATTTATATGATTTGCGTTTTTGCGTGGAGTTGACCATTACTAAGACATCCCTTTTTATTGGTTTCAGTTTTAAAATAATTAAACTTCTCTCATATGGGAATTTTTCACAGCATGTAACAGCATTTAAAACATTTCTTAATCACCTTAGCCAAGTATATTTCCATACTTTCCTTCTACATAAAAGGAAGTAATTAATACGACCATTTCCGCTCTCTTCCGTTTATCTTGATTAGCTAGAAGTAGATAGTAGAATCAGCTTTTATAAGAAGAATTTGTTGTGGAATAGCTAGAGAAAAAGGAACATATCAGATTTGTGTATTATCTGCTCCAGGTGATTTCTGCTCTTTACACATATGTACAATGCGTTGCATTCCACCCGAAATTGAATAACGAGATTCCACCGAAAATATATGTTTTGAGGACACCTGAATACAAAGAAAATCATTTTTAGAAAAACGTCCATGTGTGTTTATAAACATCATTGCGCAAAAATGAAAAGTTGGTTAAGTACCAAACTTAGTATAAAGGTTTACCATCTTTCAAAGGTGCCCCCATACCAAAATACCCTTTATATGGAAAAGTTTTCGAAATTTTTCAATAATGGCTCTAAAGATTTTTATTAAATTGCCGTATTACGTATTTATAAGATATATAAAATGCATATATTGAATATTCTGTGAATAGCCTCTGAAAATCTCTTCATTCTGGATAGCTTTTGTATAAGTGATAAACCATAAGCACAACAAACAGTAGATGTCGTTAAAACATACGATTTATGTCAGATACATTATTTTGTAGAGTTAACCATATTCTGTATTTGTTTCAATTTTATATTTTTCTCAAACGGGAAGTCGTCATTCGCTGTTTTTTGTTTTACTCCTGGCATTGCAAAGATAATCGAATTTAAGTCTGGTATAGTGACAGTTTTTAAAAATTCATATTCCCTTCTTTCCCTTTTACTTAAAAAGGACTAAGTAATAAGAACATTTGTGGTAATGTTAACTTAATTGTGGTGTTTTGTTTTTTACACAAGCCCTGTATAGGATAGGAGTTCTACCGGGAGATCTGTGGTTCAAATTTCTGCTATGGCATTGACTTTTTCAGTCTGACTCTATCCATCCAGCTTCCGTTCTATATACGGCTAGTGTGAAAACAATTGAATTAGCACAATTGACCTAATAATTGACACACCAACGAGACTTAAAGAACTTAAGACATTGTAAGTCGCCATTGGGGTATGTCATCTCATGTGATTTGAGACCACCGGGAAACTTGCAAGTCAGTACCGGAATTTGATGCCGTGCCGACAGAGCATTTTTCAGTCTGACTCTACCTATCCAATTTCTGGTAATGTTTAACATGGTTTTGTAGGAGAAGTTTATTGGCAGAATAGATAGAGAAAGCCATGTGAATGAAACTCACCAGTGCTTTACTTTTGAACTGTTTAAGCACTATTTTAAGTTCGTCCATGGAGATTAAATCCACGGAATTTATATTTTGAGGCTTAATTGCATAGTTCTGTACAGTAAAATAGATTTAGTCAAACTATGGCTTCGGCTCGGAAGCACATAGGAGGCTGATACCTACAGAAGTTCCGGGAGGAAGGGTGAAGTAAAGAATACATAGAGCGATCAGTGGGTCCCTGAGGTGTCCAGGTGTCATACCCCGCTGCCGGTGGGACCAGCCACACAAACTTTTCTCTCCAAGGAGATGTTTCATGTCACACATTGGATGCGAGGACAGAGTTCTCAAAGCAAATTCCACATCACACGCCTCGCCACATATCCCTTCGCCTGATACTCCAACCCTAAGAGAGGGAAATAAAATCATATGAAATTGAGGCAGAAAATAAGCGGTATTTTTCGGAAAAGCGGAAAAACAAATGTGTTCTATTCACATGACCATCTCTATATCTCTTATTATTAAAACCCTTTTTCTTTTATTTACTTCATACTAATCGAGATAAAAATTAACAGAAACGGTGTTATTACTAGCTTTCTTCTAAGTATAAGAAAAATAAAAGAATACGATCGTAAAATCTTTTAAAAGCTGGTTACTATATGACTGATATCCATTTTTATGTATAGCCAAAAGTTCCAAAACACCCGTATGAAAAGAAGTTGTAAGTATTTTAAAACTGAAACCAGTAATATGAAATATCTTAAAAAAAATATGTATGACATAAATTGTGTGTTTTAACAAGAATTTTTGTATATCTCTTACGGTTTACCAGTTATGCAAATTTATGCAAAAATTATACCGAGAATATATCTTCAGAGGCTATTCCAAGAAAATTCAAGATAAACTTTTTATTTCGCATGTAAATATCTTTAACATTTTAATCAAAATAGTTAGAGCCATTTTTGAGAATATTAAAATTTTCGAAAGTTTTTTCATGATGGTTTTAGAACGGCTATTACTGCCTATCACAGACGCTCGGTAATTCTTTTAGTAACAGGTCACACGGTTGACTCTCCTCTGCCCGATGCACTGAAACTGCAACTTACGTAAACATGAGTGTTTCTTTTCATATATTATGTGATTAAGGTTCAGAATGCATTCAGTGTTCAACTTAAAATATTGAACATAATGAATTTATAACATTTTATTTAAAATTGATTTTGTTGCAAAAATACCTAAGTTGAAACCAACATTTAAGCATCTGCACTTCTGTTTTTAAAATTTAAAGTCACCCTCATTGCTCTTACAAAGGTGAGAAATTAAAATTAAAACTCAACACTTAAAAAAACTTCAAATCCGAAATTATGAGAATATGTATCACAGAATCTTTGTTAAGCTGCAGTTATGGTTCATCTTTTGAGAAGATGGTGGTTTTGAAATTGCCTATGATGCAGTCCCTCTAGCGTTGGCAGATTCCTTAAATTAAATGAGTATCTGATAATTTAGCATATGTAAAGCCATTCATTGTGCAAAGAAAAGTTTCTGACCGAATCGGTCTTCGTTTCCTGACAATCGGTCCTTGCCAGGTAAATGTAGGTCAGTTTTGTGCGAGTTATACTAAGCACAAGAGCTGGCCGTTGCGTAATGTGTGAAAACGGAAGAGACATACAGATAAAACACGTTAGACCATGAAATATGTGTTTCATTTATGACTATGCATTAGTAAGCGGACAAAATGAGAAGAATCTTCGTTTTGCAACTGCTATTACGACTTTGTCCTGAATATTATCTCAAATAGTAAATGACAAAGTTGCGTCGGCGTTATTGTGTGGGTCAGTTGGTCCGGTTATGGTGATGTCTTTGCTGCTCCGGTTTTAACGCAGGTGGTTCCTCTTCATCGGCGAACTGAATTACTCGGTACAGGGCATGGTACAGAAGGAAATACAGAAAAAAGGCAGTGAAGAAAAATAACGCTGATCACTGGTTCGTAAGTATTATTGAAGAAATGATACATGGTGTAATGTTACACGGTATAAACCCTAACCGTTGGCAACCGAGTGACTCCTGCAAACTTTTGGGTGATGATTGCAAATATGGGGAAAGCAAAACCATGAATTCTTTGTTTCAACCGCGGTGAGCAACGTGGCGCGATTTTGCTTCAGTGACCGACATAGTGTTGTCTACGGAATCTGGAGTAGAACTCCCAAAACGGTTGTGATTTTAAACTTAGCCTCCTTTCTGTATAAATAGCATCCCTTTTTGCTATTAGTTTCATGTACATGTGCCTCTAATCCTTAAAGTCACTTAACGTTATACAAAAGACAGGGCAATAACATTTTAGAATGTTTCCTTTTGAAAGCTCAACTCATAATACATCAAGGTCTCTTGATAACGGAAAACTGAGCATTTACAGTTAAAACCACGTTTATGATTAATAAGACATTACTATATACAAAGGCTATCTATTTAATTATGATGATCAATATCGGTATACAGATCGTTGCACAATAGAGATTATTTCTACATGTTATTGTTAGTTACATAATTACGCGGATATTGACGAGTTACTGTCTCGGTTTTATGTATTGTTTCTATTAAATATAAAATTATTTTCAGTTTTACCTTCAACCGTTTATGTCTATATATAATATATATTACATATATATATATATATATATATATATATATATATATATATGCCTTTAGTGCAACGTATTCTTGGATTAGGTTCGCGCCGTGATCGAATGGTTAGACCGCTCGCCTCTCAACAAGGTGGCCCAGGTTCAATGCCAGGTGACCCATGTGGGATTTGTGGTGCACAAAACGGTGCAGGGCAAGTTCTCTCCGGATTTTCCGGTTTCTCCCATTGTCGCATTCCACCGATGCCGTCTTCATCCCATGTATCTTCAGTGTTAATGCCTGCAGTGGCACATGGTAAAAGTGGACGTTAAACTCTATCAAAAAGAATCCCTGGATACAGGAATTATCTTTGTGTAAGAAATCAAAATCTGGATGAAGGATGATGATCAGTATGAAATAAGAAGTTAACATTAACATCAAGCACCAGATGTTAAGCTTCCCTGTGTAAAACAACTCTCCAAAAACTACAATTATATACACGGAGCAACAAAAAGATTCTACAGAAACCAGCTTATAGATCTTGTAAAAGTAGTGGAACTGTGCAGCGAAGAAAAGTCACCGTCAGGAAGACAGACAACGGACTGAACTGTTTCAGATAATTCTGTGATTGTAAGATTAGAATTTTAATTGGTTTTTATTTTCTCAAAACGTACTATGTACATAGTGTATAGAGAAGGTATTGTAATGCACCCAAAAATTCGATACAGAGATTTCACCGGAAATACATCAATCCAAAAAAAACATTTTTAGAAAAAGGTCCGTGTGTGCGTGTGTATGTCTGTGGACAGCATAGCTCAAAACGAAAACACCGTTAAATACCAAACTTCATATTTAAGTTAAGTATCTTCCAAGAATACGACATGATTTTCAAGAAATCCGCTCCATCCCAAACTATCCTTTACATAGAAAATTAGGGAAATTTTAAAATAAGAACTAAAGCTTTCCTGGCGACGTGTTAATTCAAAATTTTCTCGGGCTTCTAGCCATGTAAAAACTTTTTTTTACTAGTTTTTACCTGGCTAGAAGCCCGAGAAAATTTTGAATTAGGGAAATTTTGTTTTTTTTTCAAAAATGGCTCTAATAATTTTGATTAAAATCTCTAATATTTAAGATATTTACATGGCAAATAAAATTATATCTTGAATTTTCCGGAAATAGCCTCTGAAGACCTGTTTATTTTGGATGACTTTTATTGAATTTTGTATAAGTGGGAAATGTAAGAGATAGACAAAAATTTATTGCGCAAAAAATGTAGAATCTCGATAAAACACTATTTATGTCATATATTTTTATATTCGTGAGTTTCTGTTAAAATGCTTACTTTTCTCATACGTGAGTTTGGCCACGCAAAGAAACGGGTTTTCAATTCCATAGCAACCACATCTTAAAACATTTGGCAGTCGGTTTATCCTAATCTAGTTCCCTTCTACTTACAAGGAACTAAGTAATAAGGTCGTTTCTGTTTGTTTATCTCGATTAGCATGAAGTGGGTAGAAGAATAGGCTTATTACCAATAGTTTGTTACAGAAATGTAGAGAAAGTCATGTGAGTGGAATTCATCAGTTTTTTCTTTGTTTTACTGTAAAGCATGCTTCTTAAGTTTATAATATGTAAAATAACATAATTTGACCTTTGAAGGAGAGAGTGAAAGCCTGATCCTGAAAATGTTACAATCTCCCATATTCATGATCTTTATCATATAAGCTGTTTTAACGTATGTAGCACGGTGAACTTTTTGTAGGATAATAAGCGCACCTGCCACACTGATCGATGTATAGTACAGGGGTAGTAAAGCTACAGTCAGACTTAAAACTGCAATGTCATAGCCGGGATTTGAAACACGGATCTCCTCGTCTCCAACCAGCAGCTCCTTGGATCAATTTCCAGGATGTAATTGCAATTTTACAGTCTGAATCTACCTTTCCAACATATCTTACAAGTTGACTAAATGTATTATAATCGAGGTGCTTTATTGATCGAGGTGTGATTTTTTTCTTGATGACCATTTTTTGTTTGAGGGGGAGTAATTAATGCTTTGATAATAACAAGCTAACTAATCATCAATGCAGTTTCAGAAAATCATAAACATGCTGTAATTATTTCCCCCAAATTTTATTGAGCAGCCCTCAGTAGGTTCTAAGGAAATTAATTATATTAGGAAATGGTAATTAGAGAAAATTCTGTTGAAAATAAAACAATGAAAGCAAACTCACATACTTGGAGAAACAAAGAAATCACGTGGCTTATAAAGGTGTTATCTGATATATTCAGCATGAGACCCATTTGTAGAGCGAAATTTCCTCCAACAGAATGAGCTAACCTTTTTAACGCAGAGAGCATAGGAGTTGCGAATTTAGCTCGGAAGTAGTAAAACAGTAAAGGGCACAAAATGACATATGCAGATATATGTTTACTTTCTCTACACGTACCCTGTACATAGCTTATAGAGAAGGCACTATATTGCACCTATTGCACCAAAAAATTCGGTGTCGATATTTCACAAGAAATGCATACTTTGAGATCCCCTGAATTGACAAAAAAGCATTTTCGGTAGGTCTCTGTGTCTGTGAACCGCATATTTCAAAAGCAAAGAGACCGGTACATACAAAATTTGGTATTTAAGTTTAATATCCTTCATAAATATTTTGAGAAAAATTCCCTTCCTAATCTGGAAACATTTTTGAAATTTTTGATTTTCTCAAAAATGGTTCTAACGATTTTGATTCAAGTAAAATGTTTACATGGCAAACAAAATGTTTATCCTGAATTTTCTGGGAATATCCTTTAAAGACCAATTTCTTCTGAATGATTTTTTTTTAATTTTGCATGACTGCAAAAGGTAAGAGGTAGACTGTAAGAGGTAGAAAAAACTTAATATACAAAAAATGTAAAACTCTTTAAAACATAAAATTTATGTTATATACATTTTTTCCTGCAGTTGACTGTTTTCGAGATATTCCTTGTTATTAATTTCAGTTTTAAAATGCTTTGACTTTTTTCACACAGGAACTTGTCTACTCCTGGCGACGCAACGAAACAGATTTCAATACCATAGTAACCGCATTTTAAAACATATAACTGTCGGTTTAGCTCAGTGTATTCCCTTATTCCCCTTCTAAATAATAAGTAACTAAGAAATAATTAGTGTTTATCTCGCTTATCATGAAGTTATAGAAGAATAAGCTTATTAACATTTTCGTGCAGATATGTAGAGAAAGTCAGATGAATGGAACATATAAAACTTTTAAAAAGTGTTTAAACTACAAGTAATGTCTCTAAAACTACAGTTTAAGTATCATATTAAAGAGGAAATTCCAACTTTTAAAACTATATGCAAAATTAAAACAATTTTTGGGTAATTTTCAGTAAATTTATTTAGTACGATCCGAGAGACGAAAGTTTCCATATACAAGCTTCTCCTATGTCGAAGTGACATCATATACTCCAATCATTTCTGTATTTCGGTTGATTTTAATACATATAGAGTTTCTACATGAATACTTTTATTTTCTTTTGAAACAAATGCAGCTGCTGAAAACAGCCTATCATGCATGAATCCTCGGACTAAAATAAGTCATTGCTAATCCAAACTGCTTTTTTGGTAGGCTGAAGTAGACTCGATAAACTGAAAGATCAGACCGGGTCCAAAATACAGATCATCGCCTCCACACTGATGCTCTTACCGTTTAGGCTACCATGGCTAAAGAGTCTAATCTACGACAACGTTTACGTGAGATAACTGTATAATCTCTGTTCAGTTACAGCATTCTCTCTCTGTCTCTCTCTGTTTATCCCTGTTTGTCTCTGTCTCATGTATGTCTATATCGTTTGTTTCTCTCTTTTTGTCTTGATCTCTATGTGTCTCTTTCAGGGTCTCTGTCTCTCGCACACATCTGCACATTATTTTCTCTACCATGTCGATGTACACAGTAGGTTAGAAAGTATTGTGATCCACCCAAAATTCGATGCTTTGAGGACCCCTGAATACAAAAAAAATCATGTAGGTTTGTGCATGTATCTGTGTTCAGTGTAATTCAAAAACGAAAAATCGGTTAATTTCCCAACTATATTTAAGTGCGGTAGCTTTTAAGGATGCAGCACGAAGATTTTGAAGAAAATCGCTTCACCACAAATTATTCCTCTCA
Organism: Hymenopus coronatus; assembly: GCA_030762935.1. Classification (NCBI taxonomy): domain Eukaryota; kingdom Metazoa; phylum Arthropoda; class Insecta; order Mantodea; family Hymenopodidae; genus Hymenopus; species Hymenopus coronatus. The sequence continues at coordinate 127,609,585 of CM060897.1, read as the reverse complement.
AGGAAACTTTTTCTAATATTTGATTTTCACAAAAATGCCTCAAAGATTTTGATCAAGATACATATTAAAGATATTTATCTGAAAAATTTTCTGGCCATAGCCTTTGAAGTCCTCTTCATTGTGGATGACTTTTGTATAGCTGATAAAGCTCAACATACAGAGAAATATATCTTAACACCAAAAATGTAGATCTCGATCAAACACACAACTTATCTAAACACTTTTGTGGAGCTAATCAATTTAGAATTATTCCTTGATCTTTGTTTGGATTTCCCTATTCTTTTACTTTGCTGAAACGAGAAGGCGTTATTCGCTTTTCTTTATGTTTCTGTTTTTCATCCTTGTCATACAATTAGAATGGCATTTCAAGGCCACTACAGAGCAACGAGCTCTTGGTTTGACTATTTGAACGAAGCGATATTTGCTGACTGAGATGAATATCCTTGCTTGATTTATTGACTTAACAAATTATGTTCATTATGAGCTTGGTAAACTTTGTTTACAAAATATAGAAAAGGTCGGGAACCAGTTGGTATAAAGGGTGACAGATTGGTTTAAAGACTTTAGTTAATGACTTTATTGATTCATATCATTAGGATAATTAGTAATTTGTGATTCGTTTCCATTTAGAGGTAGGGTGTCTACCAGAGTTAAGGATAGAGTTTAACACCCGCTTTTACTACAAATGGCACCTCAGGTGATGACACTGATGATGCATGGAATGAAGGTGGAGCACCGATGAAATGCGATGGGGGAGGGAAACCGGAGAACACAGAGAAAACCCGCCCTTCCGCCGCTTTTTCCACCACAAATCTCACATGTGGTCACTTGGAATCGAGTGGTCTAGGCGAGTAGTCTAATTGGCCACCGCGCGACCTTATGATCTTTGGATATGATACTGAGCAACGATGGCTTTTTACTTTCTCTACACGTACTATGTACATAGTATATAAAAAATCTATTGCATTCCATCAAAAAATTCGATACTGAGATTTTACCGGAAATCCACGTATCCAAAAAGTATTTTCAAAAAAATGTCTTTGTGTGCATCCGTGTATCTGTGATCACGATAACTCAAAAACGAAAAGTCTGTAAAATACGAAACTTGGTATTTAAGTTTAGTATCTTCTTTAGTATCTACGGCACGAAGCTTTTGAGAAAAATCCCTCACCCCAAACTACCCTTTACATGGAAAAAATTTCGACAATTTTGATTTTCTCATTAATGCCTCTAACGGCTTTGCTTAAATTTCTTATATTTAAGATATTTATGTGACAAGTAAAATATATTTCTTCAATTTTCTGGGTATATCCTCTGAAGACATGTTTACTCTGGATGAATTTTGCGGAAGCTTGCATCACTGGTAAACCACAAGAAATGGACAAAAACTTACCACACTTAAAATTTAGAGTTCGCTAAAACACACAATTTCTGTTGTATAAATTTTTTTGTGCAGTAGACCGTTTTTGAAATATTCTTATTAGTTTCAGCTTTAAAATACTTATACTTTTCTCATACGGGAATTTGATACTTTCTGTCCATACAAACAAAGGTACTTCAATCACATTGTGACTAGCTTTTAAAAAAAATTGACTATCGATTTAGCTTTATGTGTTCCCTTATTTCCCTCTTACTAAAAAGCAGATAATAGGACTCTCCCTGCCAATTTGTCCTCCATTAGCATTAAGTAAATAGAAGAATAAACTTTTTAATAATAATTTATTGCAGAGATATAGAGAAAGTCAAAGAATGGAACATATCAGATTTGTTTTGTAGTGTTTAACGCTCCCTTTTACTATGTATGACACTGATGATGCATGGATAGAAATGGAGCACCGCTGAAATTGATGGCAGGGGAAACCGGAGAACCCAGGTAAAACCCGCCCACAAACCTCACATGTGGTTTAATTCCCCCTGGAACCCCCCCCCCCCCCAAAACAACAGTCTTCGGAAAAATTCCTTCGTTGAGGTTGTTTTCTGTTATGAACTGCTTAACTCTCGCATAAAATGAAAATAACTAAGAAAAATTGCGCGTCTCACAAAGATGGAGTTGCACTTCCAGATAGTTTCAACTAAATCTCAAAGATAGCAGCACCTCCTGCTGATAAACAGAACCTTAGAGGAGTTAATGTGCACAGTCGCACTGTGCTCATTTCTGGCTGTAAAATTCCGAGCTGCATTTTTACCCGCGCAAGCGCAGAACTGCTAAACGTTAGTTATACGCTAGCACACGAGGCCTGTGCTACAAGCGTTGTTGCCACATTCTCGGGTTCTCGGCTGTGTTCAATCTGAAGAGCAGAGCGCGGCATATTTAAACAAGTGACACCGGATAGCGCATTTTATTAAATGTTTCCTGAAAGAGAAAAAGGAGATCCATTAAGAAATATTAGAGGTTCACGTGCTCTCGTGCTCCTACACAGCAGCCGCCGCTGATGGGAACAAACAAATATATAAATAATTAATATACCCGTAGTTGGTCATGCTTCTGAATGTTACTGTTTCAAACTTTTCTAATATATTCTTTTACAAATAAATGTTATTTTGTTCCGTGTCTCTTTTTCAGAAACTGTCTAAAGGTGTGAAATGAGATGTTTTATTAATGCATGGGAGACACCTAGAAAGACGCGCAGAAATTTAACAGCTCGTGGTGGCGGCAAAGTAGAGAACGTGGCCAAATTTATATTATCCCTCGGTAGGAATAAGCTTACTGCGAGTTATTTTTCGCGGCGTATACAATAAGCTTGCGGTGGCTGAAGATTACCCTCTCCCATCCCATCTGAATGAGATTTAAGCTTTCAGATCACGTGGGGGCCCAATCTCTTCCATCACCTTCTTTTCGTCCCAGACAAGAGCTTCTCATGTTGCGGTGACGGAGGCGTTTCCTGCTAAGCTCGCCAAAACGTAGCAGCCAATGTCTTGCTTATTTGCGTGAAGTTGATGGATCACTCTATCTATCCTGGACCAGCAAGCCCTGCTACATACAGAAATACAGGCTGCTAGGAGTATACCTGCAAATAGTTCTATTAGTAATTGAGGAAATTTAATGAATAACATAAAACCTGCCAGCATGTTGCCACGGTAGCTCAGAGCAACCGGCTAGAGAAGGAGATCCTTTATTCAAATTCCGGCTATAGCATTGCATTTTTCAGTCAGACTCTACCAGTCCTACATATGGCTTGAGTGAAAAGACAACAATAAAATTAATATTAAATCAATATTTGATTCCTTTTGCTGACTAAAAGTTTAGTTATTCAGAGTATTTATTACGTTTTTGCTTGAAACTGAATACATACAGTCATAAGACTCTTGGAACCCTTGGAGAGCCACAAGGGAAACTAAATTTGATTTTATAAGATAGCGGATTAATGTATTGAACTGAACTTGTTCCATTAACATGACTTTCTCTACATCTCTGTAAAATTATTGTTGAAATGCTTATTCTTCTATCGAAGAAATGGTTTTTATTACTTAGTTCCATATAATTAGAAGGGAATTAAGAATGAACAGCAAGTACATATATAATATTTCGTAATGAGGACAATAATTACCATAATGAAAATCGGACATTTAGAACATTTGACTATCACTTTAGCCTAGTATATTCCCGTAATCCACTTCTACTGATAAAAAATTAAGTAATAAGATGATTTTGCTAATGTTTATGTCAATTAGCATGTTTTACGACAGAAAGAGGAATAATCTTTTGTAAGACGTTTGTTTTTCGGACAGCTAGAAAAAGTCATGTGAATGGAACACATCAAATTTTCCAAAGTGACAACTTACTACAAAATAAATAGGGGAACTGTGTTGAAATAGAAAAGGTGAATATAAAAAGAAACAAAATAAACATATTAAAATCTGATGTTTTCCATTCACATGACCTTATCTAGCTGTTGCATAAACAATTTTATTTACAAAATATTATTATTTTACCTACGACATGTTCATCAAGGTATAACCAAAAATTGTCTTATTACTTGCTTCCTTGAAAGTAGAAGGAACATAAGGGAATACATTAGGCTAAATCGATTGTCAAATCTTTTATAAGCTCGTCCTATGTGAAACAACTGAAGTTCAGTTCGCTTTCCATGGCCTGCAGTAAAGCAAAAGAGATGAAACGAAACTCACTTCGCGTTTGAGAAAAGTTTTAAGCAGTTTAAAGTTGAAACCAATAACAAGGAATATCTAAGAAACGGTCAGCTTTATATAGAATGTGTATAGACATAAATTGTGTGCTTTAATGACATCTATATATTTTGTGTGCTAAAGTTTTGCCTATCTCTTACGGTTTAACCGTTGAGAAAGATTCTGCAAAACACCCAAAATAATGAGATCTTCAGAGCCTATTCCCATAAAATTCAAAATATACATTTTATTTGTGATGAAAGTATCTGCAATATATACTATTTTAGTCAAAATTGTTTGAGGCATTTTTCCGGAAAACAAACTTTTCAAAATGTTTCCATGAAAAGGGCAGTTTGTGGTGGGGAGATTTTGTTGAAAATCCTTGTGTCGCACCCCTGAAGGCTAGTCATGTTAAACACTAAATTTGGTATTTAATGGTCTTTTCGTTTTTGAGCTATGTTATCCACAGACAAACACACTTACACAGACCTAGACACACACATGGACCTTTTTCTAAACATCTGATGTGTTCTATTTACATGAGTTTCTCTACATCTCTGTAACAAATTATTGTTAAAAAGCTTATTCTTCTATCTAATTCATGCTAATCGAGATAAACATTAGCAGAAATGCTTTCTTGTAAGCAGAAGGGAAATAATGAAATACACTAGGCTAAAAGGATAGTCAAATCTTTTAAAAGCTGGTTGCCATGTTGATAAAATCCGTTTCTTTACATTGGCATGAGTTGAGTAAATCCCGTATGTGAAAAGCTCAAGTATTTTAAAACTGAAACAAATAACACGGAATATCTAAAAATGGCAAACTTCATCAAACAAGTATATGAAATAAAGTGTGTGTTTCAACGAGATCTACCAATTTTGTGTTGTAAGTTTTTGTTTATCTTTAATGTTTACTAGTTATGCAAAATCCCAGAAGAATTCATCCAAATTAAAGATTTCTTCAAATGCTATTCCCAGAAAATTCAAGATATGCATTTTACTTGCCGTATAAGTATCTTTAATATACGGTGTTTTAATCAAAACCGTTAGATACATTTTTGAGAAAATAAAAATTTTTGAAACGTTTTCCAAGTAAAGGGTAGTTTGGTTTGGGGATATTTTTCTGAAAATCTTCCTGTTGCATCCCCGGAAGATACTAAACCTAAAACCCAAGTATGGCATTTTACTGAATTTTCGTTTTTGAGTTATTGTGTCCGACACACCCGCGGGGGCTTTTTTTCTAAAAATGCTTTTTTTGGATACAAGGGGTACTAAAACATCCATTTCCGGTGAAATCTCGGTATCGAATTTTTGGGTGGAATACAATACCTTCTGTATAAAATACGTACATTGTGCATACGGGCTAGAGAGAGTAACATTTGAAAGAAAACATATAGATGAAACGAAACTATTCTGAATTAATTCATATATGTCTATCACTACAGAAAAATACTGCACGTAATTGTTTGATGTGGGAGAAAACACCGCCTCGCTTTTGTAACCAGTCTATCAACTTTGTTCGGAACCAGCTACATGCACACACACACACAGCTATTACGCATGAGTAAATAAATCGTGGTGTAAACAATTTTTGATTAGGCAAATTTAATTAGGGTGGTCATTGTGTAAATGTTAACTATTGGCGAAGCCCCGCTGTACCGCACAATGCTCCGTTTTCACGCATCAGGCATTGCCACAACCAAGCACTGTGTGGAAAATGTAGAAAATGTTTCCACGAATCAACCAAATTATCCACGACCCATCTTTACAGGTAGCCCACACAGCTGGAATGTTTCATGTGCATCAGCTCACTTCACAGTCACAGGCCTGCGTGCCCACTTTTATTCTTGTATTTAAAGCGTGCATTCACCGGTAGGAGGCACTACGGTAACGTGTACGACTCTGGAGGTCTCAGGTTCGATTCCCGGAGACAGCCCAACCTGCCCTACCCTTAACGTCGTCTGGGATTGGCATTCAGGAGGTCGTGGGAACGATTCCCGGGGCCGACCTCTCTGACCTATGGATTTTTATTGGGGGTTTTCTCGAGTTAGAGAAATTCTGGGAACATCCTGCCCCTTCATTTCTTCTCCATTTAATTCAACTTGGTCTTTCACGATTATAAGTGTCAGCGAGGAGTGCTTGGTGGCGCCCTTCCATAGTGGTGACTGTTCTCTAAAAATACAGCTCTCAGCAGCGGGATGGCGTTGGGAGTCGTCTGTAGTTCGGTCGGACCTGAAGCGCGGTCTCCTAGAGATCTCCGGTCGGGTTGAGGAACTGCTTATAATATGTTAGCGACCCTCTACGATGGCTCTTCCCACGCCGTCCGGTTTTAGTCGCCTTTTGACATTACTCTTATCTCATCCTATCCTCCCGGGGTCTAACGTAAAATAAACCAATGGCTGCAGTGTGAAATCCCTTCCGGCATCATACACATATTCATATACACTTTCACTTAACGTTCAGGTGAACTACTCACCTCTACTTGGCTGCCGCTATAGAGTAGGAAGCTGTGCGTATAAAGTAGTCCATATTTTAGTTGATCATTTATTTTAATACATTGGAGAGAATTGTAAAATTTGTAAAATTGAGATTCTAGAGGTAGTATGAATTAGCTATATTATATAAGAGAGTTAATGAATCGGAATATGTGTAAATTCTTATAATGAAATACATAAGAGAAATGTTTGCTTCAATTAAGTCTCTTAAGATGGCGATAGCATGTGCATCTATCATGATACCTAACAAATATCTTTATTGACTTCAACATTTGTTAAATAAAGTATTAAATTTACTACTGCAAATAATTTACTTAACGTTTTGACTCGTAGACGTTGACGGCTGCACGTAGAGAAAGAACGAACATTTTCTGTAAATGTTTAAAAAATGTTGGTGAAGTGCTTTGTATAGAATGTGACGTTGTTTAGTACGAAAAAAATTTAGATCCATAAAAACGACGGAATCATTAAGAAAGTCGATACGGAAAGAAATACGGTTCGTAAAATAGCTAGGAGCAACTAGTAAAGTAGGCGTTTTGGAAAGAGCAATGTAGGGAATATACTACTGAATTAGACTAGGAAAGGGAAACATTTGACTGGAGCATTGGATGGGAACAAAATACTCATTAAGAGATACATTGCTAGGGCTAGTGAAAGAAGAATCTTTAGCAAATAAGAAATCAGAGGCCACGCAGTATTATGATACCTGGTTTATTTTCAGTTACTAATAGATAGCCAAAAAAGAGAGGAATGGAAGAGGCAGTTTCAGGTCCGCATGGCCTGGCGTTGAGCAAAAAACTACACTTCATTAATTGATTTCTTTTAAAAACGCCTTTGTCTTTCTACCAAACATACCACACTATTTAATTCTCTGGCTTATATTTGTCGTTTTAGATCCTGTATCTACAACCTTTAAACGGCATAGCAGTACAATAGCTATAAAACGTAGTGTAGATAAACCTTAAATGAACATTCTGGTTTAACTCAAAATCCTTATTCTATTATGTATTTTAACCTGAGTAAGTCTTCGTTTTCTGCAATGTCTTATTTACAAGCTTTAATATCTACTGGCACATTAATTCATTTTCATGCCAGACTATCCCTCAAGACAATAGTTCTTTGAGAGATTTTTCTTTTTCGGAGTTATAATCCCTCAAGGATTGCTTAATCAGTTCAACAACAGATTACATCATATACTAACTAGCGGCAAGTTGGCGCTCAGCCGGACCTGCTATAAACATCAGGTAATGCACTAAGAGCTGTTACAACTCAAAATTGCATTTTTTTGACATTTTTGCTTTCTACATCACTTACCATAATACACAGAGGAAAATTTGTGTTCCACCAAAAACAAAAAAAGATTTCCAGAAGACGCTAGTTTGAGGTGACTTGAATAAATTAAAGTTTGTGTGTGTGTGTGAGAGAGAGAGAGAAAGAGAGAGAGAGAGAGAGAGAGAGAGAGAGAGAGAGAGAGAGAAGAAGTCTGTATCTGGACTTGTGAAATCATAACTGAAAATAAATATGTAATTTTCAGAATCCTCTAAAGATTGAGAGCTTTAAGAAAATATCCCCAACCATGTTTGGAAATTCTTTTGTTGTTTTTTACTTTCTCTAGTATGTAATTTGTACATCATACATAGTAGGTATAGAGGGTATTTATGTCACCTAAAAATTCTATACCGAAATCCCACTGAAAATACATGTTTTCAGGACTCCTGAATCGAGAAGAATATCAGAAATAGGTGTTTGTGTGTGTGTGTGTGCGTGTGTGTGTGTGTGTGTGTGTGTGTGTGTGTGTGTGTGGGTGCGTTATTGAAAGCATAGCTCCAAAACGAATAGTCGATTAAACAACAGACATAGTATTTCAGTTTAATAGCTTCCAAAGATGCGACACGAATATTTTAAGGAAATGCCCCATCCTGAACTTTTCTTTACATGGAATATTTTTGAATTTATAAAAAATGGATCTAATGTCGTGCAATAAATGCTTATTTGACAAATAAATGTATAACCTGAATATCATCAGAATAGCCTCTGAAGCTCCCTTTATTCTGAACTTTTGCATAACTGGTAAACCGTAAGGGATACACAAAAATTCAGTACACAAACAAATGCAGACCTCGCTAAAACACAGAATTTATGTCATATACAGTTTTTTTATATCTAACAATTTGCGAGATATTTCCCCTTATGTTTCAGTTCTGAAATAGTTGAATCTTTCTTAAACGACAAGTCTCCATCCGTTTCATATCTCTTTATTTTTAGCCCTGGTCGTGAAAAGAGAAGCGAGTTTCACGACACGAATATTTTAAGGAAATGCCCCATCCTGAACTTTTCTTTACATGGAATATTTTTGAATTTTTAAAAAATGGATCTAATGTCGTGCAATAAATGCTTATTTGACAAATAAATGTATAACCTGAATATCATCAGAATAGCCTCTGAAGCTCCCTTTATTCTGAACTTTTGCATAACTGGTAAACCGTAAGGGATAGACAAAAATTCAGTACACAAACAAATGCAGACCTCGCTAAAACACAGTATTTATGTCATATACAGTTTTCTTATATCTAACAATTTGCGAGATATTTCCTCTTGTGTTTCAGTTCTGAAATAGTTGAATCTTTCTTAAACGACAAGTCTCCATCCGTTTCATATCTCTTTATTTTTAGCCCTGGCCGTGAAAAGAGCAGCGAGTTTCAAAGTCGATCGCATAGCGACAGTGTTTAAAGATGTAATTATAATTATTGCTTTAGCCTAGTGAATTCCCATAATTCCCTTCAATTTATAAGGAGCTAAGTAATAAGATTGTTTTTGGTAATGCTTAACTTGATTAGCATGATGTTCAGAAAAGAATAATCTTTTGTAGGAATAGTTTGTTTGTAGAACGGATGGAGAAAATCATGTGAATGGAACACATGTTGATTAAGACACTTTATATCTAAAGAATATAGAACACCTGCCTACCTCCTTTACCTTGAGGACAATATATTTTTGAGAAACTATAGTAATTTGTGAGGAGTACGCTGGATCGGATTGTGAGGGATTTGTTGAACTTTCTTGAACAATCTTCACCCGGAATGAATATTTTTATTGCTATTTATTTTAGGTCACACAACTTCAAGGTTTTACCCCGACCATATAAAGCGTCTTCCAATTGATCGTTCTCATTGCTTGAACAGCAGAAAAAAAAACGAATAACGATTTTCCAACTGAGAAATATGTATGGCCAAATTGAAACCAATGAAACGGAATATCTCTGGAATCATTAGGTACAAATAGTGTGTTTTTAGAAATCCACAAATGTATGTTAGTGTATATCCCTCACCGCTTGCTAGTTATGCAAAAGTCTTTTACAACGCAGAAGTCTCAGAGATTATTCCCAGATGATTCAAAATATACATTTCAATTGTCATATAAATATCTGAAGCATTTGGTATTTTAATCAACACCGTTAGTGCCATTACTGAAAAATAAACGCTTTTACAATTTCTACATAGTACATGGCACGAAGGTAGAAAATATATTGCACTGCACACAAAAATTCAACGCTGAGATTTCTCGGACGTTATAGGATCACCTGTATAATAAAAAAAAATAGAAAAAGGTCAGCGCGGTAGTGTGTGTGCGTGTATGTGCTTGTATGTCCGGGTGTCTATGAACACAATAACTCAAAAACGAAAATTTGGTAAAATATCAAATTTGATGTTTGTTCTTTCAAGGATGCGACATGAGGATTTTGAGGAAAATCCACCACACCAAACAAAGGAAAAAATTTCGAAAATTTTTATTTTCTCAAAATGGATCTAACGATATTGATTGGAATACCATATATTAAAGATATTTAAATGACAACTAACAAATGTGTTCTGAATTTTCTAGTTATAGCTTCTGAAGACCTCTTTATTCTGGATGAATTTTGCTGAATCTCGCATAACTAGTAAACCGTAAGAGATAGACAAAAAGTTACTACACAAAGACTGTATATCTCGTGAAAACACATAATTTATTTAATATACATTCTTTTCATGGAGTTTGCCATTTTTGAGAAATTCCTTGTTATTGTTTTCAGTTTTAAAATACGGGAATTTTTCAACTTCTGGTCATGTAACGAAACGGATTTTAATCACATAGGAACCACATTTTAAAATATTTGACAGTCGGTTTAACCAAGTTAAGTCTTATTTCCCTTCTACAGGAGCAAGTAATAAGACCATTTGTTCTAATGTCTATCTCGATTAACATGAAGTGTTTAAAAGAATACATTTTTCAGCAATAATTTGTAAACGATATGTAGAGAAATAATGGGAATGGAACACAACACATACAAATATATTTTTTCTGAATATGCTCTTTGGTATTCGGGGAGTCTAAAAGCATATACTTCCGATGATACCTTGATATCAAAATCTTGAGTGGAATGCAATATTTTCTCTACCTGCTATGTACATTATACATGGTAGAGAAAATAAAATAATATAATTGAACAAATATTAATTGAAAACGTTCGGTGCTTAAGAATATTTGTCCAGATTTGCGAAAAACTAAAAGTGAATAAGGTATAAGTGAGATTCAGTTTTAATTTCAACAAATACCGTGTCATCGCCAACTTTTGTGTTTCCTATTCAAGATTCGGCAAAAGGACATGAAGCTAGTTTTAAAAGACAGTAGTCATTCGGAACTTCCAGAACCCCAAAATGAAGATCAAAGTAAAGTGAATTCACCTCTTTTGTATGTTCAGGCTTCTCGTGTTTTTATACTTCTGCATAAAAAACTAATCACAGTAAACTCCGAGGCAAGTTGTGTTGTTACCTCACTCGTAGGCCATGCCAAGTTTTTCATTTGCGGCTTCAAAACAAAGTACTGGTGAGGTATAAATGGATTCCTTTGAGGTACACGCATGCTTTTATGATATGTAACTTTCCTTAAAAAAGTAATTACTGAGAGCTTCATTTGGTAGCTGAAGTTATCTTTTGTTCTGGTAATTACTTTCTCTAGGTTAGGTCACTCCAACTTTTGCGCTAGCGTTTGCTACGACCCCTCTCACAGTCGTTTCTCCCTTCATAATTAGTACAATATCGTTGGTCACCCTCAAAGAATATGTTTTTGCACTGAAAGTGAAGTTTTAACAACAATGTATTCAAAAAATCTAAAAATTGCTTATTTCATAGCAAATAGCTGTGAGATCCTATGAGCATTCAAAATGTATCTATCTCTACTTGCCCTTTCGGGCTTTACAGTCATTTAAAGATCGTACAATACTTATGAAACAGCGTTTTTCTCAAAATTATTTTCACAGCTTCAAAATGTCCACGTGTCTCAGTTTGTGTTTAAATGCAACTAACATCTCTCAGAATGTACAGAAGTATCTATTTTAATATTACAGGCACCAACATTTTTCAAATGCCAAAGTTAAGCTTACAAGAAATAGTGTTTATAAAAATAGTTGATTTTATAGGTTCAAATCTATTGTAATATCCCCACATAAATGTCTTGCAAGATATAAATTACTTAATATATTTTAATATGTAAATATATTGTAAAATTAAAATATCCAAAAGCTTCAAAATATGAGAAATGGTTGGCATTTTTTGAGTTGGAGCTTTGAACCACACAAACAAACAAAAAACCACGTAAATAAATGAGGTAATAAGTTATGTAATTGTTGGTGAAAAACTGTTAGATTAAGAGAAAAAAGTTTTTAACACAGCGAAGTACGTTGTAGGATACCCAGTGTGCCAGTGTGCATCGCTAGGGGGTAGTAGGTTAAAAGAAGAGCTATTACTCTCGCATACATAGAAGAAAGCAGGTAGCCTCAGGGTTTAAGAGAAATCGGGCAGTTATAAATAAGTAGGAGGAGTCACAGTGATTTTATTATCACTTAAAGGAGTTAATGAAACTACTCGGTCAGGGAGGTAAGAAAGCGCAATGAATTACTTTGATTCCACATAATTCACCTAGTAACTTTTGTTCTTCTTGAAGTTAAATACTGTACTGTCATTATCTCAGGCAAATCACTAATGTACAAAAACCCAGAGTGAATCGTAAAATTAAAAAAAAATAAAAAAATAAAACAGATTCATACGCACACACACATACGCACACACACTCAGACAAAAGTTTCCTTAAAGGCTAGGGAGTAAGATTACTGGAAACTTCAAACAACAACTGGCAGAGTTTCATAACTTATTAATTTGATACTTTTTAACAAGAGGCCATTAAAGGCATAATTTATTTTAATGTTAATGCATTTTGCTTTTAATAAGTTTAACATTTGCTACATTTTTAAGTTACAGGCATTGAATTCACAATTTGAAAACTAAGTTTGCAATGAAAAGCAAAGAACACTTGATTGTACGACTAGCAAGGTGGATTATTCAAAATAATAAGATCTTAGACTTTCAGATGGTTTAGGATTAGTTTCTTATTGTTTAGTTATATATTATCAAAATGTTAAATCTTTTAATGCCCAACCTATTCAACCCCACAATTTTGCCCAAATCTAATGGATAGTCTACCATTGGCAGCTACGCAAAGAAACTTCGCTGGTGCTCTTAAGGACGATTCATCCCTCAGTGAATTTCCAACTAGACTGACGAATAGTCTCCTGCGGTGGCCCGCCAAAGAGCGGAAGAATGAGTAGTTTGACATTTACCCGCCAGGTTGCAGATGAATCTCTTACATACATCACTATGAAAATGGGGAAGGTTTTGTTTATCCCATAAATGCATGACATCAGTAAAGATAATCATATCTGCTGCAAACTTATGGAAGGACAAACATCTAAACACTTTTAGTAACACCATGCCCTTTCTGTCAACGTCAATGCGTACGGCAATGTTTACATCTGAGATGTAAGGGGTGTACGTGACCCACTTTTCGGAGCTTTTATAGCTAAAACCATGCCTATGCCAGAGTTGTACCTATGAGGACGCGCTATGTCAGCATTTGCCACATCTTACACCAAAATCGATAGCTCAAACTGGAGCAACTGGAGCAACTTTATCCCTTGCTAAAGAAATATACTTTTTACTTTCTCTACTCGTACTATGTACATAGTGTGTAGAGAAGGTATTACAATGTACTCAAAACTTCGATGCCAAGATTGCAAATGGAAATACATGTTTTGGATCCCCCTGAATCCAAACAGAATTTTTACAGAAAGGTCTGTGTTTGAGTGTGTATGTGTATGTGATGTGTGTGTGTGTGTGTGTGTGTGTGTGTGTGTGTGTCTGAGTCTATGCATAGCCCAAAAACGAAAAGACCGTTAAATACCAAACCTGGTATTTAAGTTTGGTATCTTCCAAGGATGCGACACGAAGATTTTCAAGAAAGTTCCCCCACTCCCAACTACCCTTTAAATGGAAAACATTTCGAAAATTTTTATTTTCTCAAAACTGGCTCTAACGATTTTTATTAAAATATCTAATATTTAAGATATTTAAATGAAAATTAAATTGTATATCTTCAATTTTCTGAAGATATTTTCATTCTGGATAAATTTTGCCGAATTTTGCATAATTGGTAAACCGTAAGAGATAGACAAAGCTTACCACACACAAAATGTAGAGCTTGTTAAAACACACAATTTATGTTACATACATTTTTTCACGGAGTGGACCGTTTGTTTATATATTCTTTGTTATTATTTTCAGCTTTAAAACAATTATACTTTTCTCATACGGAAATTAGTCAACTTCTGTGATACAAAGGCACATCAAACACATAGATACCAGCTTTTAAAAGATTTGACTATCTATTTAGCCTAGAGTACACCCTAACAAGAAAACAAGTAATAATACAATTTCTGCTAATTTTTCTCTATTAATATTAAGTAAATAGAAGAATAAGCCTTTTAATAATAATCTATTGCAGAGATCTGTAGAAAGCCAAGTGAATGGAACACATCAGATTTGTTTTTAAATTGGCCATCGGATACCCTACGATATAGTACACATTAAGCACAATTTTTACTCTATTTTTACTCCCGACTCCCTGTTTATTTGTTTTTGATGTGCAGCACAGAATTGTAGATGCAGTATTCTTTTCTCCTTGTTCACCTCATCTTGCTGTTCTTTAAACCTTTTAACCTAAACAGTGATATTTGTTTTATTTTGTTGCCTTCGGGAAATGCAATATTAACTGTCTGTGTACACTTTTACAACTAATAAAGTAGGCTATCGAATGTCTATTTTAGAAATTAACAAGTGAGTTTTAATTGCACGGCCACGGGTTTTATTCCCATAGGCCGTCGCTACCATATGGTCGAATGCTAACCGATCTGTGTTTTTACTCACGCAGCTGCATTTCAATAAATGCTATTGAACGCATGTAATTACATATATGCAGCGAAAGGGAAGATTTGCATTACCAAATGTATCCCGGTTCTGCTGTTGTTGTAACCACTATGCTAAAGGCTTAGTAAATTTTTAAATATATTAATTATTAGTTTTAAAATTATATTATCTATGCCTTTAAAACTTCAAGTTTAAATGACTATCTAATTAGTTTTAGTTTAAATTACTAAATTAAACACGCGTTAAATTATATACTATACTAAAAATTATAACAAGATCAATTGCATTTTATATTTCATCTTATCATTTTTATCTTTCAAAAATTTCAATGACACCCCTACAGTTCTGATTCTAACATGCACATGACTTTTTCTACTTCTCTGTAACAAATTATTGTTAAAAATCTTATCCTTCTATCTACTTCATGATAATAGATATAAACATTAGCAGAAATTTTCTTATTACCTGCTGCCTTGTAAGTAGAGGGGAAATAGCCTAAAATCATAGGCAAATCTATTAAAGTCTGTTTGCTATGTGATTGAAACTCATTTCTTTGCATGACCAGGAGTTGAAAAATCCCACATGACCAAAGTTTTCACTATTCTAAAACTAAAACCAAATGTGAATGGGTCATAATAACATATACATTTTAATAACTTAACTTAAATACTGTGGAAGTTCACAGATGCATTACCAAAATAACAAGTTTATTATTTGACGTATTTTTCGATTCCGATTTTGATTTATACCCTTCACGGACACACTGGCGCAGACACAACACACACACACACACACACACACACACACACACACACACACAAACACATCATTTTCGGGTTCAGGGAGTCTCAAGAGTCTCAAGAATGGATATGCATTTTTAGTAAAATCCCGATAACAAATTTTCTTTTGGGTGGAATATACGAGTAATACTTTCTCTGATAACTATAAGTAACACAAAAAGTAATAATCTGATGTGTTCCATTCACAACAATTTCTCTACCTATTCTGCAGCAAATTATTCTTACATAAGCTTATTCTTCTATGCAATCCATGCTAATCACGAAAAATATTAACCGAGATATTCTTATTACTTAATGTTTTGTAGGCACAAGAGAAATAATGGAACAAACTAAGTTAAAGCAATCGTAAAATCTTTTAAAACCAAGTCACTAAAGTAATGGCGTTAAAATTCTGTTCTCCTTACATGGACAAAACAGAAGAAATAAAGTAATGAATTTATACGATTTGGAAAATTAAAACCAATGATTAATTCCATAAATATTTTAGCAGAAAAATTGTGTGTTTTAACAAAATCTGTATTTATTGTATTGAAATATTTTCTTTATCTCTTAGGTTTACCAGTTATACAAAAGTCATTCAGAATGAAAAGGACTCCAGATGCCATGCCACCGCAAAAACAAAACAAAATAAAAAATCAAAAAAATGGTTTTTTTGCAATACAAATGTATTTAATATAAGTACGGTGCATTAATAAAAATTCTGATATCTTCCATTCACATGACTTTTTCTACATCTCTGTAACAAATTATTTAAAAAAAAAAACAACTTATTCTTCTATGCTAATCAAGATAAACGTTGAGAGGATTGGTTATATTACTTGCTTTGCTGTAAGTATAAGGGAAATAAGGGAATGCAGTAGGCTAAAGCTGCTTGCCATGTGGTTGAAATCTATTTCTTTGCTTTGCCAGAGTTGACAAATTCCCTAATGTGAAAAAATTTAAGCATTTTAAAACTGAAACCAATAGTAGGAATATCACAAAAATGATCCACTTCACGAAAAATATTTATAATATATAAATTGTGTGTTTTAAATGGATGTACATTTCTGTGTACTAAAGTTTTTGTCTATCTTTTATGGTTTATTAGTTATGCAAAATTCAGAAAAACATTCATTCGGAATGAAGAGGTCTTTAGAGGCTATTCCTAGAAAATTTAAGATATATATTTTTATCTATGGTGTTAATATCTTTAAGATACAGTATTTTAATTAAAATCGTTAGAACCATTTTTGAGAAAATAAAAAAAATCGATTTCTTTTTTCCATATAAGGGTAGTTTGGGGTGAGAGAATTCTCCTCTAAATCTTCATGTCACATTCTTGGAAGATAATAAACTTAAATATCAAGTTTTATATTTTACTGACTTTTCGTTTTGAGTCATTGTGTTTACAGACACAGAGATGCATTGACAAACACTCATGGACCTTTTTCTGAGGGCACCGGGACCTTAAAAGGTGTATGTATGATGGAATCTCGGTATTGAATTTTAGTGGAGTGCAATATCCTTCTCTACCTGCCATGTAATATGTAGAGAAGTAAATAAAACGTAGAGCCATTTTTAAGATAGTTGAAAATTGTTCTACGTAAAGTGTAGTTTGGAGTGGGAGAATGTCCTGAAAACTTTGTGTTAGATCCTTGGAAGATACTGAATTTAAATACCAACTACCTGTCCTACACACGGCTTGAGTGAAAAAACAATTATTCTAATACCAATTGACCAATAGTTGGCTATACTATGAATCCTGGGTCTAAAGTACTTACAACATTATAAGTCGCCTTTGGGGTTGTCATCTCAAAATAATTGAGATCACCTTGTGGTTTACCGGGAAACATGAGAGTCAGTTGAGAAATTTAATGCAATTAATGTTGTCATAGTAGCTCAGTGGCAGAGCAACCGGCTAGAGATTGGGAGATCCATGGTTCAAATCCCGGCTATGGCATTGACTCTACCTATCCAACTCCTTGTGTAAAAAACAATTATTCCAATTAATTACCAAAGTTGGTATTTGTAACGTTCCAACGATTACGATTACTCGCCAATTATGCCGACATAATCCAGACCAAAGGGCGGGTGATGATGCGATCTCCATGGAGACTTTATCTTTGGAATTGGGCCAGCTACACAACTGCGCATGCCTTCGCACCTGGCGAAGTGGGGGCAAGATCTAGTGGACGCGGCGAAATCCACTTCAGTCTTCCAGGAGGGCGGAAAGGGTCAACTTTGAGGAAGGCAGTTCGATACCGAGATTTCACCGGAAATACATGTTTTGAGACCACCTGAATCCAAAAAAATATTTTTAGAAAAACGTCCCAGTGTGTGTGTCTGTCTGTGTGTATGCGCGTGTGTGTGTCTGTGTCTGTGCGCAGCATAGCTCAAAAACGAAAAGACCGTTAAATACCAATTTTTCAAGAAAATCCCCCACCACGAACTACCCTTCACATGGAAAAATTTTCGAAAAATTTTATTTTCTAAAAAATGGCTCTAACGATTTTGATTAAAATATTGTATATTAAAGATATATACCTGACAAATAATATATATAGCCTCTGAAGACTACTTTTTTCTGGATGAGTTTTACGGAATTTTGTGTAAGATGTAAACCGTAAGAGATAGACAAAAACTTACCAAACAAAAAATATAGAGCACATTAAAACACACACTTTATATCATATACATTTTCGTGGAGTTGAATGTTTTTTAGATATTCATTGTTTTTGGTTTCAGCCTTGAAAAACTTATACTTTTCTTATACAAGAATTTGTCAACTCGTGTCCACACAAACAAAGGAACTTCAGTCGCATAGCAACCAGCTTTTGACTCTTACTTTAACCTATGGCACTCTCTTATTTCGCTTCTACTTACAAGGAAGCAAGTAATAAGTCTATTTCTGCTAATTGTTTCTCAGTTAGCATGAAGTAAATAGAAACATAAACTTTTTAGCAATTTGTTGCAGAGATGTAGAGAAAGTCATGTGAATGGAACACATCATATTTTTTTAACTTTCTATATACATACTGCATTTAACTTGGCTAACTTTGTAGCCTCGCTCGCAACCAGAGTAGCGTTAATTTTCTTAATCGGCTAGAAACAGCTATTGTCAATGTAATTCTGTTATTGTACTATATGCAAGTATTTATTATTCGAAGTAGTGCTGTCTGGGATTTTTGATATCGAGGAATGAATACCTTGTATTTTTAAATTCTGAATATTGTGCACTTTATTAAGTAAATGTGCTGAATTTGGATTTGACTTAATTTTAACAAAGTTCATCTGTTACGTGCCTTTATCGCTGTGTAGATTCATCCTTTGAACATTATTTTATTTTTTTCCTTCCAAAAAGTAAATTATTTCAATGTTTTTTTTTTACCACGATTAGAGCCTAGCGTAACATATTTAACAGATTTTTGGTTTTTAGCTTATGGTGTTCTCAATCACATACACACACAGACGCAACTTTTTATACACAGCTTCTTGGATTCAGATGTCCTCAAAACATGTGTTTCCGGTGAAAATTAGGTATAGAATATTTGCTGGACTGCAATACTTTCTTTATCTACTAATACGTTGTAAAAGGTTGCTGTATTCCTTGGTATCATGATCGCTCTTGTGTTTTCTCAGATTGTTATGTGTGCCTGTTTTAAGCTTTGATAGCCGTGATATTCCATTGATGGTTGAGGTGGAGTTATGTTTTAGGTTGATACAGCTTAAAACAGTTTTTCTTATAGCTAAACTTTAAACTTAGAACACTTAGATTAGAGTACAGTTTTCCCGTCAATTTCCTTCCTAACCGTCTTCTTTATTGCGGCGACAGGAAACATCTGCATGTGTGTTTCTCTGTCTGATCTTCCCGATTACAAATTCTAATGTCATATGATAAACTTCGGGTTCATAAAATATTCAGGTTTGGAATGTTACAATTAAATTATTTGCATATGATTTATTGGTCGGCTGATAAGCAAACATAAACAACGATTCAAATAAAAGAGAATACTGATGTGTATCATCTCTATCTGTTCTGCAAACAAATTATTGTTACAACAAATTATTTATCTACATCATGCTAATCAACATAAACATTAACAAAAACGGTATATTTTTTTCTTTCTTCTAGGTAGAAGGGAAATAAGATTAACGCGATACTCAAATTTCTTAAAGGCTGTGACTATGCGATTGGCATTGAAATTCGGTTGTCTTTGCACGGTCAAGAACAACACAATAGAGGTATGAAACGGTTGAGGACTTCCTGTTAGTGAAAAGTATTTTAAAATTGTAATCATTAACAGGGAATTTTTGGAAATTGTTAGCTGTACAAAAAAATTGTGTCCCATTCACATGACTTACTCTAGGTGCTCCAGAAACAAACTTTCCATACAAAATATTATTATTTTATCTACGTCATGAAAATCAAGATAAATATTGTCAGAGTTGGTCTCATTACTTACTTCTTTGTAAGTAGAAGGGAAATAAGGGAATACACTATGCTAAAGCGATAGTCAGATCCTTTAAAAGCCGATCACTAAGTGAAACAATATAAATTCAGACTCCTTCCTAGGTTTAAACAAAAGAGAGACGAAAAGAAAAATGTCTCCATTTGAGAAAAGTTTAAGTACCTTCAAACTGAAACCAATAACTCAGAATACCTCGAAAACGAGAAAAGAATGTATATACTAAATTGCGTGTTTTAATTAGATCTACATGTTTTGTGTAATAACTTTTGTCTATTTCTTAAGGTTTACCAGTTATAAAAAGTTATGCTAAAGACATGCAGAATGAAGAGGTCTTCAGAATCTATTCCTAGAAAATTCAAGATATACATTTATTTTGTCATGAAAGTTTAATGGAAATCAATAGAGTTATGCTTGAGGAAATAAAAAAAGTCGAAAAACGTTCCATATAAAGTGTAGTTTGGGGTGGAGAGATTCTCCTCAACATTTACGTGTAGCATCCTTGGAAGATAGTAAACTCAAATATCAAATCTGGTATTTAACAGTGTTTTGTCCTTGAGCTAAGCTGTCCACAGATACAGACCTACAGGTACACTGACCTTTTTCAGAAATTGCTTTTTTGGATTCAGGGGGTCTTTTTTAAAGTTTAAAAACAGTATATTTGGCAGGTCATATCGAAAGATGGATGAAATCATACTCAAATAAGCCCAGAGTTCACAGAATTTGAAAGTTATCAGCCATTCGTCTTCTCAGAATAAGGAAAACTCAGGAGGAAAGCTTATCCGAGGATGTAACCGAGTTTCGAACTCGTGACCTCTTGAATGTGAGACACACATGCTATCCCCGCAGCATAAACGCGGACTTTTAAGCCGTTGTATCCATGCGTGTGTGTATGTGTGTGTTTGTCCTTTTGTCTGTGAAAACGAAAAGTTAGTAGAATACCAAACTAAGTGTTTAAGTTTAATATTCTACAAGGATGCAACACGAAGATTTTGAGGAAAATCTCTCCACCCCAAACTACATTTTACAAGGAAAAAATTGTGAAAATTTGAATTTTCTCAAAAACGGCTGTAACGATTTTGATTAAAATAGTTATACTAAAGATATTTACATGAGCATTAAAATTATATCTTGAATTTTCTGCAACTGTTGAAATTTGCATAACTGGTAAACCGCAAGAGATAGGTAAAAACTTACTACAGAAAAAGTGTAGGCTTCATTAAAACACACAATTTATGTCATATACATTTTTTTCGCGGAGTTGTTAATTTTTAATTTTTTAGATATTCCTCGTTATTGGTTTCAGTTTCAAAATACTTGAAAATGTTCACATACGGGAATTTGTGAAATTCTGACTTCAACCACACGCCAACCAGCTTTTAAAATATTTGACCATCACTTAGCCTAGTGCATTCCCTTGTTCCATGAATGCAAGTAAGAAGACCACCTCTGTTAAAGTTCGTTCTAATCGAGACAGACTAGACAGAAGAAGAATAATTTGTTATTGAGAAGGAACACATCAGATGTTTAACCATCGGGAAAGATATCTAAAGTTCAGAAAAGTTAACAAGCTTCTGACACACTCAAGCATATTAAACGGAATGCAAATGTTTTAGCGAGCGAAAACTTTTAGAGAGCTGACACGCAGCGAGATGTCACATTCGCAGCTATTTATGTTGCAAAAATGTAAATTGCGCTAACATATGTGTAATATCATTTATTAGCGCAATGGGCATTTGCCCACTGCTAACATACACAGGAAAATGTACATACCGCCACAACCAAAAACAAATATATGGATGCAGTACAAATAATGACACAATTTAAATAGAAATTGGATCATTACAATTTGTTTTCATGTCGAAATATTATATGTGTCTTAATTCCATTCCTGCTGGCTTGTTCACAATTGCTATGGGTTATATATTTTTTAAAACATTGTTGCGAAATTATTACGTCAATTTAATAAAATTCAGCTGTTCACTATATAAAACAGCCTACCGAAAAAAATTGGATTTCAATTGGAGTTATTTTTTAATTTCTCTACACGTACTACGTACAGGTATAGAGAAGGTATTGCATTCCACGTATGAATTCGATACCGAGATTTCTCCGAAAATACATATTTTAGGACCCCATGAATTGAAAAAAATTACTTTCTCTCACATACTATATGCATAGTGTGCAGAGAAGCTATTGCATTCCACCTAAAAATTCGATATCGAGATTTCACCAGAAATAAACGATTTAGGGTCCCCTGTATCCATAAAAAAGTATTTTCAGAAAAAGGTCCGTGTGTGTCTGTGAACACGCTAACTCAAAAACGAAAAGTCGGTAAACTACCAAACTTGGCATTTAAAATTAATATATTTCAGGGATGTGACACGAAGATTTTGAGAAAAAGTTCTTCACCCCAAACTACCCTTTACTTGGAAAAACATTCGAACATTTTTATTTTCTCAAAAATGGCTTTAACAATTTTGATTAAAATACCATATATTAAAGATATTTATATGGTAAATAAAATGTATATCTTGAATTTTCTGGGAATAGCCTCTAAACACTTTTTTTATTCTGAATGAATTTTGTTGAATTTTGCATAATTTACTAGGCATAAACTTATTACACAAAAAATGTAGATCACGTTAAAACACACAATTTATGTCATATTCTTTTTTTTTTTTCTCGGGGAATTGACCATTTCTGAGATATTCCTTGTTATTGTTTTCAGATTTAAAAACAAACTTTTCTGACACGGAAAGTTGTAAACTCCTGGCCATGCACAGAAACGGGTTTCAACCACATGGCAACCAGCTTTCAAGAGATTTGACATTCGTTTTAGCTTAGTGTATTTCCTTATTTCCCTTTTACTTACAAGGAAGCAGGTAATTAAGAGAATTTCTGCTAATGTTGATATCGATTATCATAAAGTAGATAGAATAACATGCATTTTAACAATAATTTGTTACTGCGATGTTCAGAAAGTCATGTGAATGGAACACATATTTTACGTGAGGTATCAACAACCTTAAAGTGAATTTGGCTGAAAAGTTAGCACTGGTTGCTTTTCTTAAATTTATTCTTTCTATAGAACGTATAAACAGAAAAACGTTTATACGGAGATTTCACAGAAAATGTATGTTTTGAGGTTCCCTGAATCCAAAAGAAAGCATATTTATAAAAAAGTTGTGTCTGTTAAACAACAAACTTATTATTTAAGTTCAGTTTCTTCCAAAAATACCAACGAAGATGATCAAGACAATTCCCTCACCCTAACTAACCTTCACATGTAACAGTTTTAGGAAATTTTCTCAAAGATGGCTCTAACGATTTTGATTAAAATGCCATATGTTCAAGATATTTTCATTGGAAATGAAATATATATCTTGAATTTTCTGAAGACTTCTTCATTCTCAATAACTTTTACATAACTGGTAAATCGTAAGAGATAGATACAAACTTACTACACAAAAAATATAGATATCATTAAAACACAATTTATGTCATCAATCTTAATCAAACGGGAATTCACCTTTCCTTTCATACCTTTTTTTCCTACTCCTAGCCACGCAAAGAGAACCGAATTTCAATTGTTTCACATAGCTTTTAAAGTAGTTGATTCGCTCGTTAGCCTAGTATATACCCTTTATCTCCTTTCTGCTTACAAGGCAGCAAATAATAAGGCAATTTCTGCTAATTTTTACTTCAGTTAGCAGGATAAATGAATAATCGTTTGTAAGACTAATTTGTTTGTAGAACAGATAGAGAAAGTCATGTGAAAGTAACACATATTTGTTTTGTTTTTTTCATTTAAAGTGTAATACTTTACCAGTTATTATTAATGCCTATTTTAAGTATACTGATAATTTGGTTTCTATCCATTTATATCCAATAAGTTTTAAAAATGTCAATTTTATTAGGTTATAACGATTTACCTTGCAGTAAAATTATTTTAAAATTGGGAAAAATGAATTTCCAGTGACACAAAACTTTTGTGGTCCGCACAAAGCTATAAAACGTTTAGTTACGGTGTCCTGAATAACTATCACATATCAGACCAGCACCGAAGAAGCATTTGGCATCTGTATTTGCTAACATCTGTGTGGAAGTTGGCAACTACTGCCTGGTTGGAAGCGGGCAATAACAACTTAGTTGCTCCCTACTCCATGTGATGACGTTTTCGGTAGAAGGCTTATTTGTGGGCTCCCGGCTGCTTGGGACTCAGTTGATTATACCGTCGCATAAGATGTGGTCTGTTGTACCACCTGCTTCCTATTTCTGCTTTTATTCTCCGACCATGTACTATGAGGAAAATTCTATATTAGGTACTGTCAATTCGGGTATTGGACGAGTCTCATACAATAGAAGCACAATTATCATTTTAAAATATTGTAGGATTTGAATCTAGTAATTTAGTATGGAGACATCTTTTTTTTTATTATTATTATTATTTTTTTCTTTACAACAGCTTTTGACATGATTTCGCATGTAACTCAAAAAAAAAAAATTAAAATTTTATGGATATGATGACTCCAATGTAATTATTCTATTTTATTAGATTAGTAATGCACCCAATTTATGTGTTTACATTGGGAGGTCATTCAGAAAGTGGCAGGCGATTTGACATAACTAAATAATAACGAAAGTTATCAACACAAAACTTTATTTATAAGGTTACAGTACCTTACTCTATTTTTCAACACAATCGCCATTGCTATTAAGGTACTTATTGTCACGTGATGCCGGCTTTTCAATGCTAAAGATCTGAGCCAAGATCTCACTACCACTTTGAGGTTTTTCATGGCTGGGAAACATTTTCCAACCAATAAGTCATGTACGTTGTCCAAAATGAAACACCGGTTTTTCTGAATGTTTAAAACTTTTCTCATAGAGGAATTTGTAAACTTCTGGCAATGCAAAAAACGGGTTTCAACCATGTGACAACCACTTTTAAAAGATATGACAATTGCTTTAGTCTAGCGCATGCCCTTATTTTCCTTCTGCTTGTAAGAAAACAAATAATAAGACCAATGTGTATGTCCATTTGCATGAAGTAGATAGAAAAGCAAGCTTTTTAACAATAATTTGTTACAGATATGTAGAGAAAGTCATGTAAATAGAACACATCAGATATTTTAGTCACCGTTATTATTACAACAAAAACCGTAAATCACAGGAAGATAATTTTTGAAAACTAAATACTTGGATAATATTAATGAATGAACTGACTACTCTATGAAAGTAAGATTTAAAATTAATTACTATGGTGACTCTCGACGCTGTGTGAAACGTTGTGTTATGAACTAATTGTTTTCTTTCAAACATAATAGTATAATACAAATACAAGCTAATGCAGTTACAGCAATATACAATTCACTGCTCTAGCACTGTTAATCTCCATTTTAACCTGCTAATGTTTCTATGTGAATGATTCTTAATTTAATATTTCTCTGTTTGCCTCATTTGTCACTCAAGGCGAAAAGCGATAAAGCTTTATGAACACAACAAAATCAACTTCAAAGTTATCTCTTTATTTAAAGCCAATGCTCAGACTTGTGGAACAATTGTGATTTGTCTTCTTGCTTCCCAATATATCTATCCATTTGTCCCATTCCAAAGTCTTTGAAGTGCACTTTATTTTCTCAGGAAGTTCATTGCAGTGTAATTGCACAGCATTGAGTTTGATGATTTCATTATGTTCATGTGGTATAGGTGTTCTGCAAGTTAGTCATGACCCGTCATCAGTAGGAATGGTGTCACTGTTTCTTTCCTTGATGACTGTAAATCTGTATTTGTGATACCCATCGTTTTCCTTCACTTATTTTGTGTAGATATTCAAGTCTTCAGCCTTGAACTTGGATTTGATGAGCATTTTTGTTGAGAGGAATGGGTTACTGTAAAAGCAGAAATATTTATTTCTTTCTTCGCCAGATAATCAGCTTTCTCATTACCTTCCCGTCCTATATGGGAAGGCATCCATTGAAATACAGTAAAACGTTATTAAAATATCGTATATTAAAGATATTTACCTGACAAATAAAATGTATAACTTCGATTTTCTGGGAATAGCCTCTGAAGACACTTTATTCTGGATGAATTTTACGGAATTATGCATAACTGCTAAACCGTAAGAGATATGCAAAAACTGACCACACAACAAATGTAGAGCACATTAAAACACACAATTTACGTTATATACATATTTCTCGTGGAGTTTATCGTTTTTGAGATATTCCTTGTATTTAAAAAACTTACTTGACTCATACAGGAATTTGTCAACTCTTGTCCATATAAACAAAGGAGCTTCAGTCACATAGCAACCAGCTTTTGACTATCACTTTAACTTATGGTACCCCTTTATTTCGCTTCTACTCACAAGGAAGCAAGTAATAACGCTATTTCTGCTAATTGTTTCTCGATTAGCATAAAGTAAATAAAGATATAAGCTTTTTAACAATAATTTGTTGCAGAGATGCAGAAAAAGTCATGTGAATGGAACATATGAGATTTTTATTTTTTCCCTTGTCATTCTACATGTTCTCGCCACCAACTCTCCTCGCTTACTATCCCATTTGTAATCCCAAATTTCTTTCCTCCAGTTTCTTACTTCTTTACATTCAGTTAAATAGCGAAATATATTGTGTTTCGCCCCGCATAAAATACAACGTTCTAGTTCATTGCTCCTCATCCCTTTCAAAAGTAATTCTCCTGTCCTCACCCTCGCTTATCCTTCCATCTATTGTTTATTATATACATTTACATATCCATCTCTTTTCCATTTTTTCTTTATTTTAGAGTATAAACAAAGTGACTTTTTATTTTCTAGTTTTGCTGTTTATGTCTTCTATGCCATTTCTCGCAGAGCTCCAGGTTTCCTCTCCCTCCCTTTACAGTCTTCCTTTCTTATATTCTTCAAGATTTATTCCACCAGCTCTTCTCGTTCTTAATTACCTTGAACTGTTTCATACATAGTTTCAACAGTATATTTTCAGCTCTTTATAAACTTACATCAATATTTCAATATTCTCTCTCCATTCCACTCTTTCTAATTCCACCATTGTTACTCCGTTTGCTGGTGCTCTGCTTAGCCTTAAAATCCCTTTACAGAACATTCGGCATGTATACTTGTTTTCCTATCTAGATCCCTCCCATATTTCCGATGCGTATAACATGTTTGCTTCTACTTTTGCTTCGTAAACCCTCTCTACTCATTTACTGTTCATCGCAAGTAATTTTTATTTGCATATCGTAACTATTGTTATTACCATTTTACTTTTTGCTTCTATCTTTCTACCAGTCTCCACTACATCTTAATCTTAACCCTAAATAGTCAAATTCTTTCCTTCTTTAATCTGATTCATTTTTAGCATCACTCTTAGATATGTTTCTGTTTATTTTTATCCCCCTTTGTGCGCAGAATTTCTGATTTCTATTAGTTTTCCTCTGAAGCCTTAATGCCCTGAGCTCTCCCACAGTTAGATCATCCACATAATGTGAACCTGATATAAATTCTTATTATCACCGGCCAATGGTCATTTATTTCCCTCCCTATTTCCAATATGTCATCTATGAGTAAAATGAACAGTAATGGGCTGAGTTTACATCCTTGCCTTCGTTCTATCTTCTGCTCTACCAGCTCAGTTATAAAAATCTTTAAATCATCATAAAGTGATGAATCTATGAAATCTGAAAATTCCGCAATATTCAATATATTATATTTAAATGTATACCGGTTGTTATATACAACAGTGATATCTTGTGAAAATCCTAGCTTGTTTGGTTATTTGAATAATAACTTTAGTGTCTTAAACTCATTATTCTAACAAAACTGAGCCAGGTGCCCCTTCTTAAAATATTCACATAAACATTCCAATTTTACAGCAAATGTATTTAAAAATAGATATTTCAAATTATATTTTTGTATATTAGCCCTAATTAACGTAGAAAAATTAATAATTTTCGTATTCCCAAAATCTCTTTTGATTTTTCAAAACTTAATAGTTAATTTCCTACAATATTTCATAAAAATATATCACAATTGTCTTTAATGTGCTCTTTAAACACAGTATCAAGTTTAAACAAATTTGCGAAAAATCGCTTTGCGTGGAACATTTTGAGTATGGAGAAATGTTACAAGGAGATTTTAGGGAAAATAAGATTTAATTCCCTTATAATAAGCACTTGCCTACTCATTTATAACTCCAGTTTATTGGTAACTAAATGCGCTAAGAGGGAAAAACTATATACTCTCTTAAGGCTATCGATATGTGTAATTTCTAAATTGTGTATTTATGAACATATATTTTTTAAATGTATACGGCAAATAACAAAAAAATATCATAAACATGTACACATATTTTCAATATCTAGGATGGTTTTTAAGTTATTACATTTAAATTGATTATTTTAATGGTAAAAAATATTGATCCAGACAATGAACACTTTAAAAAGATATTTTAGAAAAAATATTAGAAATAGATTCTTTAATTGACGATGTAGTTTTTGAGAAAAATTATAAACTTATGAGAAATAATTTTTTACTTTCTTTACGTATTATTTCATAGTGTATAGAGAAAACATTGTAATGCACCCAAAATTCCATATCCAGATTTCACTGGAAATGCATGTTTTGAATAAAAATGCATTTTTAGAATAAATTCCGTGTGTGTGCCTGTGTGTGTATGTGTCTGTTGGCAGATTAGCTCAAAAATGAAAAGTCCATTAAAAACCAAACTTTGTATTTTGGTTTGGTATCTTCCAAGGATGCGACACGATTTTCAAGGAAATCCCTCCACCGCAAACTACTATTTACATGGAAATTTTTTCGAAAATTTTGATTTTCTCAAAAATGACTGAAACAATTTTGATTAAAATATCGTATATGAAAGATATTTGCCTGACAAATAAAATGCATTTTTGAATTTTCTGGGAATAGCCTCTGAAGACTACTTTATTCTGGATAAATTTTACGGAATTTTGCATAAGTACTGAACCGTAAGAGATGGACATAAACTTACCACACAAAAAATGTAGAGAACGCAAAATCACACAATTTAAGCAACATACATTTTTTTCGTGGAGTTGATCATTTTTTAAATACTCCTTGTTACTGGTTTCAGCTTTGAAAAACTTAAACTTTTCTCATACAGGAATTCGTCAACTCCTGTTCATACAAACAAAGGAACTTCAGTCACATAGCAACCAGCTTTTGACTATCACTTTAACCTATGGTACTCCCTTATTTCGCTTCCACTTACGAGGAAGCAAGTAATAAGATTAGTTCTGCTAATTTTCTCTCGATTAGCATGAAGTAAATAGAAGCATAATCTCTTTAACAATAATTTGTTGCAGAGATGTAGAGAAAGTCGTGTGAATGGAACACATAAGATTTTTTAGATATTCCAATGAATACTTCTCAAATGATAACCGATACAGAAAAATTACACGGAAAGTATTAGTATTAACCTATATTTTGGGAGCACCTCTATAAAAATTAACTAAACGTGCGCACATTTTGAACGCGTTAAAACGTATAAAACCCAGAAAGTAAGGAAAACAGCCTTAAAATTCTAAAGTTCTACCTGGTCTTGCGCTTAGGCGCATTTAAAACCTCGCGTAAAGTTATTGCTAAGTAATACACACCAAAAAAAGGTTATGATACTAGATGATTCATTTATAATATACCTATAAGTATAGACATGTAATGTGTCTCATTCCATTTCTCTACATCACAATAACGAATTATTTTTAAAAAGCTTATTCCTTTATCTACTTAATGCTAATCGAGATAAACATAAGCAGAAATACTCTTATTACTTGCTTCATGTAAGTACAAGAGAAATAAGGGAATACCATAGGCTAAAGTGATAGTCAAATACTTTAACAGCTGGTTATATATACGTTTGGTATTTAACGCCCTTTTCGATTTTGAGCTATGCTGCCCACACACACGCGCGCGCGAACAATTTTCAAGTTTTTTCTTCTTTCTTTCTTTTTTTATTTTGATTCAGGGTTATTAAGACATTTATTTTCGGTGAATTCTCGGTATCGAATTCTTGGATGGAATGAAGTGCTTTTCTATACACTATGTACATAGAAAATGTGAAGAAAGTAAAAAAGGATTGTTTGATTTTCACATTTTTCGCCAAATTTCATAATTATTAGAGATGATGTTATTAGAGTAAACTAAACAAACTAATAAATAAATGTTAGACGTAAACCAATTTTATTTGTTTTAAGCAGTGTCACCTTAGTATTATTTTGCCAGTTTACAGACTTGGAAACAGTGACGATATTGAACCAAATTAGCTTGCCTGCAATCCTTCCTGATAGGACCTGGATTTACCTCAATTTTTATATTTCTGCGAAATAAAATACAGGTTAAAAACCCGTAGCTTCATTGTTAGGCTGAGAACTTTCCAGCTCACCCATGAAGAGCTTTAGTGCGCCATTCTGAGGAGTGGCGGAAGTAAGGACTCTCCACTCCTTATGAACAGCGTTTTACGCTTTTTGCGAATTAACGTATAACAAGTGATAATATATCCAATTGCGTGAAGCAATCAGGCGCAGTATTTCAGCGGAGGGCAAGTGGATAGAGAATTTTAATGAAAAATATATGGCACAGAAAAACCGAGACTTTCAATTAGTACTTTGTGCTCGAATGTGTTAGAGAGCGCTCCGAGTTGGGGGAATTCGACTGAAATTTGTCGTACAATAATCGGATCAACCATTGCAGGACCATCTACCGTGAAGCGTAAAATACAAATTACGGGTTAATTTTGCATCAGTGGTGTGACTTTTTCTCTATGGATGACAAAGCCTCTCTCTAGTTAGCAATTTAATTCTTCCTGACACGTGTCTAATAATTGCTTTTATTTGCCATATCGGAATACAAAGCACTAACGTTTTAAACTCCCCTAGTACATCATCTTTTTTCCGTAGGATCATAAAGGTTACTTTTATGTAGCATACGATCAAAGCGCAGGCTTAATTTTATTAATTAACCACTGACTATTGAGCTCAGGTCCTCTTGCAGATACAGTTCGTGGCCCAGTTAGAAAGCGCTATGACTAACGCATGGGATGGGAAGAGAAGGACATGTGACACAGGTACTTCTCATCCTAAAGAACAAAATCTCACGTGTTCTATTCACATGATTTTCTGTATATCTCTGTAACAAATTATGATTAAAAAACATATGCTTCTATCTACTTCATACTAATTGAGATAAACATTATCGTTTTCTGCAGTAACAGGAGTTGAAAAATTCCCATTTGAGAAAAGTTAAAGTATTTCAATACGGAAATCAATAACAAGGAATATTCCTCACCCGGAGTTCCCGTCTGGGCCAGAATTATTCCCTATCCCCCACAGAGTCTGGAAATATGTATGTGAGAGTGAATGTGTGGTGTGTGTGTGTTTGAGGAAAATAAAATGATTTAAACCAAACGTAAAAGAACAGACAACGAGTTGTTTTAAGTGCTAAGCTCCTGATATGACCTTAGATGTTAAAACGGGCTATATAAATTAAACAATAAAAAAATACTAAAAATCTGACGGGTTCCATTCACATGACTTTCTCTACATCTCTGCAACAAATTATTGTTAAAAAGCTTATGGTTCCATTTACTTTATGCCAATTCAGAAAAGTTAGCAGAAATAGTCTTATTACGTGCTTCCTTGTAAGTAGAAGCGAAAAAAGGCAGTACCAGAGGTTAAAATGATAGTCAAAAGCAGGTTACTATGTGACTGAAGTTCCTTTGTATGGACAGGAATTGACAAATTCCTATATGAGAAAAGTAATTTTTTCAAAGCTGAAACCAAAAACCATGAATATATTAAAAATGATCAACTCCAAAAAAAAAAAAAAAAGAAAAAAAAATATACAAATTGTGTGTTTTAATGTGCTCTACATTTTCTGTGAAGTAAGTGTTAGTTCATCTCTTACAGTTTAGCAGTTATGCAAAATTCCGCCAAATTCATCCAGATAAAGTAATGTTTAGGGGCTATTCCCAGAAAATTCAAGGTATACATTTTGTTTGTCAGGTAAAATATTTTTAATATACGACATTTTAATCAAAATCGTTAGAGTCACTTTTGAGAATATAAAATTTTTCGAAAAAAAGTTCCATGTAAAGGGTAGTTGGGGGTGGGGGGATTTTCTAGAAAATCATCGTGTTGCATCCTTGGAAGATACCAAATCTAAATACCAGGTTTGGTTTTTAACGGTCTTTTCGTTTTTCAGCTATGCTACCCACAGACACACACACACATACACACACATACACACACACAAGGACATTTTTTCTAAAAATCTGATGTGTTCCATTCACATGACTTTCTCTGTATCTCTGCAACAAACTATTGTTAAAAAAGATTATGCTTCTATTTTCTTCATGCTAATTGAGAAAAATTAGCAGAAATAGTCTATTACTATCTGTCTTGTAAGTAGAAGCGAAAAAGGGAGTACCATAGGTTAACGTGATAGTCAAAAGATGGTTGCTATATGACTGAAGTTCCTTTGTTGAGTCGACAAATTCCTATATGAGAAAAGTATGTTTTGAAACCAAAAATAAGCAATATCTAAAAAACGATCAACTCCACGAAAAAAATGTATTTTACATAAATTGTGTGTTTTAATGTGCTCTACAATTTTAGCACGGCAAGTTTCTGTCTATTTCTTACAGTTTACCAGTTATAGACAATTTCGTAAAATTCGTCCAGAATAAAGTAGTCTTCAGAAGCTATTCCCAGAAAATTCAAGATATACATATTGTTTGTCAGGTATATATTTTTAATATACGATATTTTAATCAAAATCGTTAGAGCTATTTTTTAGAAAATAAACAATTTTAAAAAATGTTTTCATGTGAAGGGTAGTTTGGGGTGGAGAATTTTCTTGAAAACCTTCGTATCGCATCATTGGAAGATACTAAAATGAAATAGCAAGTTTGGTATTTAACGGTCTTTTCGTTTTTGTGCTATGCTGCCCACAGAAACACACACCTACACACAGGCAGGCCGACAGAGATACACACACAGTACATTTTTCTAAAAATGTTTTTTTTTATTCAAGGGGTCTCAAAACATGTATTTCCAGAGAAATCTCGGTATTGAATTTTTGGGTGCATTACAATACCTTCTCTACACTCTATGTACATAGTACGTGCAGAGAAAGTAAAAATAACAAGGAATATGGTCAACTCCACGTAAACAATGTGATTACATTCTGTGTTTAAACAGATCTTCATTTCTTGTGTAGCAGATTTTTGTCTATTTGGTACGGTTTATTAGTTATGCAAAATCCAGCAAAATTCATCTAGAATAAAGAGGCCTTTAGATACTGTTCCCAGAAAATTCAAGATATACAGCTTATTTGCCATATACATATATTTAACATAGGGTATTTTAATCAAAATCGTAGGGCCATTTTTGAGAAAATTAAAATTTTCGAAATGTTTTCCTTGTAAAAGTAGCTTGGAGTGGGTGAGTTTCATCAAAATCTTCGTGTCACATCCTTGGAAGATGAAAAGTTTAAATATCAATTTGATATTTTACCGACTATTCGTTCTTTAGTTATCGTGTTTACACACACGGACCTTTTTTAAAAATAAATTTTTTGGATACAGGTACCCTAAAACGTGTATTTCCGGTAAAATCTCGGAATCAAAATGTTGAGTGGAATGCAATACCTTCGCTATACACTACGTAGATAGCACATGTAGAGAAAGTAAAAAGATTGATTTTAATTCTGTCATATACAGAAACAGCGTATCCATAACAATAGTCGCCTTAATTCATCAGATGGTTCTTTATAAACTTTTCCTTTTCTTAATTTCTCTACCACGTATGTCATAGGTTGAGTAGCTAATGTATTCCACTCAAATTTTTCTTAACGACGCCACTCTCCCAAAATCTGATTTCTTTCATTCCATGACTTTATCATGCTGCTCTGCAAAAAGGATATTCTTACAAAACATTCTTCTTCTATCTACTTGAGGTGAACATTAACAGAGCTTTCTTATTAATGCCTTATAAGAAGAAGGGAACTAAGTAAATACACTATACTGAAGCTATATTCAAATCTTTTGAATGCTGTCTCTATGTAATTGTGATTGAAATTCACTTCTTTGCATAGCCAGGAGTAAAACAAAAGATACACGTACAGCTTTCTGTTTGAGAAAGTATAAGTAGTTCAAACTTGAAAGCAGTAACAAGGAATATCTCGGAAACAACTCTACAGAACAAATGTAGTAAGCTCATCTCTTACGGTCTACCAGTTATGCAAAACTCATCCAGACTACAAAGATCAGAGACTATTCCTCACAAATTGAGAATATACCTTTTACTTGCCATATATCTTCAATATACGTATTTTAACAAAAATTGTTAGAGCTATTTTAACGAAATCGAAAACTTTGAAAAAATCTTCCATGTAAAGGGAGTTAGGGGAGGAGGATTATCATAAAAAACGTTCCTTTCGCATTCTTGAAACATACTTAACTTAAATACCAAGTTTGGTATTTAACCGACTTTCCGTTTTTGAGTTATGCTGTCCAAAGGTACATACATACTCACTAACAGTTTTCTAAAACTGTCTTTTTTTCTTTTTCTGTTTTTTGTTTGTTGTTTTTGATTCAGATAGTTTCTTTATTTATTTATGCTGAAATCTCCGTATCTACACAGTGCCTGTAGAGAAAGTACAAAGGCATGTGAATTCTCTGAGGTATGTCATAGACGTACTTTTCAGCCTAAAGAAAAATACAGAGACTGGTTTTAATTTCGTTGTATAACAGAAACAGCGTATCCATTTGTATTTCTCATAATCACATTAATTGTAGTTTTTTTTTCTTTTTAAAATGTCGCTTTCTTTTACTTTCTCTGCCATGTACTTAGTAGATAGAGAGTCTATTGTATTCCACCCACAAATTCACCGCTAATATAAAATGTTTTGAACAAAAAAACACAAATGTGTTTCATTCACATAACTTTCTCCAGCTGCTCTGCAAGCAGACTATTCTTACAAAATATTATTTTCTAACTACTTCATGCTAAGTAAGATATACAGTAGTAAAATTGTGTTATTACTTATTTCCTTGTAAGAGATTACACTAGGCTAAACCCATAGTCAATTCTTTAAAATGCTGTCGCTATGCAATTATCATTGAAATTCGCTCTTTGCATAGCCACGAGTAAAACAAAAGAAATACGGACGATTTCCTGTTTGAAAAAAGTATAAGTATTCTAAAATTGAAACCATTAACAAGGAATATCTCGAAAACGGTTACTTACAGGACAAAAATGTAAAGGACAAATTGTGAGAAACGAGATCTACACACTTCTACCTTCTTTGTATGTTGCACAAACGGGCTAGAGAAAGTAACATTTTACAATGCTCACAAACTTTTACTTATACACAGAATAGCCAAGAGCGTGTCTCCTGGAACACATAAAGTTACATACACACTAGTTGTAAAATATTACACATGAATACTAACAATAATAGCAGCATGTTTTGTAGTACACAGTGATATTATAACCCGCCTGGGTAGTGTGGCGGTAGCGTTTCTGCCTCACACTCAGCAGTTGAGAGTTCAAATCTCGCTTAGGGTGAGTTACCGGAGAATTTCCCTTATCCTGAGGATACGAATGTCGAGTAACTTTAAGCTCAATGGACTCCGAGATCATTTGAGCGTCATTTCGACAATTTGTTTCATCGTCCGAATGATGGTTAAAGGACGTTAAGCTAAAAAAAAAGTGGGCTTGTTCGGGAGGTTTCGTCTCAGGCCCACATTAGGAGGTCACAGGTTCAATCCCCGTGGCCTGCCTACCTGTTCTATGGGTTTCTTCGGGGATTTCCCCAAGTTCCCAGACGAATACTTCCTTCACTTCATGTTGTTTCTTTTGTCGTTTTATTCATCCTTCATCCCTTGGGTTGGAAGTGTCGGCGATGTCGCGGACTTCGGTTGTTTGCTGGGGTTAGGACCACTCCTGGCGAGGGTATTGGAGGGCAGGGTCCCCAGTATGCGTCTAACTGTGAGGGTGCTCCAATCTGGAAGCCGTTGTAACCCTAGGGGAGGGGAGTTTCCGACCTCTTCAGCTGCATCGGCGCGAGCACTGCGGACGCCGAGCACATGCGAAGTACTTCGAGTTGTTCGGATTGGGTTCGACTCGGAAGGATAGCGGTTCAATGAGTTTTGGGTACGCCTCTATGTCTTGGTAGTCATCCCCTGTGGGCTTGACGTGCGTAAACGGCGTATCCACTTCCGTTCTTGGGGGACACACATTGGCCCAAAGGAAAACCCAACGGAAGTTTCCCTGGGCCGCCCATCAGTTCCCGATTTGTTAGGTCACTGCTTTGTAGTAATATTATTTCTGTGCTGTCTCTCCTGGTTTCGACCTCCCGGTGTATCTTTTCACTTCATCCCTCCCTCTTAGGGGCACTGTCTCTTGGAGCATAGGTACAATAATCTGATGAATTCGGTGCCGAATCCCCTCCGTCTGTATCTTAATCCTGATCATATTTTGAACACATGTGAAACAATTCTTTACGTACAAAATCAGATACGTTAGTAGTAAAACATTTCAAATATACAAATGCACATTGTTCATTATTCTGACAATTGATAGAACTGTTCTATGGATAATATTCCTAACAACGTGTTGTATAAAGAGCACATTATTTCATTTAAATTAGGCCATGGAATAATTTACTTCTGTGAATTATAAAAATAATAATAAAAATGAGTGTTTATGTCTGGATATTATGCGTCCTGCGAATTGTTTCAAGTTAGGATATGTGTGCATGCTTAGCAAGAGAGAAATTTAGCCTGTGTATATCCAGGCCTGCAGCTTCATACTCATTGCAGCGTGTAACACAGTGCCAGGTTAAACAAGTAGAGTGAGTGAAGGAGGAGTAGAGTCTACTGCGCCCAAAGACGCGCACCTCTCCGTCGTCTCAACATTTAAAACAGGAATGACAACTTCACATTTCAGAAAAGTACAAAGTATTATAAAAAACTTAAGCCAACATCAAGGAATATCTCAGAAATCGTCGACTCCACAACAAAAATATTTGACATAAATTGTGTGCTTTAAGGATATCTACAAATGTCATCCAAAAAGAAAAGCGCTTCAGATGCTGTTCCCAGAAAATTCAAGATAGACGTTTCAACATGTAAATCACTTTAATAATATGTGGTATTTTGATCAAAGTTATTACTGCCATTTTTGAGATATTCCAGAATTCTGGAAAAACTACCATGTAAAGGGAGTTTGGGGATAGGGAATCTTCCCATAAAATATTCGTGTGGCATCCTTGGGAGATACTAAGTTTGGCATTTTATCAATTTTCATTTGTGAGTTATGGTCTTCACAGACAAACAAACACAAATGTTTATTCAAGTGTCTTCAAAACACATACTTCTGGTGAAATGTTGGTATAAACTTTTGAATAGAATGTAACACCTTCCTCACTACTATGTATATTGTACGTGGTTGAGAAAGTAAGAATATAGATCTCGTCAAAACATAGTGTGTGTATCAAGAGTATGTATATCTATCTATACATGAATATAAATGTTAATCAGAACAACATTAGCAGAAATGGTCTTATTACTTACTTCCTTATAAGCAGAAGCGAGATAAGGGAATACACTACGATAAAGCCGTAGTAAAATCTTTTAAAAACTGGTTGCTATTTGATTGAAATTTCCTTTTTTTTTTTTCTTCTATTTCTTCTTCTTTTTTTTCTTTTTTTTTTTTTTTTTCGTGGCCAGGAGTTGACAAATACCCCTATGAGAAACGTTGAAGTATTTTAAAACTAAATCGAATAGCAAAGAACATATCGGAAATATCAATTCCCGAAAAAAATATAAATGTCATAAACTGATGTGTTTTAACGTGATCTACATTGCTGCGGAAAAAGTTTTTGTGTTGCTCTTAAGATTTTCCGGTTATGCAAAAGTCATCCCGAATGAGGAGGTCTTCAGAGGCTAGTCTCTGAAAATTCAAACTCTACATTTAATTTGAGATATAAATATATTTAATACACGGTATTTTAACCAAAATACATAGAGCTAGTTTGAGAGAGCAAACATTTTCGATTTTTTTCATGTAAGGGGTAGTTTCGGGTGAGGGATTTTCTCAAAAGTTTTTGTGTCACATCATTGGAAGATGCTGAAATACCAAGGTTAATCTTTTACAGACTTTTTGTTTTTAAATATCGTGTTCATAGACACACGGAACCACAGGACTTTTTTCTAAAATGTTTTGTTATTTATTTTTTTAGTTTTTAATGGATGCAGGGGACCCTGTGTCATGTATTTCCGGTGAAATTTCGGTACCGAAATTTTGGGTGGAACGCAATATATTTTCTAGCTATGAACTATGTACTAAAGTAAAAGTGCATACATTTGTTTTGGTAGCCTTAACCACTGTGCCACGTGCAAACAGCTTGTTATTTCAAGGTCGTCATGTTGTTTTGCATTTTAAAAATCTTACTATAGCTTTAACCTCACTCTTCTTCGTATATTTGCATGAAAAGTAGAACTGTGATATATTTGCACTAGGAAAGTTGAAATAGTGAGCACTGAATGGGATTCGTAAATATCCTTAAGAAAAAGCATCGAAGGGGCGGGGGAGGGGAATGTTGCACGAGAATTCCGATTTCTTGCTATTACTTATCGTTAATTCTCCCTTGCAGTGTATTAACGCTCCCTTATTGGATATTCAGCAGATAATTCGACAAATAACGGAGAACTGTCAACGCCAGCTGTGAGCTTAATTTAGCCTTGACTTATAGGCTGCTCAGGAGGAAGTTCAGGTGAAAATCATCTTGCCTCCTATCGTCTTGGTAGCTAACCTCTCTGCACGTGGGGTTTATTGACTTACTAGAGCTAACGAATGTTTTACATTTCCCTTTTCTATTTACGCTTCTTTATTTCCTTCTTATCTTCGTTCCTCCTTTCATTCTTTAGAATCTACTTCTGCTCATATAATAATTATCAGTAGGCCCATGGATATGTAGCGAAATTCCAACAGTCAGAGAATGCTCTAGATGAAGAACATGTAACTCAATTGTATCATTTGGCCTAGAACAAGCATGTTCAAAGGTAGCTTTGTGAGATACTGAAGCTAGAACCCGTTTCCCCCGACTCCAATCAAGATGTGAAAACGATAGTGAACCACACATACTGTCATATATGCGCACATTGCTCGGTAGCGAACACGCTGTTTTTATGAAAACATAAATAGAATGTCAGCTTCGAAACGCGAGAGGTATCACTTACATAAAACTTTCAGTGGCTTCACAGGACAAATGGAATTACTTGTTCTGCGAAATTGTACGAACATATAATGTTCGAAAGAAAGGGTTTGGTAGGTATTTAAAGGGAGTCGAAATGGGATTTTTGTAATTTTTTCTATTTTCATGTTTTAATTGCAGATAAATATATGGAGTCTTTCGCTCATTTTGGTATAATTTTATTAGAGGTACTCTAATTGTAAATAGTTTAAAACCATTTTTGAAAATAATCCTGCGTAGTAACTTTTTGATATATTTTGGTACACTCACTTGGTAAAACATCAATAACTTTATAAATATTAGTGTTAAAGAAGAGATATTTTTTATTTAGAGCGGAAGGTTTTACTTTAGCTATAGGCGCATTGGCATCCCATTCATATTGGCTCCATGTGAGAGTTTCAAGTTGGTTTGAAAGCTAGGTTATATTTTTTTTAATGTTATGTTTGAAAGCAATTTCTGAAGAAGTAAACTTTTCTACACAAACCCTATTATCTCAGAAACTAGTTGACACAAAGGTCTGAAATTTTTATTACACATTTTCATCTAAATAAGCTTTGTTTTAATGAAAGGTTTTTATGTATATGGATTAGTTTTTTTATAACTTTAAAAATCATTATTTTTCAATAAAAGATTTAGAGCTTTGTTAAAAAAAATCATAATTTTCATCTAATGAACAGAAATATTCCATTTTCATTGATCAAATGTAAAGGTATTGCTGAATATACTTTGAAAAAGTTAGCTCTTTTCTTAAATTGTTGCTGAGATAATGGGTCAAACTTTAACATTAGCAAAATAGGGCATTTTTATTCCCCTTAAATCGTTGCTTCTGGATTCACTGTTCAAACTACGATTATTTGCATCATGGCAATGTTTGGATCCACATGCTTCTGCGAGCAAAGCTGCTCTAAAACAAATTAATTTAAAAAGTAGCATCGCCCTGACAACGCAACGATCATTACGTAATTCTTAGCAGCGGATATTGGTGGGTTCGTTCAGAGTAAAACATATCGCATCTGATGTGTTCCATTCACAAATGATTCCCTACATTTCTGTAACAAATTTTGTTGAAAAACTTATTCTTCTATCTACTTCATGCTCGTCAAGATAAACATTGACAGAATGGTCATGTTACTTAATTTCTTACAAGCAAAAGGTAAATAAGGGAGTACCATAAGCTAAAACGATAGTAAAATCTTTTAAAAGCTGGTTGCTATGAAATTGAAAATTATTCTCTTTGCATGGTCAGGCGCTAACAAATTCTCGTGTGAGAGATGTTTTATACATTTTTTAAATTGAAAATAATTACAGGGAATATTTTGGAAATGATTAACTTTACAAAACTTTGTGTATAGACTGTGTGTTTTAACGAGATCTACACTTTTTGTGTAGCAGCTTTTTATCTATTTATGTTATGCTTTGCCATATGTGCTAAAGTCAATCAAAATGAAGAAGACTTGACGCTATTCCCAAAAAATTGGATACGTGCCTTTTAGTTGTCATATAAGTACGTTTTATAGGTACTTTAATAAACATTGTTGGAGCCAGTTTGAGAAAATCAAACTTATAGAATTGTTTCCATGTAAACAGTAGTTTGGAGTGGGGGAGTTCGTAAGACGCTGAACTTAAATATCAAGTTTGGTATTTACCGATTTTTCGTTTTTGAGTTAATCTCGTTCTTAGACACATAGGCACACATACACACCCACAAGAGTGATTTTTTTTGGGGGGGGTTCAGGGATCCTCAATATACATAGCAATATTTTCGGTGAATATTGGTATTGCATTTTGGATGGAATACAATACCTTCTCTGCCTTCTATGTATATTATACGTGGTAGAGAACGTAAAAATGGCAATGCAATGAAGCCA
Organism: Hymenopus coronatus; assembly: GCA_030762935.1. Lineage (NCBI taxonomy): Eukaryota > Metazoa > Arthropoda > Insecta > Mantodea > Hymenopodidae > Hymenopus > Hymenopus coronatus. Next base: position 127,568,253 of record CM060897.1, on the reverse strand, counting down.
TGAGTAAATGCCTCTAGATTGTTCACACTGTGCACCGGAGCTCAGTAACCTGCAAAACGTGAATTGCAACTCTAATGTGAATAGACATACTGCTTAGGCTTTAAATAAATTCTTGGACCTCACTCGAACACTCTAATAAAATAATTATTTTATTTTTCTCGAGATTGAAGTTTTCTCGATATATAACAGGCATCATAATAAATAGGTCAGTAAACATAGATTCAATGAACAGCAGAAACGTGTGCACAGAACAAATTTCTCTTAAAATATCACAAATGAGAATAAATTATTAATTAGTCCATCAACATGTGCTATACAAACGGCACAAAAATTTAGTACCCAATGTTTTTACAAATAAATACTTTTTCTTTATATCAGGCAACTTCTTTCTAACGTTTTGCAATTTCATTCGATTTGCTATAATATTTTACTATTTGACTATTATATGGTTTATTAATTATTATGATTTAAATGATAAATTATTATCATTTTTTGTTCTTCCAAAATTGATTTTGACCGGAGAACATTTCCGGGCTTTGATTTTTAGGATATTAAACCGCCATTAATACTTGCTATATATTGTGAAGATCAGCTTACAAATGTATTTGGCAGAGAAGTCTCATTTAAGGCAACAATTTATGATTGGTACAGCTAATTCAAAGATAATAATTTTTTCTTTGCCATGAATTTCATGAAAGTCAGTGAAGAACCGCTCTTGCTGATTAAATATTCCCACTGTTTAAGCAATACTTGAAGAAGTTTGGTAGATATTTTATAAATTTATTTATTGAAATTGAGCATGGCTGTGAGTTAAACCCAAAACATTCTACATTAACAGTTAGACGTGAGACAAATTTGTTTCCATGGATTCCATATAAACTGCCACCCGATCAACTACAGTAAATCATTTGGTGTACAATCCTGCTAATGTATTACACTCCCATAGTTTTCTCTACCCACTATTCTTATATTTTATTTTATAAAACTTCCACAAAATTTACTTAAGGGCTTCATTGCGCATTTTGTTATAAGTACAACAGCTTTCGGGTCGCATGTGTTCCATTCACGTTAATTTCACTACTTATTCTGCAAAAATTATTCTTAAGAAAGCTTATTATTCTCTCTACTTCATGTTAATCGAAATAAATGTTAGCAGACACAATTATAATACTTAGTTCCTGTTAAAAGTAAGTTAAATAAAAGAATGTCTAAAGCTGTGGTCAAATATTTTAAAATCTGTACCTACGTGTTACAATTGAAATGCACTTTTCTTTGCATGGACAGAATTAAATGACGTCTGCCCATTTAAGAAAAGTCTAAATAAAGTAAATTTTAAAATTAATAACACGGAATGTCTTGGAAAGGGTTAGCTCTGCAAAAAGAAAAAAAAAAGTATATGACCTAATTGTGTGTTTGATGTAAGTTTCTGTCCATCTCTTACGGTTTTCAAAAGTCAATCACAATGAACAGAATTCAGAAGCTATTCGCAAGAAATATACAGTTGTTTACTATGCAGCATTTTAGTCAAAATCTTCAAAGCTATTTTGAGAACGCATAACATTTAGAACATTCTTTGATGTAAAGTGTAGTTTAGGGTGGGAGGATTTTCCCGAAAATCACCATTTCACATCCTTAGAAGATACTAAGCTGAAATAGCAAGTTGTTTTTCAGCTATGCTGTTCACACACACACACATACACATACACACACACCTATTTAGAAAAATATATTTTTGATTTCAGGGATCCTCGAAATAAGCATTTCTGGTGATATCTTGGAGTACAATATATTCTCTACCTCTTTTTACACATAGTATTTGGTAGAGAAAGCATTAAAAAGTGATGAAAAAATCAAAATAACAATGACAATTATCTCAGAATTTAGCACAGGCCAAAAACAATATTTGGAATAAATTATGTGTCTTAAATATATGTTTTTTCTGCAATACGTTTCTCTTTTCCCTTTCTCTAGCACTTATGCACATACAATGTACATAGTATCTAGAGAAGGTATTGTATTGCACCCAAAAAGTAGATGTCAACGTAAAGATATGTTTTGAGATCCCTTGATTCCGAAAAAACATTTTTAGAAAAAGGAGTGTTGTGTGTGTGTGTGTGTGTGTGTGTGTGTGTGTGTATGTGTGTGTGTGTGTGTGTGTGTCTGCGGACAGCATAGTTAAAATCGAAAATACCGTTAATTACCAAACATGATACTTATGTTTAATATCATCTAAGGATGCGACATGAAGATTTTCCTTTATATAGAAAAAAATTGAAAATTTTGGTTTTCTCAAAAAGGGCTCTAACAATTTTGAGTAAATACCGTATGCTAAACAATTTTGCATTACAAATGAAATGTATGTTTTGAATTTTCTGAGAATGCCTTGTGAAGACCTCTTGAGCTGGTTGAATTTTGCAGAATTTTGCAAATCGTTTAAACCGTAAAAGATAGACAAAAACTTAGTGCACAAAAACTGTAATTTCGTTAAAACACCTAATTTATGTCCCGTACGTTTTTCTTGTAAAGTTGACTTTTTTTTGAGATATTCCTTGTTGTTGGTTTCATTTTTAAAGTACCTAACTTTTCTCAAACGGGAACATGCAAAGCAAATAGTACCTTAATTGTACCACATAGCGACCAACTTTTAAAAGATTTGACTATCTTTAGCCTAGTGCATTCCCTTGTTCCTTTTACTTACAAGAAAGCAAGTGATAAAACCAATTCTGTCAATGTTTGTCTCGAATATCATTATGTAGATAAAAGAACAATCTTTTGTAAGAATAGTTTGTATATGGAACAGATAGAGAAAGTTATGTGAATGGAATTCATCAGATATTTATCTCTTACTGTTTGTCAGCTAACAAAATTATAGATACAAATTACCTTCCGAATTTAAAGGATTTTACAGATATTCCCATAAAATTTAAGATATACTTTTCGTCATCCAAGTATGATGAAATGACAATTTTAAAAGAAAACCAATAATTAGAAAATGTTTCTTGCTTGTGGTAGTTTGGGTGTGGGGACTTCATTAAAAATATTTGTGTCACACCTTTGGATGATGCTGAAGTTAAATACAAAACTTAGCGTATATCCGGTTTTTTTTTTTTCATAGGCTCACATTTAGTTTTGATCCAAGGATCTTAAAAACATGTGCTTCTGGTTAATCCTTGACATAACATTTTAGGCAAAATTTAAATTTTCCTTTTACTTACTAAAGGTAGGGGAGAGAGAAAATAAAAACTAGCTAATTGGTATGTGTTTCATCAGTATTGAGAATTAGCTTTTTAATTTTTTGGGGGGTAGGGTGTTTACCAAGTTTACCTAAGCACTCCTCCTATATTAATAACACAGTTCATATTTTTAGAGAACAAAAACTAGTTTCATTCATAGCTGATAAACTGAATTGGACTTACCTGATTATACTAAATATGAGGTATTTTGTTATGATTTTGTTGATAAGAGAGAAGATTATGCGGATTGCATGGCTAATGTAACCTGTCCTAAGTCTCTTCCTTTCGATAGATCCACAAACTTGGTATGCAAAAATTCATATTGAGCTTTATTAATGGATGCTCTTTGACTGCTGTGGTTCTCAAAGTCCCATTATATATTCAGCATCAAAGACTGCTTAATTTTACTCAAAGAGCTCTTTTCAGACTTGAGGGTCTTTTACCTGTCGTAAATCTACGACTCGCAATCACCGGCTTTACATGCATTCCGAGGAAGCCATGCTAAGGATTTTATACCCGAAAAAAATCGATCGCCCTCCGCTGAGTTTGAATCCGTAATCTTGGGAAAAAGAGACTAGCAAGTTACTTCTAAACTACAGAGGATGACAAACTTGGTATGCGAATTTGGTTCTTCATAGCATTCTATCTTCTCCTTTCAGCATCCAATATTTCAGCGCTTCTTTAAACCGTCTAGTGGCTGAATTCTTTTTCTTCCGAGTTTAATTGTTCCTTCTCCTTTTCTTATGTGACGTCATGAAACAGGTAATTTCCTCTTAGAATGTGTCCTATCCAGTTTGCTTTCCTTCTGCAAATTGTGTGTAGGATTGTTTTCTTCTCAGCCACTTGTCTGAGAACCTCTTTACCATGTCTGTCCACTTTATTTTCTCTATCCATCTCCAATACCAAATCTCAAAACTCTTATTGATTTATGGCTGAAACTTCATGAAAAATCACAAAAAAACGACTTTTTTTATTCTAATTCCATAAAATAATTTAAACATTTCTGAATATAAACAAGATTTCTAAATGCATTAACTGGAGCCTCAGCTAAGCATTAGAGGTGAAATTGTACTGAAACATTTCAGTTCAACGAGATCTCCTTCGTATCATGCAAAGTAAAAAACGAAGTTGTGAAGAAGAAAAGCAGCAATGTAAAAAGAAAAGAACAGAAAAGGTAGCATCAGAAGAGAGGAAAAGGAGGGTTCAACCTACCAACCTGGAGTATTTTAATGTGAGCTATGCATTCAAATCTTTCCTTGTTTTCTCGCTATTGATTTCAGAGTTTTCAGAGTTTTTCTTCCTGTAAAATGTTCCTTGTGGACCAGTTTTTCTGTTACACAAATAAAATTTTCTTCTACATGTTCACAGAGGTACAATAAATAAGAATTGCCACAGTTTTTTTTGTCAGATATATGTAAGCACATGTTTTAAATTTTCAAACATAAAAATTATACAGCGAAACCTATGGAAATTTTAAAAAAAATAGATAAATTGTATATCTAAGGTTAAAATATTAGACCAAGATTTTAAATGTTTTGTCGTAAGGGACTTTTTTAGTGACGTGACAAAAACTTAAGTAAATTTTACCATTACCTCCAAACCATTTGAGCAAAATTATTGACATTTTCACTGTATTTGCATTATATTATATATATGGTATAAACTTCAAAGAGAAGTTTGGAGTTTGAAACTTTCAGTCATACCTGTCCTTAAGTATTTCTTCTTGTCCTTAAGTGTTGAAGAAAATGATAAACGTAAGAAATGTAATATACCTAAGTCTTTGGGCTTCAACCACACACATTCATTTGTTGTGGAACCAGCAAGTATTGCCCTTAAGTATTTCTTCTTGTCCTTAAGTGTTGAAGAAAATGATAAACGTAAGAAATGTAATATACCTAAATCTTTGGGCTTGAACCACACACATTCATTTGTTGTGGAACCAGCAAGTATTGCCCTTAAGTATTTCTTCTTGTCCTTAAGTGTTGAAGAAAATGATAAACGTAAGAAATGTAATATACCTAAGTCTTTGGGCTTGAACTACACACATTCATTTGTTGTGGAACCAGCAGGTATTGTCCAGCCAGAATGGTTTAGTTAATCTTAAGATGACGTTGATAGAGCAGGTTTCATTGACGTCTCTACTTAATGTCCACTGGCATTCCTTTTTCATTGTTTAGAAGAACAACTAAACATTCTACAGTGGTGACCACTCAGGCGACGCAAGTGAAGCTCCCCATCACTCATTACTAGTTGTATTAAATCTGAATATAGGTATTTAATTTGTTGTATGCTCAAGTAACCAAACAACCACTTGAGAACAAATCTGTAATTTGCCTTCTGGCCTTGTAGAGAACAAAATGAACGGAGGGGATGGGTAAGCTCTGTGGATTTACAGCTAATTTTACTATCTCTACATAGTAATGTTATATAGGTAGAGAAGGTATTGCAGCCATATACGGGAATTACACGTTTTATGTATTCCAAAATATTGCATTTTTAGAAAAAGGTTGGTGTGTGTCCATGTGCCTGTGAACACGATAACTCAAAAACAAAAAGTTGGTAAAATACCAAACTTGGTATTTAAGTTAGGTATCTTCCAAGAATGCAACACGAAGATTTTGAGAAACATCGCCCATCCAAACTGTCCTTTACATGGAAAAAATTTCGAACTTTATGATGTTCTCAAAACTTCCTCTAAGGATTTTGATTAAAATACCGTATGTTAAAGATACTTGCAGGAAAAATGAAATCAATATCGCGAATTTTCTGGAAATAGCTTCTGAAGACCTCTTTATTCTAGATGAATTTTTCTGAACTTTGTGTAACTCGTAAATCATAAGAAATACCTAGACAAAAACTTACCACACAAAATATAGATCACGTTAAAACATACCATTTATGTTGTGGAGTTGAACCATTTCCGAGATGAAAATGCAATTCCAACCACATGGCAACCACCTATTAAAAGATTTAACTGTCCTTTTGGCCTACTGTATTGCCTTATTTCCTTTATACTTACAAGACAGCAAGAAATAAAGACAATTTCTATTGATGTTTATCTCGGTTAGCATGAAGTAGAAGCTTTTTAATAATAATTTGTTACAAGTATGTAGAGAAAGTCATGTGAATATTATATATCAGATTTTTATCAATGGATATGTAACTGTCAGGTTGTAATGACAACGAAACAGAACTTAAGATTCCTTGTATTACCAAAAATATTACCAAAACCCCTGTTTTGAGGCTACGGTGCAGTCAAAGATATAAGAATTTAACGAACTACAGACAACCCCTTTTAGAGACTAAAATATTGGTTTATGGGTCTCATCAGAAGCCCAACAACTACATGGAGAGTCTAAAAATATTGTTCGCGTAAAGTGGTTATGCATTTGAATACTCTAGTTGCCAGCTGTTCTCTTATATTTTACTGAAGTTAGCTACTCTGTAACTCTTTATTTCCATCTACTGTTTTGTTCGAAAGTTAGCAGAGAGGTGAACCCGAAAAATAATATAGTGTGTATTATATTACATATATTATTTTTGCGCTGGACTGATTGGGATAAAAGGTATATGCTATTAACAGAAGATCAAAAGCTATACTTAACTTTTTGGCACAAAAAGTGGAACAAAAAGGCACGAAATGTTACAAAAAGTACTTTAAATATTCATGGTATAGTGAACACGAGTGGCTGTATGATAGTTATAATGGAGAACTGTTTTTTTTTTACCTTTTGTCCTTTTCAGGACGTCATTACTGAGAAAAAGGACAACAGAGTTAAATAAATTGACATAAAATACATTCTCTTTGTTTGACCACGAGAAAGAAGGGGGAATATTGATTTTCCATTTTAAAATGTTCATGTCTTTTAAAATTAAAACTGTTAACAAAGCCATGTCTCGGAAATGTCAGCGGTGCAAATTGAATGTTTTACTGATATTTAGATGTTTTATTTTGTAAACTTTTGTCTGTCTCTTAAGGCTTACCGGTTATCCAAAAGCCATTAAGAATGTAATTAATAACAATTCTCATAAAATTAAATTTATAAATTTTATATGTACATAAAAGATAATGTCTAGTATTTTAATCAAAACTGTTAGAACAATATTTAAGAGACTCGAAGGTTTCGAAAAATCCATGTAAAGGGTAGTTTAAGGGAATTATTTTGAAAATCATCGTATCCTATCCTTAGAAAATACTAAACTTAAATACCATGTTTATTTTTAAGTTATAATGTTCACAGACGCACATATATACAGCAATTTTTCTAAAAATTATTTTATGTAGAGTTCTCAAAAGGTGTATTTCCGGTTAAATATCGGTAACGAATTATTGGTAACTTCTATAACTACTATGTGCAATGCACGTGGTACAGAAAGTAAAAAACCAATATGTCCGCAAAATATCAAAAGTTACGCTGTTAACGTGTTTTTCTGATCTTATTTACTAGTCGGCGTTGTTTATTTATTTTGCGTTAAAATAGCACAATGGGTATCTACGTCATAAAACGATATAGCTAGAACTGCTAAAGTGGGTTTTGGTTTAAACCAGAGGCTCAATTAATGCAGCGGTTACCCTGGAATTATATACCTATACAATTGAATTACCTCGTTATTACTCACTCTACACGTACTATGTACATAGTGTATAGAGAAGGTACATTAATGCACCCAAAATATCGATACCGAAATATTATGGAAATAAATATTTTGAGACCCCCTGAATAAAAAAAAAATTAGAAAAAGGTCAGTGTGTGCCTATCTTTTTCTCTGCGTGTGAGTCTGTGGACAGCATAGATCAAAAACGAAAAGTCCGTAGAGTACCAAACTTAATATTTAAGTTTAGCACCTCAATGAATGCAATACCACGATTTTCAGGAAAATCCCGACACCCCAAACTACCCTTTACATGTAACATTTTCGATAAATTTGATTTTCTCAAAAATGGCTCTAATGATTTTGATTGAAACATTGCATATCAAATTTAAATGACAAATAAAATGTATACATAGAATTTGCTGGGAATAGCCTCTGAAAAGCTCTTTATTCTGGTTGAATTTTGGTGAATTTTTCACAACTTGTAAACCGTAAGAAATACTTTACTTAAGCTTAACAACGGATACTCAAATAAGGTGAAACAAGGGTATTAATTGATGTGTTAGATTCTCATCCTAAAATGATTATTATATACCAATTCCATCGGGCGGTCGAAACCGGACGGTAGAGGATCAGTCGCCGTGGAGTGTCCCTAACATATTCCAAGCAGTTCTTCATCCCAATGCGGGGAGTGCTAGAAGCTCGCACCCCAGATCTCCCTGGGCCCAGAGACGACTTCCAAGGCCATCCCAGGCGACCGCATTATGTGAGATTTTGATGGCGAAAGCGTAGCAGGAGCGTGTTTTCTCCGGGATCCCCGGTTTCCCCCCGCATTCGCATTCAACCGGTGCTCCATCTTCTTTCCATGTCTCATCAGTGTCATCGCCTACAGTGCCATAGTAATAAAAGCGGGTGTTAAACTCTATCAAAGAAAAAAAGGTCATCCCATCGCGAGATTAGTCACCACCACGGAAGGACGCCACCACCGTAGTCCTCGCCGACACTTACAACATTGAAAGAGACCGGGACAGGAATTTCGGGGGAATGAAGAAACTCCTCAACATTCGTATAGTGATCCGGGAAAATCCACGAAAAAAAAAAAACTTTGGGTAAGAGAGCTCGGCCGCGGGAATCGATACCATAACCTCCCGAATCCCAGTCCCAGATAAAATAACGTGAGCCGCCTGGCTGATTAGGTACAGTATTTCCCAGCGTTTTCCATATTCTGAAAATGGACGTGACGAAAGTTTAGAAGCTGAAGTACTTATAGCTAATTTAAAAACAACATTTTTTAAAGCCACAGACTTTTATTAGGAAAACACTATCTCCGTGGGGAATTGTGAGCAGTTTTCCCAGAATACCTAAAGGAGTTGACGGAAATGAGATGTGGCAAGGCTTTGTTTTTCGTTGCCTCTCCCACTCTTGGCTTCCCTTTCTTTGTTTTAACCTCGTTAAAGATGAACAACGTTGGTAAACAACAGAGCAGTACTCAAGACAAGATTTTTTGTAGCAACAAAATGAAAGTCATCGACACAATCAGGAAGCAAACAGTGGCCGGACTCGCGCGCAATCAGAACCAAAACACTCTGCTACCATTTTCTCTTCGCGTCAGAGGTGGAGAAGGAAGATAACATGAACACAAAATGGGCAAGAAGCGACTACCCACTAAATTTACTCCCAGAAGAGAGACACTTATCCTCAATAAGAGAGAATAACGAACCCCTACTTCCTGCTTCTTCTTTTCCTCTTAAGGGATAAGGCAGGTTTGCCTGTACTGACAGGTTTTACCACCACGTTAACTGTACCACGTGGTTCTTCGGGGCATTTATCTTGATTCTACGAGAGACCTCAATTTCCAGCGTTTGGTTTTATATTCATCACAAACAAGTAGATCTACTGAATGAATATATAGTCTTCCCCCTACCGAACATATTTATAATAAATTAACTATAACTAAGATTATCAAAATTATATTGAAAATAATTTTATTTAAATATAAATTGAACTATCATTTAAGGGATATGGAATGATTATATTTTCAGGATATATCTGACTTTATACCTTTAATCTTTGCTAATATTTGAATACATTGAAGTACCATTGAAAAAATCTGATATGCTCCATTACATGGCATCCTCTCATCTCTCCAACAAATTATTATTAGAAAACTTATTTTTTACCTGCTTCATGCTAATTGGGATAAAAATTAGCAGAAATGGTCTTATTACTTGCTGTCTTGTAAGTTGAAGGTAAATAAGAGAGCATCATAGGCTAAAGCGATAGCGACATATTTTAAAAGCTGGTTGATATGTGACTGAAATTCTTTTGTTCGAATGGCCATGAGTTGAAAAGTTCCCATATGACAAAAGTGTAGGTATTAAAGCTGAAACTATTAACAAGGAATATCTCAGAAACGACCAGCACTTCCAAAAAACGTTTATGACATAAGTTATGTGTTTTAACGAAATCTACATTTTTGTTTACTACGTTTTTGACTATCTCTTTCGATTTACCAGTTATGCAAACTTCAGCAAAATGCATCCAGAACAAAGAGGTCTTCAAAATATGCATTTTAATTATGATGCAAATAACTTTAATATACGGTATTTCAATCAAAATCGTTGACGCCATGTTTGAGAAAATCAAAATATTCGAACTTTTTTCTATGTATAAAGGGTAGTTTGAGGTCGGAGGATTTTCCTCAAAATCTTCCTGTCCCATCCTTGGAAGACACTAAACTAAACTTTTCGTTTTAAATTTATCTTGTTCACAGTCACAGGGACACAAGCACGTATCTTTTTCTAAAAGCTTTTTGTTTGCAAGGGACTCTAAAGTATGTATTGCCGGTGTAATCTCTGTATAGAATTTTTGGGTGGAGTGCAGTACCTTCTACCATGTACTATGTGGAGAACGTAAAAAGAAAATCTACCTGGAATGACCTCTATTTAACCAACGTCATGGCAACGGAAGAATGGTCGAAAAATTACGAGATTCGACACATAGTAACGCGACATGCAACACATGGCTTCCACCAAGTTCTGCCATAACAGTTCTCCAGCTGGATGAAGACTGTATCTGTGAACTGTGAAACAACCATTGTAAAAGATATCACAAAGAAAACTGCAAAAAATCTAAAGTGTTGCACTCACATGACTTTCTCTAGCTGTTCTACAAACTTCTTAAAAAAGATTATTCTTCTACACTATGCTAATCGAGTTAAGCATTAGCAAAATATACGTATTACTTAGCTCTTTATAAGTAGAGGGGAACTAAAGGAATGCATTATGGTAAAGCGGTAGTAAAATGTTTTCAAAATTCGATATGTGACTGTCATTGCAATTCGCCTCTTTGCTTGGCCGGGAGTAAAACAAAGGAAATACGGAAACTTCCGGTCTGAGAAAAGTACAAGCATTTCAAATTTGAAATCAATAACAAGGATTATCTCAAAAACGGTTACCTCCACAACAAAAATGAAAGGCCATAAATGTGTGTTTTGATGAGATATACATTTTTTGTGTAGTAAGTTTTTGTCTACCTCTTACGATTTACTAGTTGTGCAAAACTGGGAAAAATTTATCCAGAATAAAGAGCTGTTCAGAGGCTGTTCCCCGAAAGTTCAAGATATCATTTTATTTCTGATGTAAATAGCTTTATTATACGGCATTTTAATCAAAATACTTTGAGTCGTTTTTGAGAGAATCAAGATATTCACATATATTTTCATATAAAAGGTAATTTGGGGGGGGGGGTCTTGAAAATCTTCGTGTGCATCCTTGGAAGATACCAAACTTAAATACCAAGTTTGGTATTCAACCGTCTTTTAGTTTTTCAGCTATACCTTTTTCTAAAAATGCTTTATTGGACTTAGGATACTTCAAAACAATTATTTCCGTTGAAATATCGACATCGAATTTTGGGTGTATTACAAAACTTTCTCTGTACACTACGTAAATAATACATGTAGGGAAAGTAAAGAACACAAATATCAATAACAAAACTAGAACAAGATCATATAATTCAGTTCATATATTTGCATATTCTGCTCATTTCTTTTATAATAAAGGACATTAAGCTTAAAAAGGAAAGAAAGGAAGAAAAAGGAAAGAATGAAGGAAAATAATAAGTCCAGTTTCACCATAAAGAGAAGAATCTGATGTTTCGCAGTGCCATGACTTTCTCTACTTGCTCTTGTACAAACTATTTTTAGCAAAACTTTTCCTTCAATGCTTATTTACGTCAAGTTAATGGTTATATTATTCTTTCCTATTAACAAACTTCATGCGTGGTCAAATTCTGTAAGGGATGGTCACAATATGATGGCTTGGAAATTCAGTTGTCTTTGCATGACCATAAAAGAGGAATTAAAATAAAAAATATATTATATTTTCCACTCACATGACTCTCTCTTAACTGCTTTGCAAGCAAACTATTGTTACAAAAGAGTGTTCTGCTATTTCAAACTAATCGAGATAATTGTCTCATTATTCAGTTCCTCATACGTAGAAGGGAAATAAGGGAATGCACTACTCAAAAGCGATAATCAAATCCTTTAAAAGCAATTGCCATGTGATTGAAATCCTTTTCTTTGCACGACCAGGAGTTGACAAATTTCCATATGAGAAAAATTAAAGTATTTTAAAGGTATAGCCAATAGCAATATGTGAATGGAACACATCAGATTTGTTTCTTACTGCTGATTTTCATGAAGGACGCGGAAGAACTGCTCTTTCTGATGAAAATATTCTCACTATTTATGTAATGCTTGCAGAAGCTCGACAGATATCCTATGAATTTATTCAGTGAAATTGATGCTCAAATACCTTAAGAGCTGGCTGCTTAGTGATGCATTTAAAATTAGGTTCTCTTTTTAGAGCCAGGAGTGAAACAAAAGAAGATATGAAACAATTGGCAACTTCCCATTTGAGAAAAATATACGTTTTAAAACTGAAACAAATAACAAGGAATATCTCAGAAGCTGTTAACTCTATGACAAATGTATATGACACAATGTTTGTTTCAGAGAGATCTAATTTTTTTTCTGCAGTAATATAATCTATCTCTTGTAGTTTAGTAGGCAAAAGTTTCTACAAAAGTCATTAAAAATTAATTGGACTTCAGATGCTATTTCCAGGAATTCGGGATTTAAAAATATTTTAATATTTTTCCATAGAGAGGATACGTGTCGCATTCTTGGCAGATGCTGAATTTAAATATAGAGTTTCGTATTTAACCGATTTTGTGTTTTTGAGTTATCCTGCTCACAGGTTCTCGGATACACACGAGGGCGCACAGGGACTTTTTTCTAAAAATGTTTTCTTCTGGATACAGGGGACCCTAAAATATGTATTTCCAGTGAAATTTTGGTATCGAATATTTGGGTGAAATGCAACACTTTATCTAGCTATTCATTCTGTACGAAGCAGAGAAAGTACAAACAGAAACAAATTTTGTGAAAAGTACAGATATTTCAAAATTCAAATCAGTAAGAAGGAATATCTAGAAATAGATAACTCCATAAAACTTGTGTTTGACAATGTGCATTTTAATGATCTCTACTAGTTGTGTAGTAATTCAAAATATACATCCCATTTTTCATAAAACAATCTTACGCATATGGAATTTTAATCAAAATCGTTATGCACCTTTAGAGAAAGTTTTCGAAAAAGTAATAATGTAAAGGATATTTAGTCGTCTTCTTAGCGCGCTGGTAGCGTTGCTGCTTGCTAAGCGGGAGACCTCGGTTCGCTTCCCAGTACCGGCGTGGGAATTTTTCCCCTGCTGGGAGACCTGGACCGGGGTGCACTCAGCCCTCGTTAGATTCCTGTGGGCAAATTGAGGAGCTACTTGATGGAGAAGTAGAGGCTCCAGGTCATGAGGACCGCATTAACCGGCCGGGGGAGTTCGAGGCGCTGACTAAGTCTCACCCTGCAATACTGCACCCCATCCATGACGTCTGTCTGGACCGAGATGGGGGACCCAGCGGCCGGGCGGTAGGCCAAGATTCCTTGTGAGCTGTCGTGCCATGGAGTTATGTAAAGTGTAGTTTGATTGGAAGATGTTCTTGAAAGGTGCTGAATTAAATACCAGGTTTGGTAATTAACCGCCTTTTTGTTTATCAGTTATGCTGGTCAAGATAGCAAATACATAGAGGCGGACACATGTACATATTCACACACGATGTTTCGTTCTAGTTTGCTTTTTTTTTTTTAATTCAGAAAACTTTAAAGTCAGTAAATTTTACTATTAGAGAATGTAAAAAGGAAATTGATTAGTAATAAGTCAATGAGAAATTCATGTTTAATGTTTGCCACAGAATACATGTTGAAACACAGATTTTCCATAAAAAATTCATTGCTGCTCCACATACAACTTAATACATGGATGTTCCTAAGAAACAAATGGTACACTGGACAGAAATCTGAGCCCAGTTTGGAATTCAAAATCCTCCAAAGTCATAATTATGGTGTGTGATGTCGAAGGGGGATTCCGCACTGCAGCCATTGTCTTATTGTAAGTCAGACTCCAGGAGAATAGAATGAGATGAGAGTATTTTCAAAGGGCAGCCGAAACTATGAAGAAGAGTCACCATGGAGGGTCCTATCATATTACAAACAATTTATCTCGACGTGAGGAGCGCTAGGAATCCGTGAATAAGGTCTGCCCAAACTCTCTGTCTACAGACGACTTGCAGCGTCATGCCTCCATTGAGAGTTATATCTCCAGACGCAATCACCAGCTGAGTTCTGGCCGACACTTACAGCCCTGAAGGAGACCAGTTGAATGAAATCAAGGGACAGGAAATTCGGGGATTGCAGATATCTCGCCAGCATTTGCCTAGTGACCCGGGAAAGCTCCCGGAAAAACCAATGAGTCGGGAATGGATCCCACGACCTTACGAATGCCAGTTTCTGAGAAAGACTGAGCCACCTGACTTGGTAGATACAAATGTAGCACAGGCTTTGATAAAATGTTCCATGACCTTTAATTTTGTAGGAGCCGGTGACCTGACAAGGTGGTTAGACAGCTCACCTCCCACTTATTAGACCCGAGCTCAATCTAAGGAGACCGCATGTGGATGAAGCAGCGTCTGGGCGTACTTTCTCTGGGTCCTTCGACTTCTCCCGCCATTCATTCTACCAATTGCTCAATCACCTTCTATTCTGTCGCCCATTTTTCTTGTATTCCTACGTTAATGTCAGCATTGGGCGCATCCCCTGTCGCTGGATACTCTATCTGATTCATAGCCCGTCTGCTCAACAGGCAAGTCATTGATTTATAAGTCCCGGGATGGTGTAAACCCACCAAATGAGGAAGGTAAGTAGATAGAGAATTTGGAGCACAGTCTAACCAGTACATTTTAGTTGCACACATATATTCGGAGAGTGCCGTTTTCGCCTCGGTGTGTGATCCATCGTAGTTGGAGACCTTGGGATGTGTAAACAACACACAAGAGTGGCGCGATGTAACGTGAGACCCTTTGGAACGTGAAACGCTTCTGGTAAGAACATGATTCTTTGAGATGCTTCTGGAAGCTTCGGTTTCTACAATATTCCACGAAGTTCTGTGACGTCATTTTCTAGCAAAAAAAAAGGAGGAAGAATTGCTAGTCGTGTTGTGTTGCGAATTGTACTGAGTCGTGGGTGAATGGAGTGTTAGCGCGCAGTGGTGCACGTGAAATAGATGACGTGCAGCTGTAAACTGCCTACGCGTCGAAACATCGAGTGAGTTATGTACAGCATTTAAGCCTTTATTTATAAACAATCCTTTATTTATTTATTTTGAGCCAGTAAAGATATTTGATATAATCTGAAAAACATCCTTGGATACTATATGAAATATTACGCGTCTGCTCCTTAAGAGTACAGGCATTGGCTTGTAATTCCTGAAGTGGTGTAAACTCTCCATATGAAGAAGGTAAGCAGGTGGAATATTTTGAAGCACTGTATGATCAGTATACATTTTAGTTACTCTCCTATAATATACACAAAAGGCTCCTAATTTTTTTTTCTAACAAGCCATGTTTCATCGCATGTTAACTATCGAAGCAACCAAGTCCATGCTGCGACGAATTAGGAAACAAATACTCCTTAAAACTACTTTTGGGCAAATTAGTACCTATGCCAATAGAAATCAGGTCCCTAATAGCTCACTAATAACGTCTCCTAGTTCAAATTTAAGACTGTTCTTTTGGCAGTTTACGGTTAGCTCCTGTTTGAGTTATAAAGAGGTGAATAACACGAAAGCAGTTTCAGAAAAGTGGAATTTAACCGTAGGTTTAAAGACTGATATTATGCGACTGTATAAGAGGCAAGCGATATCATCGAGAAGCGCAGGTAACAGACATGCAAACGGACAATTTGGGTTGAATTTATTATCCCTAAAGCGTTAAACTTTAACCTCTCATGAAAACTTAAACTTGCCTCACCCTGAGTTTATTTTACAATATGAATAAGAAACGTCGTTTATTAGCATGGAAAATAAATCTACATTCACATGACTTCCTCAGCATATTCTGCAAAAGTTATTCCTTCAAAATGTGGTATGTTCCATTCAAAAGACTTTCTCCAGCTGTTTCGCAAGCAACTATTCTTACAAATGATTATTATTATTTTCTTTAACCCAGCTAATTGAGATAAACATTACCAGAATTCTTGTAAGTAGAAGGGAAATAAGCCTATACACTAGGTATACCTACTCTTTCCTTGATTAAAGTAAACAAAAGAGAGGCAAAAGAAAGATGACTTCGCGTTTGAGAAAAGTTTAAGAACTTTAAAACTGAAACCATTAATACGGAATATCAGGGAACGTTTAGGTCTACAAAAAATGTATATGACATAAATTGTTCGTTTTAACCACAACCACATTTTTTGTGCAGTAAGATACAGTGTATCTTTTTCGGTTAATAAGTTCTACAGAAGATATGCAAAAATCATACATAATGAAGAGGCTATTCCCAGAAAATTTAAGATGCACATTTCGTCATAATAGTATATTAAGTATATGGTATTTTAATCAAAATCTTCAGAGCCATTTTTGAGAAAATGAAAAGTTGTTGAACAATGTTTTTGGAGGTGGTGGCACTTTCCTGAAAATCTTCGTGTGGCATCCTTTGAAGATAATAAACTTAAATACCAAGTTTGGTAGTTGAGTTATGCTGACCACAGACTCACGCGCACGCGGACCTTTTTGTAGAAATGTTTTGTTTTGTTTTTATTCAAAGAAACCTAAAACATGTTACCGTGAAATCTCTGTATCAAATTTTTGGGTGAAATACAATACATTCTCTATCTACTGTACATTACACATACGTGCTAGAGAAAATAAATGCACTATTTTTCCATCTACTCCATGGTAAATCAAGATAAATATTAACAAAACTAGCCTTATTACTTATTTCCTTGTAGGTACAATAGAAATAAGGAAATACACTAAATTAAATATTATCCAAATATTTTAAAAGTGGTCGCTATATGATGACATAAACTCTATTCGTTTACACCATCAGGAGGAGAAAAGGAAAGAACGCATCCCAACTGAGAAAGTTATAAGTATTGGAACATTCAAATCAATAACAAGAAATTTCCCGATAATAATAATAATAATAATAATAATAATAATAATAATAATAATAATAATAATAATAATAATAGTGATGAAACATATGTATTGTTCATAAATAGCGTGTTTAAAACTATCTACTTTTTTGTGTGTAGTAACATTTTGTCTATTCATTTAGCAGAAGTCATCAGAGGCTTCAGAGGTTATTCCCACCCATAATATATGGTATTCTAATCAAACTCTATAGGTCAATTTTAGAGAACTTCGAAGGTTTGAAAAACTCTTGCATGAAAGAGTAGTTTCGGTTTGGGGATTTTTTCGAAAATCTTCGTGTAACACCCTTAGAAGCTACCAAACTTAAATACCAATTCTGAATTTTAACGACTTTCGTTTTTGAATTATGTTGTTCAGAGATACGCCGACACAGATACACACATTCATTCACAAACACACATTCAAACAAACTTTTTCCAAAAATGCATTTTTTGGATTCGGGTTCCTCAAAACACGTATTTCTGTAAAATCTGGGTATGATATTAATGGGCGAAATGAAATGCTTTCTCTGTCTCACACGTACATTTCACGTGGTAGAGAAAGTAAAAAGTAAGATCTCTCGGTAAGTGAAAGCTCGATATTCTTGTATCTCCCTAAGAGTTTCTATATCTAATTTTCATAACAACATAATGTTTATACACTATGAAACTTATTCGTTTTATAAAACAACAACATGTTGTTTAAAAGAGTAGTTTCATAAGAGTGCATTCAAATCTAAAGTGTTGCTTGTGGCCACCTTCAGGATTGCCAACTTTACTATTTTCTCAATCGTTTTTTATTCTGTCCAAATTATGTTGTTTAATTCGCATTTGTTATTTTATTTTTGTGTTTTTTCAATTTGTCTCTATTTTTAGTGCAAGTACTGAGGACATAAATGAACCGGAATTGACAGACGTTTAAAATGAAACGCTGACCTGTAAATTTTCATGACATC
The DNA here is from genome assembly GCA_030762935.1 of Hymenopus coronatus. Classification (NCBI taxonomy): domain Eukaryota; kingdom Metazoa; phylum Arthropoda; class Insecta; order Mantodea; family Hymenopodidae; genus Hymenopus; species Hymenopus coronatus. The sequence continues at coordinate 127,549,881 of CM060897.1, read as the reverse complement.
GCGGGAAACGACAGAAAACTGACAGATTGATACAAAACACAAAATCATATTGTTATATTTATCAAAACATATTAACTACCGAGAAAACAGTTTCCCTTTTGAAAGTGGATTTGATCCTGTTATATTTTTTGTTCATGAATGAACGAGTTGAACAGTTCTAACCAATAAATCTGCTGTATTCCATTCACACGAGTTTCTCTACATCTCTGTAACAAAGTATTGTTATAAAGCTTATTCTTGGATCTATTTCATGTTAATCTGGAGATAAACATTAGTTGCAATTTTCTTATTAGTTGCTTCCTTGAACGAAGAAGAGAAATAAAGTAGTACACTAGCATAGAGCGAAATATTTTTAAAGCTATTTCCTTTGTGATTGAAATTCCTTTCTTTGCAAGACCATGTGGTTGACCATATCCCATATGAAATAAGTTTAAGTATTTTAAAACTGAAACCAATAAAAATGATAACCTCGGAAATGGTCAACTCCACGAATATATATATATATATATATATATATATATATATATATATATATATATATATGGCATAAATTGTGGTGTGCTTTAACGATATATATCCCTAGCGGTTTCCAGTTATCAAAAATTGAACCAGAATAAAGAGCCTTTAAAGGGTATTCCCAGAAAATTTAAGGTATACATGTAATTTGCTATTTAAGTATGTTTAAAATAAAGTACTTTCATCCAAACCGTTAGAGATATTTTTGAGAAAATCAAAATCGAAATTTTTCCGTGTAAAGGGTATTTTGGTGTTGGGGGGAATTTTCCACAAAATCTTTGTGTCCCATCCTTGGATGATACTATCCTTTAATCCAAAGTTTGGTACTTTGTCGAATTTTCGGTTCTGAGTTATCGAGTTCACAGACACACGGCCCTTTTTTTACTTTCTCTATACGTGCTATGTATATAGTGTATAGAGAAGGTATTACACTCCACCAAAAAATTCGATACCGAGATTTCACCGGAAATATATGTTTTAGGGTCCCCTGTATACAAAAAATGTATTTTGAGAAAAAGGTCCGTGTGTGTGTGTGTGTGTGTGTGTTTCCGTGTGTCAGTGTGTCCATGTGTTCGTGTGTACGTGTGTCTGTGAACACGAGAACTCAAAAACGAAAAGTCGGTAAAATACCAAACTTAGTATTTAAGTTTAGTATCTTCCAGGGATGCGACACGAAGATTTTGAGAAAAATCCCCCCACCCCAAACTGCAGTAGTAACTTCATGTTTTATAAAGATATAATTAAAATGTTTAAATAATGCAATTTATGTTACCTTAGGTGTTGAGATGTCACACCTTTACAACAAAACGTAGAAATTTAACAAGAACCTCACAGGCACGCTCTTACTGACACAAGATGGCTCCAACGCTTGCTACAGTCTCTCTAGCTGCTGTTTATTAGCTGCACAAGTCACCGCTATCCTGCGCCACCTTCAGAGAAAATAAATAGGAGGGTTCCGTTCCGCCCCTGGGTTCCATCCTGCCCCGGGTTCCCCTATATATTCATAGAAACACACATAGAGCTTTCTGGATTCTCTACTGCATATAATAGTAGGAGAACCCAAGACTCTGAATCCGATATTTCACTCAAAATACATATTTTGAGACTCCTTGAATCCATAAAGCAAGCCATTTTATAAAATATTCTGACTGTGTTTCTATGAAAAGCAGAACTCAAAAAAGAAAAGTGTTAAGTGGTTCTCTAATGCAGTATACAGCTTGAGTGCGCAGATTTCGCGCGCTGGGAGATCCAAATATGATGAATAATAAAGCCAAATAACAGCTTCAATCTTGAAAGTTAACGGAGATAACTGAACATTATTGAATACTCTGGTAATAGGGTAGCACTTATGAGCCTAATGTCTTCTTTTGGTTTGTGGCCAGGCTAATGCTTTGTTTGTGCTTGAAATCCGATTCGCCATGTGCCTGTGTGCTTATTGTCAGCTACTACCACTAACGAGGGCTGGGGTGATTTTCTTTCAAGCTATCCGATACGAGACCTTAACCAAAAGTTGCGTAAGAGGCAATTTAGTCTGATGACCAAGGATAAAGAATTGTAAAAAAAACTTCATTCAGGGGTTATCGTGGAATAATGAACTCAACGAGGAAATTTGCTACTTGTCAATAACTGCAACATCACCAATATGATATATTCATTTACAGTAGATGCTCAAAATGTTCTGCATTAGAATTTAAACAGTTAATGCAATTTTTTAGCCAATTTTGCTCTACCCTCGTTAGAGCTTCTACGTTCTGCATAATCTCTAGGGCTGCTTCAAACCCAAGTGTGCAAAGACCATCAAAAACGTCGTCGTGGTACACTTTAATCTTAAAATGACCCCAGAAATAATACTCTAAAGGACTGCGTTTTGCCATAAGTAAGGAATATATCCAAATACTCTTAATGTGTAAAGTCTGCACTATTTTGAATGCGGTTAACGCATGTGAACCACCAACAGAAACAGCTGCTGTGTAATGTATTGAGACACAACATTACTGTCAATATTTCTGACTTTTAGCTCTACAATATGTGGGTTAGCAGTCAAGAGTTTATTCCAGTAGAGACGAGTTTATTCCAGTAGACACGCTGAAATCCAATTCTTTAATATCATTTTGTGAATAAAAGACATGAATGGTAAAAAAAAAAAAAGCAGGAATAAATCACCTTTGTAGTTCTAGCTTCTGTTTACAGAAGTAAACGATAAAGGAGTGATGAGATATTAGCAATCAAACATTTGACCAATGCTATTTTGGATGTTTTTTATGCAACCATGCACTATGGAGGAAAATGATACGGAACTTATGTTTCAGCTTAACGTCAGGAAATTGCCCTTGAAGTGTGCTCACTCACATTCCTAACACCTTGAATTCCAAACATGCGACACAAAGATTTTTAAGCAAATCCGCCACTCCAAACTACTATCTACTAAGTACGTCGTACTTATGCGCTAGAGAAAGTAAAAATGTAATATGTGTTATTCATTGCGCAATAAAATGACCTTTTTGAAAAGCACAGTACCTGATGGAAGCGACTGCTAGTTTAAAGTGTACAATATTGTTTAAGTATTCCATAAATCAGTGCCATTGTTACTTAGGCACGGATTCATAGCATTCTGGGTTTTCAGTCTATACACTAGCGGGAGCTGGAGGGGAATATGCCCGTATTCTTGCAGTTAGTATCTGTTACGAACTGAAACTTTTCTTTATGGACGCTCTAATTGCTATGATTATCAGCGTCCTATTCTACATTGGATCAAAATACCGGTTAATTTTGCTCAGAGACCTGTTTATCAGGCTTGAGTTTCTTTCACATGCCTTAAATTTTCGGAACAACCGGGATTACTTCCCTTCCTATGGAAGCCATGTTAGAAAAAAAGAAAAGCCATTGCCCGCCGCCGGTTTTGGTCCCCGACCTTGAGATCCAGAGACTAACGAAGGAAGAGAGCACCTGTCATGACTTATCGCCGGTAACACTTATCGCTAGGCATTAGTACCAAGACATCGTCCGTATTGTAACGAAAACTCTCTTTTTCTCCAATTACTCCTTATTTCTTCCACAAACTGATTAAAATCAGAATCTGCTCACAAGTAGCTGTATTTCTTCTTGTAACAACTCGGCCGTATTGTTTCCTTTTGACGTTCCGGCGACGGCTACTTCAACACTCTACGAATTGCCCCTCGAAACCCGCTCAATTGTTGCACGCGATACATTCCCAGTGAAAACTGAACTCTGGACAAGGTTTTGTTGCCCTTTTTATACCTGTTGACCCGTGACAGTAAATTTCTAGAAGTAATTGCACTGAAAAAAATGTGCTGTGTTCCATTCATATGACTTTCTCTACTACTGTGTAACAAATTAATGTTAATAAGGTTATTCTATTTATTTTATGCTAATCGAGATGAACATTAGATGAAACAATCTTATTACTTAGTTCCTTATTTGTAGAAGGGGAATAACGAAATAGACTAGGCTAAACTAACAGTTTAATGTTTTAAAATATGGTTGCTATGAGTTTGAAATCCGTTTCGTTGCGTGGCCGGGAGTTGACAAGTTCCCGTACTAGAAAAGTTTTAAGTATTTTAAAACTGAAACCAACAACAAAGAATATCTTGAAAACGGTCAACTCCAATAAGAAAATGTATATAACATAAATTATGAGTTTTAATGAGATCTACATTTTTTGCACAGTAAGTTTTTGTCTATCTCTTACGGTTTACTAGTTATGCAAAGTTCAAAAAATTCAGCCAGAGTAAAGAGGTATTTAGGGCTTATTTCCAGAAAATTAAAAATATACATTTTATTTGTTATGTAAATATCTTAAGTATAAGAGATTTTAATTAAAATCTTTAGAGCCATTTTTGAGAAAATAAACATTTTCGAAAATTATTCCATGTAAAATTTTATTGAAAATCTTCGTGTCGCATTCTCGGAAGATATTGAACTTAAATATCATGTTTGGTAATTGACGGACTTTCGTTTTTAAGCTATGATGACCACAGAATCACACACCATGCAAAGGGTAGTTTGGGGTGGGGTATACTCCTCAAAATCCTAAATTTAAATACCAAATTTGGTATTTCAACGCCTTTTCGTTTTTGAGTTATCATGTTCACAGACACACGGGTACACACACATACACAAACCACACACACGGACCTTTTTCCAAAAGTTCTGTTTTGGATACAGGTGCCCTAAAACGTGCATTTCCGGTGTAATCTCGGTATAATTTCTTGGTTGGAATACAGTAGGTACCTTCTCTATCCCCTATGTGTATTGTACTTACTTATGTGCTAGGGAAAGTAACATGGTTTTGAATACGTCTGTGGTGTGTCGTTTGCTATATAAAAGTACCTAACGAGTATAAACTCATTTTTAATAAGTAGCCCATTTTTTACATTTCCATGGTGGTTTGATAAGTCTGGTAAATTTTCATGAAAAAATGGAACATTTTTGTTGCGGCTTCATGATTTGTAAGCTTATTATTCAAAGGATTGTGTAAATATTTCAACAATGTATAGGGTACAGTTCATTGTTGACAGCAGTCTGAGTCGACTGCGACTGAAAATGGAGTTTGGTGACGTTATTAAACATTTTTATTTAAAGAGTTGGACTGCCGCACAAACCAAAACAGTATTGGCTGAAGTTTACTTGGATTCTGCAATATTATTGAAAACCCTTACTTTTGGATTAATGAATTCAAACGTTCTCGGACAAGCACTGAAGAAGAACGGCTCCGACCGTCCAAGAGAGATCACCACATAGGAAATTCAAGGTACTTATCATTTGCTGTAGAAATATCCTGGACATATGGTATATTAATCAAAATCGATAGAGGCAGTTTTAGCAAACAAACCTTTTAAAAATGCTCCATGTAAACGGCAGTTTGGGGTGGGAGGTTTTCCTGGAAATCTGCCTTGGAAGATGCAGAAAAACTCTATGGTTGGTATTTATCAGACTTTTCGTTTTTTGCTGTTCACAAAGATGCTTTTTGGATTCAGGGGACCTCAAAACATATTTTTTCTGAAATCTCAACATTGAATTTTTGAGAAAAATACAGTATCTTCTTTGTCTACTTTGTCGTAAATGAAGTAAAAAAGTTTAATGCAAATAAATTGTTTATTTTGACGAGATCTATATATTTTGTGTAGTAACATTTTGTCTATATCGTTTGGTTTACCAGTTATGCAAAACTCGCCCAGAATAAAGAGAGCTTCAGAAACTATTCTCTGAAAATTCAAAATGTACATTTTTCGTTCTCTGTAACTATCTTTAAAGTATCATAATCAAAATCTTTAGTTATTTTTGAATATATCGAAAGTTCCAAAACATATTCCATGTAAAGTGGTTTCGGGTAATGGATTCTCCTGAAAATCTTCGTGTGTCATTACTGGCAGATACTGAACTTAAATACCTTTGGTATTCAACCGACTATTCGTTTTTTAATTATGATGTTCACAAACACATACATATAATCAGAGACACAGGATGTTTTTGTAATTTTTTAATTTATTTTTTCGGAGAACTCAAAACATGTAATTCCTGTGAAATATTGTCACCGAATTTTTAGGTAAAATGCAATATTTTCTATTACCTATTATAGTAATTGGAGCGAAAATAAAGGTATATTTGGACCAGTTTTTACATTTGATGAATTAAATGTTTGCCCAAGTCTTATGGATTCTTAGTCATACTGAGTTTTACAAAAGTGAATTTATTCACAGTAAATCCAAGATATACTTTTAATTCTTCATTCAACATAATATATTTTAATGCAAATAATTACATAGAAAATATATTGTATTCCACCCAAAAATTCGATACTGATACATCACGGAAATACATGTTTTAGGGTCTTCTTTCACAGGTCCGTGTGGGTGTGTGCGCGCGCGCGAGCGCCTATGTCTGTGGACACTATAGCTCAAAAGCTAGATTTGGTATTTAAGTTCAATTTCTTCTAAGGATGCGACCAGAAGATTTTCAGGATAATCCCTTCACCCCTAACTACCCTTTACATGGAACATTTTTTAAAACTGTAGATGTTATCAAAAGAATGACTAACGATTTTGATTTTGATTAAAATACCAGATGCTTAATATATATTCTATATAAACTAAATATATTCTTGAGGTTTTGTATAACTGAAAAACCGTAAGAGATAGAGAAATGCTTACTACACAAAAAATGTAGGTCTCATTAAAACACACAATTATTGTCATATACACTTTTAGTATAGTTAACCGTGTCCAAGATATTCAGTGATATTGGATTCAGTTTTAAACTGCTTAACTTTTGTCAAACGGGATGCCATCTTTATTTTCGGCTCTCTTTCGTATACTCCTACCAGACTAATGGAACCGAATTTCAATTCTTACACAGAGCGACCGGTCTTTATAAGATTTTCTATCACTTTAGACTAGTGTGTTCCCTTATTTTCCTTCTGCTTACAAGAAGCAAGTAATAAGACCAATTCTGGTAATGTTTATCTCGACTAGCAAGAAATAAATTACCTAATTATTTATATAAGTATCAAAACCTCGCGCGCTAATGTATACACTTGTTACATTGAAGGTTTTATGCAATTTTAGGAGTAAAATGTTTAAAAATAATTAAAAAATTTGCTGAATTAAAAATTAGAATGTTTCAGAAATCACAGATGTATGACGTAATACGGTTGCTAAGCAGATGCTATTTCATATGTTTCAATACTCATAAAGATAATGATAATACTATTGAAAATATGGATGTATTCCACTTGATATTTACCATATTAAGAAGTAATAAACGTTTGTATAATTGCCAGCTTTGAAATGTATGCCAGTAATGTGGTTTGTTTAATCAAACCAACACATTTTTCGTTTCTCCATACACAAAATGTGTCTTATTTTTTTTTCCTAAACAGTTTTTTATTTTTCTGGAATTAATAAACTCTCAGCACTTTTGGCTTCGTTCACATACGATGGAAAGTGGGTATACCAAGTAACGTAGACTCTGATAGATATGTATATTGTTGTTGCTTTTCGTTTCAAAATATATTAATGAGGTGATTATTGTGTTTGAATGTTACTGCATTTGCGAGAGTAAAGATTTCAGGATTTCTTTCAGGCCCATTGGAGAAAATTATTATGTTGTGGTGGTGATGTCATCATGGCTGTCTTTTTGCCATGGTAAATAGGTCATTCGGTCGTCTCAGCGTGGTGGTAGCGCAGCTGCTTACCAAGCGGGAGACCTGAGGTCGGTTTCCGGTACCGGCGTGGGGAATTTTCCCTCGCTGTGAGACCTGGTTCGGGGTGCACTCAGCCTCGTGAGGTCCCTGGGGAACCAATTGAGGAGCTACTTGATGGAGAATTAGCGGCTCCAGGTCATGAGGACCGCATTAACCGGCCCGTGGGGTCCGAGGCGCTGACCACGTCTCACCCTCCAATACTGCACCTCTTCCATGACGTCTGCCATGGGCCGAGATGGGGGGGGGACGCAGCGGCCGGGCGGTAGCTAAGGTTACTTGTGAGCTACATGCCATGAAGTTAAGTTAAATATGTCATTATTTTCTGGCATTGGTGCCAGATATAGGGTGTTTTCGAACGAATTGTGCCTTCATAATAAGTATGCTTGGATTGCATAAAAGAATAATATTTTCTAAGAAGGTCATGTGAATGGAGCACAACAGATTGTGTTTTTGTGTGTGTGTGTGTTTCTTTTTTTTGCAAAAATAGAAAACCCACATGAATTGATAGATGACCTCGGACAGCGTTGCTTGTTTTTACACGCTGGAGACGACCCAAATGTTGCTGGAATTATAAGCTAAGTTTAAGCTAGTACACAGGGAACACTTCTAGCTCGTTAACTTAATGATTTATGTAGCAAAGAAGTCACTTTGCTCTGGAGAAGTGGATGCAGCTCTAAAAACAAGCAGCCAACAGCTATATAAGGCAAGAGAAGGCCGTACGTATTTTATAGCGAAATTTAAAGTCTCAAGTTTCCAAGTGTGGCTGGTTATATGGCAAAGTGAAGTGGGGTTTAGGATTTTAATGCCCATTTCACCCTACCGTCAACTAACATCGTCTCAGGTGCTGAGCAGATGGAGGTTCCCACTCTGCTCTAAAATTCCAGATTCCTTCCAAGTTTTAGAAATGTTGATGTCGTCTGCGGCCTTCGTCCATAATTACCTATATGTCTAACCACAACATCCGGTCTCTATAGAAATACCTGATACTATTAAAAGGCAGCCATGTCAAAATCTAAACCTAGAAGTAGGTTATTTTCTAGTGAATTTTCACATACATTCTTCTCCAAAGTGTATTTATAAAATCGTATTATTCTATCTATTTCTTGTTAAAACAGATAAACTTTGAATTCATTTGTGCATATTAGGTTGGTGGTAAAACCAGTTTAATTTTTAAATTCTATGTTTCGTATTTGGCAAATACGAGGGGCGTTCAAAAACCCCATGGAAAATAAAAAAAAAAATTACACTCGTAACATCGACAAAAATTTGTATTTAGTAAATTTCGTCTCTTACTAAATGAGTTCAGCTATATCTACCACGTGGTTTCGTTGCTATAGGCGATTGAATCAACAATCATGTGCTTTTTTAGGAAGATGGAAAAAAAACGAGTTTCTTGAGGTGATTAAACACTTTTACAATCGAAAGAGATAAAAGCCGAGTTGGATGAAGTTCATGGTACATCTGCTCCTGCGTTTGCAACAATTTACAATTGAATAAATGAATTTAAACGTGGCCGTACCTCCACAAATGGTGTACATTGTTCCGGACGTCCAGTAGAAGTGACTTCCTCCGAAATGATTGACAAAATCCAGGATATGGTTTTGAGTGATCGACGAATCGAAGTTCGCGAAATAGTAGAGGCCACAGGCATATCATAAGGTACAGTGTTCTCAATCAAGAAAAAACGCCCACGTTTTTCAAAGAAAAAGATTCTCTTCCATCAAGAGAATGCAAGGGTGCTCACCTGCGTAGTTTCCTTGGCGAAAATTTTATTGTAGAGTTAAGGTTCGAATTGCCTATTCACCACATTTGGCCCCAGTGACTTTTTATATTTCCAAACTTGAGAAAGTGGCTCGCGGAAAACAATTCACACTAACAAGAGACCATCTCCAGAACAGATGCCTATTTTGAGGAGCTTTTGAAATCCTACTTTTTGGAAGGCTTAAAACAGTTGCATCGAGAGTATGTTGAAAATAAAAAAATCTGCCAAATATAATTTGTTTATGTAACTTTTTCTAAGGATTTATTGAACGCCACCCTTACATGCAGGTCCGTGAGTTGAGGTATTCTCAGGGTAGTTTTGGTGACTTTTTTGCCGTTTATTTAACTTTTGAGGATTAAGCACCTGCTGATCTGCTTTCTTGTGAGCTGTGTTTCGTGACAAAATTGGGGTATAAATTACGATATAACTAACCACTTTCTATGCGCAGTCGTAATGCGAATTTGCTGTTTCAGATTTAGAATTTCAGTGCCCGGCAGAGAGTCTAGGTTTACTTGTGTGTTGGGTTTCAATGTAGCTCATTTCCAAGGGAAAGCATTTTACTATGACATTGACCTTATATAATAAATACATTTAACCAGATTCTTTTTCAAATATTTAAGCGGAGCAATCCGAGGGCTTTCCGCTTGGTTCAATGGTAAGCGTATCATGATCCAGCTTCCTATACAAAATTAGGTAGCAAGGAATAAAATGAAATGGAGCTTTATTTATGGACGCTCTTTAACTGCTGAGGTACTCTGCGTTCCGTTCTATCCTGGGCGTGAAAGACCGCTTAATTTGCTGAGAGCCCTCTTTATCAGACTTGCCATAAGCATACAACGGGACCAACGGCTTTACTACCCTTCCGAAGGAAGCCATCTTGATTAGTATAAAGCAAAAGCAGAATAAACCTTTATACGAATAGTTTGTTGTTCAACTTCTAAGTTTTGGACTTTTTTGTTTTTGTTTGTTTGTTGATTTTTTTGTTTTTTGCATGCAGTATTTAGTAGAATGAACAAGGTTTTTGGTTCGGTTTAAAAACCATATATCTAATAATAACCGCAAAATTTCATGCAATTGTATCTTGAAATGTAATTTGCGGGAAACTGAGTATAAAGAATGTGGTGCACTTGGAGCATTTCTTCTACTGTAGCTCTAAAACTTCCTATAGCCATCCATCCATTAGCATGGCTTCCTTCGGAAGGGAAGCAAAGCCGTTGGTCCCGTGTCGTAGATTTATGGCACGACAAAGAACCTCATCTAAGCAAAATTTAGCGGGTTTTCACACCCAACATAGAATGGGATGCTGAGAACCACTGTAGTTAAAGAGCGTCCATAAATAACCGTCATTTATTTTAATTTTTTCTATATCTGCTGTACTATTTTCCTTCTCTGCATCCTGTTTTGTCACCCTTTTACCTCTTTTCCTCTTTCATCTTGTCCTGCATTGTTATCACCATTTTTAATTTTTTCCATGTCCAACATTTTTATATTGTTCGAACACCACTTCTCCGGGTGAACTTCCACCTCTCGGAGTACATTGAAAACTGTGGTCAGTCCATTATTATATACTGATATTACATCTGCCACTGCAATGGCTACAATGTTAGCTCCAAACAAATTCAGTTTTGGGATATCTAATCCCGAAAATACCATTCAGAGACTCATTAGTATTTTGAGTTTTACCACGGAGGCATTTAGAGAGAGGTTTGGATTGGCCAGCTCACGGAATACAGGTATTCAAATGGAATTACATTTATGAGTTTACAATGTATATCTGGTTTATTCATGTCTTTTCGCAACAACACCAACTTACTGAACATAATATGTAGAGGTTTTGTTCATCCGTAGAAGTTTTATGAAAATATCTTGTGTGGTCCATTCACATGATTTTCTCTACATCTCTGTGCCAAATGATTGTTAAAATTTGTGTTTCAATCTAATTCACGCTAATCGAGATAACATAAGCAGAAATGCTGTTTTGGAAGTATAAGGTAAATATGGGCTAAAACGATAGTCAAACATTTTAAAAACTGATTGTCATGTGGATGAATTCCGTTTCTTTGCATTGCAATGAGTTGACAAATTCCCACACGTGAAAAGTTAAAGTATTTTAAAGCTGAAGCCAATAACAATAAATATCTAAAAAGCGGTCAACTTCACAATAAAAAATGAATATGATATAAATTGTGTGTTTTATCGAGATCTATATTTTTTCTATAGTAAGTTTTTGTCTATTTCTTACGGTTTACCAATTATGCAAATTTCAAAAAAAAAAATAGTCTAGAATAAAGAGCCCTTCAGAGGCTATTCCCAGAAAATTCAAGATATACATTTTATTTGTCATGTAAATGTATTAGATGTAAGAGATTTTAATCAAAATCGTTAGAGCCATTTTTGAGAAAATAAAAATTTTCCAATGTTTTCCATGTAAAGGGTGGTTTGAGGTGGTGGATTTTCTTGAAAATCTTAGTGTCGCATCATTGCAAGATACTGAATTTATATATCAAGTTTGGTATTTAACGACTTTTCGATTTTGAGCTATGCTGTCCACAGAAACATACCATACATATACATAGAAACACAGACAGACAGACAGATGCATACACGGACAATTTTCTAAAAATACTTTCTTGTATTCAGGGGGTCCTAAAACTTGTATTTCCAGTGAGATTTCGGTATCGAATTTTTGGGTGCATTACACTATCTTCTCTATACACTCGTACATAGTACGTGTAGAGAAAGTAGAATTGTAACAAAAATATAACAATAAAACAACTTTCACATGATTTACCAATATATTGGTTGCCTGATTTACAGATAAAATAATTCTGATGTGTTCCATTCACATGGTGATCTGTACATTTCTGTAACAAATTGTTATCAAAAAGTTTATTCTTCTTCCTACTTCATGTAAATCGAAATACAATTAGCATAAACAGTCTTATTACTTGCCTTGAAAACAAGGGAGTACCATAGGCTACAGCAATAGCCAAATCTTTTAAACGGTAGTTGCTATAAGATTGAAATTCCTTGGTTTGTACGGCCAGGAGTTGAGAAATTCCATATGAGAAAAATGTAAGGCTGAAACCAGTAACAAGGTCAGGTCTACAAACAAAGATTATTTGCTTTAAAGATAACTACATTTTTGTAGTAAATTGTTGTCTATTTTTTACGGTTTTCCAGTTAAGCAAAATTCACCAACATTCATTCGGAATAAAGAGGTCTTTAGGGGCTGATCCCAGAAAATTCAAGCTACTCATTTTATTTGTTATGTAAATATCTTTAATATCCGATGTTTTAATCAAAACCATTGGGCCTATGTTTTATAAAATCACAATTTTCGAACATTTTTACTTGTAAAGAGTAGTCTTGGGTGGGGGGATTTTCTTGAAAATGTTCGTGTCATATCCCTAGAAGACACTAAACTTAAATCCCAAGTTTGGTATTTAACGGACTTTTCGTTTTTGATCTATGCTCTACACACACACACACACACACACACACACACACACACACACACACACACACACAGAGACACACACACACGCACACAAACATACATACACACAGTTAGACACAGTGATCTTGTGTTAAAATACGTTTGTGGTCTTAGTAAGTTTAAAAACATGTATTTCCAGTGAAATCTCGGTATCGAATTTTTGGGTACAATACAATACCCTCTCGATACACTACATACACCATGTAAAAAATTCATAATTTCCATCTGTATATGTATGTTAACGTCATCTTAGCCAACTTTTCGTTTTTGAGCAATCACGTTCACATGCAGCGAATATTTTTCTAAATATGCCTTTTTACTTTCTCTACATTGTACCCAGTGTGTAGGTAGAGAAAATATTGCACCCCACCCAAAACTTTTATACCTTTTTTTATCCTTTGTAGCACAAAAAAAAAAAACAGTTTTAGAAGAAGGTTCGTATGTATCTCTGTGTATAAAATACGATAACTCAAAAGCAAAAACTCGGTAGACTACCAAACTTGGCATTTGAGTTGAATGTCTTCCAGGGATGCGACACAAAGGTTTTGAGAAAAATCTATCTTCCCCAAACTACCCTTTACATGAAAAAATTACTGTAACGATTTTGAATAAAATGCCGTATATTAAAGGCATTTACATGGGAAATAAAATGTATGTTTTGAATTTTCTGGGAATAAGCTATGAAGAGCTCTTCATTCTGAATTAATGTTACTGAAGTTAGCACAACTGGTGAATTGTAAGAGATAGACAAAAACTTCTTACACGAAAAATGTAAATGTTAAAACAATTAATTTATGTCATTTACACTTTTTACTTTCTCTACACGTACTATGTATATAGTATATAGAGAAGGTATTGCACTCCACCCAAAAATTTGATACCGAGATTTCACCGGAAATATATATATTTTAGGGTCTCCTGTAACCATAAAAGAAAGCATATTCAGAAAAAGGTCCGTCTGTGTGTCCGCGAGTCCGTGTGTCTGTGAACACGATAACTGAAAAACATTAAGTCGGTAAAATACCAAACTTGGTATTTTAGTTTAGTATCTTCCAGGGAGTATCTTTTTTGAGAAAAATCCCCTCATCCCATACTTCCTTTTACATGGAACTTTTTCCCAAAATTTTGATTTTCTCAAAAATAGCCCTAAGATTTTGATTAAAATATCGCACATTATAGATATTTACGCGATAAATAAAAAGTATTCCTTCAATTTTCTGGGAATAGCCTCAGAAGCTTACTTTATTCTGGATGAATATTACGGTATTTTGCATAACCGCTAAACCGCAAGAGATAGATAAAAACTTACTTCACAAAAATGTAGAGGATGTTAAGGCACACAATTATCTTATCTACATTTTTTTCGTGGAGTCGATCGTTTTTAGACACTCTTTGTTTCAGCTTTAAAAACTTATACGTTTCTCATACTGGAATGTGTCAACTCCTGTCCATACAAACAAAGAAACTTCAGTAACCTAGCAACCAACCTTTGACTATCATTTAACCTCTGGTACTCCCTCATTTCTTTTCTACTTACAAGGAAGCAAATAATAAGACTATTTCTGCTAATTTTTTCTCGATTAGCGTGACGTAAAAAGTATAAACCTTTTAACAATAATTTGTTGCAGAGATGTAGAAAAGCTCATGTGAATGGAACACATCAGATGTTTTGTAATGTGGACCGTTTTCTAGCGATAATCATTGTTAGTGATTTCAGTGTTAAAATACTTATTTTCTCATACAAAAGTTTGTCAGCTCCTGGCAACGTAAAGATACAACAACCAGCGTTTAAAAGCGTTTAGCCTAGTGAATTCCCTTCTGCTTACAAGAAAGGGAGGAATAAGGCTATTTCTGCTAATGTTTATCTCGATTAGCATGAAGTAGACAGATGAGTAGATGGGCTATAGAGATGTAGAAAAAGTGTGAATGGAATATGTGAAATCTTGGTATCGAATTTTTAGAAGGAATGTAATACTTCTTCCTATGTAATTGCATATTTTTTAGCGTTAATGGCTTGCTATGTAACATGTATTTGTTGGTAATGAAAGCAAAATTTTCAGCAAATTAGACCACGGAGTCAGAAAGAGGAAGAGCGTTGAACCCAACAGTGTAATTCCGTATAATGTATAGCGGTGATGGTTAACTCCATATGCAAAGCAATGTGCGATGAGCAATAATTAAAGTGATAATGGTGCAACAAGCATGAGATCACGTACAGGAAACAGCAGATAACCTCCAGGTATTGCGTGAGGCAGACCAACTTAACATCAGGATCAACAAGTGGGCTGCTTGTCGATTGAGTTGCCTGATAAAGCCATTTCATCTCGTTCCTTTCTGTTGGGAGCGGGCATGAAATGAGAGCCGATATCAAAGCTCTGCCATGGAATATCGTCAGGAACTTTGTTAACAAAGGATGCTCCCAGATATTTGTGTGAGATTACCGCCTTTTTACAAGCTTCGGACATAGCAGCATGTCAACATTTTTGCTTTGTCTACATTGTACCTTCTGCTTTTTAGCAGAAATGCACATTTTAGGTTCATCTGTAAAAAAAAAATAATTTTTAGAAAAAGTTCCCCTGTGTGTCTGTAGACACGAAACTCAAAAACAAAAAGCTGTAAACTATCAAACTTGCTCTTTAAAATCTATTATTTTCCAAGGATGCGACACGAAGATTTTGAGGAAAATCTCTCCACTTCAAATTACTTTTACATGGAAAAACTGTTGAAATGTTTCTTTTTCTCAAAAATGGCTCTAACGATATTGATTAAACTATCGTATGTTTAGGATATTTACATGACAAATAAAAGGTATATTTTCAGTTTTCTGAGAATTGCCTCTGAAAAGCTCTTCATTCTGGACGAATTTTGCTGAATTTTGCACATCTTGTATAATGTAGGAGATAATGAATAAAAACTTACTGCAACACAAATGTACACCAGGTTATAACACAAATGTTATGTCATACACGGTTTTCGTATATCTAACCGTTTCTGACATATTTCTTGTTATTTGTTTCTACTTTAAAATACTTATAATTTCCATACAAACAAGGAATTTAAACTATATAGTAAGCTTTTAAAATATGTTATTATTGCTTTAGCTTAGTGTAATCCCTTATTTCCCTTCTACTTACGAAGAAGCATGTATTTTGACCATTTCTGTTATCTCGATTAGCATGAAGTAAATAGAAGGATAAGCTGTTTAACAATAATTTGTTTAAGAGATATAGATAAAGTCATGTGAATGGAACGCTTCAGAGTTCTCTAATTTGAATGTTCTTTCCAGTGAAAACAGCAGAATACCCCTAACGCAAGATTTTTATTGAAGCGGAGCGGAGCCTCGCTCTCGTGATCCTCTTCTTCCCTTATTCCTCATTACTTGCCTTTCACTCAGCTCATGATTCTTCAGATAAATAATAGGAAATTCAGTTAATAAACTTATTAACATTAATGTTATCTTTTATTTTTACTCTCTCTATATAGTACATGTTACGTGGTGCAAACCACTCAAAATTTTGGACTCTCTGCATAAAAAAAAAACAAAAAACAAAAAAAAACACATTTTTAGAAAAAGATTCGTGTGTTTGTCCGTGTGTCTCTGAAAAGGCTAACTAAAAAAGGAAAGTTCGATAAACTACCAACTTGGTATTAAAGTTTACTATCTTCCAATGATGCGACACGGAGATTTTAAGGAAAATCCCCCCACCCAAAACTACCCTTTACATGGGAGAAAGCTAAAGAAATGTTGATTTTCTCGAAATTGGCTCGAACGATTTTGATTAAAATATCAGTGTATTAACATGGAAAATAAAATATATATTTTGAATTTTATTGGATAGGCGTCTGAAGACTTCTTTGTTCAGAATGAATTTTGCATAGCTGGTAAATCATAAGAGATAGACAAAAATATGCAGATCTTGTTAAAACAAATAAATTATCTCCTTTACATTTTTTTCGTGGAATTGACCATTTTTGAGATACTTCTATTGGCCCTCCTGGCTCGCAAAGAAACGGATTTCAACCACATGGCAACCAGCTTACTAACGTTTTAACCAAGAGTACTCCCTTCTACCAAGAAGAAAGTTAGTAATAAGACAATTTCTGCTATGTTTGTCTTGATTAGCAAGAAGCAGATAGAAGAATAAGCGTTTTAACAATAATTTGTTGCAGAGAAAATCATGTGAAAGGAACACGTGTGCTTTCCAGAAAATACCTCTGACGCAGCTCTGACCAAGATTATTATTCTAGCGGAGCGTAGCTTCACTCTTGTGATCATTATCTTCTGTTTTCTTCTTATTCCTCTATTACTTGCCTTTGGCTCATCTCATGATTCTTAGATAAATTGGAAATTCAGTTAATAAAATTATTGATAGTAGCAGAAACAATTTCATATGAAGTTAAATTATCACTAATAGTATTATCTTTTATTTTAATTAGAAGTTACTCGATCCCTTAGATAAATTAGAAATTCAGTTAATAAAATCACTAGCTGAAGTATTTTCAATTCTTTTTTCTCTCAATTCTTTACATACTGAAGCAGTATAAGGTATTTAGTTATTTTTATTTTCTCTAGTAGTATGTACAATGAACATGGTAGGTAAGGAAGGTATTGAAGTTCACCCTAAAATCAAATACCGATATTTCACCGGAAATATGTGTTTTGAGGTACCCCTAATCCAGAAAAGCATTTTCAGAATAAGGTCTGTGTGTGTCTGCAAACAGCATAACTCAAAATCATAAACATATTAAATATAAAACTTGTTTTTTGAGTTCAAATACTTCAAAGGATGCGACACGAAGATTTTCAATGACCCCCCCTCCCAACTACGCTATACATTGAGCATTATTCGAAAATTTTTACTTTCTCAAAAGTGGCGCTAAAGATTTTGATTAAACTACCGAATATTTAAGATATTTTCATGTCTAATGAAATGCACATCTTGAACTTTTTACAGCCCTCTTCAATCTGAATGACTTTTGCATAACTAGTAAACTGTAATAGTTAAGGCAAAAGGTTACTACACAAAAAATTTTGACACACAATTTCTTTAGGATAACTTGTTTATTTTGTAGTGCTAACGACTTCCGAATATGTTGTTTTTTGTGTAAGTTTTAAACTCTTCTCACACAGGAAGTCATCATAGTTTTTCTGCTTACTCTTGGCCATGCTTTAGCGACCAGCATTTAGAATATTTGAATATCGCTTAGCCTAGTGTGTTCCCTCTTCACTTACAAGGAGCTAAATAATAAGACCATTTTTGCTAATCAATACATTGATTAAATAAAGGAGATAGAAGAACAGTCTTTTAAAAGAATAGTTTGTTATAGAATAGGTGGAAAATTTTATTTGAAAGGTATACAATTTTTTGATTCACAATTTTGAAATGTATATGTACTTGTAATTAATCAAGACGCTCTTTTATATAAAAGTATAATTATACTAATATTGTATATAAAAAGTAAACATTTGTCACTATTATCACTCATATTTTAGAACAAAACTTGATGTAAACACATGACGTGATTAACTAGTTCACAATATGCGGTAAATCACACAAAGCGTAGCATAAAATACAGTATAGTTGTTGCAAAAGTTGCTGAAAATAAGGCATACTGACTGCGTCCCCCGACCGACGTATTTACTCTCCTGGCATCAGCAAGCTACATTTAGTGTTTGTCCAATGTCATTCCTTTGTAACCAATGCTAGCGTAACTGTCATAAGAATCCACGTGAAGTTGTAGAAACCGTGCGAAAAGTAGGGAAAGGGATCAGTGGCCAAAATGTTTGTCCAATGGCGTCCCTCTTGTAACTTCTGATGCGTTTTACACTCCACATAGAGTAGTGGCAGTGACTGTTTGTTTATTGTGTGCATCCAAAAATTGCTCCCGAGATTTCTTCTTAAATATATGCTTCAAGGGACCCTGAATAAAAAAAAAGCATTTTTGGAAAAATATCCGTGTGTGTGTCTGTGGGCAGTAGGTTCAAAAATGGAAAGTCTGTTAAATACCAAATTTAGTATTAAGTCCAGTATCTTCCGAGGATGGAACACAAAGATTTTCAAGAAAATCCCCCACCCCAACTACCCTTTGCAAACAAAATGTTTCGAAAATGTTGATTTTCTCAAAAATGGCTAACCATTTTGATTAAAATATCGCATATTAAAGATATTTACATGACAAAAAATCTTATGTGTACCATTCACATGACTTTCGCTACATCTCTGTAACAAATTATTCTTAAAAAGCCTATACTTCTACGAGTATTTACTTCGTGCTAATTAGAAAAAATAGCAGAAATAGCCTAATTACTTGTTTCCTTGTAAGTAGAAGCGAAATAAGGGAATACCATAGCCCAAAGTCATAGCCAAAAGATGGTTGCTATGTCACTGAAGTTCTTTTGTTTATAAGGACAGCAGTTGATAAATTCTTGTATGAGAAAGGTATAAGCTTTTTATAGCTGAAACAAAAAACAAGGAATATCTAAAAAACAATCAACTCCACGAAAACATGTATATAACATAAATTGTGTGTTTTAAAGTACTCTCTACATTTGTTGTGAGGTGAGTTTTTGTCAATCTCTTACGGTTTAGCAGTTATGCAAAATTCCGTAAAATGCACCCAGAATAAAGAGGCTATTTCCAGAAAATTCAAAATATACATTTTATTTATCAGGTAAATATCTTTAATATGCGATATTTTTATCAAAACTGTTAGAGCAATTTTTTAGAAAATCAAAATGTTCAAAAAAAGTTCCATGTAAAGGGTAGTTTGGGGTGGGGGATTTTTCTCAAAATCTTCGTGTCGCATCCCTGGAAGATACTTAACTTAAATACCAAGTTTGGTATTTTACCGACTTTTCTTTTTTGAGTTATCGTGTTCAAAGATACACGGACACACTGACACACACACGGACCTTTTTCTGAAAATTCTTTTTTTCGGATACAGGGGACCATAAAACATATATTTCCGGTGAAATCTCGGTATCGAATTTTTTGGAGGAGTATAATACCTTCTCTATACACTATGTACATAGTACGTATAGAGAAAGTAAAAAACGAAGTGATCATTAAAACACGCAGTTTATGTTATATACATTTTCTTATATGGGGTGGGAACAAACAGGGAATCTGGACCAAGTGAGGACCCAATTTTTGAAAGGAATTCTGGGTGTAGGAAGGGATATGGCAAATCGCGGAATAATGAGGGAATTCGGAGCACATAGTGAAATGATAGAGTGCAAAATCAGAGCAGTTAAATATTGGATGAGAATTGCTCACGGAAACCAATCTCTAATTAGGGCAGTCTGCTACCGTGAACAGTAGCGAATGGAAGGTAATCAAAATTAAAGAAAGGGTTGGAAACCATTGGGATGGGCTACATTTGGATGGCGGGGCAGGCAAACAGGCGGAGTATTTGGAGGAAAATTAAGAACCCCTCTGTGATATTGACAGACAACAAATAATTGCGCAATGCACAGAAAAGGTTTCATTAGAAGTACAGACTGGGCTAAAATCGGAGTGGGGTATAGAGCAATACATCAAAACTGGTACCAAACTCATTAGAGAGGGGCTCGCGTGGATTAGACTAGGAGCATGGAGGAGCACGAAAATTTCTGACGAGAATGATACGAGAATCTCCCCCATTTGTGAGGTGGAAGAATCGTGGACTCACATCTTGGCAAAATCTAGGGGTACGGGGGAATGGCGGAAAAAATATTTACCGCGATTCTTTACCACCGCGAATGTAGGGCTAGAAGTATGTTGGACGCTACTGGCAGGCGCGAAACACATGGACGGCCTAGGTAAATTTATACTTAAGGCAAGACAGCTGAGATCTGAGGAGGCTGTCAATACAGAAGGGAGGGGGGAGCAATAAGCTCAAATAAGTTCAACTAAACAAAAGTGACTACAATATTTTACATGCATATATATATTTTGTCATACTTAGGTCACTGTTATGTTATGGTTTTTATATATTGTATATATATTATGTGTATATATTTCTTTTAAGTGTAATTATCGACTATAAGAGGGTGCATTTATGAAAGTGTACTCTTTGCTGTAAATTTAAATTGCTATAATTGAGTATCTTTGTATTTTTATTTTTTCGGGTGTACCCTTAATTCTTTATTGTTGTTTTAATATTACTTTTGATTGTGGATTACCTTTGTCTTTTTATTTTCGCGTTTACTCTTAATTATTTGTTGTTGTTGTTTTAATATTGTTTTTAGTGTGTATTACAAAAGCACGTACGGTCTGTGGACCCGTGCGAGTGTTGAAATTCTATGTACCTACATATGATATTGTTATGTCAATAAATACACTTATTCATCCATTTATTCATTATATACATTTTCTTCGCGAAGTTAACCCTTTTTGAGATATTCCTTGTTATTGATTTCAGTTTGAAAATACTTATAATTTTCTCATATGGGAGCTTGTCAACACCTGACCACGCAATGAAACGGATTTCTATACCATAGCAACCACATGTTAAAACATTTGTCTGTCGGGTTTACCTAGAATATTCCGCTATTTCTCTACTACTTGTAAGGAACTAAGTAACAAAATCGTTTTTTTCTAACGTTTATTTTGATTAACATGAAGTAGATAGAAGAGTAAGTTTATTAATAATAATTTGTTACAGAGATGTAGAAAAATACATGTGAATAGAGCACATCAGACATTTTTGGATTCAGGGTATCCCAAAGCATGTACATTTCCGGTAAAATCTTGGTATCTAATTTTGAGTGCAATACAATACCTATCTTCTTTATATCCTATGTACATAGTAACTGTAGAGAAAATAAAAATTGGCAACGAAAATTTAGATTATAAAGTTGCTGAGCTCTTAATGATTTAACCATAATTTTATATAACTGAAGGCACAAATATTATTACCCTTTTGTCATTAAGAATTATAAATATATAAAGTCCTCAGCTTATTTTGTTAATTTATACATCAAGCTCCAATGCAACTATTTCTATACATTTTAAATGAATTATAATTTTTCACATTTTTACACGACTTTACCTCTCGCTTGTCAGTTTTAGTCCACATTTTCACTATCTCTACCACATAGGTAGAGATAGTATTGCATTCCACCTAAAATTTCATTTGAAGTTCACATTTTGGGGTCCTTTTAATAAAACATTTGTAATTTCTGTACCAGTACAATGAATTAACCCCCCAAAAATTGATACTAAGATTTCACTGAAAATATGTTTTGAGGACCCCTGGATCTAAAGAGCATTGTTATAAAAATCCGTATATGTGTCTATGAACAGCAGCACTCAAAAGCCAAATTTCCGCTAAATACCAAACTTGATATTATTACAAGGATGCGGCACGAAGAATTTCAATAACATAACATTCCCAATGCAGTCATTTTCCCATAGCTATTTCCGAGATATTTGTTGTTATCTGTTAATTTTTTACTTCTCTACACATACTATACACATAGTGTATAGAGAATGTATTGTCCTCCACGCAAAAATTCGCTACCGAGATTTCACCGGAAATATACGTTTTAGGGTCACCTGTATCCAAAAAAAAAGTATTTTCAGAAAAAGGTCCGTGTGTGTCCGCGTGTCTGTGAACACGATAACTCAAAAACGAAAAGTCGGCAAAGCACCAAACTTGGTATTTAAGTTTAGTATCTTCTAGGGATGCGACACGAAGATTTTGAGAGAGAAAAAAAAAACACACCAAAAGCTACCCTTTACATGGAAAAAAGTTATAGATTTTTGATTTTCTTAAAAATGGCTCTAACGATTTTGATTAAAATTTCGTACATTAAAGATATTTACCTGACAAATGAAATGTGTATTTTGAGTTTTCTGTGAAGAGCCTCTGAAGACTTGCTTTATTCTGGATGAATTTTACGGAATTTTGAATAACTGCTAAACCATATGAGATGGACAAAACCTTACTATACAAAAAATTTAGAGCTCATTTAAACACATTATTTATGTTGCATTCATTTTTTCGTGGAATTAATCGTTTTATAGGTATTCCTTGTCTTTTGTTTCAGCTTTGAAAAACATACTTTTCTCATGCAGGAATTTGTCAACTCCTGTCCATACAAACAAAGAAATTTCGGCACATAGCAACCAGCTTTTGACTATCACTTTAACCTATGGTAGTCCCTTATTTCGCTTCTACTTACAAGCAAGCAAGTAATAAGACTATTTCTGCTAATTTTTTCTGATTAGGATGAAGTAAATAGAAGAATAAGTTTTTTTAAGAATAATTTGTTGCAGGGATATAGAGAAAGTCATGTGAATGTTACACATCAGATTTTTTTATTTTATGTCACTTTAACTTACAAGGTACTCATATCGCGACAACATGTTTTAACGGTACCATTTACAAACAATTTACTTTGGTAAATAAAATTTTATAAATTTAAGTAATATTATATTTCATTATAGATATATGTTAGTTTTAAGTATTTAAGTAGCGTTTTGCTGTGTGATGAATTGTTGAGAGCTTCTTGGATGTCTGGTATTGCATTCGGCTCGCTGATGTTGATACTGAGGACACTCTGAGAGTACGTGGCGTACAGTAATGGTAGTGTGACAAATGTTCCATTTAGGTTGGGCTGCTCTACTCAGTAGATGGGAATGGGTTAACTTGATGTGTCCGATACGTAACCTGGGGTTTCCGTCTCAGTTTCTGCAGAGGATATAATGTTTTGGAGTTCTGATGAATTTCGTGTAGTTTGCTAGGAGGTGATTGTGCCCATGTTGTTTGCCAGAGGTGGTAACATTTTCTGGATGCATATTTTGCAACATATTTGTGGGATAAAGGTGTCTCTTCATGTATTGGGAGTCTTGTGACTTCCTTTGCTGCAGAGACTGCATGCTCATTACCTAAAATACTTTGATGTGAGGGTATCCACATTTTGCTTCCTTGCTTTATTAGAAGTGTACATAAGTGAAAGATTTTTATTACTATTATTATTATTATTATTATTATTATTATTATTAATTTTATTTAATCTTTCAATGGTTGTCATCAAAACCTCTGAATCACATGATATTTAAAATAATTGTTAATGCCATATTTGGGAAATTTAAAATGTTAGAAAAATGTTTCAATGAAAGGGAGTTTGGGTGGGGGAATTTGTTGAACATCTTTTAATCGCAACTTTGGAAGACATACATTTAAATGCTAAGTTTGTTATTAATCCAACATTTTGTTATTGAGTTATGCTGTACACAGGCGTGCGCGCATACACACACACACACACACAAACACTGATGGATATTTTTCTAAAATGCTTTTGCATATTCAGTGAACCTGAAAATATATTTTGTGTGAAATCTTGTTACCGAAGTTTTGCTGGAATGCAATGTCTTTCCTACTTATTGTACGTAGATGAGAAAGCAAAGATCTGACCTTAGCCTTGCTACTACATTGTAAAATGTGATTTACAAGTTTATATGGATTAACAAGAAGTGTCTAAGAGAATAAGGTTTTGTAAATGTAGTTTCTGGAAGAGTGAGTAGAAGTGGTAATACGAATGCAAGTGTTGAGATTTTAGCGAAATTATGTATTTAAAATTTCAAAACAAGTTTAATTTAGTAGCCTTATAAATTATTACATGATAATTCATTGGCTGGTACCGCAACTCAGTTGGTAGAGCAGTAGTCTGCTGTGCTAGGGGTAGTGGGTTCACCTCCTGGTTGGGGTGAGGGAATTTTGATCTAACCCTGCTTATTCCTCCGCCTACTTAGATTCTGTGGCTGTACAAATTACTCACCATAGATAAAATTCTACAGTAAGCGAGTGAACACCATTTTTATGAGCAGGTGTTCCAAAAAATGTATCAAAAATAGAACATAAATAAATAAATTCATGGTGAGTAATATTAGCTATTTCCATTTAAAATGTATTATTTACCCCTAAACGAGGAGCCTCTCAGCTAGTTGGAATAAAAGTTGTCAACAAGCAATAACAACCGATGTTCTTCACTTTTCAACAAAAGTATCCCCTCTATTCCCGTTTTCCTGCGCAGGTTTGAGGGTCCCCAAGGTACGATATCCCAGGGTCGTGCCAATTGTGACTGAACTGCAGGCAGCAAGATGGTCATCAAGTGGGCGACAGAGTCAGATCAATAAAATAGCCTCCATCTGATCCAGGAACCTTAGTTCAACAAATTGTATACCTCCAGGCAAAGGGAATTGAAAGTTTCTTATTAATCTCAATCTAATTCAATGCTCTCCACGACTAACGCTATTAACAGAGTACACAGGTTTAGATATTATAAATCTTTAAATTGATAAGAAAAACTTGATGTGCCCCATTCTCATGATTTTTTCTCTCTGTTCTGCAACTAACTATTCTCACTAAAGCTTATCCTTCTATACACGTTATGCAAATCGAGATAAACATTAGCAGAAATGCTCTTATTACTTAGTTCCTTATAAGCACGAGTAAAAAAGAAAATAAGGAATACACTAGACTAAAGCTATAGCTAAATCTTTTAAAACGATTGCCATTAAAATTTTATTCACTTTCATGGCCACGGATCAAAAAAGATATATGAAACGGATGAGGGGTTTCCATTTGAGAACAATTTAAAGTATTTAAATATTTTAAAGCTGAAACTAATTACAGGGAACATCTCGGAAATGGGTATCACCATAAAAATATGTGACAAAAAGTGTGCAGTTTAACGAATTTACATTTTTGCGTAGTAAGGTTTTGTTATCATCTATGCAAAATAAATTCAGAGGACATCAGAGGCTATTACCAAAAGTCAATATATATATATATATATATATATATATATATATATATATTATTGGGCACACAAGTATCTTAAAAATACAGTATTTTAATTAAAATCATGATAGCCATTTTTAGAAAATGAAAATGTTCGAATTTTTTCTATGTAAAGGGTAGCTTGGGTGCTGAGCTTAAATATTAAATTGGTATTCAACCGACTTTTCATTATTGAGTTATCGTGTTCATTCACGGAACTTTATCTCAAAATGCTTTTTTGTTTTTGTGTGTGTTTATTTTTTTATTTTTTTTTGAAACCAGGACCCCTTAATGTGTTTTTCCAGTAAAAAATCAGAATCAAAATTTTGATCGAATACAATATTCCTCTACCTATGTACTATACACTAAGTAGAGAAAGTAAAAAATATATTATAAATAGTTAAAATAGGCAATAAAAGGCAATACATAAAGACCTCATATTAGGCCTATTTATCTACTAGGTTCCATCATTTGAATAATGAAACATTATTTTATGAAGCTAAAAACGAGACGCTTCTCAAATAAATATTTAAATTAGCCTGAGGTCTGTTAGAAAATATAAAAGCCTGTTATATGTATTATAAACACAAAGCATAATCATCAGGTCACTCAACAAAAACTAAGCTTAAGGACAATATTATTATAATTCGGAATACATTACCCCAAATAAAATTAGCATATTACATAATTCATAAAGCTGTTGGTTTACTGAACTTAGTTTCCTGAAATATGGATTTTTTTAAGAAATTTATCATGTTGCTGCACTATACCTACTGTATTCAACACTTCCTTGCATAAGATGGAAAAATTATATTTTCTAACAAAACGGGAGAAACAGGAGTCCTGACAAAATCTATCGGGACACCGGGAGAACGGTACTGTCCCATCATAAGGGTACGTCTGATCACTTTGATTTAGCTAATGGCATAATCACCATGTTTACATTATCATCGTGTTGTATCATATTTTAAAAATTAGCTTTAAAGTTTAAAATAAAGGACTAGCCATGTTTCATAGGAAATTCTGTCGTTTGCATTCATATAACTTTATCTATATATGCCGCCATAAGTTATACTTTCAAAAGCCTATTCTTCTATCTACTACGCGCTTATCAAGATGAACATTAGAAGAAATAGTTTTACTTCGGTATTATTTTCTTGCTAAAATGCAATAAGGAAATATGAGAAGCTAAAGCGAGAGCCTTTAAAATTTCCAGTCACCATGTGATGCTATTGAAATTCCGTTCTCTCAACTTGACCAGGGTGAAAAGATATGAATAAAATTTACATTTGAGAAAAGTATAAGAAAAATTTAAACCTATGACAAATGGTTAGCACTACAACAAAAATATATTTGTCATAAACTGTTTGTTTTGAAGAGATCTAGATTCTCTTACGGTTTACCAGTTACTCAACAGTTATTCAAAATGAAAGGAGCTTAAGAGGCTAGTACCAAAAACTTAGAAGCGGTATTTTGCATTTAAGCTATAAAATTAATATAAACATTTTAGCACTGAAAAGTAAACAAAATTTATTTGTTTGGCATAAGATTAGCCGAAATGGTCTTACTATTTGCTTCCTTATAAGTTGAAAGCTCTAGCTAAAGAGATAGCCAGATCTTTTAAAAGCTGGTCGCTATGAGAAAAATTGAAGTTCGGTTTTCTTTGCATGGTCATAAGTAAAACAAAAGGGATATGAAAGGAAAATATTTAATTCAAAATCTTCTCGGGCTTCTAGCCAGGTAAAAACTTGGCTTGACACCAACGTTTCGAAGAAGTGCATCTTCCTCGTCTTCAGGGTGAACTGATCGAAACGTTGGTGTCAAGCCAAGTTTTTACCTGGCTAGAAGCCCGAGAAGATTTTGAATTAACACGTCGCCAGGAAAGCTTCAGTTCTTATTTTGGAAAATATTTAATTTCAAAACATTTTTAAATAGTTTAAAAATGAAACATACAACAGGGAATGTCTCAAAAACTGTTAACTCTAAAAAAACAACTATATAAATTGTGTATTTAACGAAATCTATAAATTAGTTATACAAAAACCATCCGAATGAAAAGGTCTTCAGAGGCTATCCAAGAAAATTCAAGATATACATTGTATTTGCCATGTAAATATCTTTAACATAGGTATTTTAACCAAAATTCTAGAGCTATTTTTGATGAAAACAAAACTTGCGAAACGTTTTCCATGTAACGCGTAGTTAAGGGTGGGGAACTGATTATCAAGTTTGGTATTTAGCCACCTTTTCATTTTTGAATTATTTTGTACAGACACACACATACAGACACGTGCGCACGGAGCTTTTTTACTTTTTTTTT
Source organism: Hymenopus coronatus (assembly GCA_030762935.1). NCBI lineage: Eukaryota > Metazoa > Arthropoda > Insecta > Mantodea > Hymenopodidae > Hymenopus > Hymenopus coronatus. The sequence goes on along the minus strand of CM060897.1, from coordinate 127,521,791 downwards.
TGTTTTTTTTGTTTTTTTTTGTTTTTTTTATACAGGGTACTCTAAAATATATATTTCCAGTGAAATTCCCTTATAGAATTTTTGGATGAAATGCAATCTTCCTCTAGTTATGTACTAAGTAGAGTGGAAAAAAAAAAAAAAAAAGAGAACAATGCTTTAAAAATCTAGTTGTATCCATATACACTGCCATCTATTCACCAGCGACAAATACCCATGAGCATACCGAAATAAAATTCTACACACACACACACACACACATACGCACGCACGCACACACATACACACACACACGACGCTTATATTAAAGCGTTTAAGGTTGTGAAAGGGTTTCAAATGCAGCTTCTAGAGTTTTAAAGCTAGGAACTTGAAATTTTGTACACGTGTGCAGTATAGCTTATATATAATTCAATTTAAGTTTCAACTGTGTAGCTTTACTTATTAATCTTTTTGTGTTTAAACTTGTTTTTAAATCTATCTTTTCCTCTATCCTCGTGCATGTTTTGATTTTAACTTTCGAAGCAGAATAAAAAGAAATTGTGTACTCATGAAAATGTTTATGTCATGCCTTATCTTTATTTCACAAATCATGCAATACATAAAAATCTAATATTTGGTTTTGTTAACCATAATTTCTTGCACATTCTGTGCAAATTTGGGCCACTAATATAAAAAACATTGAAAGAGGAGAACATTTCTAAAACATTTATGTAATGGGAGAAAACGGAGTTTAACTATTTCATGGCAGACTTTGAACACGTCATAGTTAATTAAAATGGAGTCATGGAATTTCGTAAATACACAACATAAGGTTGATAGATTCCATATTTGCAAAAAAGAGTTATTTTTGATCGAAAATGACAATTTGACACACATTTTATGTCTTAATTAATTTTGGCAATAGAATTCATTATTAACTGGATGAAGTTATACGTAGTTTAAAGCAATTTTATAAAATGTTGCAGCAGTAAAGTTATATCCAAAAATATTACTAGCTTATTTTACATTGCAACCACACTATTCAAGGAGTGGTATCACACTGTGGAAGTCTGATACTATTTAGATATGCATGTACGATTTAGCTGATAATTGTATTGTATAAAGATATATGATATCCAATTTTTGTTTATTTGTGAAACTTTAAACACGAAAATAGTGGCTGATGCTTGTTAAAAAGCTGAACTTATTTGCTATGCTTGCCGTAAAATTCAATTATAAGTTGTGATTTACTTTATCAATACAAAGTATAAGTGACAGGAAAGGTGCCCTTTTGCGGGCTCAATTCGTCCTTCTTATGATTTTTTTATCACAAGTTGTGAACTTCAGAATTTGGCTTGTAATTCTTACTCGATCCATTCTATTAATATAGTTATGAGAGAATTTCTAGGTATGAGAATGGATTCCATATGCATTTAATGTATATGTCTTAAATATTTATTTCTCTTTTCTGAACTTTTCAGAAGTGTCGGTTAGCTGTTACTATTATTATTATTATTATTATTATTATTATTACTATTATTATTATTATTATTATCATCATCATCATCATTATTATCATTATTATTCAACACAGATACACAGGGTTATTCAAAAATAAATACTGATTTCAAACATTTATTGCTTCCAAACTACAAAAGATAGAAACATGATTCCAACGTTCATGGAGACAGAAAAGCTTACAATTGAAATAGCGCAGGAGGTAGAAGTTCCAATCACGGCTGAATTGGCGCTGTTGTTCGTTGTTGTATTTAGTGAAATGGCGGCGACACAAGAGAAATCATTTTGTGTGCTGCAATTAGCAAAACTAGAGTACATTGTTGCAGTTCAACGAGTATTTCGCCGTCAATTTAATAAACAACCGCCGCGTCATGAGCAAATTTACCAGTGACATCGGAAATTTGTAGAAGATGGTTGCATCTGCAAAAGGAAAGACATCGGACGCGAATGTCGAGCGTATTCGTAGACTAGACGAAAGGAGCCCAAACAAGCCTACATCACGAGCAAGAATGTAACTTAATATTCGTCACCCAACGGTATGGCGAGTTCTAAAACATCGTCTGCACCTGAAGCCATATAAACTGCAGCTATTGCAAGCATTGCATCTTGAGGACCACAACAAAAGGTACGAATTCTGCATTGGCATGTTAGAAGATATGAAGAAGACAATTAATTTTTTCCGATGAATGCACTTTTCATCTTTCTGGTAAAGTTCATCGCCATACCGTTCGAAGTTAGGCAAGTGAAAATCCTAGGGTAGTTATTCACCATGAAAGAGATTCAGCAAAGGTATCTTTGCGATATCTGTAACAAAGGTTTATGGGCATTTCTTCTTCCTGGAGAAAACTGTGACGGGACTAACCTATCTAGATATGCTTGAAAACTGGTTATTTCCCCAACTTGAAGAAGATTCAGATGACTTCATCTCCATACAAGATGGTGTCCCGCCTCATTTCTCTTACCACCTCCCAGGTCTCCAGATCTCACTTCGTGTGATTTTCATCTATGACGTTACGTTAAAGACCGTGTTTATATCCGTCCTATGCCTGACGCTCTTGAAGATCTACATCGAATTGTTGAAGCTGTGAATTCGATAACTGGAGACCAGCTGATTCGTGTGTGGCAAGAAATAAACCATCGTTTTGACATATGGCGTGTAACACACAATGATCATATTGAATGCATATTCTAAAATTATACACTTTTCTCTCTCCGCGGACGTTGGAATTATGTTTCTATCTTTTGTAGTTTGGAAGCAGTAAATGTTTGAAATCTGTTCTTTGTTTTTGAATAACCCTGTACTAAAACAATGACAGATGCAAGGTTTCCTAAGAGAGTAATAGAATGGACACCAACAGGAAGAGACAAGAAAGAAAAACCTCCTCGCAAATGAACCAAGAGATTTTGGTACCGATGATAGAATGGGAAATTGAGGAAAATTAATGGAAAAGGAGAAGAATGGAAATTGAAAATAAGAAGCTGAAAAGGTATGTGCATGAGTGCCAAGAATAGGTATATTGATTGTAATACAGGATATTAGGCTCTTTTGATCCCTTCGTCTAACAGTATGTTTTGCTTTTTTTTCACACAGCAAACGCATTATTTACTACCTGACGTTTTCTGCATGTTCTTAACTGCGCCGCGAGATGAACATCGCTTGTCAGTATAGACTATCCTTTTATTCCAGTTTTAACAGCTTAAATACGTATAATCTTCTGGACTAGATAGTGTGAGTTCATTAGGCTTGCAGAAAACATTCAAAATCAGTTCCAATAAAACATTTGTTACCGCGAGGCCTTTGCACTCAACGTTACATCTTCGGCCCCGCGCTCTTGGGGAAAATAAACACATATAGTTTGTGTGTGCCACGTCTACCTGAGGGTACTAGCCACCTGAAAATATACTACTCTTAATAAAAAAAATTTTAAGGTCGCAAATGAAGTAAATATGCATATAATTCCCACTCTGTCCTCAGCCACCAGTACAAAATGTCTGCACTTATACCCCTAACATCCCGAACGTAACTGGTGGTGACGGTGGTGTTTTTTTTGTAGTGTTTAACGGCCGTTTTAACTACTTATGGCACTGCAGGTGGTGACACTGATGATATATGAATGAAGATGGAGCACCGGTGGAAGGCGATGGCGGGGGAAACCGCAGAACCCGGAGAAGACCCGCCCCAGTGCCGCTTTGTCCACCCAAGCCGTCTAGGTTAGAGGCGAGTGGTCTAACCACTCGGCCACGGCGCGGCCGATGGTGGTGGTGGAGGTTTACATTTATTTTGGTTTTCTAAGGATGCAATAGTTAAATTATGATTTCTTATCCATTAATATGATTTCACCTTAGTGCAAGAGCCCGGTTCTGTAGTGAATTTTTAAGTTTTTATATTCGCTTCATTTTTATTTACATATATCATTTTATATACTTTTTTCATAGAGTTGACCATTTTCACATACGGGAATTTGTCAACTCCTGGCAGTACAAAGAAACGAATTTCATCCACATAACACCAGCTTTTAAACATTTGACTATCGTTTTAGCCTAACCTTCTTCTTGCAAGAAAGCATTTCTGATATAATGTTTATCTCGATTAGCATAAAGTAGATACAGGAAAACGCTTTTTAAGAATAATTTGTTACAGAGATGTAGGAAAAGTCATGTCTATGGAAAACACCAGATTTTTACTCTCTCTATACGTGCTATGTACATAGTGTATAGAGAATATATTGTAATACACCCAAAAATTCGATACCGAGATTTCACCGGAAATATATGTTTTGAGACCTCCTGAATAAAAAAAAATAGAAAAATGTCCGTGTGTGTATCTGTCTGTCTGTCTGTCTGTGTGTGTGTTTCTGTGGGCAGCATAGCTCAAAAACGAAAAGTCCGTTAAAAACCAAACTTGGTATTTAGGTTTGGTATCTTCCAAGGATGCGACACAAATATTTTCAAGAAAATCCCCCCCACTGCCAACTACCCTTTACATAGAACTTTTTCTCGAAAATTTTGATTTTATAAAAAATGGCTCTAACGATTTTGATTAAAATATCTTATATTAAAGATATTTACCTGACAAATAAAATGTAAATCTTGAATTTTCTGGGAATAGCCTCTGAAGACTATTTTATTCTGGATGAATTTTGCATAACTACTAAACCGTAAGAGATGGACAAAAACTTAACACACAAAAAATGTAGAGCCCGTTAAAACACACAATTTATGTTATTTACATTTTTTTCGTGGAGTTGATCGTTTTTTAGATATTCCTGGTTTTTGGTTTCAGGTTTGAAAAACTTATACTTTTCTCATTCAGGAATTTGCCGACTCGTGTCCATACAACCAAACGAACTTCAGTCACATAGCAACCAGCTTTTGTCTTTCACTTTCACCTATGGTACTTCCTTATTTCGCTTCTACTTACAATAAAGCAAGAACTAAGACTATTTCTGCTATTTTTGAAATAAATAAAAGAATACGCCTATTAACAATAATTTGTTACACAAATATAGAGAAAATCATGTGAATGGAACACATCAGACTTTTTTAGTTATTAATGTATTTGTGTTTAAGAATACATGTTTCAAAATCTATTTCCTCCTACAAATTTGATGAGGTCGAAAATGATACTGAGTGTTGAAAAACTATGTCTGTGAAACTAAACATCAGCTTTTTGACATTTGATTCCGGTGCAGAATACAAAAAATCTTATGTGTTCTCACCATTCTACACACAAATTATTCTTACAAAGGATTACTCTTCCATCTACTTCATATTAATTGAGATAAACATCAACAGAAGTAGTCTTATTACTTAGTTTCTTATAAGTGAAAGGGAACTAACAATAAACTAGGTTAGAGGGATAATAAAATCTTTTAAACCGCTTTGCGCTTGACATTCAAATTTGGTTCTCTTTGCTGGTCAGGAGTAGGAACAAAGAAAATAAAATTTGAACTTTCTGTTTTAGAAAAACTTCCTGTTGCTTAAAATTTAAACCAATAACAAAAAATATCGCGAAAACGTTTAGCTGCACAACAAAAATGTGTAGAATATATATTGTGGGTTTTGACATCTATATTTTTGTCTATCTCTTATGGTTTACCAGTTAGATAAAATTCATCCAGAATTAACAGCACTTCGGTGGCTATTCTTAGGAAATTTGTCATGTAAATATCTTTAATATACGGTATCTTAATCAAAAGAGATATTTTTGAGAAAATAAGAACTCTGGAATTTAGAATGGTAGTTTGGGGTGGGGTTCTTTTTAAAAATCTTCGTGTCACATCCTTGGAATATGCAGGACTTATATCTAAATCAAGTTTTATGGTATTTAAGGGATTTTTCGTTTTAGAGTCATCTTGTTTATGGACACGCGGACACACACGGGCCTTTTTTACATGAAAAAATGGGGCAGATTTACCATTCTTAAACAGAGTTTAAACCTAATGGTCACAGTGATAAATCAAAGAGAAAATTCGCATTTATGAGGTTCAATGAAAAATTAAGAATGTACCTTTTCGCATTTTGGTCATTAAGCTTCCTTAAGTTTTTTTTTAGCGATTCCTTGCACATGTGGTGACAAAATAATATTTTCGTTTAAGATGTGTAGTATGCTTAGAGAATGTTTGCTTACTCGATAGATAATGGTGCTCAAACAGTAAATTACAGACATTCTCTAAGTAGAACTCTGATCGTAATGTGAGGATATAAACAAGCATGGGGTGTGAACCCGTTATCTGTGGTACACAAGCCCTGCATGATAACGGTTACTGCTAGAAGAACATGGCGCTATTTCAGAGGAAAGAGCCATGAATATACTACATAGTAACGATATTCAGAAGGTGCATATGTGTGGAAGAGATTCCACATTTACTTCGAATATGAGACTTATAACAAACCTTGAATAAAGATACGATTGTGTAAGACTAACATTGTATGAATAAATTATATATTCTATTTATTGAATAAAACGAATAAAATTATATAAATTCAACAAGATCTGCATATTTTGTTTAGTAAGTTTTTGTCTGCTTCTTACTAGTTATACAAAATCCAGCAAAACTCATTCAGAATAAAGGGTCTTCAGAGGCTATTCCCAGAAAATTCAAGATATACATTATATTTGTCCGTAAATATCTTTAATATACGGCATTTAAATCAAAATCCTTAGAGTCATTTTTGAGAAAACCAAAATTTTCAAAAATTTGTACAAGTAAAGGATAGTTGCGGGTGGGAGATTTTCCTCAAAATTTTCATGTCGCATTCTTGAAATATACCAAGTTTGGTATTTTACCAACTTTTCGTTTTTGAGTTATCGTGTTCACAGACAGACGTACTTACTGACACACGAACAGACACACACAAACCTTTTTTTAAAAATGCTTTTTTTAGATACAGGGAGTCACAAGCTTGCCTTTCCGGTTAAATCTTGGTATCGAATTTTACCTTCTCTATACACTATACTCTACACACATGTACATAGTATGTGTAGAGAAAGTAACAGCTATTAAATCTAAATGGTAAAACTTCAATGGGTTTATGCAGAATATGTGTACAGACATTAAAGTTTCTAAATTTAAAACCTCAGAAGTAAGATTCGGAACGCCCCCCCTCTCTCTTTTTTTCTATTATATATGTATTTATGTCTGTATATGTGTATGTGCGTATATATGTGTATGTGTGTTAAGAATGTGTAGAAGCTTGTTTTATACATTCATGGATATTCATCCCTAGTAAAAAAAGGCCAGCTAACCAGAGATTTATATGGAGACAACTTCCATTATAAATATATATCAGTTGAAAAGAAATACGAAAAATCTACATGTTTAAAAATGAATCGCCGAAATGTATGTACGCGCATTACTTCTGAACAACTGCACCGATTGAATAATACTTTTTTGTTGTGTTCGCTATTGTCACGACAAAGTTTGTATAAAAGAAAATGTTTAAAAATCGTACGGGAAAGTTTTTAGTCTCATAATATGAATCAGCATACAGTTCCAAGGAAGCGCAACAGGGTTATGGCCGTCAGATGACAGTGGTACCAAGGTTATTTGTTGCTAAATGGCAGTATAGTACTCTATTTTTCCTCACCATTCAATGTTAATGTAACACACTAGTTTATCGAGACAATGACGCAACACAGCTGTGAAATTCAAATACATTGTTATGTCTTAACTGTCCTCTCCTTACTGCTATCCTTTAAAATAAAGAAGCAAAGACGAACACTAGCGATGTATGTACTTATTTGCCGCTAGATGGCTTAGTACTGCTTTACTTTTCTGCCGCACTAAATGTAAAGGGAATGCACCAGGTTATGGAGTCAATGACGCAAGATAACAGTGATAATCAAATATATTTCTTACGTATTAGCTATCGTTCCCTTAGTAACATCGTTTAAATAAATAAAGAAAAACGTACTTGTTTCATGTATAAAGTATATGTTTGTTATCGTAATTCTTTAAAATTAACAAGTTATAAACTGTGCACATAACTAATAATCCCTGGTCAGCGAGCTGACTTTTCAAATGGATGTCCCGGGTTCGATTCCTGACTGGAGCGGAGAATTTGTTTTTAACCAGAATTATTCCCTAACCTCCACAGAGCCCGGAGGTATGTATTTGAGAGTGAATATGTGTGTGTGTGTGTGTGTGTGTGTGTATGTGTGTGGTGTGTATGTTTGTTTGAGGAAAATAAAACGATTTAAACCCAACGTAAAGAACCTACAGGCAAGGAGTTGTTCTAATGCAAAGTCCTGCAATTGCGGTGCTCTCAATATATTTGATCAAGTAATATTTCGAGTTAAATGGAGAAATTTAATACACAAAGCTGTCATCAAACACAAACTTGCTCTTAGTTATGTCATTGTTTGCCATAAAAATTGATGTTTTGACACAGAAGAAAATAAAAAAGAGGTGGAAAACAGTAGGAGTAAAGAAAAGAAAGAGATTTGGAAGAAGCATGAATGTTATTTTGTGACCTTCTCCTTAATGTAATTCAGGGTTTACCCGCTACACTATGGAAGCGCTGTCATCTCAGTTTCTTCGTTAGGTATACTACTCGTGCGAAGCTGGGGCGGGCAGCTAGTACATAAATATATTCAAATTTCCTAAACAAACTACCTCTAAAATGATATTCTTAGAATAAAAATCTGATGTGTACCATTCACATAACTTTCTGTACATCGCTGCAACAAATTGCTCTTAAAAAACGTATACTTCTATTAACTTCATGCTAATCAGTAAAACATTAGCAGAAATAGCCATATTACTTGCTTCCTTGTAAATAGAGGTGAAATAAGGGAGTACCATAGGTTAAAGTGATAATCAAAAGCTGGTTGCTATGTCACTGAAGTTCCTTTGTTTGTATGGACAGCAGTTGACAAATTCCTGTATGAAAAATGTACAAGTTTTTCAAAGCAGAAACCAAAAATAAGGAATGTCACAAAAACGACGAACTCCACGAAAAAAAAATGTATATGACATAAATTGTGTGTTTTAACGTGCTCTACATTTTTTGTGTAGTAAGTTTTTGTCCATCTCTTACGGTTTAGCAGTTATTCAAAATTTGGTAAAATTCATCCAGAATAAACTACCTTTCAGAGGCTATTCCCAGAAAATTCAAGATATACATTTTATTTGTCAGGTAAATATCTTTAATATACGAAATTTTAATCAAAATCGTTTGAGCTATTTTTGAGAAAATCAAAATTTTCAAACAAATTTCCATGTAAAGGGTAGTTGGGGGTGGGGGGATTTTTCTCAAAATCTTCGTGTCGCATCCCTGGCAGATGCTAAACTTGAATATCATGCTTGATATTTAACTATTTTTCGTTTTTGAGTTATCGTGTTCACAGACACACGGACACACACACACACACACGGACCTTTTTCCATAAAGGGGACCCTAAAACATATATTTCTGGTGAAATCTCGGTATCGAATTTTTTGGTGGAGTGCAATACATTCTCTATGCACTATGTACATAGTGCCTATAGAGAAAGTAAAAACCTGCTTAAAAGGTATCCCACATAAAGCAACATCAGTCATTTTACTTTCTTCCAATGATGCTTATTCTCAACAAAACATAAAGATATCGGAGTATAATAATAATAATAATAATAATAATAATAATAATAATAATAATATAAAGTTAAGGCTTTGTAAATAAAATATTAGCAAATTGCTCTGTTCTCTACTCATCACTAAAGCTTAGTATGACTGTAAGTGTTCTGCTCTTGTAATACTTCCTTTCTACAAGTGACAAATGCTCAGAACTCCTCTAGAGCAGTAAACAGCGCAACATTTCTCTATAGATGGACGTTGTAGTCGCATGTATGACAAGCACGGCCTCATGTACACCTTCAGGCCACTTGCATTAAACGGAAAAACTTCCAAAAGGTAACAGCACGCTTTTTTGTAGCAAAGCAAGAGCCGCGGCTCAAAGAGGGTGCTTCAGGCCACCTTAATGGAAAGCCAGGGCTACCAACCTCCTCAATCAATATGAAAGTCATCAGCTGCGAGCCAACTGCCACTCGATAATTACCCGGTCAATTCATTTTGGCGTCACTCCTCACACAAGAGACAATGTGGAAATATCCGACTGTGCTTTCTCCCGCCCATTAACTTAACTAGAATGGTTCCCTAATTTCCATATTATTTCCTATTCGTCATTATATCCCTGTGTATGGCTGACATTATTTGGCGGCATTTGAAATTCGCTCTTTTAATGAATATATCCAAATTAAAAAATCTGAAGTGTTTCATTCACATGATGTTCTCTACATCTCTATAACAAATTATTGTTAAAAATCTTATTCCTCTATGTACTTCATACTCATTGAGATAAAAATTAGTAGAAATGCTGTTATTGCTAGCTTCCTTGAAAGTAAAACGGAAATAAGGACATACACTAGGCTAAAGCAATTGTCTAATCTTTTAAAATCTGGTTGCCATGTGGTTGAAACCCCTTTCTTTGCATGGCGAGGAGTTTGCAAATTGCGGAATGAGATACTCTCTCTCTCTCTCTCTCTCTCTCTCTCTCTCTCTCTCTCTCACTCACACACACAATCGCCTGCGGTGCCATAGTAGTAAAAGCGAGCATTAAACACTATAAGAAAAAAACGCACGCAACTTTTTCTTACATAGAATAAGTAGAAGAGGAAGTATTGCGTTTCACACAAAAATTATAGTTGGGATTTTGCCAGAAATGTATGTGCTGAAGTCACCTGAATCATAACAAAATCTTATGTGTTTCATTCATATGACTACCTGAGCGATTTTATCTTCTTTTCTCAGGGAAATGAGGAAATATCGTAGTCTAAACCAATAGTTAAATCCTTTAAAGGTTTGTCTTTTTGTATAATTAACCTTTGCTATTGGTTTCAATTTTAAGCTACTTAAACTTTTCTCAAAAGGGAGGTCAACTGTTGTTTCATCTCTGTATTGTTTTACTCCTGTCCGTGCAAAGTGGAAACCGAATTTCAATTATTTCATACAGCGATCGGCTGTTTCAAATATCTTATCCTTTAGCCTAGTGAATCAGGTGTCTGAACGGTCCCGTATTTGGTGTGTACAGATATATTTTCGTGCGCTAAAAGAATTGCAGAACTCAACGGGACTTTTATTTTTATAGTTTTAACACCCTATTTTACTGCTATGGCACCGCAGGCAATGACACTGTTGATATATGGAATGAAGTTGGAGCACCGGTGGAATATAGTGGCGGGGGAAGCCGGAGAACCCGGAGAATACCTGCCCCTGCATTACTTTGTCCACCACAAATCTCACATGCGGTCGCTTGGGATCGAATCTGGGCCGTGGTCTGACCACTCAGCCACGGCGCGGGCTCAGCGGAACTGTATAGTTGAGCAACTTGTTAGAGGGACCTTCACCTTACCCCTCTTGTTTATGAGCGCTGATTGCGAGCGATAAAGTGAAGGTTTACTATTCCCAACGTTCTTCCCTATTCCGACTTTTCACAAACTTTCCGTCCCTTTTCCCGCCAACATCACTACTATATTACAGTCTTACCAAAAACTAGTTTACCATGCAAATGCAATTTAAACATATTGCCTTATATCCTTCCTCATAGCATTAATCTCCTCTCTCTCTCTCTCTCTCTCTCTCTCTCTCTCTCTCTCTATCTATCTATCTATCTATCTATCTATCTATCTATCTATCTATCTGTCTATCTATCTATCTATCTATCTATCTATCTATCTATCTATCTATCTATCTATCTATCTATCTATCTATCTATCTATCTATCTATCTATCTATCTATCTATCCATCCATCCAGCCATCCATCCATCCATCCATCTTCTGATGGTAAAATAGTTTACACCTGAAGGCCAAAATTAAAAAAACAACTAAAAACAAACTAAAAACAATAAATATAAAGTGTAGATCATTCGTTCCAGCTCTCCACTGTCGGGTTTTAATTTTGAAACAGCCCCGCTGAGTTCTGCAACTCTTTTAACGCACGAAAGAATATCTGCATACCTCAAATACAGTGCAGTTGGGTCACCTGGTGTTACCTTATTTCCTTCTATTTAGAAGGAACTAATACAACAATCCTGTTAATGTTTATCTCTATTACCATTAGATAAAAGCACAATGTTTTGTAAAAGCAGTTTGTAGAGAAGTCATGTGAATGGAACACATCAGATTTTTTTTTAAAAAATAAGTCAATCAATTTAGTCTTTTGCAGCTTTCCTATTCATTCAACCCAATATGCAAATGTGTAATGATGTTTTATCTCGATTAAAGAGAAATAGTTGAGTAGAAATGTATAACATTAGTTTGTATGACAGCAAGTAGAGAATATGTCATGATATTACAACACATATGCTCTTTCTATTGGTATTATGGGAGTAATAATCTTATTCATTCGATATATATTTTTACTTTTTCTGGATGTAATATATACATTGTGTATAGAGAAGCTATTGTATTCCACCCAAAAATTTGATACCGAGATTTCACCAGATATATATGTTTTGAGGTCTCCTGATTCCAAAAAGAAATCTTTTTTAGAAACAAGTCCGTGTGTGTACATGTGTGGTGTGTGAATGTCTGTGGACGGCATAACAAAATAACTTGGTATTTAAGTTTGCTATCTTCCAAGGATGCGACACGAAGATTTTGAAGAAAATCACCCCACCACAAACTACCGTTTGCATGAAAGAAATTTTGAAAATTTTTGGAAAATGACTCCGACGATTTTGATTAAATAACGTATGTTAAAGCTATTTACATCGCAAATAAAATATATATCCTGAATTCTCTGGGCATAGCTTCTGAAGACCTGGATGAAATTTACTGAATTTTGCATAACGGTTAAACCATACGAGATGAATAAAAACTTACTAAACAAAAATATAGATCTCCTTAAAACATACAATTTATGTCATATACATATTTTTTGTTGCAGAGTTGACCATTTCCAAGATATTTTTATTTTTATTATTATTATTATTATTATTATTACTATTATTATTATGGTTTCAGGTTTAAACTACGCGTCGTCTCAAACGGTGTTATCTTTCGTTTCCGCAGTCTTTTGTTTTTCTGGAAATGTAAAGCGAACCGAACTTCAATTGTTCTCTTATCGCCCGGCTTTTACAATATTTGTCTATAGGTTTTTTAGCCTGGTGTAATCCCCTATCTCCCTTCTTTTGTAAGAATATTTTTTGCAGAACAGATAGAGAAAGTTATGTTATTGGAACACATCAGATTTTTATGACTTTAACAGTGCTACAGGGAACAATAAATAACGGAATATGATATATGTATATTTAACCGAGCCAGGTGGCTTATCCGGAACTGGCATTGGGTATGATCGGTTCCCCCCGCGGTCAATTTCTCTGATCCATGGATTTTTCGGGGGTTTTCCGGGTCACTAGTTGAATGCTATGGAGGATTTTTCATTTCCTGTCCTCCACATCAACTCCAATTCTTTCGTCTGGTCTTTCTGGGTTGTATTTGTGAGGACTGCGGCAGTGACGCTCACTTGTGGAGAAGACTGTGCTTTACAAGCTCACCTATCGGCGGCAAGATGGCCCTGGGGGGTCGTCGGTATTCTTCAGAGGCGCGGGCTCCTAGTGCTCACCGCGTCGAGATGAAGTACTGCCTTGGCACTGTTAGGGACTCTCCACGATGGCTCCCTGACACATTGTGGTTCCGGCTGCCCTCTGTAATTGCTCTCCTCCCGAGGTCTGACGTATTAAAAGCCTATCACTGGCTAAGGTGCGGAATCACCTCCGGCATACTACACTACTACACCACTACACTAATATTTATATTTAGAATATTTTCATATGTATTATTCCATGGTAAAATACACCTGCAATTTTATGAATACAGCATAATTTTCGCCTAAACAGCATGATTTTGGAGCTTGGTATATAATTCCACTGAACAGAGTTTGTAAAGCTGTTGCAATATCTGCATTATTAGTGTCAGTCATGTTGTGAGACAATGAGTATTAGGAAATATATTCACGGTTGGCAATATTTTGATCTGTATAACGAAAAGGAAGAACTGGCAACCCTGTTGCTGCATTAATAAAAATGACGACCATGAATTAACAGCTTGCAACTTACTATTCTGATTGCTCATATAAACGCCAAAGTTTTACAGGAGACGATCAGCGATTTGAAAATCACTCAACGTCAGGCTACACATAGACGGCGCACCTGCTGCATTAGATCGTCTCTTTTTTATCTTTTAAATACAATAATCCGTGCGTGTATACACGCCTAAGTGAACAAATGAATATGTGATTCAATTAATACATGAATACATGTATAATAAAAAGGGGGTGATGGCTGTAGCCCTCTGCATATGTGTGCGCATTTCATTCCCCCCCCCCCTCCCCATCGTTTTTAATGCCAGGGAGTGATGTGATTCGTATCTGCATGATTGATATTTAATATTTCTTCCCACGCATATAATAAAAATATCTATGACGTGGAATATAGAGAGTAAATACTGACGACAGATAGAGCTTCATGTGTTAAAGGGGACAACATGCTGCCTTGAAGCTATCTCTATATTATTTATAGGAGAGTGAACCATAAATAGTGGAAAGTTGTAGCAGAACCTTGGATATCAAAGTAATGCATGTGTGAAATTTGGAAAAATCACAACATGTAACATATCTTGTTGAAATTATTGCTAGTTATTACCAAGTTCCAGTAACAAAGTTACTATGAATGTAATTCTTTTTACTTTCTCTGCACGTACTATGTGCATAGTGTATACAGAAAGTATGTATTGCATCAAAAAAATTAATACCGAGATTTCACCGGAAATATATGTTTTGGTTCCCCCTGAATGCATATAAAAACACATATTTATAAAAAGACCGGTGTGTGCGTGCGTGCGCGCGTGTGTGTGCACCTGTGGACAGGATAGCTCAAAAACGAAAAGACCGTTAAATACCAAAGTTTATATTTAAGTTTGGTATCTTCTAAGGATGCAACACGAAGATTTTCAAGAAAATTCCTCCACCCCAAAATACCCTTCACATGGAAAAATTTCGAAAATTTTGATTTTGTCAAAAATGGCTCTAATTACTTTGATTAAAATCTCTTATATTTAAGACATTTACATAACAAATAAAATATATATCTTTAATTTTGAGGGAGTAGCCTCTAAAAACCTCTTTAATCTGATTACTGCACAAACACTGTAGATCACATTAAAACACACAATTTATGTTATATGCTCTTTTTTCGTGGAATTTACCATATCTGAAATATTTCTTGTTATTCATTTCAGATTTAAAATACTTAAACTTTTCTCACACGGAAAGTTGTGAATTGTGGCCCTAATAGAAACGGATATCAACGACATGGCAACCAGATTTTGCACGCTCTATCACCTTACTTAGTGTATTCCCTTTTTTCCTTCTACTCACAAAGAAGCATGTAATTAAGACACATTCTGCTAATGTTTATCTCGACTATCATAAAATAGAAGGATAGAGAAAATCATATGGATGGAGCACATCAGATTTGTTTCTCACTGTGATCCGAATTATCTGAAACCGCTTTAAATGCTAATTTGAACAAGACATGTTAATATAATCAATTGAAAAAATAGCAGTTAAAGCATATGTACGCCATTTTCAGCATCTAAGCCATTCCACACCATGTCTCTTATTATTTTCTCTACACGTACTATGTGCATAGTGTATAAAGAAGATAATGCATACCATCCATAAAATTTGATAGTGAGATTTCACCGGAAATACATGTTTTAGGTTCCAAAAAAAGTATTTTCAGAAAAAGTTCCGTATGAGTGTGTATGTGTCTATGTGTCTGTGACCACGATAACTCAAAAACGAACAAACGTTAACTTGGTATTCAAATTTAGCATTTTCTGGAGATGCGATGCGAAGATTTTGAGAAAAGTACCCAACCCCGAACTACATGGAGAAGTTGTTGAAAATTTTGATTTTCTCAAAAATGGCTTTAACGATTTTGATTATAATACCGTATATTAAAGATATTTATATGGCAAATAAAATGTTTCGTAGAATTGCCCATTTCCGAGATATTCCTTGTTTTTTATTCCATGCATACAATTACTTGGCATAATGTAGGGTATATTCATTTCCTTTCTTTTACTCTTTTGCGATCACTGTCCCCTGTTTTAAATACTCAAGTTGCCCAAATGGTTTGAGATATCCATTATGTGTAGCATATCGTAGGCTTCACCTGTCCCCAACTTACCTGAGTGTTTATAGTGCATGATGGAAGTTGGCGCTGTGAATAAAGTTTAGCTGTCACCTTGCAGTTACTTTGCTCCCTTAAGCCCCTAACATGTGGATATAATCCTAACTTGGGATTAGCTTTGAGTATTAGCGATATGACGCCAGCGAGGTAGGTGGGATGGGCCCACTCGCTAATTTACTTATTCATTACTCTCCCTTCACTTTAGCTGGCTCACACATTTTCTCTTTGCCCTCGCACTTCACCGCCTTGACCCAGACAGTATGCAAATACCTATGTTTAAAGTGCGGTTGGTAAAAGCACAGAGAATGTCAGGCCATCAACTTTACATGACTAACCAGTTGGGAAGATAAATACAAAAATGTAAAAGTCACGTTCTTAAACAGAGTAATTCAATCCAAAAAACCGATTGAACTGTGAATGTAAAGTAGATCGTTTTAAAGCATTTGTGATTTTAAAATGTTTCAGAGAGAATATAAAATGAAATAGGAAAAATCATATTTCTAAAATCAAACAAATTTCTCAATTCCTAAGAGCCTTCTATGGGGACGTGCTCGTAGATTTAGGGGAAAAGCATAAACATTTGAAAGAAAAAATCTGATGTACATGACTTTCTCTATCTGTTCTGCAAACTATTCTTACAAAAGATTACTCTTTTACCTACATCATAATAATGAAGATAGAACATTACAGAATTATCTTATTACTTAGTTACTTACAAGTAGAAGGGAAATATGGGAATACACTAGGGTAAAGCGACAGTCAGATCCTTTAAAATTTGGTCGTCATGTGATACAATTGAAATTCGGTTCCCTTTTTATGGCCAAGAGTAAAACAAAACAAATATGTAGCGCATGAGGACTTCAGTTTGAGAAGAGTTTTAATCAACTTAAAGTCGAGACCGATAACAGTGAGCATCTTGGAAATGGTTACCTCTAAAGAAACTGTATATAATATAAATTGAGCGTTTTATCCAGATCTATATTTTTTGTTTTTTTGCTTTGTTTTGTTTTATTTTGTTTAATAAGTCTTCGTCTCTCTCACTCTTTTTCTCTCTCTCTCTCTCTCTCTCTTACGGTTTATCAGTTATGCAAAATTCATCCACAATGATGAGCTCATCAAGATACATATTTTACTGTATAATCAATATTTTTATGTGATGTAAATATCTTTAATGCACGTTATTTTAATCACAATCGCTAGAGTCATTTTTGAGGAAAACAACATTTTGAAAACATTTTCATTGCACCACAGTTTGCAGTGAGGGGATTTTCTTAAAAAATTTTCATATCACATCCTTGGAAGATACTAAACTTAAATACAAGCTTTGACTTTTTTTATCTTTTGGAGCTATGCTGTCCACCACGCGCACACACACACGCACACATGCACAAACACACTCATACACACACGGATTTTATTTTAAATGATTTTTTGGATTCAAAGTATCTCAAAGCATATATTTCTCGAGAAATCTCAACATAGAACGTTTTGAGTGCAGTACAATAACTTCTCTATACACTATGTACATAGTATGTGCAGAGAAAGTAATAAACATCAGGGATGATACATAGAAATAACTACAACAATAAAACTGTAACCTTATCTTTACCTTGTATATGGTCATCTATATTAATCTCAGAGAGTATTGCATCCTCACAAACATTCGATATCGAGATTTCCCGGAACTACAGGTTTTGAGGACCTCTGAATCCAAGAAAAATGTTTAGAAAAACGTCCATAGCTTATGTGTGAATAGCATAACTCAAAATCGAAGAGTCGGTTGATCACGCAACTGGGTATTTTAAGTTAAAATCTTCTAAAGGTACCACACGAATATTTTCATTAAAATATGTCTCCCAAACTACCGTTTACACAGAATTTCTATTTTCACAAGAATAGCTCTAACGCCGCTAACCATAGAGTGTTTAAGATATTTTCATGACAAACGAAACGTATATCTAGAGTTTTCTGGGAAAAGCCTGCGAAGTCCTTTTCATTCTGGATGACTTTCTTTATAGCTGTTAAAGTTTAAGAGATAGTAACATCTTATTATTCTGAAAATGTAGAACTCCTTAAAACACAGAATATAAATTAAATATATTTTCGGAGTTAAAAATTACAGACATATTTTCACACACATCAATTTTTTTAAAAATACTTTTGTGTGTCTGTATCTCTGTGTATGAATGGTCAAACCGATGGTTAAAATGTTTGGTGTATTATCTTATGCCCTACTTAGAATTAAGCTAGAAGTGTCTTCTATCCTTTTGCCATTATATTTTCAATAACAATCCATATTATAAATAAAATTTATTGTAATCCATTATTCAACTTATATATAAATGTACCTTGACTTGAAATACTAATTAATAATATTTCCAGAAAATCACCTGGAAGCTATTCAAATTGGGCCAAAAGCTAGGAAATATAAATGTATACCTTTTACCGGTTTTCAAATGTTGCACATCTAAAATGTATTATATTCATTTCCTATGAGTCCCAAAAATGAAAGGATGAATATTTATAAAATATACATTTTGTTTACCATTATTCACGTACATAAACTGATTACCACGAGAACATTGCAGCCATAAGGAAGAAGTACACTTTGTAACAATTTGCATGTCTAAAAGGATTGAAGAGAGATTATATGGATTTCTTGGCCGAAATCTCGTAGTCAATGCATAATGCATTTCAGAGCTTGCAATTACAGCAGTTTACTTATAATGCATTAATATGTTGTAGTGTTGAATGTGTGACTACTTGCCGGAACTGTCTTCAATCTTCACTTAGCAACCGGCGAATTGTCAATGGTTAGAGCAACCGCACGGAGAGAGGGAGAACTGTGTTCAAATCCGGGCTGTAGCTTGAATTTTTCAACTCATTCTAATAATACTAACTGTTACCCCCATGTAACTATCAAGATATACAAAAGAGAGGAGCGTTACTATTATAATAAATTATGTGTTTAAATTGATCTACTTTTTTTTTACTTTCTCTATACGTACTATGTATATAGTGTACAGAGGAAGTATTGTACTCCACCCAAAAATTGACACCGAAATTTCACCGGAAATACGCGTTTTAGGCAGTGGCGGCTCGTGCCTAAAACAAGTAGCGTGCTGCACGGGGGAAAAAAAATGCATGCAACTCACCTAGTTTCGAAAAATGAAGTCCATACGCCGATGTTTCTTCATGCAGAATTTGTCCATCACTCTGACGTTGAAATCCCTGATATTTGTAACGAATTTCTTCTCTATGGATAGCATGGCCAGAGAGGTAAGGCGATCCTGACACATGGTGTTCCTCAGAAAGGTTTTTATCCTCTTCAAAGAGGAGAAACATCGTTCTGGTTCTGCAGTTGACATGGGAATAGTCACAACAATTCTTAAAACCTTTGTCACTTCACTAAAAGTTTTTTGCAGATTATTTTTTAGTGTCAACTGCAAGAGTGGAAGAGCACCTTCTACTTTCCTGAATTCCGGATGCTCATATAAAATGCTAAGTTCGGTTCGGAGCTTGTTTTTGTCGAGATCTTTGTATCGATCACAGACAATGCCGAGTTCTGTTTCAGGAAAAACTTGAGAAAATAATTCAAAGTTTTTTGCATCCAATAGTTTTGCAGCATCAAGATGTTCTGTGGACTCAAAGCGGCTGTGTACCTCCGATATTATTAGGTCACATACTTCCTTGGCATCTACTCCTAAGTTAGTTTCCCTACGACGTCTTTTTGTAACGTGGACGTTAGATGTCTGAATCTGGTGTGCTATATCATCCGTTCTACTTCGCACGGCATCAATTGCTTTGGCAAAAGATTGGACTGCATTTTTTGCCTTCACTGCATCCATCTGTCTTGCTTGTAGCTATTTATACAAAATGTCTACATGTGGCATTATTTTCTGAAAAAAAGCAAGCCAGAAATTAAATTCTCCATCCTCCAAATTATGCCGCAGGCCACGAGCTTCTTGCACTGTCCTATCTGATAAAGATTGTTCTAATTCGTCAAAACAATCGATCAGAGATTCACGGTGTTAACAGTCCTAGACTTGAAATTCCATCTTGTTGCAGATCCTCGAGGAACTCTTCGAGCAACAGTTGCTTCCAATGCTGCTAAACGCTGTGGAGATCTTGAAAAAAATGCTGGAAAAGCTGAGAGACTGCAGAAGAATATTCTGGCGGACTGATTTTGAGAAGCTGCTTTCTCCATAACCAGATTTAATTGATGGGCGTAACAATGTACATACTGTGCGAGAGGATAGTGTTCTTTCACCTTGATCTGCACGCCTCCTGTGTTGCCGCTCATTACAGACGCACCGTCATAAGTCTGGGCGATGATTTTATGGCGATCATCCTTAAAAAGGGTGTCCACTTCTTTCAAAATACAACCGGCAATAGAATTAGCGGTCTGATCAGATGGATTAAAAAATCCCCAAAACCGTTCATAAATAAAGCCGTTCCTTTCATATCTAAAAATTAATGCCAACTGATTTTTTTCAGTGATATCAGTGGTTTCGTCTGCCATGATAGCAACATAGGCTGCCTCCTTCATTTCTCTTTCAATTTCTTCGTGGCACACTTCCAACATGCAATCAAGTAGTTCATTCTGGATGGTCTTAGATAATCCTTTGAACACCTTATTGCTTTCGGTATGCTCTTTCATCGCACTGTCTATACTGCCCAATAGATTTATAAGGCCTAAAAACACACCGGGATTATCTGACGTTTCCGTCTCATCATGTCCACGCAAAGCAAGCTCAAAGGCCCCACAAAATTTGATGCAGTCTATTATCCTGGATAATATGTATCTATTTTTCTCAACCTGTTCATTATGTTTTTGTGTAGCATCTTGATATGCCCTGCTTAGCTGCGTTGCAATATTTACACCTCCAAGCATTGAGAAGTCAAGCGAGTTTTTCATATGCTTCTTGCTATTTGAATGTTTTTTTATATATTCATTAACATGACCTAGATCTTTAACACCAGTCGTAGACCACGAATCTGTACTTCCAAACAAGAGGCAAGGAAAGCAAAAGAGCGCGTTTCTGATTTCACAACCACAGATCCAGTCACTGTTGTCATATATATTTGTGTTAAACTTTCTTGTGTAAATAGAATTTTTACTTCCTTTTGCTTTCTGTTCAATTTTTAGATCAGGAGTAGGTCGCCCTAAATTTTTTATCCTGATCTTTTCATCTAACGATCGCCTTGAAAAGGGAGTTTTTAACAGCTCATCAACTATATTCATTATGTATGACTAAAGTTTTCTTACCTATGAAAGTAACACAAACCTACACTGAATGATACTGAAATATAATAAAGTGCGATCACAGTTGGAAATAAACTGAAAACTGACACTGAATAACATTTACACAACAGAACACTTTGTTTCAATGTGATACACGTGGGCCTGTTAGATTTCACATTTGCGGAAGTAACACATTGCGCCAATATGAACTTATGGTTACCAATGTTAACAAACAATATAACAAACAATGTTCTGTACGTTCCAATGTGAATAAGGTATGGAGATAATAGTCCTTTTATGGCTCAGTTTGTATCACAAAGATATAATTAGTTATTATAACTAAAATAAAACGTTGTAATACGCTTTAATTAATTTCACTAAATTCTGATGTTTAGTGTGGCACTTAGGTGAGTGTGGCAGGGCTGTTTCGTCTGCTGCCAAAACGAATATAAGGAAAAGAACTAACACTCGTAGCGATTTCATTGATTCCGTGCTTTAGCCAAACGCAGCACGTAGCAGTGCGAAAACGATGGGACAGCGACCGTCAGGGGGGGTAAGAGGGGAAGGTTCTACGCAAGCGCAATATTCACCTACCGTGCTTGATCGCTTTGAGCATGTGGATGCATTCCATTAGCTAAACTTGCGTGTTTACCTTGCTTCGAGAGTTCGTCATTGGCAGTGCTGCCTTTCTTATTACTACCATAATGTGTTATGTTTGTTAGTTACATGGTCCTTCAGCATGTCTGTTATGTAATTTAGAAGAAAAAAAAGTAGCGTGCTGCAGCTCTTCAGCACGTAAGGACGAGCCGCCCCTGGTTTTAGGACCCCCTAAGTCTAAAAACATTTTTACAAAAAGGTCCGTGTCTGTCTGCCTGTGTGTGTGTGTGTGTGTTTGTGGACACATAGCTCAAAAACGAGAAGATCGTAAAGCCCAAACTTGGTATTTAAGTTTGGTATCTTCCAAGGATGCGACACGAAGATTTTCAAGAAAATCCCCCCATTCCAAACTACCCTTTACATACAAAAAATTTCGACAATTTTGATTTTCTTAAATATGGCTCTAATGAATTTAATAAAAATATTGTATATTAAAGATATTTACCTGACAAATAAAATGTTTATCTTGAATTATCTGGGAATAGCCTCTGAAGACTTCTTTATTCTGGATGCATTTTACGGAATTTTGCATAACTGCTAAACCGTAAGAGATGGACAAAATCTTATCATACAGAAAATGTAGCTTACAATAAAACACTCAATTTATGTCATATACATTTTTTTCGTGGAATTGATCATTTTTAAGATATTCATAGTTTTTCGTTTTTCAGCTTTGATAAACATACTTTTTTCATACAGGAATTTGTCAACTTGTGTCCATACAAACAAAGGAACTTCAGTTACATAGAAACCTGCTTTTGACTATCACCTTAACCTATGGTACCTCCTTATTTCGCTTCGACTTACAAGGAAGCAAGTAATAAGACTATTTCTGCTGAATTTTTCTTGATTAGCATTAAGTAAATAGAAGCATAAGCTTTTTAGCTACAAATTGTTGCAGAGATGTAGAGAAAGTCATGTGAATGGAACGCATCAGATTTATTTTCTTGGAGTTGATCGTTTTTTAGGTATTCCTTGCTTTTTTTTTCAGTTTTGAAATACTTTTCTCATACAGGAATTTATCACCTCCTGGCCATACAAACAAAGGAACTTCAGACACATAGCAACCAGCTTTTGATATCAATTTAACCTATGTACTCCCTTATTTCGTTTCTACTTACAAGGAAGCAAGTAGTAAGGCTATTTCTGCTAATTTTTTCTGATTAGCATGACGTAAATAGAAGCATAAACTTGTTAACAATAATTTGTCGCAGAGATATAGAGAAAGTCATGTGAATGGAACACATCAGATTTTTTTGTGTAGTAAGTTTTTGTTTATCTTACGGTTTACTAGTTACGCAAAATTTCAGAATAAAGAGGTCTTTAGGGGCTATTCCCAGAAAATTCAAGATATACATATTATTTGTCATATAGTTATCTCTAATATATGGTATTTTAATCAAAAGCGTTAGTCATTTGTGAAAAAATAAAAATTTTCGAAATTTTTTCCATGTAAAGGGAAGTTTGGAGGTTTGGGTGATTTTCTTCAAAATCTTCGTGTCGCATCCTTGGAAGATACTAAACTTAAATACCAAGTTTGGTATTTTACCGACTTTTCGTTTTTGAGTTATCGTGTTCACAGGCACACGGACACTGACACACACACAGGGACCTTTTTCTCATTTTTTTTTTGGTTATGGCGACCCTAATACGTATATTTCTGGTGAAATCTCGGTATCTAATTTTTGGGAGGAATGCAATACCTTCCCTATACACTATGTACATATTGCATGTAGAGGAAGTAAAATATATCTTTTTGGATTCAGGGGGTCCCAAAACATGTATTTCCGGTGAAATCTCGTATCTAATTTTTGGATGCAATACAAAAGATACCTTCTCTGAACACCATGTACTTCGTACGATTAGAGAAACAGACGTAGCGGGATGGAGAGAAGCGGAGAAAGAGGTGAGTCAGAGGAGAAAAAATAATTTCCGCATTTAATGCAACAACGTAAGCAAGTTGCTGATTCTTCTAGTTCAGGAAGGATAGTTATTCACAAATATATAAGAAACATGAGCAGCCACAGTTGGAGCTCGCTTGGTAAGACAGGAAGTGTAGGAGCCTGTTGACTGACCACATCAAGTGTCGGATGCAGATCACAGCCCTTGCTGGGGGTACACGGGTCTGCTTCATCCATCACTGTGTAACCCTGTTCAAAGATGATCTGCTGTCAGGACCTCTGTAAACCGTATGTTTGTCGCTTAATTGTGACAAGTACCAATTTCCTACTCAGCAGCACGCATTCAAAGTGAAGTGTCTACACGGCGGAAGCTAAAGGTGATGGACTGAGCAATGAGCAGTCACTCACACAATATACTCCGCTTTGGAATTAGTTCGTTCTAATCGCAGCTCCTAAAATTTAAAATGAACATTTCGTTTCTTAATCGGTTTACTCTCCCCTTATTTATGGGACTGACACCCCCCTAAGACGTGCAAGCCAATGTCTAGGGGTCAGAAGGCTGTCGGGGAGGCAAAGGCACGATGCCACAGAATGGAGAACCTGTTTCGAGGGGTCGGCCAGTAACCAGGCATGAACATGAGGAAGTGGATGATATGAAATATAAGCGAAATTGATGATTGGAAGCAATTGGTGGAATGAGTGGCGGGGAAACCGGAGGATCTGGAGAAATCCCGTCCATACGCTTTTTTTTTTTTTTTTTTTTTTTTTTTAAATACAGTTTTGGAGTCCGTTTGAGACTCCGGCGCTGTATACCCTACTTTTTATTTACCTAATTTGTTTACTTTGATTACTGAATTTCTGTTTTACTTTTTACACACACATACACAAACATATAACGCCCATGCCCAAGGCGGGACTCGAACTCACGATCCCCAAAACACCAAAGTAAGACGCTTTGGCGAGCGCGGCCATGGGTCCGGCTTCTTCGGCCACCACGAATCCCACATGCGGGCGCTTGGGATGGAACCCGGGCCGCCTAGATGGGAGGCAAGCGTTCTAACCACTTACCCATGGCGCCGCCTAAAAAGAACATTTCAAGGTTCTGAAAACTGCATATACGGGTCATTCAAAAATTAGTGACATCACTGCCTGCATTTCGCATCATCAGCTGTAAATGATGTAAGCTGACGGCAGTGAAACAGAAGAGCATCTAATGTTTGTTAGCTGTGAGTTTGAAGACAATTCTATTTATTAGACATTTTTAGTAAGTTTTATTGTAGATTATTATCTTTAGTGCTCTAAATATGTTTATTAAAAATCTGATGTGTTACACTCACATGACTTTCTCTAGCTGTTCTACAAACTTCATACAAAAGATTCTTCTTCTTTCTGCACCTTACTAATCGAGATACTTATTAGCACAATGTTCTTATTATTTAGTTCCGTATAAGTAGGAAGAATATAAGGGAATATATTAGGCTAAACCAATTGTCAAATGTTTTAAAAGCTGCCTTATGCGATTGTCATTACAAATCGCTTCTTTTCTTGGCCAGGAGTAGAACAAAAGAAAAACGGACACTCCCGTCTGACAAAAGTATAAATACTTCACAACTGAAACTAATAACAATGAATACCTCCAAAACGGTAAGCTCCACAAGAAAAATGTATATGACATAACTTGAGTATTTTAACAACACCTAAATTTTTTTGTATAGTAAGTTTTTGTCTATCTCTTACGATTTACTAGTTATGCCAAATTAAGCAAAATTCATCCAGAATAAACAGGTCTTCAGAAGCTATTCCCAGAAAATTCAAGATATATATTTTATTTGTTAGGTAAAAATCTTTAATATATGATATTTTAATCAAAATCGTTAGAGCCATTTTTAAAAAACTAAAAATTTCCGAAAAAAGTTCCATGTAAAGGGTAGTTTGGGGTAAGGGGATTTTTCTCAAAATCTTCGTGTCGCATCCCTGGAATATACTAAACTTAAATACCAAGTTTGGTATTTTAGCTACTTTTCGTTTTTGAGTTATTGTGTTCACAGACCACGGACACAAGGACCTTCTTCTGAAAATGCTTTTTTTGATTACAGGGGGTCCTAAAACATGTATTTCCGGTAAAATCTGGGTATCGAATTTTTGGGTGGAATACAATACTTCTCTATCCCTATGTACATTGTGCATATGGGGCTAGAGAAAGTAAAAACCAACAAATATGTTTCATTAAAATTCAATCAATGCTCAACAATGCCATACAGAATTATTGGAACTTTGTGGTAGAGAGACTTTACCATATCGTACCGTGGCTAGTTGGGCGAATGCACTTCGTAGAGGAAGGGAAGATCATCAAAAACCTATCTCATAGTCATGTGCATTGTTACTTATGATTTTGACGGTGTTCTTATCACTCATTCAGTTCCTCAAGGAAATCGTGTGAATGGTGCGTATTACAGTTACCTTCTGGAACACTATTTACGACCAGCTGTGCGTCGTAAATGACCAAATCTCTTGAAATTTCGACCTATTGTATTACATGGCGGTGCTCGCTCTCACACGGATGCTCCTATTGTCAATTTACTTCGCAGATGGAACTGAAAAATTCTGGAGTATTTGACAGGCAATATTACCAGCAGTAGAGTGGTCTATTCGAATATTATTTTTTTTTTTTTTTAAACAGTAACGGAGTCTGATCAGGACTCCGGTACTGTATCCCTATTTACATTTCCCCCCGTAGGTTTTACTGATTACTGGTTTACTGGTTTTACTGTTTCTTTTACAAACATATACACATTGCACAAACATATAACACCCATGCCCAAGGCGGGACTCGAACCCACGATCCCCTGCCCACGAAGCACCAAAGCGAGACGCTTTAGTGAGCGTGGCCATGGGGACCGGCAATATTAGGACAAGACGCTGTGGATGGCATCCATCGTCTCCCCGCTGTGTGGAGGTGGGTTCTTCAGGTCGGAGGAGATTATTTCTAAGCACTGCAGTAATGTGACTGCTCCAAAAATGGTGTATTGTTGTTAATTCAAATGCTACCACTACTTATTGAATGTTTCAGATATAATCTGTCAGAGCACTAACTGGAAGTGGGGACAGTGACAAAGATATATTTTATTTATTTATGTGCATTGACAAAAACATTTATCTCAGTATCTACAGACCATTTGTTATATACCCTGACCGCTCACACGGGGTTTTGCATCTGGGTAGCATTGCATGTTTGTTTATATAGTTAACCGTTTTCAGGATATTACTAGTTAGTGGTTTCAGTTTTAAGCTAATTTAAATTTTATCAAATGGAAAGTCATCATTATTTTCGTCTCTCTTATGTTTATTCCTAGGAAGCAAGGAGAACCGAACTTAAATGTTTCGCATAGCGATCGGTTTTTTGAAAGGTTTGGTTATCGTTTTAGCCTATAAAATTACTTATTTATCTTCAATTTACAGAAATGTCAGTAATACGACAGATTCATGCCAAATCTTGATTGGCATGATTTAGATAAAAGAATAGTCTTTTGTAAGAAAATTTGTTAGTGCAACAGTAAGAGAAAGTCGTGTGAACGAAACACATCACATTTTTATCACAAATAGTCGTTGCAAGCTTTGGTCATCTATAGAAAATCAACATTTAACTGTTCTTCCCCTGCTTCGGGCCCTACAGATACTTAAAGGTTGTAAAATACGCCTATTTTCTAGTTACTATTTCGTTAACCTGCGTTATTTTTTTTTTTTCTTCAGAACCACAGTTTCACACATTCAAAATGTTCCATGCTTCTCAGTTTTTATTTTAATTGAACTAACATTTCCCAGAGAGTGCAGAACTACCTATTGCAGTATTAAAAAAGGAAAATCTTTCTAACACCAATAACAATTTTATAAAAGAGTATATTTATATGAAAAATGAACAATTTTAGATATTAAAGTTCGAAGGCTTTCACGGCCGGTGTTAGAATCACTTATAGAAAACAAAACCGGGCTTGTAGGCCGTGGTCCACTGGGCTTCTCCCTTCGTTCCCCACACTGGGAGAAGCCCAGTGGACCACGGCCTACAAGCCCGGTTTTGTTTTCTATAAGTGAATTTTAGATATCATAATTTCTAATTGTTTTAAAAAAGTATATTAATTCAGTAAACAAAATCTACTGTAATATCCCTCTTTAAATTAGTCATTATGGTTATAAGCTTCACTACAGAAAATTCCAACCAATTACCTTACACTTTGAGGTTCGTGTGGCATTTTGATTATGCAACACATTTACATAATAAAATACATGAAATAATTTATATTTCCCAAAGTTTAATGAATATTCGTATCATATTAATTTAATAACAATGCAATCACAGTAAACTTTTAGAGAAATATAGAAATTTCAAATTTCATTCACTGTGTCCCTTAAATCTCTAGTTCTGTATACTTGTACATAAAGCATAACGAAATTAATTTTTACATGAAAGTAAATGCGAGAAATTGTCTGACACAGCTAAACAAGTATTTAGTTTAATACGATTTAGCTCGGTCACTGTCATTTTTCTTGTTTAATTTAGAATAATTTTCTTATGTACCTCCAACCGATGCATGAGTAGTTTTCGTGGCAAATCTTCGCCAATTTCTTCGAATTATTTCTATGCTATCACTGTGCGTATTTCCTATGTTTCACTGGGGGCTCACTTGGTTAGGCGTTGAACTTCTGATCCTAAGGTTGCAGGTTCTAAGTCTGTCCAGACCAATGGTTTTGAGCAGGCCCGCCTGTCTTTCCGCAGTATTTTCACCAAACTTTGAAGCTCTCAGCCATTATAGTAAATACGTTATCTAATTTACTGCGAACTAGGTGAATTATTAAAAGAAACACAGCGCATGTGCATGTGCATAAACTCTGGGATCTACAGAGAGAATTAACCTTAGCATTGTAGGCACTATATATCAGGGAGAATAGCGTACTTCAGGTCTCAATGCGGTCACCTTGCTCTATTTCAGAAATTGCGCGAAACCTACAATGGAGAAGACAATGTAGCCGAATGCCCAAAAAAGCTGCGCCTATAGTACTGCCGTGTAAAGGAACTCCTACGTGGTGAAATTCCGGCATAACGGCGGCGCTGATGTGATCCTGGAAATTGACAGCGTGATTAACAAAGCAACAAACAAAAACCTTATTTATTCATCAGGTCATGAACTAAAGTTCTGGAAGGAGCCAACTGCTCAAGAAACTTCAGGATTATTTCTTCACGATTTAAAATAAAATTGATATACAACGGCTAACTATCCCATGTTTGCAAATAAAAGTGGATTATTGACGCTTATGATTATGTGGTAGCTGAAGGACAGAAAGCCTGCTGGGGAAAGGGGAAGCCAGTCCATCATAATCTCCCAGCCAACATCGTGCAAGCGATCAGCTTTTATACCGAAATCAGTGTACGTTTTCCTTGCGTTTCTCTACGTTCTTTCATCATTAACTGGTGAATACGCTGAGAGATAATTTTTAAGTGTATCATGACGCCAGTGGCGGCTCGTGAGTATACATTTTGATTGTCCGATAACCCTAAAAATTATAAATAGATCTACCGCATAACGTTATGATTACGAATAATTGGCACAATTGCAGTTGCGCTCAACAAAAAACAACAATAGTTATAATAGTACATAACTTGTCTGGCGTGAGTAAGGTTTGTTTTTGTAAATTGTTATTGTTTTATATATGTACATTTTAAGGCAACAACAGAGTAATGTGCAAACTTTCACTTTTCTTTATTTACATTCTTTCCTCAGCCAAATATTAATATGACTAATTTATTAGCACTCATTAAGTCTCTTTTTGAATCAGGAAATCTGCATTATTTCTCTTTGTAAAGTGTCCTGTTCTTCCATATATTACACTTAAAAATTAATCTAAATAAATGTTTTATGCAGTCTATTAGCCCGAAGAAGATGTGTCTATTCCTATGCACTTGTTCACTGTGTTTCCTCAGGACATACTTCTATTCGGCGGTGTTTTAGCTAGTAGAATGGGGCGCCCTGCCAAGCAGGTAGGGGTTTAGCAATTGGATGAAGGTAATGTTTTCTTAGTCTGAATCAAGTGAGGAGTAAAGGCGCGTGACAGAGTGGAAGATGGAAGTACTGTTGCCCATAATATTTGTGTGTTCACTGCGTACTGTCTAATTTCTGTAGATTTTGAAGACTCGTTACCCGACCCTGAGTAAGTATTGCAACCCTGTTGACTGTTTTGCCACACGCGGCTTGAGTTCAACATACGTGTACCCTCCCCACAGGCTAAAGTATTACTTGAGGATAAACCACCCCAACCCATCGCTGAACAGACAGTATGCTATCAAGCTGTGTGCATGTTAACTTTACCAAGCATTGAGTGTTCGCATTTTTGTGCGAGTGGCAGTTTTAATGCTTCTTTATTTTGTCGGGCAAATGTGCGAGATTGGAACACTGAAATTAATCAACGCAGGCTGAAAATCTAAATGGAGAACAATACAGTGCATTTCTTACGTAGCACCCACACAATCAGTTATGCTTATTGTCAGTTCTTTGTTGAATGTTCGCTTGTAGTCGCTCTTATTAAATTTTGTCATTATTTCAATCTACAGATCTGGTCTGGGAGGCCCTAGTCCTTTGCAACCAAGCTTTCCTGATAATTTAGTTTTCTGTTGGCACTCAATGTAATTTCAATAAATCACTTTTTCGTTTTACGAGTGTCATCCGCACACGTAAACAGTTACCATCAAACTGTCGTTTTTGGAAGTGGTTTATATCAAATAGCAGCATAACAATTCTTACCAACATGGTCGTTTGACTATAGGTGCAAGAAATTCAAGTTAACAGGTACATTTGCTGTTAAAAATAGAACCCCGAATAATGTAACACATGTGTTTATTGACTCAACGATTGTTTACAAATACACAATTAAGTTCGCTTCGACGTAAGACAGTTTACTGTTTATGGCAGCACGCCATCCGTGGTTCACTCCCACTGCAGTCACTCACGACTTGGTTCAAATCACAACAGTACACAGCACTGAATTCTCCTTGGTTTTATGAGAGGAAAATGACGTCACACGTTTTCTGAAAATTTCTCGAAGCAGACCACTCCAGAAGCACCGGGAGTTGCATTCCAGAAGGTTCCGGTTACGGTTGCGGCGCATTTGCTAATTTTGTTTACACATGGCCACTAACTGCGGTGTCTCACATTTTAGGTCTCGCTGTCACGTCAAACGCGGGGGCGGCATTATCACAAAATATACTAAATGCATCCAGAAACACACAATATATATATGTATATATTTATTATAAAAGCGTTTTCTATATGTATATAACACATACTACTGTCAGATCTAAATTTAAGCTGAACATATAGTAAGTGAATTGGCTGTTCAGTATGCTACTCTCTGGCGTGATCTATGTCAAGATAAAAACTGAACTCTTTCAGCTGTTCTGGTGCAGGGTGCATCTACCTAGTGGCATTAACGTGAACTTGTAGTTGAGAGATGCATGGTAAACATGTGCATGTCATGAACTGTGCACAAGTAGTACATATTTCACCCATAAGGCAAACTCGAAAGCTTCGAAAATCATGCACAATCCATAATGTGATAGGATGTTGCCACGTGTGATCGAATTTAGAGTAGCGCGCTAGATTCAAACACCGTAGATTTTAAATTATCGCATATATGTTACGTTTAAAGGCACCGAAAAAAGCATAAGTGAATAAATCCACAAGGAGTCAAAAGCTAGAGTGTTTTTGTACTCTTACACATCAGCCGCCACTGATGACGTTATTGTGTTTAGTCAATGTTTTGGAGTTAGTGTCGACATAAAGGGACGGAGAAGTTGCCTAGCAGCCATGGCGTTCTATTCGAAGAGAATACAACGGTATCAGCCATAAAACCCATACCAAATAAGTTTCAAAACGACATTTGCAAAAGCGCAAAATAATGTAGCATAACGTTATCAAAGTATATTCATTCCGCATAGAAGTTTTGTTTACATTTGCAGACGGGAGCCGCAGCACATTCTGCTGACAAATTCTTCTGAGTGTGATGGTACCGCGGCACGTATGAAACCCATATTGGGAGGTCCGCGGTTCAAATGCAACCAAAACTCTTTTCCGTAACAGGCTTTTCCCAGCATTCCTTTAGCCCTCATAACTGGCAGTTACTTAACTTAAGGCCGAAAATTTTTCTTTAAAATAGTAAATTAGTAAATACAATCCTGTCCATATTTGTATTTAAAGATGACCGGTACTCAACGCTTGTAGTATGGTAAGTACTAAGAATGGGAGTTTAACACTTATTTGTTACAATAAAATTACTTTCCCTGCCTATATTTATTTTCCATCCACTTCGTGTGTATTGAGATAAACTTTTACAGAAATATTTTACTTCCTTATAAATAAGAGAAAAGACCAAACGAGAGTAAATTATTTAAAAAGTTGATTGCTATGTGATGATACTAAAATTCCATCCTATTTGCTAAGCAAGAAAACGAAAAGTGAATAGTGACTTCCATGTCAAGATATATAAGTTTTGGAAAATTTAAACTAATAACAAAGAATACCTTGGAAATAGAAAGGCCACAACAATTAGAAATTGGCCTTAAGTATACGGTATTTTAATCAAAAACATTTGAGCCAAACTTTCCATGTAAGGGAAATTTGGAGTCATTTTCTTGAAAATCTTGAGTCTTGGAAGATGCTGACCGTAAATATCAACATTCCAATGTTTTAGCCTTTCGTTTTTAGTTATATTGTGTACAGACATTTATGGACATTTTCCAAAAAGTACTTTTTATCCAGGAAATTCTGAAACGTATATGTCCAGTGAAATCTTGGTATCCAATTTTTTCGGTGGAGTGCAGTATCTTCTCTACCTACTATGTATGTGGTAGAAAACAAAAAAATGAGAAAGTTATGTTATCTCACCCTAGCGTTTGTAATACAGCTTTCACGGACCTTCGATATCAACAAACAAAACGGGGCAAAAGACCTTTGGTAGAATGCTGCCACTTCTTGGAAGGTTCTAACATTCAGAATGAACCCTTTCTTATTAGGCAACTTCTCCGACACATGAGTTGCAATCGTAGTAGGCAAATGAATCCCAGTCTTGGAGCTAAACAACTGATAGAAAACAGAATGTCGTGTCACTCTTTCTCACCCTTTTACATACATTTACACGAATGCAAGCATAGAAGACCCAGATGGGACTTGAGCTCTTAGTCTCTAGCGCCATGGCCATGGCTCACTAAGGACAAACGACTTAGCGAGTGCAGCTGCGGGGACAGGATGAAATGCTAGTAGAGCTTAAGTGGACTCTTCGCCTTTGCTCTGCCCTGGACTTTAGGCTTTCTGACGGTCAACTCCCTGCAACAACACACAACTGTCTGCAACTAGTCATTTCACAATTTGTGTAACACACAAACAACTACGCTACAACCTGAATTATCCCAGTGTTTAGTGACATATGTCAAATATACAGACTGTTTCATGATCGTTAGAAATTTTCATGGAAGATTCAGGATGGTGGATGGATCAATTGACATTAGAAACCATGGCCCGGAAGCTAGCCCCTTATAATAATAATAATAATAATAATAATAATAATAATAATAATAATAATAATAATAATACTAATAATAATACTAATAATAATAATAATAATAATAATACAGTGTTCGTAAATCATATGTTTTATAAAGGATGTTCAAAATGATGTCTCTCAGCGCCAATATGGTCCTAACAACATTGCAAAAAGTTGCGTCCTGTTCCCTACAGTCGTATCACAGGCAGCTTGTATTTTTGCAATGGAACTCTACAGTCTCTACAGGTGTCTCGACAGAAATCTCAAATGCCTCTACAAGTAAAAATCAAGTGCAGACAGATGAGGCTAATGAGCTGGTCAGGACATCCACTTCCTATCCATTCTGGAAGATTGAATTAACATTTAGTTACCTGCATTAGTATACTACATATGCCGTTTCTCCTTTAATTCAGGATTAAAACGAGAATTCTAGTAAAACAAATGTGCATAAACCTATAAAATTATTATATAAAATAATAGAGAAAATATAAAGGAAAATAAATGTACATCCTTTATTAATTTTTTTCTTCCCAATTAAAAGTTTAAATTCTCCTACACCAATTTTCAAAAAAGTGGTTCAAATGGTCATGAGTGTTAGGTAATAGGTAATGCCATCCATTCAAAGCCAAATGCTGCAAGCTCAAATCTCAGAGATTGTGGTAAAGGACGGGGAGAGCCCAAGTAGAATAATCGGTGTGATGCTTGAAAGCTAATGGACTATAGTTATGTGGGTTTTACTCTTTTATTTATTTAAAAATCACTGCAATTTTAGGGTAAAATTGTATATATTTTTACAATATAAAACAGTCTTGATTGCTTGGCGTTTATGGTTGAAGGTTAGTATAGCATGAAATTAATCCTAGAGTACAACCCTATTTGTATAGTTATGCTTAAAACAAGCGAAACTTATAGGTACCGATAGACAACAAGGGGTTAAAAAGGACACGTGCATGGTGTGGTTTATGTTTAGGGGTCAAACTACAACAGGACTGCTTTCAGCAATACATTGCCCCGATCATATTGATTTATTATTTTATTATTTTTGTTTGTATTTCTTGGAATTGAGGAGATGCCCCATCATATTGGAAGCCATAAGAATTGACGAACCAGTGGAACATCCTTTAAAATCTTAGAGTGTACGTCTCTAAAAAAAGAAAAGGTATACATGCTGCAATACAAGCACTCGATATCAAAACAAAAAATCGTACTTTTGCAACTGGAATCAACAACAGTTTTTTTCTTTCTTTCTTTTTTTGGCCGCGCCGTGACCGAATTATTATACTACTCGCCTCTCACCTAGATGCCCCGGTTCCATGCAACACGGACGCATGTGAGACTTGTGGTGGACAAAGCGGCGAGGGAACGAGTTTTCTCCGGGTTCTCCGGTTTGCTCTGCCATCACATTCTACCGATGCTCCATCTTCATTCCATCATCAGTGTCCTGTGGTACCTCAAGTAGTAAAAGCCGGCGTTAAACACTATTGAAAAAAAAACAAACAAAAACATGTTTGTGTATTAACTCGCAATGAAGTCATTTCTGGAGCGGGATTTCTTATCTTCAATGGATCTAGTTTCCATTCTCTAAAATTTCTAAAATAAACAGAAATAAGAATTAAGAAATTTGGATATGTAGATAGAATCAAAAATTGAATGAAAAATTCAAATCCATAGGTCGAATTTGGGTCTACTTTAAATGTTTTATTGTTTTACTTCACATTATTCGAAATATTAGTTCATTTAATTTTACTTCAATGTAGATAATGCAAGCATATCCAAGCCCGGCAATATTAAAGGACATGTAACCATTGTCAGTATACCTCTGACTTTTAAACAGATACGTAAATAACTGATAATAATAATAATAATAATAATAATAATAATAATAGTAATAATAATAAAGATTATTATCAATTTATCTCTGCCTCTCTTTCAGAAATTTCTGAAGTTCGCCAAAAACGCATATAATAAATACAAAAGATATTGTATTTCACCCAATAATTTGATACCGAGATTTCACGAGAAATATAAGTTTTGAAAACCGCAGATTCCAAAAAAGAGGGTATTAAAATATGTCTCT
This sequence comes from Hymenopus coronatus, assembly GCA_030762935.1. Lineage (NCBI taxonomy): Eukaryota > Metazoa > Arthropoda > Insecta > Mantodea > Hymenopodidae > Hymenopus > Hymenopus coronatus. Next base: position 127,486,091 of record CM060897.1, on the reverse strand, counting down.
ATAGCTAACTTAGTCTTTGAGCAAAACTGTTCCAAACTGAAAGGTCTGTTAAGTACCAAACTGGTATTTAAGTTCACTACTTTCCAAGGATGCGACACGAATATTTTCAAGAAAATTTCCTCCCCCCCCCCCGATATACTCTTTACATGGAACATGCAAATTTTGATTTTCTCAACACTTGCTCTAAAGATTTTGATTTAATCTTAATATAATGTTATGACAAAAATATGTATTTCTTGAATTTTCTGGAAAAATCCTCTGAAGACCTCTTTATTCGGAATGATTTTTGTACACTTTTGTACAACTGGTAAACCGTAAGCGTTAGACAAACACTTACTGCACAAATGTAGATCTCGTTAAAACTCAAAATTTATGTCATACATATTATTATTATCTCTACTCGTGCTAGTTCATAGTGCATAGGTATCGTATTCCACCCAAAAATTCCGCACCGAGATTTCACCGGAAATACATGCTTTGGGTCCCCTGAATACAAAAAAGCATGTGCTACACTCACATGACTTTCTCTAGCTGCTCCACAAACAAACTTCTTACAAAAGATTATTCTTCTTTCTACACCATGCTAATTGAGATAAACATTAACAGAATGTTCTTATTACTTAGTTCCTTATAAGAAGAAGGAAGCTAAACAAATGCACTATACTAAAGTAGTAGTCAAATGTTTCAAAAGCTGTCGTTATGCGATTGTGATTGCAAATCGCTTCTTTGCTTGGCAGGAGAAGAACAAAAGAAAACCGGACGCTTCCTGTCTGAGAAAAGCACTGAACAATTGAAACGAATAACAACGAATACCTGCACAACAAAAAAGGAAATGGCATAAATCGTGTTCTTTGACGAGATCTACAATTTTTTTTTTTTTTTTTTTTTTCAGTAAAGTTTTGTCTACCTGTTACAGTTTAGCAGTTAAGCAAAACTCGGCAAAGTTCATTCAGAATAATTAGGTCTTCAGGGGCTTTTCGCAGGAAATTCAAGATATGCATTTATTTACAATGTAAATATTTTTAATACATGGGATTCTAATTAAACTCGTTAGAGCCATTTTTTATAAATTCAATATTTCCGAAAACTTTTCCATGTAAAGGGTAGTTTGTGTTAGGGGGATTTTCTTGAAAATCTTCCGTGTCGCATCATTGGAAGATACCGAACCTAAATACCAAGTTTGGTATTTAACGATCTTTTGGTTTTTGAGCTATGCTGTCCACACACACAACGCACACATGCACACGCACACAAGCACACACATACACACACGGACCTCACAAATCTCCTCATTGCAAATTGCAGTGTAGTGAATTTTATTTTTTAAAAATATTGATTTTTTTCTAAAATGGTTCTAAAAGATTTTATTTAAAATCTATTATATTTAACATATTTACATGCCAAATAAAATGTATATATTGAATTTTCTGGGAATAGCCTCTAAGGACCTCTTTATTCTGATTGATTTTTATTGAATTTTGTATAACTGGTAAACCGTAAGAGGTAGACAAAAACTTTTACACAAAAAAATAGGTCACATAGCAACCAGCTTTTGACAATCACTTTAATTTATGGTACTCCCTTATTTCGCTTCTACTTATAGGGAAGCAAGTAATAAGACTATTTCTGCTAAGTTTTCTCAATTAGCATGAAGTAAACAGTAGCATAAGCTTTTTAACAATTTTTTGTTGCAGAGAGGTTGAGAAAGAGATATGAATGGAACACATCGGTTTTTTGTAGGGTTAACCTTTTCTGAGCTTTTTCTCAAACGAGAAATCATCTGTCTTATTGTCTCTCTTTTGTTTACTCCTGGCAAACAAACAGAACCGAATTTCAATTTTTTCACTAAGCGACCGGCTTTAAAGGATTTGACTATCGTTTTAGCCTAGTGTGTAGAACCTCATTTCCCATTTAGTTACAAAGAAGTAAGTAATAAGACAATTTCTGTTAATACTTATCTCGTTCGACATGATGTAGGTAAAAGAATAATCTTTTGCAAGAACATTTTGTTTACAGAACAGATAGGGAAAGTCATGTGAATGGAACACATCAAAATGTTTATTTTCTCTAGCCCACATGTACAATGTACATATTGCATAGAGGAGGTATCGTATTCCACCTAAAATGTCGAGATGTCATTGAAAATATGTTGGGGTCCCTGAGTCCGAAAACAGAATTTTTAGAAACAGGTCCGTGTATGTCAATCTGTCTGACTTTGTGTGTGTGCGCGCGCGTGTGTGTGTGCATGAGTGGACAATACAGCTCAAAAACGAAAGGACCATTAGATATCAAATTTGATATTTAGGTTTATATCTTCCAAGGATGTGACACGAAGATTTTTATGAAAATCTCCCCACCAGAAACTATCCTTTACATGAATTTTTGAAAATATCGATTTTCTCAAAAATAGCTCTGGCGATTCTGATTACAATACCTTATATTAAAGATATTTACACCCCAGATAAAATGTATATCTTAAATTTTTCTGGAATAGTCTCTGAAACCCTATTTATTCTGGATGAGTTTTGCCGATTTTTGTTTATCTTATAAACCGTAACATATAGACAAAAACTTACTACACAAAAAATTTAGATCTCGTCAGAACACACAATTTATGTCTACGTTTTTGATGTTGAGGTAACCGTTTCCGAGATATTCCTTGTTATTTGTTTCAGCTGTGAAGAACTTATACTTTTCTCAGACAGGAAGTGTGTGGTTTTCTTTTGTTCTGCTTCTGGCCGAGCAAAGATGCGATTTGCAATGATATACACAAAACGATAACTTTTAAAAAAAGTTGACCTTCACTTTAGTATAGTTCATTCCCTTAGTTCTCTTCTGCTTAAGGAACTCAGTAATACGAACATTCTGCTAATGTTGTTCTCTGTTAGCGCTGTGTAAATAGAAGAATAATGTTTTATAAGCAGTTTAGAGCAGTAGAGAAAGTCGTGTAAGTGTAACACATCAGAATTTTTTTTCCCATTAGCAGGAAACTATTGCTTTTTAGAATACTTCATTTGTTTGAATACCACGAGTGCTCGGTAAAAATCGTATATTTTCGACTTTATACCTGCGTTCCTGTGTTACAAGTCAGACCACTCAGTGACAATAGACCTAGGAATGGAGTGTACTTTTTCTTTCAACAGATAATTTCTTTCATTCTTGATTTTATAATGAAACGTAGAATAACATTGTAGGTATAACATTGTTAAAATAAGTAATGTCATTATAATCACTGGTGGCTTTTGTCTTTGTTTTGGTCTATTTAACTTTGTAAGACCCTCTAGGTTTCATTTGAGTAAACTGCAATATACCTATTGAAGTTTGTTCACACATCAGTGCTTTTCTTCTTTGAAATGAAAAGAACGCTTAATGTTGCTCAGAGAGGCTTGAGGCTCTTTAACGTGCTATAAATCTACGATACGGGACTAATGGCTTTATTTCCCTTTCTAAGGAAGCCAAGTTAAGGAGTTTTAAGCCCGAAAAAATCCATCGTCACCGCCGGGAGACCACCACGGAGGGCGACTTTCTTCTTTGATCTACATAGCGCTCTCATCAGGTACGTATATTCTGAAGGTTTGCATGGATGAGATTTCATTCGTCCATCGTATCTTTTGATTGTGACGGTGACTTGACTTCTCGCCCGCTGAAACATCCTGATCAACTCGGTGAGAAACACTTCATTTTCCAAAAGCACCATGTTGGACTGGATATTGCTAATGATGTGTATTTTCCCCTATTCTTACTATAGTAAGGCTGTATATTCATAACACGAGCGTATATACATTTAAAACATATTACTAAATAAGAATTCGAGTGGAAAGAGTAGACGAAAATAAAGTGTATGTCACTAATTCACATACGCTTGAGCCACTTTAACAGCAATACAGAATCAGTGTATAAGAACTGATTCCTGTAAATGATAATTTCTTGAGAAGATTGAAATATGTATTTTCGTTTTTGAGCTGTGCTGTCCACACACCCACACACACACACACACACACACACATGGACACAATTTCTAAAAATGTTTTTTTTTTATTCAGAGGAACTCAAAATATACACTTCTGGTGAAATCTCGGTATTGAACTTTTAGGTGGAATACAATACTCTCTCTATACACTATGTACATAGTACTTATGTCTAGAGAGAGTAAAAAGCTACTATAAAATCTGATGTGTTCCATTCAATGATTTTCTCTACATCTCTACAACAAATTATTGTTAAAAAGCTTATTCTTCTATTTACTTCACACTAATCGAGAAAAAAATTAGCAGAAATCGTCTTATTACTTGTTTCCATGTAAGTAGAAGAGAAATATAGACTAAAGTGATAGTCTAAAGTCGGTTGCTAAGTGATTGAAGTTTCTTTTTTGTATGAACAGGAGTTAACATTCCCAAATGAGAAAGGTATAAGTTCTTTATAGCTGAAATAAATAACATGGAATTGGTCAATGCCACGAAAAAGGCATATATGACATAAAGTGTAGGTTTTAAGGTAATCTATATTTTTTGTGTAGTATGATTTTGCCTTTCTCTTACGGTTTACCAGTTATGCAAAATTCAGAAAAATTCATTCAGAATATAGAGTCTTCAAGATATTTATATGGCATAGAAAATTCCAGATATATATATTATTTGCCATATAAATATCTTTAATATACGGTATTTTAATAAAAAACTTTAGAGCCATTTTTGAGAAAGTCAAAATATTCCAAAATTTTTCATGTAAAGGATAGTTTGGGGTGGGGGAACTTTCCTCAAAATATTCGTGTCGCATCCCTGGAAGATACTAAACTAAATACCAAGTTTGGTATTTAACGGTCTTTTCGTTTTTGAGCTATGCTGTCCACAGACACATACAGACACACTCTCTCTCTCTCTCTCTCTCTCTCTCTCACTCACACACACACAAACACACACGTACGTACATAGGATCTTTCTCCAAAATGCTTTTTTTGGATTCAGGGGGACCCAAACATATATTTCCAGTAAAATCTCAGAATCGGATTTTTGGGTGGATTACAATAACTTCTCTATACACTATGTACATAGTTCGTGTAGAGAAAGTAAAAATGAATCCAATTAATGTCCTTATTGTGAATAATAGATTTACCGTATTGCCACATACTCGTATTGATTTTGTTAGAAGCTTAATATTTGTACCGTGTATAATTTCCGATACTTTGGACTTTGCAGGAAATAGGATGACTTAAATCCGTACGCACATATTAATCCTAACTGAATTAAGCCTTTTACGGCGAAATATCACATCACCGCTGCTGAATTTCATTAAACATGTATAGCATCGAGTAAAGCAGTAATAGCATCAAGTCCTAATCGTCGTAACGTGTAAGATATAGATGGATCATGCTCCATTTACACATCCATATTTAATTGAATCAGATATATTGAGAGGCACTCGGGGGATTTAAAAATTTTATATTTTTGTATAATTTTTTTTGAAAAACTATGCTTGTGCTGCTGTTATTTTAATATGAATAATAAATTTAATTGAATGGGATTTTGCAAGATAAAACTTATTTCATAAATTTTATTTTCCAAATTTATTGCACAATCAAAACATTACACTGATTCATTATTTTAGTAGGTTGTTGAATTTTTTGAATAAGGTTTTGAACCCCACACAAAAACTTGACGCATTTATTTTATTATTTTATTTACTAAAGGGCCGTTGATGTTCTTTTCTATAATAATATAAAACCGTTGGGACATACTTCCGACGGCTTTGAATTATAGAAAAAAATATCAACTCCGCTTGTGGAAAGGAAGAAACAGCAGAACAGGTACTTTTCAATTGTCTTTGTTTCATGTATGGGACATACTACTTATAACTCCATTTTAACTATTGCAATATAGATTTTACTAAGCCATTATATAACATTTTTAGTAGAAGATGTTACAAGTATTTTGTGCAATTTGTTCACCATGTCTATTAAAACTTGTAAAATGTACCCATGTATTGATATTATTTTAATTATTTTTAAATTATAGCACTACACCTTTCATATGCATCATGTACAAAGGATTTAAACTGTGGAATAAAAAACTACTGAATTATTATAAGTTAATAAATTAGAAATATTGATCTCTAAAATTTTCCAAAGATTGTACTAAATTATATAAAATAGCAATGTAGACCTAAAAGCAGAATTATGTATGTTCAGTAAATGATAAAATCAAGGAAAACCAGGAGAAATCTTTGTGTTCCATTCATATGACTTTCTCTATATCTTCGTGAAAAATTATTGTTAAAACGCTTATTCGTCAATCTGCTTCATACTAATCAGATAAACGTTAGCAGAAATGGTCTTATTACTTGCTTCCTTGTAAGAGGAAGGAAAATAAAGGAATACACTAGACTAATGCGAAGGTCAAATCTTTTAAAAGCTGGTTGCTATGTAATTGAAATTCGTTTTTTGTTCTTTTTTGTTTGTTTGTTTGTTTGTTTTCTTTGTATATAGTTTTGTTTAACCTAGTCGGTCATATCGGACGGTGAATGAAACTGATGAAATGATGCTAAATGATCTCGGGATTCATGGAACTTAAAGTTACTCGACATTCGTCTTCTCGGGATAAGAAAAAAACCCTAAAAAACTTTACTCACCTAATCCACCCTAAGCGAGATTCCAAATCGCGACTTGAACGTGAGGCAGACTTATTGCTTTTTTGTTTTCTTGCATAGATGACAAATTCCCGCATGCAAAAAATTTAATTATTTTAAAACTGAAACCAATAACAAGGAATATCTCGGAAATGGTCAATGGTTATTAACCGACTTCTCGTTTGAGTTACGCTGCTTACACACACACACACACACACACACACACACACACACACAGAGGGAGTGAGAGAGACGGTATTTTTTCTTAAATGTCTTTTGGATTCAGTGCTCTCAAAACTTATATTGAATTTTTGGGTGGAATAAATTACATCTACCCTTAGTATTTGAGGTAGAGAAAGCACAAAGTATTTTAAAACCTGGAGTTGGTGCAATAACTTTTACAGTTTAAAGGGGGCGAATGCGCTTCATATTTAACATTTATAGTTTTAAAGCCAGGAATTTAAATGTTTATACATCTATACGACATGGCCTAAGTACACTTACAACACTGTAACCTTAATATTGTGTTAGTTATTAATGTTTTTGTGTTAAAAACTCTTTGTTTGTCAAAATATCTTAATACAGTTTCAATACAATGAAACCCAAATGTTGCAGCATGGTATAGAAACTGGGGTTGAACAAAACAAAGAATAAGTTTTTGGTATTTGTTCCCTGTGAAGATAAAAGTTAATGTCCCCCATGATAAACGTTTTTTGAACCTCGTGCAATATAATATCAGAATTTCGATACATAAATTTATTTGTTACTACATAAAAAATTGTAGATTTTAAAATTGTAGGAGGAGATAGTTTTTGATTGCTGAAAAATTCCAAAATAATCTGATTTGTTTCATTCACATGACTTTTTCTACCTATTCTGTAACAAACTACCTATTCTTAGCATATTCTTCTATGTACTTCATGCTTACCAAGATAAAATATTCCTATAAATTATCTTACTACTTAGTTTCTTATAAGTATAAGGGAAGTAAGGATATACTAGGCTAAAGCATTACTCAAATCTCGCTACGTGATCGAAAAACGGATACTTTTGCATGGCCAAATGTATAACAAAAATCTGATGACTTTCACATGACTTTCTCTAGCTGTTCTACAAACTGCTTACAAAAGATTCTTCTTCTTTCTGCATCTTGGTAATTGAAGTACTCATTAGCACAATGTTCTTATTAATTAGTTCCTTATAAGTAGGAAAAAATAAGGGAATACACTAGGCTAAAACCATAGTCAAGTGTTTTAAAAGCACACCGCACACTTCCGTCTTAGAAAAGTGTAAGTACTTCACAACTGAAACTAATAACATTGAATACCTCGAAAACTGTAAGCTGCACGAGAAAAATGTATATGACATAACTTGTGTACTTTAGTAAGACCTACATTTTTTGTAGAGTAAGTTTTTGTCTATCTCTTACGGTTTACTAGTTATGCCAAATTAAGCAAAATTCATCCAGAATAAAAAGGTCTTTAGAAGCTATTACCAGAAAATTAAAGATATACATTATTTGTCAGCTAAATATCTTTAATATACGATATTTTAATGAAAATCGTTAGAGCCATTTTTAAGAAAATCAAAATTTTCGAAAAAAGTTGCATGTAAAGGGTAGTTTGGGGTGGGGGATTTTTCTCATAATCTTTGTGTCGCATCCCTGGAAGATACTAAACTTAAATACCAAGTTTGGTGCTTTACCGACTTTTCGTTTTTGAGTTATCGTGTTCACAGACACACGGCCACACGGACACACTGACACACGGACACACGGATACACACACACACACACAAACACGGACATTTTTGTGAAAATGCTTTTTTTGGATACAGGGGACCCTAAAACATATATTTCCGGTGAAATCTCGGTATCGAATTTTTGGGTGGAATACAATACTTCTCTATCCCTATGTACATTATACATACGGGGCTAGAGAAAGTAAAAAGGAAATGAAAAGCTCCCGCCTGAGAAAATTTTAATTATTTTTAAATCGAAACCAATATAACCGCATAACTTGAAAATGAATAACTCGACAAAAAATGTTTATGAAAATGTTTTATGATTAAAGAGATTTACATTTACCTCGTAGTAAGTTTTTGTTTTTCTTAAGGTTTACCAGTTATATAAATATAATCTAGAATGAAGAGGACTTCAGAGGCCAAGCCTAAAATATTGCATATAAACTTTTTATTTATGTTGTAAATATATTTAGTATACGGTATTTTAATTAAATCGTTAGAACCATTTTTGGGATAAACATTTCGAATTTTTTTCATGTAACGGGTAGTTTGAGAGTTAGGATTTTGTTGAAAATCTTCGCATCGCACCTTGAAACTGAAATACAAATTTTGGTATTTAAAGGTCTTTTCCTATTGAGCTATGCTGTCCCCCCCCCCCACACACACATACAGAGAAAGATCTTTTATAAACTTCTTTTTTTAAGGGAGCACAAAATATATATTTTCGGTGAAATCTCGGTATCAGATTTTTGGAGGGAATAATAATACCCTCTATAGCTGATATTTACGTACACATAGTAACCATAGAGGAAATAATTAAATGGGAGAAAACTTAAGTTTAATGTCTACACTAGGAGAACATTTGAATGTTACAGAAATATATTTGAGGATACCCTGAATTCAAACAAACACTTTTAGAAAAATATCCATGCGTATCTGTGTGTGTATGGACAGTATAGCTCAAAAACAAAAAGTCGGTGAAACGCCAATCTTGGTATATAAGTTAATAATTTTTCAAGGATGCGAAATGAATATTTTAAGGAAATTTTCCCACGACTTTACATGGCAAAAAGTGCGTGCATTTTGTTTTTCTACAATGTCTCCTTCGATTTTGATTAAAATGCTGTATATTAAAGATATTTATATTCTGAATTTTCTGCCTGTGAAGAAATCTGGATGACTTTTGTAAAACTAGTAAACTGTAATAAATAGTCAGAAACGTATTACACCCAAAAAAATTCTGATGTGTTACACTCACATGACTTTCTCTAGCTGCTCTACCAAAAAAAAGCTTCATACAAAAGATTATTCTTCCTTCTACACAATGCTAATCGCGATAAACATTAGCACAATGTACTTATTACACAGTTTCTTATAAGGACGGCAACTAAAGGAATGCGCTATGCCAAAGTAGTAGTCAAATGTTTTAAAAGCTATCTTAATGCAATTGTTATTGCGAATCGCTTCTTTGCTTGGCCAGGAGTAGAACAAAAGAAAACTTCTTGTGGAGAAAATTATGGGTACTTAACAATTGAAACCAATAAGAAGGAATATCTCGGAAACGGTTACCTCCTTAATAAAACGTAAAGGACATAAATAGTGTGTTTTGACGAGATCTACATTTTTGTGCAAAGAAGTTTTCTCTATCTCTTACGGTTTGGCAGTTAAGAAAAATTCGGCAAAATTCATCCAGAATAAAGAGGTCATCAGAGGCTATTCAGAGAAAATTCTAGATACACTTTTATTTAGGATATAAATATCTTTAATATACGGGATTTGAGTTAAAGTCGTTAGATCCATTTTCGATTTTTTTTCATGTAAAGAGTATTTTGTGGTGGGGGGATTTTCTTGAAAATCTTCTTGTCGCATCCTTGGAAGATTCCAAACCTAAATACCAAGTTTCTCTTAACGGTCTTTTCGTTCTTGAGCTGTGCTATACACAGACACACACTGACCTTTTACTAAAAATGCTTTTATTTACTCAGGGAACCCCAAAACATATATTTCCGGTGAACTCTCGACATCGATTTTTGGGTGGATTACAACACCTTCTCTATTGTATATGTGTATTATACATAAGGTCTAGCGAAAAATTAAAAATGCAGATCTCCTTAAAATACACTATTTAGGACATATAAATTTTTTGTGGAGTTAACTTTTTCTGGCGTATTCTTCTTATTGGTTTCAAATTTAAACTACTTTTTCTTCATATATCTTTTGTTTTAGCCCTGGTCACGCAAAAAGTGTCATATTTCAATTGTTTAACAAATCGACCAGCTTTTAAAATAATAGTAAATTCTTTTGCTTCTCTTCTCTTTACAAGAAGGTGAGTAATAGGACCTATTCTGCTAAAGTTTATCTCGATTAGGATGGCATACATAAAACAATAATCTTTTGTAACAATAGTTTTGTATCAGAATAGATAGAGAAAGTCATGTGAGTGGGACGAATATACTTTTTCTAACTTATATCTGAAAATCTAAACGGAAGGCTTCCTCCTCAACTTGTTTTTTAAGGCGACATCTTACATGTTGCTTATCATCAACTAGAACCTTTCTTTATAACTCCTTATCTGTGATAATGCGGCATAAAACCAAGCACTCTTGTGAGGCTTCATATAAACTTGAAATTGGGGTGCTAGAGAAGTTGTAGCAAAATATTACAAACAGCAACGTAAAGTGTGTGCTATAAGCTTTTTATAGATAATGAAACCGCGTCGTAAGAATATAACAAGCTCTTTTCAGCTGATTTATAACGCATCTTAGTATGCTCCATGCTAAATGACGTTATCAAAGTGTTACAACATTACGAGAAGGTTCCACAGACACGGTCTTGAAATACCAATGAAAGAAGATGTAATCTGCTTGTTTATAAATGAATAATAATAATAATAATAATAATAAAACCAAACATTTTGGGATTACTGAAACTATTCATCGTGCGTTTGCACTCCATTTCTATACAGCTGTACGTGCGCAGTTTATGTTCCTTATAGCACTAGATTTTCATTGCCAACTTGAGTGTATAGCTGCTTGGCTATATTTCTGCAAGTCTTTACCTGTCCTAGATTAAAAATAATTTATAAAACTAAATATTTACTTGGGTGTTCGCCAAAAATTCGATGTCCAGATTACGCCGGAAATTATGTTTTGAGGTTCCCTGAGTCAAATAAATAGATTTTCTTAAAAATACCCGTGTATGTGTGTTTCTGTGTGTGTGTGGCCAGGATAGCTCAACACTAAACTTGGTATTTAAGTTTAGTATCTTTCAAGGATGTGACACGAAGATTTTCAAGAAAATCCCCGCATAAAGCTACACCAAATTTACATGGAATATTTTTTGAAATTGTTGTTATTTTCAAAAATGTATCAAACGATTTTCACTAAATTACCCTATACTAAAAATATTTACATCACAAATCAAACGTATATCTTGAATTTGTTGCAATAGCTTCTGAAGACCTGTTCATTTCTAGATAAATTTTACTGAATTGTGCATGTCTGAAAACTATAAGAAATATGCAAAAACTGAAAATGCAGATCTCGTTAAACCACACAATTTATCTCGTATGCATTTTTTGTAGTCAAGTTAACAGTCTCCGATACATTCCCGTTATTGGTTTCAAATTTTATTTTTCTCAAACTAGGTCACTCTCCGTTTTTTCTCTCCATTGGTTTACTGCTGGCGGTGCAAAGCGAACCAAGCTTCAATTGTTCATATAACCACCAGTTTTTAAAAGATTTGACTGTCGGTTTAGTCTACCGTATTCCTTTATTTCGCTTATGTTTAGAAGGAAGCAAGTAAAAGAACAATTTTTGCGAATGTTTATCTCGATTACCCTGATGTAAACAAAATATTTTTAAGAATTGTTTATTTGCAGAACAGGAAGAAAATTCCATTTGAATAGAATACATCAGATATCCCCCCCCCCCAAAGTGTAATACATCTACACCGAGTTCCTTGGATTCTTGAATCTATCTGTCGGTGCTTTAGAACAATTAACGTTCCGCGCAATATTGACCTTTAGATGAAATGACCCACGCAATAATGACACAAGCAACAAACCCTTTATGAGCGCTACCCTCGGTACTAGAAACATCTTTGAAACCAGTTTTTTTTTTTAATTTTTTTTTTTAAAACAGTACTGGAGTCTGATCAGGACTCCGGCGCTGTATCCCCATTTACATTTCCCCCCGTAGGTTTTACTGATTACTGGTTTTTTTACTGTTTCTTTGCAAACATAGACACATTGCACAAACATATAGCACCCATGCCCAAGGCGGGACTCGAACCCACGATCCCCTGCCCAGGAAGCACCAAAGCGAGACGCTTTAGCGAGCGTGGCCATGGGGACCGGCTGGGTTTTTTTTTTTTTTTTTTTTTTTTAAACAGTAACGGAGTCTGATCAGGACTCCGGTACTGTATCCCTAATTACATTTCCCCCCGTAGGTTTTACTGATTACTGGTTTACTGGTTTTACTGTTTCTTTTACAAACATATACACATTGCACAAACATATAACACCCATGCCCAAGGCGGGACTCGAACCCACGATCCCCTGCCCACGAAGCACCAAAGCGAGACGCTTTAGGTTTGAGAGAAGCCCGCCTTATCAGAACATTTCGATTTGTGAGGTGACTACTTAAGAGGCTGTTAATGACCCGGTGAGTTCAGTTCATATTGTTACCCATTGTACCATAATTATGCTCTGTGTACCATAATTTCGTTCTCGTATCATGTAGCATATATCCATTATGCTACGCAAAATAGAATAATTTTGTGATTTAATTTATGTTGAATTTCCTATTGTGTATTAAAAATAGCTATCTTCAACAGTTGAGTTGGCCGAAACTGATAGTTGACTATCGCTTCTCTGGAAGAGGCAATTATTTCTTTGTCTATCTCTCTCCCTTTAAAGAAAGGGCTTGCATGGCACTGCGGCAATTTGTGATTTTCGTTACGTTTACTAGAATGCTTATTTGCCAAAAGGGATGTCACTTTCAATTATCCTATGATTTTTTACCACAGAGCCACAAGGTACGAAGACAATACTGTAACACCTGCTGGTCATATTTTTTTCCCCAATAACTCTCTGTTTTTTCCACGAATTGATTAAAATCATAATCTGCTCACAAATAATTTTCTTAGATGTTTTTGTAACAATTGTGCACTGTAATTTCTTTTCCTATTGAAACTCACTGAACTGCCGGACAAGATGCGTTCCCAATGAAAAACTTAACTCTAGCTTTGTTCCCCTTTTTACGTTCTCTATACTATGTACGTAGTGTATAGAGAATGTATTGCACTCCACTAAAAAATTCGATACCGAGATTTCACCGGAAATATATGTTTTATGGTCCCCTGTATCCAAAATAAGTATTTTGAGAAAAAGGTCCGTGTGTGTGTGTCCGTGTGTCTGCGAACACGATAACTCAAAAACGAAAAGTTGGTAAAATACCAAACTTGTATTTAAGTTTAGTATCTTCCAAGGATGCGACACGAAGATTTTGAGAAAAATTCCCTCACCCCAAACTACCCTTTACATGGAACTTTTTTCGAAAATTTTGATTTTATAAAAAATGGCTCAAACGATTTTGATTAAAATACCGTATATTAAAGTTATTCAGCTGACAAATAAAATGTATATTTTGAATTTTCTAGGAATAGCCTCTGAAGACTACTTTATTCTGGATGAATTTTTCATAACTACTAAACCGTAAGAGATGGACAAAAACTTAACCCACAAAAAATGTAGAGCACGTTAAAACATACAATTTATGATACATACATTTTTTTCCTGGAGTTGATCGTTTTTGAGATATTCCTTTTTCTTGGTTTCAGCTTTGAAAAACATACTTTTCTCATACAGGAATTTTTTTACTCCTGTACATACAAGCAAAGGAACATCAGTCACATAGCAACCAGCTTTTGGCTTTCATTTTAAACTATGGTACTCCCTTATTTCGCTTCTACTTTCAATAAAGCAAGAAATAAGACTATTTCTGCTAATTTTTCTCGATTAACATGACATAAATAAAAGATAAGCTTATTAACAATAATAATTTACAGAGATATAGAGAAAATCATGTGAATGGAACACAAGATTTTTATACTTGTTGACCACGAGACAGGAAACTTTCAGAAGTTGCCGCGCGTGTTCACAAACTCACTTTGGTGTAACTATGCAGCTTTGATGTCAAGAAGCTTCCGACATCACACGTGTCCACCCACACCGCTGTAGCAATCACAGCCACGATGACAAAAAGAACTTCCCGTCGACAGTGTCCATAACGCAACAGCAGTGCATGCGGTGACCATTCAGATAGCCGAAGCAAGAATACCTATTATGGTTTTAAGTAAACAATACTAAATCAAGAAGCAGGATTGCTTTGATAAACATCAGAACCAGTAATAGCAAAAATCAAAGGAATAAACATTAAAGATAATAACACAACTGATAATAGTTTAAATTACATCACAACTTGTATGGGTTAATTGAAAGAATTGTTACTGAAATACTATATTTCATCTAATAAAGCTACCTTAAGTAAAATTTAACAGAAAGTAACTCATTTCCGAATTTAAACTCACTTTTGACACTATGGTAGGCTCATCAAGGAATTAAAATCCCATCCTCTCCTGGTAAGCAAATTTACTAATTTTCTGCTTCTTTTGAACAGTTCCTTTTCCTTACTTTTCTTAAAAGGCTAGCTTCAGTTGAAATGATTACAAAATGAGAAAGTCTCTCTCTTAGTCTCTTCTCCAGTAGAATTCGGAGGAACTTTTGATTCTCTTCAGCGATGAAAACAAACTTTCTACTGAAAATACACTGCCAGAAGTTATTCATACAGAATTACACTAATTTTTTAAATCGCGGTAAACTTTGTTTTAGCGTTGGGTTAGTGATCAATAGTTAAAGTTCGTTCATGATTTTGTTTCTGAACTCCTTTTTATTATTATTTATTTATATTGGTCCCTATAAAATCTATGGTCATATCGGGGGCTTAGCTTTAGAAACAACTTGTTGATTGTACATTTTTAGGTTTTTAATCGTGTTCTTTTCTTCATATAAAAGCACATTCACTCTCAGACACATTTTACTAGATTATGTGGGGGATAGGGAATAATTTTGGTTAAACAAAACTTCCCCGCCTCAGTTTGGAATCGAACCTGCGGGTGAGAAAACTCTCTGACCACGCGCCCACGGATACAGTTTTTAAACACTTGTACTATACATACAGTCAGTTCTTCCCACTCTCTTGAATGGCGTCGAAGCACTTCTCATATGTACAAAACAATTTTTGAAAGCTGATTGGAGAATTGGTATGTGTTTACACGTGACAATAGTTTGAACATTCTCATTTTAGAATAAATTTAAAACCTTACGTACAAATAATTATCAACGTTATCAAATACTTCAGAGAAATTTATACTCGATATGTTCCTCTATGAAGACTTCTTATTTGAGACGCAGTTTACGGAAATATCTGTTCCGTCATTATGTAATGCTTCTATTGACAGTTGTTTTGAGGTATATTACACAACACATCCACGAAAATGGATATTTTTCAAATTAATTTTAACATAAAAACAAATTTCAAAGAGAAAGACAAATTTGAATTCTTCTACTGGTACTAAAATATCAGAATCAATTTCTTGATGGTTTTGTAACATAGCACGTTTCAAATTTGAGTAATTTTCCGATTTTCGGTGTTTACCAACCTTGTAAAGTAATTCCATTGTGTTGAACAAAGGGAATATCCACTATGTCATGTTTTTTGTTCACAAAACCGTCGAAACAGTCATTTTTAGTTCAATTATAAAATCCTTTAAATATAATAAAGCTAGCTTTCCAAGCAGGCATTGCGCTAAAAGATCATCATATTTCAAAAGTCCCACACAATTGCTTTGATTAATAGAATTTCCTGCTTGACCACGTCCATGAAAGGTCAATCCTTGTTTTTACTTCCTCTAGCCCGTATGTAAAATATACATAGTGGATAGAGAGGGTGTTGTATTCCAACCAAAAATTCGATACCAAGATTTCACCGGAAATATATGTTTTGGGTTCCCTGAGTCCGAAACAAGCATTTTTAGAAAAAGTTTCTTGTGTGTCTGTGGACAGCATAGCTCAAAAACGAAAAGTTCGTTAAATACCAAACTTGGCATCTTCCAAGGATGCGACACGCAGATTTTCACGAAATAGCACCTACCACAAACTGCCCTTTGATTATGTGTGCCTTTGTGCCCTTTGATCTGATCAAGTGTGTATGCATGTGTGTACATGTGTATGTGCATGTGTGTGCATGTGTGCGTGTGTGTGTGATGGTGTGTTTGTACGTGGTACGTGTGTCCGTGTGCTATTAACTATTAACTCAAAAATGAAAAGTCGGTAAAGTACTAAACTGGTATTTACAAGGATCTGACACGAATATTTTGGGGTACATAACTCCTCTCCAAACTTCAATTTATGTGGAAAAAATTTAGAAAATTTTGATTTTGTCAAAAATATATTTAACCATTTTCGTAAAATACAATATATTAAAGATATATACATCAAATGAACTGTATATTTTGAATTTTCTGGAAATAGCTTCTTCATTCTTTATGAATTTTGCTAAATTTCCTGTAATCGGCAAACCGTAACAGATAGAGATGTTTCTAAAAATACTTTTTTTGGATTCATGGAACATGTATTTCCGGTAAAATCGGTATCGAAATTTTGAGAGGCCTACAAGAAGTAACTTCTAAAGCAACTATGTGAATTGTACACACGTACTAGAGGAAGAAAATATAAATTGCAAAATATAAGAGATTGTATTTTAGAAGCAGCAAATGAAGCCTTGGGAAAAAGGAAAATTTAAGAGTAGAACAGGATAGAGTATCTGGAATAAAAATATAGAGCAGGGAATAAAAGAGAAACAACCAACATACTCAGTACTAGCATTGGCTTCAGCAGAACATTGAGTTAGCAAAATAAAAATATAAGGAGAAAAGAAATAAAGCAAAAATATTTGTTACAGAAGCTTATCAACAATCATGGAAAAAATATGGAATACATTTATATTTACTGAAATAGAAAAGAACTTTCATGGCAATGAAGCATGTTCATATAAAGTCTTAAAACAATTAAATGTATCAGAAAAAGACGAAGCAAGTATAAATATTACTACTAAAATCCATGGGCTAAACATTATAAGAATTATGATTTCAAGAAAATAAAATAATGCATGAATAGAAGTTACGGATATTGACTTATTTATGAAACAAACTCAACGAGACATTGAAAGAAACGAAAATAGACAATCTGTTTTGTTCCATCTCTGCATCACAGTAACAAAGTATTGTTAATAAGCATATTCTTCTGTCTACTTTATGATAATCGAGATAAACATTAAATAAATTGTCTTAATTACTTGCTTCCTTGTAAGTAGAAGAAACGTTCAAGAAATACATTTTATGTAGCATATAAATATCTTTAATATACCCCATTTTAATCAAAATCGTTAGTTATTATTGAAAAAATCAAAATTTTTGAAATTTTCTCCATGGAAAGGGTAGTCTGGGGCGGGAGATTTTTCCCAAAACCTTCGTGTCGCTTCCCTGGAAGATGCTAAACTTAAATACCAACTTTGGTATTTCACCGACTTTTCGTTTTTGAGTTGTCGTGTTCAAAGGCTCACGGACACACACAGACATTTTTCTAAAAATGTTTTATACATATTTTTTTAAACATATACTGCCGGTGAAATCTCGCTATCGAATTTTTGGGTATAATGAAATACCTTCTCTATACACTATGTATATAGTGCATGTAGGGAAAATAAAAACCACTGATCCTAACGATTTTTTTTTTTTTTTTATTATCTTAAAGTCATTTAACCTGGTTGGTCATCGGACAATGAATGACATTGATGAAATGATGCTCAAATGATCTCGGGATCCATGGAGCTTAAAGTTACTCGACATTCGTCTTCTCAGGATAAGGGAAAACCCCGAAAAAAACCTTATCTGGGCAGCTACCCCTAAGCGAGATTCAAACTCACGATCGTATAATAATATAATAGTAATAATAATAACAGCAATAAATGCCGGCACAATAAAATGTGAAGAATTTTAATATATAAACTTTTATCACGATTTGAGCTCACTCCTGTAGTTTTCCGGGAAACTTGCGAGTTAGTGAGGAATTTAATGCCGTATCAGTGTGTTGTCACGATAGCTCAGAGATTAGAGAAACCGGCTAGAGACTGGGAGATCCCTGGTTCAAATTGCTGTTTTGGCATTGAATTTTACATTCTGACATTATCTATCCAACTCTGGTTTTGCACACATCTTGTATAGAAAAAACTCTATGTGTTCCATGCATATATAATTTTCTCTATATTTCTGTATCAATTTTTTTGTTAAACTGTTTATTCTTCTATTGCTTCGTACTAATCCAGATAAGATTAGCGGAAATATTCTTGTTACTTGCTTTCTTGTAAGTAGAAGGGAAATGAGGAAGTATACTAGGCTAAAGCGATAGTCAAATCTTTTTAAAGCTGTTTGCCATGTGGTTGATTTCCGTTTCTTTGCATTGCCAGCACATTGTCATATGAGAAGCGTTTAAGTGTTTTAAAACTGAAACCAATAACAAGGAACATCTAAAAATGGTCAACTACACGAAAACTTTTGTATGACATAAATTATGTGTTTTAAAAAGATCCACAATTTTTGTGTAATAAGCTTTTGTCTATCTCTTTCGGTTTATCAGTTATGCAAAACTCAGTAAATCTTCAGAGGTTATTCCCATAAAATTCAAAGTGAACATTTTATTTGTATTATAAATATGTTTGATACACAGTATTTTAATCAAAACCGTTAACTTCATTTTTTGAAAAATCAAAATGTTCGCAAATTTTTCCATGTAAAGGTTAATTTATGGTAGGGAGATTTCCCTCAAAATCTTCATTTCCCATTCTTCGAAGATACTTGTATTAAATGCCAGGTTTTGTATTTACCGACTTTTCATTTTAGAGTTATCGTGTTCACAGTCACGCTGACACCTGGACACGTGCACGCACACGCACACACACTGACCATTTTTATAAATGAAGTTTTTGGATACAGGGGAACTTAAAACGTGTATTTCCGGTGAAATCTTGGTATCAAATTTTTGAATGGAGTACAGTACCTTCTCCATCTATGTACCATGTACAATGTAGAGAAGGTAAAAGCAAATAATACTTTTTGACTGCAGAATTTAGTTGTTTCATAAGAAAATGTAAAAGAGGAAGGGAAATCAGTATGTAATTGTGCATTTTAATTATTCTTATGATGTTCATAAATGCTAAAAACCACAAAAATACCCCCTTATTTTGCCACAGTGGTTCTGGTTGTTCGTCATTGGAACCATCGCGGCCGTCGACAACGTACCGCCACCACATCACCGCAATATATCGGTTTTAGATTGGTAACCAATATTAGCACACACAAGCCAACCGATATTGCAATAACTAGCACGTTCAAAACTGGTTGGGGGGCTTAAACCCAATACCATGTTGTTACAAACAAGGAAGACTTCCCTTTATTAAATCAATAAAAAGTGGAATGTGCTTGGTTTTGTGCAAGTAGTCGAGTTTAGCAGAATGTGTTTCGTTCCTTTATAACATCTGCATTGAAATTCCCATCATTTTGTTGTCCTGTATCTTTGTAACTATAACTCCATGGCACGACAGCTCACGGGGAACATTGGCCTACCGCCCGGCCGCTGCGTCCCCCATCTCGGTCCACTACAGACGTCATGGATGGGGTGCAGTATTGGAGGGTGAGACGTGGTCAGCGCCTCGAGTCCCCCCCGGCCGGTTAATGCGGTCCTCATGACCTGGCCCGTATCTTTGTGGTACCGCAAAATCTTTATTACTTTCTCTATACATACTATGTACATAGTGTATAGAGAAGGTATTGTAATACAATCAAAAATTCGATACCAAGAATTCACCGGAAATATATGTTTTGAGTTCTCCTGAATCCAAAAAGAAATATTTTTAGAAAAATACCCACGAGTCTCTTTGTCAGTGTGTCTGTGACTATATGCAGTATAGCTCAAAAACGAAAAATCCGTTAAACACCAAACTTGGCGTTTAGTATCTTCTAAGGAAGTGACATGAAGATTTTCAAGAAAATCCCTGTACCCTCACTACCATTTACCTGGAAAAATTTTCAAAAAATTTGATTTTCTCAAAAATGACTAACGATTTTGATTAAAATATCATATATTAATTATATTTAGATTACAAATAAATTGTATATCTTGAATTTTCTGGGAATAGCCTCAAAATATATCTTTATTCTGGATGAATTTTGCGCAATTTTGCATAAGTAGTAAACCGTAAGAGATAGACAAAACTGATTTAACAAAAAACGTACAGCTCATTAAAACACACAATTTTAAATATATACCTACATTTTTTCGTGAAGTTGACCATTTTAGAGATACTTCTTGTTGTTGGTTTTAGTTTTAAAATATTTATGCTTTTCTTATATGGGAATTTGTCAACTTCTGGCCATACAGAGGGATGTCAGTTACAGAGCAACCGGCTTTTAAAATATTTGAATATCGCTTTAGTCACTGGCATTTCCTTATTTCCCTTCTACTTACAAAGATACAAGTAATTAGACCATTTCTGCTAATTTTTTCTCGATTAGCATGAAGAATAAATTGTTTACAATAATTTGTTGCAGAGATGTAGAGAAAGTCGTGTGAATGGAATACATAAGAGTTTTTAAATTCTGTTTTATGTAGACTAAGCTTTTGCACCTTTGAGAAAACATAAAAAATTGGCAAAATTCGAATATTTGGACATTGAAGTTGTTAAACACTGGGACTTTTTACTTTGCCTAATCGTGCTTAGTAGGTAGAGAAGTTATGCAAAAGCATCCAAAACATTGCTATGAAATTACCCTGGAAATTCTCATTTTTGTTTCCCCTGAAACAAAAAAAATTGATGTGTTCCATTCAAATGACTTTTTCTACATCTCTACAACAACTTACTGTTAAAAAGCTTATGGTTCTATTTACTTCATGCTAATCGTGAAAAAATTAGCAGAAATAGTTGTATTACTTGCTTCCTTGTAAGTAGAAGTAAAATAAGGGAGTATCATAGGTTAAACTGATAGTCAAAACCTGGTTGCTATCTGAACGAAGTTCCTTTGTTTGTTTGGACAGGAGTTGACAAATACCTGTATGACAAAAGTATAAGTATATCAAAGCTGAAACTAAAAACAAGAAATATCTTAAGAACGATTAACTCCATGAAAAAATGTATATAACATATATTGTGTGTTTTAATGTGCTCTAGATTTTCTGTGCAGTAAGTTTTTGTGCAGCTCTTACCGTTTAGCAGTTATGTAAATTCCGCCAAATTCATCCAGAATAAAGTAGTCTTCAGAGGGGCTATTCCCAGATAATTAAAGATATACATTTTCTTCGTCAGATAATATATTTAATATACGATATTTTAATCAAAATTGTTAGAGCCATTTTTGAGAAAATAAAAATTTTCGAAAAATGTTCCGTGTAAAGGGTAGTAGGGGGTGGGGGATTTTCTTGAAAAACTTCGTGTGGCATCCTTAGAAGATACCAAACTTATATACCAAATTTAGTATTTAACGGTCTTACCGTTTTGGCGCCATGCTGTCCACAGACATACTCACACACACACACGCACACAGACAGACCTCCATCCAATATTTGCTTTTTTTTGGATTCAGGGGATCCAAAATATGTACTTCCGGTGAAATCTCGGTATCAAATTTTTGGGTGTATTACAATACCTTCCGTAATAACTATGTACATAGTACGTGTAGAGAAAGTAAAAATGGAATTTAAAAACTACAGCAGTGCCTGCAAATAGCATAATACAAAACGACAACTTGGTTAAATACGAAATTTGATATTTACGGTCCAGGAAGGCAACACAAAGATTTGAAACAATACTTCCCACCCCAAATTACCCTTTACTTAATACAATTACAAACATTTTGAGTTTGAAAAACTAGCTATTATGCTTTTCATTAAAATACCTTACATATCTTTAAGACATTACCCTGACAAACAAAATATTAATCGTGAATTTTCTGGGAATATCCTCTGAACATGCAGAGAGGCCAGAAATTTAAAGTCATTACAGTGCGACCGACCCTTAAAAGTTCTGGTTATTGTTTCAATAAGGATATCGTCTACCCTAGAGTCTAGTAGTATGGATGTGAGAGTGAACGCGTGTGTCAAAAACACACTACAGAAGCTAACCTAAAGTCTAAGTAATAAAACATAAATTTTTTAGCCAAAAGCTCCGAAATGACCTTGTTGTGACCTTGGATACTATTGAAACACACAAAAAAAAACTTTTATCAAGGTTAGCTTGTTAAACAGTGATTCAAGAAATATAAATGCAACTGATCAGATTCTTATTTTCTCTATCATTATAGACAGAAAATGTATTTTATTCCGCTTGAAAATTCTATGGCAGGTTTCACCTGAAATAGATGTTTCGGAACCCCACAAACGATTCTAGAAGACTTTCCGCGTGTTGTTTGTGAACAGCATAACTTAAAAACGAAAACCCATTGAATACCAAACTTGGTATTTAAGATGCGATATGAAGATTATCAAGAAAATTCTCCACCCCAACTACACTTTACATGAAACATTTTTTCGAAAATCTCGATTTTCTTAGAATACCTCGTACGATTTTTATTAAAATACGATATGCAAATATATCTTGGAATTTCTGGAAGTTTTCACACAAAATATTTTCATTCTGGGTGACTTTTGTATAACTGGTAAACCGCAAGCGTAAAAGCTCCATGGGCCCCGAAATCATTTGAGCATAATTTCTCCAATTTATTTCAACGTCCGCTGTGACCAACCAGGATAAAGGACATTAAGCTACAAAAAAAAAAAAAAAAAAAAAAAAAAATAGATCCGGTTAAAAGACAATTTATTTCATATACCATATGACCATTGTTAAGAATTTCTTAGATATTTCTTTTTATTGATTTAAAATTTCCAAAATCTATAATTTTCTCAACTGTGAAGTCGTCATTAGATTAGATTAGATTAGAAAGCATTCTGTAGGTTCGTTTAGGCCAGAAAGCCACTGAACATAGAACTTGTCAAGGCATATACACGTATACATATGTTTATATACTATCAAAAAAAATGTCTAAAGCTCTAGTGCTAAAAGCATAGGTTACAAAAACAACAGAATACTTTTTTTGCATGCACATAAAAACAAAGAGTGTCAAAATATAGTGTTAAAGTGTATAAATAAATAAATATAATTTCATTATATGTAAAATTAATGTTATGTCAGATGATAGTTTTCAAATTATCGATATAATAGTTACTAGTAGTGATTATATAAGCTAAAACATGATTATTGTATTATGTACTTTTCATAAACGTCAACAAATTACAATACATATTTAAAAATATTTCCAATGCAAAGATTTACAATTATGTACTAGAGTGTAAAATATCAAAACATCAGGCTTTACAGACCTTGTGTCATTGCTAAATACTAAAAAAAATCATTTGACACATCCGTGCAAGTCAAAGTATAAATCAGTTTAATTTTAATATAAAACACACACACTAATATACACAAAATGCAATACATTGTAATATTTACAATGAAATACAATGATTATTAACGGTATTGTCAGACAGATTTGTCACTTAAATATTCAGCTACAGAGCAAAATGATTTATTGCAAAGGTACTCCTTAAGAGAGGCCTTAAAAGCCCTGAAATTCCCAACATTTTCTTTAAGATTACTGGGGAGAGCATTAAATATCTTGATTGTTTCATAATATACATCTTTCTGAAAGCAACGAAGATTGGCATTGGGACGATGAATCAATCCCTTTTGTCTAGTATTAATGTTATGAATTTCCATGTTTGTTATAAAACTATGTCGATTAATTGCATAGAATTTTAAAATGGATAATATATAAACACAAGATAAGGTGAGGATGTCCAATTTTTGAAATATTTCTTTGCATGACTGTCTGCTATAAGCAGTGCAGATTATTCGTATAGCTTTCTTCTGTATCCGGAATATGCATTTACTATCTACTGAATTACCCCAGAATATTAATCCATACTCGATGATGGAGTTAAAGTAGGCAAAATACACCAACTTAATTGTATCGAATGAGTGAAATTTAACCAGTGCACGGAGAGCATAACATGCTGAGCTAAGTTTAGGTGTGATGTAGTTAATATGTGACTTCCAGTCCAAATGCTTATCTAACTGAAGGCCAAGAAATTTGACTTCATTTAGCTGTTCTAACAATGTATCATTAATTCCTATTTCTATGTGCGTTTGTGGTGAGCGAGTAGTTATAAATTTAATTGCTTTTGTTTTTTCAAGGTTTACTGAGAGTTTGTTTGCTTTGAACCAATTTGACATACAATTTAGAACATAGTTTAATTTAACTACACATTCATTGAAATCTTCACTAGTTACTAGAACACTAGTGTCATCTGCGAATAAATAAATACTTGCAAAACTGTTAATGTATAATGGGAGGTCATTTATGTAAACCAAGAACAAAAGAGGCCCTAAGATTGATCCCTGGGGAACACTGTGTTTTACTGACTTCCATTCTGAGGCACTATTTTGATACCCGTTGGAGTTATTAATTTCGCCCCTTTGTTTTCTCTTCTCTAGGTATGAAATGAACCAATCCAATATGTTATTCTATATTCCATAGAAATTTAGTTTAGCTATCAGAATCTCATAATTCACACAGTCAAAAGCCTTCGCTAGGTCGCAAAAGATTCCCCCGACATGTTCCTTTTCATTTAACGCTGTTAACACGTAATGTGTGAGCTTGTAGGTTGCATTATCCGTCACTACTCCTTTTCTAAAGCCAAACTGTTTTTTTTGGCAAATAAGTTGTTCTTTTCCAAGTAATTATAGAGCATATTGAACATTACTTTCTCAAATACTTTTGAGAAAACAGACAAGAGAGATATAGGTCTATAATTTGATATATTATCTTGTTTTCCTTTTTTTAAAAGTGGTTTGACAATAGAGTACTTCATTCTGTCAGGAAATATTCCACTCTTTAGTGATTCGTTACATAAATAGCTAAGGGGAATAAATATTAAGTCAGAACATGCTTTTAAGATTTTACTTGATATTTCATCATATCTAGAGGACATTTTGTTCTTGAGCAAATTTATTATATTGTTTATTTCAAATGGTGTAGTCATTTTTACTTTAAATTCAGGGACAATTGTTTACAAAAGAAGTTTTCAAAAAATTTATTGCTGATTCTTTACATCCATAGTTTTTTTTTTTAATTTGTCTGTTACATTCAAAAAGAAATTGTTGAAAATATCTGTGACCTTTTGAGGATCATCATTTTTTTGATTACCGGAATTCAGTGCAATTGAGGGGCTTTCTTGAGAGCTCTTACCTGTTTCCCTTTTTATTATATTCCAGATAGTTTTTATTTTATTATTAGAATTTGATATCTCTTTATTGTAATGCAATATTTTAGCGGCTTTTATTGTTTCTGTTAGAATTTTACAGTACTTTTTTAGTGACATTCTAAGTATATGTTTCAATTCTTGGTATAATTTTCGCTTATGTTTGCAAGAAGTTTTAATGCCTGTTGTAATCCAGGTATTATTTTCCTTCTGATTATATATTTTACAATATTTGACTGGAAAACATGCTACAAAATGAGAGTTGAAATGTTGTAGGAAATGATTGAACTTGTCATTTACTCCATTTATTTCATAGATTTCAGTCCATGATTCTTGTTGAAGGGCATACTTAAACAATGTGAGGGAGCTTTCATCTATTTTATCGTGTTCTACAATATTTATAGATTGGTTTTAACTTTAAGTATTTGTGCCTCATGATCTGAAAGGCCATTTGCAAATGGTAAGGTTATTGAAGTTTTAATTCTATCTATATTCATGAATATGTTATCTATTGCTGAAGAGGAGCTACCCTGAATTCTTGTAGGAAAATGTACTGTGTGTGACATGTTGTATGTAAAAAATATAGAATTGAGTTGGTCCTTTCGGAGACTAGGTATAAGATAATCAATATTTATGTCACCACAAATTATGATTTCTCGTTTCGGTTTCAATATAAACTTTAAGGAATCATCTAACTGTTTTTTGAATAACTCATAGTTACCTAGTGGGGACCGATATACAGCTATTATTGCAAAATTTATTTGATTTATGTTTAGCTGAACTGCACACATCTCTATGTCTAGCTCAAAGCAAAACTTGTTTAGATTAATGACTTTATAGGGTACATCGTGTCTTACAAATATGCAAACCCCTCCTTTTTTTAAATTTTTCCTTGAATATGCTGCTCCTAAAGAGTACCCATGCAGTGAAACTGGCATGAATTCCTGTTCTGTTAAGTGATGTTCAGATAAGCATAAAACGTGAGGCTGAAATTTTTCAGAAGCAAGACTAAGAGAAAGTTCATCAACTTTGTTTCTTAAACCCCTAATATTTTGGTGAAATATACACAACGTGCTACTGCTATTATTTATTGTAATAGAATTACTGATATTTTCTGTATTCCTAAAATTCTTTGTTGGTGAACTTCTATTTATTTCAATTGACTTTAGAGTTCTTTCATGACTATTTTGGAGGACTTCCTTTAACCTAAAAAAGCCCTATCAGATATCATAACAGGAATTCTACCTATAATTCTGTCGGCAATTAGCTGCGAAAGCTGCCTTTTGCCTCTAGAACTGAGGTGTAGACCATGAGATGTGTAACCATCTCGGCCTATACCGCTAACATGTATCATATCAATGTGAGAGGCAGCAGGGCTCAACAAGGCACGCTCAAGTTGCAGATTCATCTCCGTCACCCTCCTATGAAGCTGCTGCTTGTCGTGCCTATCGAAAGGCCCCACAAACTTCACACTGGTATGGCTACTGGATTCCCTTATGTCACACAGATCTTTTTCAAATGAATAATTACTATCTCTATCCAGGTTATTTCCTGGCCCACCCACTATAACTACATGATCCCTCTTAGTAAAACCAGAAGTCAGTTTTACCAGATCTTCAGTGACATGAGAGAGCCCAGCACTAGGTTTAACTATGCCTACTACATCAAGAACACTGAATCTGTTGCTCAGTTTGACATCGTGCTGGTCATCGGCAGAGAAACGCCGTTTCCTCCTCAGATTTTTTCTGGATGGCACCTTAAAAGCAGGTGATTTACAATCCAAATTTTCTAAAGTTCAAGTTCACGTCATTCAATTTTCTTTTATTCTTTACTCCTGGCCACTCTAATTAAAGAAATTTTTCCCCCTAGCCTTGAAATGAACCCGAGAATTCTGGGATGAGAAGCCTGAAGGCTGAGCACACAGAATAACTTTGTGATATAATGCTGGTTTAGAAAGTAACACGATCAGTTGCACTAGCCCAACCAACACGACCCTGAGTCACCTCTTTGTTCCCTCGAGTCCTGCTCTAAGCGGATACGCTACACTTAGCTACCTTTGTCCATTAGTTGGACTTGTCCGCAAAGTGATTCCTGGGAATAACACAACTTCATCATCGCTAATGTAGCCAGCAAAACAGCGATCTTCCCGCAGAAGCCCAACCTCTCTATAAATAAGTACGGAGCTGAGAGAGTTAACAGGTTAGGTTGTTACATTACTTTCACTAGTGCTGGAAATATTGTATAAAAGTTAAACCGTTGTTTAGAAAGAATGAGGTAGCATCAGGTATACCGAGCCGGGGGACTGGCATTCGTGGGGTCGTGGGTTCCAGTCGAGCTGCCAATCTGTATTTTCGGGTTTTCCAGGTTACTGCGTGAATGCTGGGAAGGTTTCTTCATTCCTCCGAACCTCCTGCCCCTTCAATTAATTTCAACCTGTCTCTTTCAGGGTCCAAGTGTCGGCGCAGACTGCGGTGGTGGCGTCCTTCCGTGATGGTGAATGCGCTTTGAAAATAATCCTCTTTGGCCCAGGGTGGCACTGCAGTCGTCTGTGAGACTAAAGATGTTCTGTCAGACCTAGTGTGCGAGCTCCTAGTGCTCCCCGCGTCAAGATGAACTGCTTGGGCTATATCAGGGGACCCTCAATGGTGACCCTTTCCTCGCGGTCCGGTATAGACCGCCCGTCGATAATCTATTACAAATTTGCTGTATCAATTATTTATTGTTGTCTTAACTGGAATTTCCTCGCCAAATGAATTTCTAAGACAGTCTTAACAATCTTTACGCGTTAGTAACGATTTAAAATCGTATAAAAAAGCATTGCCGGAAATGTTCTCTAGTCAAATTCATTGGACGAACACAAAGTCTTTAAACACGCCTCTCTAATGCAGAGTGAGTTACCCGGGTAAAATTTCTCCAGGATTTTCCCTTATACTGATAAGAGGATTGTCGAGTAACTTTAAGCATCATTTCAGCTATTTCAGTCATCGACCGTTATGAACTATAGGGACGCTAAACTTGAAAATTAATAAATAAATACATCTTCAAACGAAGACGGTTGACAACCGGTTTGTGGCAATCGAAAAAAGTGCACCGAAAAACATTAAAATCAGCTGCCATAGATAGACGGTCTCTGTAGTCGATTGGTCACGATTCTGGCCTAGAGTTCGATTCCCAGCTGGGCTTGGGAATTTTTCTTTAACAATAATAACTTCTTATCCCCCAGAGAGTCTGGAAGCACGCATGTGAGAATGAATAAGTGTGTTTAATAATATTATACTGAAAATCTAACAATAATCCCTACTGTTCAACAATAAGGCACCAATAATTGTTTCTAAAGCAAAGCCCTAGATATGACTATAAAAATTAAAGGAAGGTATATAAATAGAACAATAAAAAAATTTGTTTTTAGAATAATGGCATTCTATAACGTTTCCACCAATGGTGGGATATCTGCTGATTTTCTTATCCATAAAGCATTCCTTAAATACCGCAGTAATACAGAGCTGTAGATCTTAATTTTGTGTAGAGTTTCTGTTTTCAGTGCTCTTAAACAGTCTCCTGAGTACAAGGTAGGGTCAGGTTAAACGTTTCAGGGTTTCTAAACCATCCAAGCCACCAGGGCGCGTTCTGAGTGATCGCCAACTCCTTTCATCAAGCAGAGGGACGCGGAATCTCCAGAGATTTGCACGGACAATCCCGTTCCACGTGCTCTTCTCCTAAACAATATTCATATTACGGAAACATACAGAGAATGTTCAATTTTCATGGTAGCCAAACTATACCAGGCACAGAGGTTAATGCATTAAAGTACAATGGGAATTGGGGTGAAGGAAGAGAGGATGCGGGGAACAGAGAGGGATGCAGACCGGGTATTTATTAATTAATAATTAGGAACTTAAAACCCTCCCCTACTTTGTGTCTAAATTATTCACAAACCGGAGGTTTTTGTATGTGTAGTGGTTGTTTTCATACTCTGTGTGTGTTGCACAACTACAGCGCTACCTGGCGGTGGCTTTTCGGTACAGAAAGGAAAACGGACGTGAAACTAAATTTTCACAGAAGTTAATACTGGCTTCTGATCCTCGTGGAGCACAATACACGCGTTTTCTTTCTCCAGGGAAAGAGGATATTCTTTGGTACATACCGACCAAAATGAGAGATGATACCATCCACATCCAAACTACACAAGAACCTGTATATATGTTTATTTATTCAACAAGATTAGAGCATTTTGCATGCAACAGAAGTTACGTGCATTGGACGCGAAAAGTCTGTAATACTCCTTCCCGAAGGGTTCGAACAACAAAGGGGTACATCCTCAACACAAAAAAGTGCTTGTTACCGCTCATTATGTTTTATTCAAAGCCTGCGAATAAACTTATCCAGAGAAGTTTTTTTTATTGCAGGCAGCGTAAATAAATAATGTTCAGTCCACTCATCGCCATATTTACGTAATGCTCTGTTTTACATTAATGCACATCAACAAATCCCTCATATTCGCATTTGCGAATCCGCTTATTCGCCTAAAAAGTTATTAATTATTAACCTGATATTAGCAGTCCGAATTCAGGCTGAATCGGAAATCATTTTAAAGCGCGGAGCGACGTTGATTCTGTAGTTAGCTTAAAATGCAGTTGCCAGATAATATTCTGTCATATTGTCTCCCCTCTAATGCCCTGAGTTTTATTCATTTCAATTTTAGACTAGCGCATTACGTTTATTCTAATATTATTACATATAGCTGAGATATTTATTAACTCTAATAATGAAATAAACACGAAATATTAGCTTCAATACTTTCCGGTGATGCAATAACAGTTAGTTTTACTTTTTCTACCAAATGCCAAGCACATGCATAGCAGGAAGAGAAAATGCTGTACTACTCCCAAAACTTTGATATCGAGATTTCACATGAAATGTATGCTTTGAGGAACCATGAATAAAAGAAAAAAGGTATTGTTTGCTAGCGACACTGTCAATTACATGGATTATATCAGGGCCGTCGGTGTACTGGGATTTTGTCCTGAAAGAGTTCTTTAACAGGCGAATAGCTCTACTGACTGGGGTGGTCGCTTTTAAGCATATTTAAAAATCATCGGTGTGGGCCGGATTTGATCCCGCTATTTTAGGTCACCGCCTAACCAACCAGACCGTCTCCTGTGTGCGTATGCGTGCGTGTGTGTGTCTGTGTGTGCGCGTGTGTGTTTCTGTGTCTGTCTCTGTGTGTGTTTGTGTGTGTGTCTGAGTGTCTGTCTGTGTCTGTGTGTGTCACTGTGTGTGCCTGTGTGTGTCTGTCTCTGTGTGTGTCTGAGTGTCTGTCTGTGTCTGTGTGTTTCTGCGTGTGTCTCTGTGTCTGTGTGTGTCTGAGTGTCTGTCTCTGTGTGTGTCTGTCTCTGTGTGTCTGAGTGTCTGTCTCTGTGTGTGTCTGTCTCTGTGTGTCTGAGTATCTGTCTCTGTGTGTCTGAGTGTCTGTCTCTGTGTGTGAGTGTCTGTCTCTGTGTGTGTGTATCTCTGTCTGTGTGTGAGTGTCTATCTCTGTGTTTTGTGAGTGTCTGTCTCTCTGTGTGTCTGAGTGTCTGTCTCTGTGTGTGAGTGTCTGTCTCTGTGTGTGTGTATCTCTGTCTGTGTGTGAGTGTCTGTCTCTGTGTTTTGTGAGTGTCTGTCTCTGTGTGTGTGTCTGTCTCTGTGTGTGAGACTGTCTCTGTGTGTGTGAGTGTCTGTCTCTGTGTGTGAGTGTCTGTCTCTGTGTCTGAGTGTCTGTCTCTGTGTGAGTGTCTGTCTCTGTGTGTGAGTGTGTGAGTGTCTATCTCTGTGTCTGAGTGTCTGTCTCTGTGTGAATGTCTGTCTCTGTGTGTGTGAGTGTCTGTTACTGTGTGTGTGTGAGTGTCTGTCTCTGTGTGTGAGTGTCGTCTCCTTGCGTGAGTGTCTGTCTCTGTGTGTGTGTGTCTGAGTGTCTGTCTGTGTCTGTGTGTTTCTGCGTGTGTCTCAGTGCCTGTGTGTGTGTCTGAGTGTCTGTATCTGTGTGTGTGTGTCTGAGTGTCTGTCTCTGTGTGTGTGTCTGAGTGTCTGAATCTGTGTGTCTGAGTGTCTGAGTGTCTGTCTCTGTGTGTGTGTCTGAGTGTCTGTCTCTGTGTGTGTGTCTGAGTGTCTGTCTCTGTGTGTGTGTCTGAGTGTCTGTCTCTGTGTGTGTGTCTGAGTGTCTGTCTCTGTGTGTGCGTCTGAGTGTCTGTCTCTGTGTGTGTCTGAGTGTCTGTCTCTGTGTGTGTGTCTGAGTGTCTGACTCTGTGTGTGTCTGAGTGTCTGTCTCTGTGTGTGTCTGAGTGTCTGTCTCTGTGTGTGTCTGAGTGTCTGTCTCTGTGTGTGTGTCTGAGTTTCTGTCTCTGTGTGTGCGTCTGAGTGTCTGTCTCTGTGTGTGTCTGAGTGTCTGTCTCTGCGTGTGTGTGTCTGAGTGTCTGTCTCTGTGTGTGTCTGAATGTCTGTCTCTGTGTGTGTGTGTCTGAATGTCTGTCTCTGTGTGTGTCTGAGTGTCTGTCTCTGTGTGTCTGAGTGTCTGTCTCTGCGTGTGTGTGTCTGAGTGTCTGTCTCTGTGTGTGTCTGAATGTCTGTCTCTGTGTGTGTCTGAATGTCTGTCTCTGCGTGTGTGTGTGTCTGAATGTCTGTCTCTGTGTGTGTCTGAATGTCTGTCTCTGTGTGTGTCTGAGTGTCTGTCTCTGCGTGTGTGTGTGTCTGAATGTCTGTCTCTGTGCGTGTCTGAATGTCTGTCTCTGTGTGTGTCTGAATGTCTGTCTGTGTGTGTGTGTGTCTGAATGTCTGTCTCTGTGTGTGTCTGAATGTCTGTCTCTGTGTGTGTCTGAGTGTCTGTCTCTGTGTGTGCGTCTGAGTGTCTGTCTCTGTGTGTGTGTCTGAGTGTCTGTCTCTGTGTGTGTCTGAATGTCTGTCTCTGTGTGTGTCTGAGTGTCTGTCTCTGTGTGTGTGTGTCTGAATGTCTGTCTCTGTGTGTGTGTGTCTGAATGTCTGTCTCTGTGTGTGTGTGTGTCTGAATGTCTGTCTCTGTGTGTGTGTGTCTGAATGTCTGTCTCTGTGTGTGTCTGAATGTCTGTCTCTGTGTGTGTCTGAGTGTCTGTCTCTGTGTGTGCGTCTGAGTGTCTGTCTCTGTGTGTGTGTCTGAGTGTCTGTCTCTGTGTGTGTCTGAATGTCTGTCTCTGTGTGTGTCTGAATGTCTGTCTCTGTGTGTGTCTGAGTGTCTGTCTCTGTGTGTGTGTCTGAGTGTCTGTCTCTGTGTGTGTCTGAATGTCTGTCTCTGTGTGTGTGTCTGAATGTCTGTCTCTGTGTGTGTCTGAATGTCTGTCTCTGTGTGTGTGTCTGAGTGTCTGTCTCTGTGTGTGTGTCTGAGTGTCTGTCTCTGTGTGTGTGTCTGAGTGTCTGTCTCTGTGTGTGTGTCTGAATGTCTGTCTCTGTGTGTGTCTGAATGTCTGTCTCTGTGTGTGCGTCTGAGTGTCTGTCTCTGTGTGTGTGTCTGAGTGTCTGTCTCTGTGTGTGTGTCTGAGTGTCTGTCTCTGTGTGTGTCTGAATGTCTGTCTCTGTGTGTGTCTGAGTGTCTGTCTCTGCGTGTGTGTGTGTCTGAATGTCTGTCTCTGTGTGTGTCTGAATGTCCGTCTCTGTGTGTGTCTGAGTGTCTGTCTCTGCGTGTGTGTGTCTGAATGTCTGTCTCTGTGTGTGTCTGAATGTCTGTCTCTATGTGTGTCTGAATGTCTGTGTGTGTCTGAGTGTCTGTCTCTGCGTGTGTGTGTCTGAATGTCTGTCTCTGTGTGTGTCTGAATGTCTGTCTCTGTGTGTGTCTGAATGTCTGTCTCTGTGTGTGTCTGAATGTCTGTGTGTGTCTGAGTGTCTGTCTCTGCGTGTGTGTGTGTCTGAATGTCTGTCTCTGTGTGTGTCTGAATGTCTGTCTCTGTGTGTGTCTGAATGTCTGTCTCTGCGTGTGTGTGTCTGAATGTCTGTCTCTGTGTGTGTCTGAATGTCTGTCTCTGTGTGTGTCTGAGTGTCTGTCTCTGCGTGTGTGTGTGTCTGAATGTCTGTCTCTGTGTGTGTCTGAATGTCTGTCTCTGTGTGTGTCTGAGTGTCTGTCTCTGCGTGTGTGTGTCTGAGTGTCTGTCTCTGTGTGTGTCTGAATGTCTGTCTCTGTGGGTGTGTGTGTCTGAATGTCTGTCTCTGTGTGTGTCTGAGTGTCTGTCTGTGTCTGTGTGTGTGTGTGTAGACAGCATTATTAAAAAGTAAAAAGTCGTTAAGTATCATACTTGATACTTAAGTTCTTCATCCTCAAGGATGGAATACAAAGATTCGCAGGAAAATCCCCCAACTCAAATCACCCTTATTTTCGAAAATGTTTGCTGTCCCAATACGGCTCTATCGATTTTGATTAAAATACCGGAAGTTAAAGATATTAGGTGACATAAAACGTATTTCTTCGATTTTCTGGTGGTATCCTCTTAAGTCCTCTTCATTCTTAATGACTTTTGCATAACTAGTAAACAATACGAGATATACAAAAGCTTACTATATAACAATGTAGATCTCCTTAAAGCAGAATTTATATAAGATGTTTTTTTTTTGTTTTTTTGTTTGTTTGTTTTTTTGTTTTTGTAGAGTTAAGCGTTTTCGAAATATTCCGTGTTATTGTTTTGAATTTTAAACCGGTTAAACTTTTAAACTTTTCTTAAACGGGGAGGCATCTTGCATATCTCTTTTGTTTTACTCCTGCCCATGCAACGATATCCGAACTTCAATTATTCATATAGCGGCCAGTTTCTAAAATATTTGACTATCACTTTAGCCTAGTGTACTTCCTCATTCCCTCGGGCTTAGAAGGAAGCAAATAATAAGACAATTTCTGCTTATGTGTACCTCAATTAGCATGAAGTATTTAAAAGAATGTTTTGTAAGAATAGTTTGCAGAACAAAATGTGAATGACCCCGTAGCGCAGTTGGTAGGGGCCGCGGATTCGGTTCCCAGCTGAAGTATGGGGGAATGTTTCTGTAGCCCAAATTAATCCCGAGAGTGTAAATTTGTGTGCGTGTGTGTATGTGAGTATGTATGTGCCTGTATGTATGCGTGTGTGTGTATGTGAGTATGTGTGCCTGTATGTATGTGTGTATGTGAGTATGTGTGTGCCTGTATGTATGTGCGTGTGTATGCGAGTATGTGTGTGCCTGTATGTATGTGCGTGTGTGTATGTGAGCATGTGTGTGCCTGTATGTATGTGTGTGTGTGTATGTGAGTATGTGTGTGCCTGTATGTATGTATGTATGTATGTATGTATGTATGTATGTATGTATGTATGTATGTATGTATGTATGTGCGTGTGTGTATGTGAGTATGTGTGTGCCTGTATGTGTGTGCCTGTATGTATGTATGTATGTATGTATGTATGTATGTATGTATGTATGTATGTATGTATGTATGTATGTATGTATGTATGTGCGTGTGTGTATGTGAGCATGTGTGTGCCTGTATGTATGTATGTATGTGCGTGTGTGTATGTGAGTATGTGTGTGCCTGTATGTATGTATGTATGTATGTATGTATGTATGTATGTATGTATGTATGTGCGTGTGTGTATGTGAGCATGTGTGTGCCTGTATGTATGTATGTATGTATGTATGTGCGTGTGTGTATGTGAGTATGTGTGTGCCTGTATGTATGTGCGTGTGTGTATGTGAGTATGTGTGTGCCTGTATGTATGTATGTATGTATGTATGTATGTATGTATGTATGTATGTGCGTGTGTGTATGTGAGCATGTGTGTGCCTGTATGTATGTATGTATGTATGTATGTATGCATGTATGTATGTGCGGTGTGTATGTGAGTATGTGTGTGCCTGTATGTATGTGCGTGTGTGTATGTGAGTATGTGTGTGCCTGTATGTATGTGCGTGTGTATATGTGAGTATGTGTGTGCCTGTATGTATGTGCGAGTGTGTATGTGAGTATGTGTGTGCCTGTATGTATGTGCGTGTATGTATGTATGTATGTGTGTGCCTGTATGTATGTGCGTGTATGTATGTGAGTATGTGTGTGCCTGTATGTATGTGCGTGTATGTATGTGCGTGTGTGTATGTGTGTGATTTAATGAATAAAATTAAAGAAGGTGGAATCCCAATGACAACAAGCAGTACACGAATCAACACTATTACCAAGGCAATATGTTCCACAGGGAAATGCTTCCGATTGGACCGTGTAGTTAAAAGCGGGTATAAATGTATAAATCAACAAATAATGCTCTGTCTGCTTAACATTCAAGAGTTCCGAGTTCAGATCTCGGTTAGAATGAGTGAATGGATAAACTTTTTTTCGTGGTTTTTTCTTATCTTGGGAATCCCGGGTCCATTTGAGTATCATTTCAATAATTTCTATCTTTCACCGACCAGTATGACATTTCCGGGTTAAGAATTTTATTTTTAAACTACAAGGCCCACCTGCTCAAAAATACATTTAAAATTTTCATTATTTACCTAGAAAAACAATAGCAGACAAGTAGATAAAACTAAGCTATGTGCATAGTACTTAAAAAGGACATCTTTTATTGGGAACAGTCTTGCAGGTTTTTAGCGCAGGTTGTAGCACACATTCAGTTTTTCTTGAGAGACTTTAGATCATAGCATAAAAAAAAAATATATTTATTTATTTATTTATTTTTTTGAATTTTACTTTCGCTGCTGTGTACAGTAAGTAGGAGGAGTATTGTATTACATTCAAAACTTCTACACCAAGATTTTACCGGAAATGCACACTTTGAGACTCCTAAATCCAAAAAAAAAGCTGTTCAATTAAATTGTCCCTGTATATGTGTGTGAGTGTGCGTGTGTCTCTCTGTGAGCAGTACATCTAACTCAAAAATTCAGTTAAATATAAACTTCATATTCAAGCATCTTGCAGTAATAGGATAGGGCAATTTTCAAGATTATCCCCCACCTCAAACTACCTTTTTTATGGAAACATTTGCGAAAATGTTGATTTCCTCAAATATGCCTTATTAAAATATCATATGTGTGACATTTTTATGTAAATAAAATTAATAACTATAATTTTTACCGTCTCTGTAGTGAAAAATTAGCGTGCTAAGAGGTACTGAGTTCGAATCTCTGTTAGGGTGAGTTACCCGGATATGATTGTTTCTGGGGAGTTCTATTGTTCTGAGAAGCCGAATGTCGGGTAATTTTAAGCTCTAAGAGCCACGGTCTCATTTGAGCATCTTATTATTGATGCTCATTCACTTTTCAGTATGAATGACCTTACAGGTTGAAGATGTTCAACTGAATATACAATTAAAAAATATGTGTTCCATTCACATGACTTTCTCTACATCTCTGCAGCAAATTATTGTTAAAAAGCTTATCTTCTATTTTCTTCATGCTCATTGAGAAACAATTAGCAGAAATAGTCTTATTATTTGCTTCCTTGTAAATAGAAGCAAAATAAGCGAGTACCATAGGTTAAAGCGATTGTCAAAAGCTGGTTGCTATGTGACTGAAGTTCTTTTGTTTGCATGGACACGAGTTGACAAATTCCTGTATGAGAAAAATATAAGTCTTTCAAGGCTGAAACCAGCAACAAGGAATACCTAAAAAACGACCAACTCCAGGAAAAAAATGTATGTGTGTATTAATGTGGTCTACAATTTTTGTGTGTCTATCTCTTACGGTTTACCAGTTATACACAATTCCGTAAAATTCATCCAGAATAAAGTAGTCTTCAGAGGCTATTCCTAGGAAATTCAAGATATGCATATTATTTGCCAGGTATATATCCTTAATATACGATATTTTAATCAAAATGGTTAGAGCCATTTTTTAGAAAATAAAAATTTCCGAAAATTTTTTCGTGAGAAGGATAGTTTGGGGTGGGGGAATTTTCTTGAAAACCTTCGTGTCGCATCCTTGGAAGATATTGACTTTAAATACCAAGTTAGGTATTTAACGATCTTTCCGTATTTGAGCTATGCTGCCCACAGACACACACATACACACAGACAGACACACACGCACACAGACAGACACACACGGACATTTTTCTGAAAATTCTTTTTTTTTTTTTTTTTTTTTTTATTCAGGGTGTCTTAAAACACATGTTTTCCGGTGAAATCTCGGTATCGAATTTTTGGGTGCTTTAGAATACCTTCTCTATACACTATGTACATAGTACGTGTAGAGAAAGTAAAAACTAATAAGAATATTATGGCAATAGTTTCTGAGGCCCTCTTCATTCTTGATAGTTTCCGCATAAGTGGTAGACCATGCAAGATGGAAATCTTACAATGCAAAAGCTTAAATTTTTGAAAACACACGTTTATGTCAAATTCTTTTATTTTCTTTCTTTTGCAGAGTTAACCATTATCGAGATATTCCTTTTTATTTTTATTTTTAATTTTTTTAACTCTTATATTTTTCTCAAAGGAAAGTGATTTGTTTTTCTTGTTCCTAGTCAAGTAAAGGGAACGAAATTTTAACCACATACATAGCAACCAGCTCTTACAAGATTTGACTATTGCTTAAGCGTAATGTATTCATTCTTTCCTTAGTATGTATAAGGAAATATTTAATAAAACAATTATGAAAATATATATCGGATTAACGTGAAGCTGATATAAGAATAAATTTTTTTAAAGAATGGTTAGAGAAAGTACAAAATGTGAATATAGAATATAAAAAGTTTTGCGATGATCTAGCATCCGGTGAATTCTAAGGTCATATCCTATAACATCATGTTACCTTTTCTTATTATTGCCTGATAGAAAACATAGTACTCTCTATACGTCAAACGAACAATGCCTTCGGACACGGTTGCGGTTTGCTGCACAATAGTTACGCGCACAAAGGGTTTCACTGGGACTTCTCCATCGCCAAACACTCGAAACAACAGATTAATGCATATATAACTGAATATGAAGGTACGAAGTCAAATAAAAGACATCTTCTCTTTAATACATTTAGAAAATACACTTTAATCCACTGAAAAATATGTCCATACATGTATTTAAAGCATGAAACTGAATATTCAATCTGCCATGGAACAGATCTATTATTTTTTCTTCTGTTTATACTTTATAATAAAAACTTCTGCTTACTAGTTTTATGCCTCACCCATACCTATAGCACGGGACTTCTGCCTCTCACTTCTCCGCTCGCTTGCAAACATACCAGTATATTGGAAATTAATTTATTTTAAAGTCATTTCTAAAGCCCATACATTCACCTTAGTAGCATTGTTTGAAAATTGCAAAATAACCGGAATCACGTTATCGGCTAGGCAAAACCATGAGAAACACTATCCATTTTCATCGGAACAACTTCCACCCCCTGGAAAGACAGCTTCAGCGTTTCCACTGAACAAACGCGCTCATGTTTGGAAGCTGTTGTTTATTTTAAGCACATTGTTTTTTTTTTACTCGTTGATTAGATCAACGGTATGCATTGTTTCTACTACCACGACCGCTTTATATTTTGTGTAGTTCTAAGACCATTAAGGGTAATTTAAAGCCGTACCATGTTCACATTAGATATAGAAGGTATTCCACTAATTCGATACCCAGATTTAATTATATATATTCTGCAGGTCATGGACAAAAAAAAAAAAAAAAAAAAAAGAAAAGCCAAACGATTTTCTTTCTCTATCACGAGAAATGAAGAGATTATTTTAGCGAATTTGGTACAAAAAGTCCATTTTCGCGTTTTGCTGCATAAAATGGACTCATATTTTAAATTACATATATAGAATGTTTGATTCTGCAGGTCACATGAAACACATACCTTGAACGCCTTTTCACTTTCAATTGGTTTGTTTGTTATTTTTCTATATTCAAAATCTATCTTCTCCCATAAAATACATTTAGAGGTCTGAGAATTTTTCCCAAAGCACTGCCGAATTTCTGTGATAAAGTATGGTTATAATTTAGATTGTTAATAGATTAGTTTTAAAAATTAATTAGTAAAATAATGCGTTATTTTTTGCTGCTTTTTCCCTCCTTATGATGTAAAATATTGGAAAAATCTGACCATTGTAGCAGAAATTTCAACCACAACATTTGTTACAAATTATTTAGGAATGTAATTTTAAAAAACATAGTTCAATATCTGTAGGAGAAGATAGCTTTAGGTTTTAAATGATAAAGTCGAATCCATTAATATGACTAAAATGGAAATACATATTTGAATGGGACCGCGCCGTGGCCAGGTGGTTAGACCACTCGCCTATCACCAAGGCGGCTCGCGTTCGATTCTAAGTGACCACATGGGACAAAGCGGTGTAGGGGAGGAATTTTTCCGGGTTCTCCGGTTTTCCCCAGAGCTCCATCTTCCTTCCATGTTTTATCAGTGCCATCGCCTGTGGTGGCATATGTAGTAAAAGCGGGCGTTAAACACTAGAGCAAAACGTTTGAAGAAAATTGGCATAAATATTATTTTGTTATCTGTAATGCCTGTACAAAAATCTGATTATCTCTACATCTCAGCAACAAAGTGTTGTTAAAAAGCCTATGCCTCTATTTACTTCAAGCTAATCGAGAAAAAATTAGCAGAAATAGTCTTATTACTTGCTTCCTTGTAAGTTGAAGTGAAATAAGGGAGTACCATAGGTTAAAGTGATAGTCAAAAGCTGGTTGCTATGTGACTGAAGTGCCTTTGTTTTTATGGATAGGATTGAGGATTAACAAATTCCTGTATGAGAAAAGTGTAAGTTTTTCAAAGGTGAAACCAAAAATGGGGAGTATCTAAAAAGGAGTAAACTCCACGAAGTTAAAACACACATAAATTGTGTGTTTTAACGTGCTCTATTTTTTTATGTGGTAAGTGTTTATCCATCTTTTACGGTTTAGCAGTAATGCAATAATCCGTAAAATTCATCCAGAATAAACTAATGTTCAGAGGCTATTCCCAGAAAATTCAAGACATACATTTTATTTGTTGGTAAATATTTTAATATACGATATTTTAATCAAAACCGTTTGAGCCATTTTTAAGAAAATCAACATTTTCGAAAAATGTTCCAAGTAAAGAGTAGTTTGGGTTGGGGGGATTTTCCTCAAAATCTTCGTGTCGCATTCCTGGAGGATACTAAACTTAAAACCAAGTTTGGTATTTTACCAACTTTTCGTTTTTGAGTTATCGTGTTCAAAGTCTCACGGACACACACACGGACCTTTTTCTGAAAATGTTTTTTTTTTGGATACAGGGTACCCTAAAACATATATTTCCGGTGAAATCTCGGTACCGAATGTTTGGGTGGAGTGCAATACCTTCTCTATACACTATGTACATAGTATGTCTAGAGAAAGTAAAAATGACACCTCTAACTTTAATAACTCAGAACATCACTTAAATGCCCCCTCAAAATTTAGGACCAATTACTTGAGAATGCTGAGCAAACTTATAAACAGATAAGTTACGATACCAGAAAATAGATTTAATAGAGGTCTTTATGGTTGCACTGAAGAAGAAACAATACAAAACAGAGCACTGATTGAGATCATAGTTTCATACCTCAGTAAGAAGAAATTTTGACATAGAAGTTAACCAAAATATTAAAAAAAAAAACTGATGTGTTACACTCACATGACTTTCTCTAGCTGTTCTACAAACTTGTTACTTAAGATTATTCTTTTTTCAGCACCTTGCTAATCGAGATAATCATTAGCAATATGTTCTTATTACTTAGTTCCTTATAAGTAGGAAGAAAATAAGGGTATACATTAGGCTAAACCGATAGTCAAATGTTTTAAAAGCTATCGTTATGCAATCGTCATTGCAAATCGCTTCTCTACTTGGCCAGGAGTATAAAAACGGATATTCACTATCAGAGAAAAATATAAGTACTTCACAACTGAAACCAATAACAAGGAATATCTCGAAAACGGTTAACTCCACAACAAAAATGTAAAGGACGTGTTTTGACGAGATCTACATTTTCTATGTAGTAAGTCTGTCTTTTACGGTTTAGCATCTAAGCAAAATTCGGCAAAATTCATCCGGAATAAGGAGATCTTCAGAGGCTATTTCCAGAAAATTCAAGATATACATTTTATTTGGCAAGTAAATATCTTTAATATACGGTATTTTAATCAATATCATTAAGCAAATTTTTAGAGAATCAAACTTTTCGAAAAATTGTCCTTGTAAAGGGTCCTACATACCAGTTTGATATTTAACGGTCGTATCCTTGGAGGATACCAAACTTGAACATGGTCTTTTTGTTTTTCAGCTATGCTGTCCAGACACACACAGACAGATTCACACACACACACACACACACATATACACGTATATTTTTTCTGAAAATGCTTTTTTTTTTGGTTCGGGGGTCCTAAAACATATATTTCCGGTGAAATATCGGTATCGAATTTTTGGGTGGAATACAATACTTCCTCTATTCTCTATGTACATAGTATGTATAGAGAAAGTAAAAATATATAAATAATGGAACACCAACTTGGACTCAGGGTCGGAAAAGGAATTAGATATGCAATTGGATTATATGAGAGAGAAAGAGAGAGAGAGAGAGAGAGAGAGAGAGAGAGTGTGTGTTCTGGCCATCTAAAATGAAGTGAGTGCCTGTGTTTTCATTCACAAAATGTTTTCGACCGGTTGAACTATGAACACTTTAAATCCGTAGTTCAACCGGTAAACTACTAAAAGTAGGGACACAGAAAAATGGAGTACCATAGCCGGGATTTGAAACACAGACCTCCCGGTCTCTAGCCGGTTGTTCTACCACTGAGCTACTATGACAATACGTATACCGGCAGAGCATTAAATTCCCCAACTAACTCGCATGTTTCCCAGTAAACCACAAGGTGATGTGAAATTATTTTGAGATGACAACCCCAATGGCGACTTACAATTCCATGCCGGCATGTTGGCTTGGTAGCTCATTGGTAGCAACCGGCTAGAGATTGGGAGATCCGTGGTTAAAATCCCAACTATGGCATTGAACTGTTCAGTCTGACTACTTATCCAACTCCTGTCGTAAACGCGGTTTGTATTAAAAACAATTCAATTAAATTTAGGAAAACTCTGAAACAAATAGGCATTGACTGGAAAGACAGAAAGCTGATCTCCAACTGTTTCTGGGGAAAAAAGTGAAAGTGCATCTAGAGCACGGGGTGAGCATGAGTATAGAAATAGAGAGAGGTGTGCGTCAAGGATGTTGCATGCCACTCATCGTGTTCAACCTTTACGGAGATTGGTTAGCAAAGGAAGACTTTTCAAGGAAGAAGCTAGAGGCTTTGTGATAAGAGGAAATTCAATTAACGCCATCAAATATGCAGATGACCTGATGCTTCTGGCAAAGAAACAAGAAATACTCCAAGGAATGTTCGACAGCATGATGGAAAGAGGAAGAAAATATGGAATGGAAATGAACATAGGGAAACCAAAAGTGATGAGGATATCTCTGAATCGGCATTGGAAATCAAGAATTAGAAATGAGAAACAGTTAAATACTAGGGAAGTGTACTAACCGAAGACACTTATTGTACCTGGGAGAATAGATCACAAATTGCAATGGCAAGAAATTCTTCACGAAGAGAGCATAGCTGACTAGCAACTTGAACCTAGAGCTGAGTAAAAGCCGAATTATTTTCAACAAAACTTTGTATCAACCGGAAACGTGGAAACTTGAGAAAATTGCAGAAAAATATTTAGAGAGTTTTGGTTTGTAGTGCTGGAGTAGAACACACAAGGTAATAAGCACATGGTGCTAAATGAAGAGATTCTGAGAAGAGTGGGTGAGAGGAAATCAATCCTACACACAATTCACAAAGGAAAGAAAACTTGATACGGCACATGCTAATAAAGAAGAACCTGCTTTCTACAGATGTTCTGGAAGGAAAGGTAGACGTACAACTAGACAATTTAAGGGGAAAAGTGGAAATATGTAATGCTGATGGACGAAGCAGATAATAGATCAGCTATGTAAAGCAAGTTTGAAGATCTGTAGAAAGGAAGGCTGCCACCACCACATGCAATGTACATAGTAGGCAGAGAATGTACTGCATTCTAACCAAAAAATAGATACCAAAATTTCACCGGAACTTTATAATTTGAGGACCACTTAATTTTAAAATAAAACATTTTCTGAAAAGGGTATTTTCGTGTGTGTATGGTGGGTGTGTCTCTAAACAATATAACTCAAAAGTCGGTTAAGTAGCAAAGTTCGTCTTCTATATTTGGTGTCTTACAAAAAGCTACGACACGAGTATTTATAAAAATAACTGCCCACTACAAGTACATGGAAAATATTTCGAAATATTTTATTTTATAAAAGTGACTCCAGCAGTTTTTATTAAAATACAATACTTGAAAAGCATAACAAATAATTTGAATTTCCTGGATATC
The DNA here is from genome assembly GCA_030762935.1 of Hymenopus coronatus. Classification (NCBI taxonomy): domain Eukaryota; kingdom Metazoa; phylum Arthropoda; class Insecta; order Mantodea; family Hymenopodidae; genus Hymenopus; species Hymenopus coronatus. The sequence continues at coordinate 127,441,855 of CM060897.1, read as the reverse complement.
GCCTGTAAAGTTCACTTTATTTGAAAGGAATTTAATAACCTTGTTAACTAGTATACGTAAAGCCAGGCCTCTCAAAAACCTCACGCAGGTGTAGAGCTTGTGTGCATCGGTTCGGCTCGGCACGGCTAGTGAGAATTTGCAGTGTGGAAGAACAGGGCCGGGGGAGAAAAGGGAATTTGGGTTGGTGTAGCGCGTGAAGCGTAAAGAAAGAGAAAGACAGCGTTATTGTTGCAAATCGAGGAGTTGCAGTTTGCATTGTCGTAAAATAAGTCGTATTTTGTCCCCTGCGCTGTAAAATGCGCCAAGAGACCCTGCGTTAAGCGATAGGCGAAAACGTACTACACAACAAATGTAGACCTGTTTAAAAATAATTTATTCTAAATAACTTTTTATACCCTCATTTCCCAGATATCAGTTTAGCAATAGCTCTAATTGTTCAATACCTGACCATTCTTTTTAAAGCATTGGGATATTCCGTGCTTCTCGCGATTGCTTGCAAAGGGCTTGGGATTTTAAGTCACATTAGGAATCAAATTTCAATTTTTTATATTTTGTACAAACTTTCTTAAACTTTTATTTTTATTGCATTGTTGTTATGTTAATATAAATACCAGATTTCATTCAAGTTAAATAAAGTACAAAATATTTCATGAATTATGATTTTTTTGTTTTTTTGTTTTTGTTTTGTTTTTATTAGCTTTAGGTGCGTTAACCTGATTGGTCATATCGGGCGATGAATGAAATTGGTGAAATGATGCACAAATGATCTTGGGGTCCATGGAGCTTAAAGTAACTCGAAGTTCGTCTTCTCAGGATAAGGGAAATTCCCGGGGGAAAAAAAATTGTCCAGGTAACGCACCTACGCGAGAATCGAACTCGCGACCTGTTGAACGTAAGGCAGACATGCTACCACCACAGTACCCAATTTTATTATTTAATGTATTGAATAATCAAAATGTCGCATGCACCTGAATATTTGAGAAATTTGGTTGGTTTTTATTTTTAATTGAATCTTTGGGACAAACACAAAACTGTATGTTTTAAAATTTTATAGCGAATTATGATACTCACTAAATGCTTGAATCAGGTTTTCATAAAACTATTTTTGAAAAATGCTATTTTTTAGGATAGTTCAGTCACCTGCAATATTACAATAAATACTCTGTGCATTCTGGGAAATTTAGCTTGTGTTTAAATGTATATGTATGGGGCGTTTTAAAAGTAACGTTTTGAGACCACGTTGTATTATGGGCGACTTGGAACAGCTGTAGTGTAGAATTTTTAAACAGTTATAGAGCCCGAAGCAACGGAGGGACAACTAATTTGTTGATTCTATACGGAAGCCCAAAGGCTCCAATCACCATTTCCAACAAAAATGTGATTTTGTAATTTTTATTTATTTTTTATTTTTTTATTTTGCTTGCAAAAGTCCACTTCTGTGTCCCTTAAGGGCAGTATACAGTAGCACCCAATTACTAAACGTTTGACTATTGCTCTTCTTTTGTATCTATGACAAAATGTGTACTTGAGCTATATCAAGTTAAATACCTTTGTAAGAACAGTTTGTATATCCCAGAATTAATCGATAGAAAGTAGAGAAGATCATGGGAATGAAACACGTCAGACATTGTTTTCTTTTATTGTTGACTATAAAGCAAAATAAATAGCAAGGTTTTAATAGTAGATATAATAAGTCTCAAAAAAAGTATCGTGTGTGGCTAAAACTAAAATTTAAAGTGAGGTAATCGCTATGCTATGGTGACATGGTGACATGGAGAAAATTAAAAATGTTAAAGCAAGATTTATAAAGAGGTAAGAGGGACAAGCAAATATGCAACAAACAGACTGGCATTAGTGCTAGCAAAAGAAACATAATTCTTAGAAGGGGTAACCAAGACACAAAAAAAGAAACAAAAGAAGAGATGACACCGAGTTCTTTGGTACGGATCTCATGACAAACACTGGACGAACAGCAACCAATCGCAGAGACACATAATCATGGGACTTGCGATACGCGGCTTGCTTAATTTAATAAATACCATCAAGCTCGTCTTTGCAAATTATGTCGGAAAAATGGGAACTATGCCACTTCAATAAGTGTACAAAACGGACATGCATTGTAAATAAACTTATAAAAGCAAGTAAATAGTAAAAATTCTGTATTTGTATTCTGAATGCTCATGCGAGCACACTTTTATTAAAATAACTGAGGCACTAAAATAATAATAATAATAATAATAATAATAATAATAATAATACGTTACCAAACTCTCAAAATCAACTTTTGCTTCAAATAAAATATGGTGGCGAAGACATAGAAATAAACATGAAATTAAATTCCAATAATTTAACTTCATATGCAAAATTTAAAATAAATTGAAATTGAAATGTATAGCAGTACTTTTCACCAATTTAGTAGCTATTTCCTTTCAATCATGTTATATTATAATCAAAATAAATAAACCAGAACGCCTGGGTAGTTTGTAGTGAGGTGGTAGCATGTCTGCATCACATTCAACAGGTTGTGAGTTCGAATCTCGCTTAGTTACCCGGATAAGGTTTTCTTCGGGTTTTTCCCTTATCTCCTGAGAAGACGAAAGTCAAGTAACTTTAAGCTCCATGGATCCCGAGATCATTTAAGCATCATTTCACCAATTTCATTCAACGTCCGATATGACCAACCAGGTTAAAGGACGTTAAGCTAATAATAATAAAAAAAAAGTGAATACTGAAGACATTGCATATACCCAACATCAGGAGTAAATCTTTATAGATAGAAGGCGACTATCCAACCAACTGCGAGGGGAAAAGATAGCCAGACAGCCGGGGTTGCTCAGTCATTTTCTTTCCTCCGCCTCCAGAATGTTATAGAGCTCTAGAAATTTCCAGATTTATATAAGCCGAAACTGTTATTTGTGTTTCTAGTACTACAATAGCTCTTCAGTCAGTTTTTAACGACTGTGCAGTGATTGCTGTTACCACAGAAAAAAATAAATTGTGCAATACTCGATCCTGTGCTTTGATACGTGTTTACCCAAAGTTTATGAGTTAATGGCAATACGGTTACATTATTATTACTGTACACATAATTAACAATACCTTTTGCAAATAAGCTACGAGAAAAGTAAAATTAAAATTAAAAATGTCCACCTCTAAATCAAAATAAACATTTAGTAATTACATTTCCACTGGTGGCTTGCTAATTAGCTAAAGCAATACAAACCAAAATGAGCGCCGGAAGCCGACATTAGGTACCGGTTGTCAGCACCTCATTATTAAACCACTAAAGGAAAAAGTTTAAAAATTAAACAATTACTTGTCTCACATTTATCATTGTCGTATTAACTATTTATGAAATATTTAACTTATAGAATCTCTCTTGTTTTTAAAGTATAACCATATTTGTACTTTCTCTACAATATACTTATACACAGTAGATGGAGCCGGTATTGCATTCCACCCGAAATTTAATGCCAAGATTTTACAGGAAATATATGTTTTGAGGTCACCTAAATAAAAATACATTTTTAGAAAAACGCCCGGTGTGTTTTTTTTTTTTTTTTGGTAGTGTTTAACGCCCGCTTTAACTACTAATGGCACCGCAGGCGGTGACACTGATGATACATGAATGATGATGGAGCACCGGTGGAATGCGATGGCGGGGGAAACCGGAGTACCCGGAGAAAACCCGCCCCAGCGCCGTTTTGTCCACCACAAATCTCACATGCGGTCGCTTGGGATCGAACCCCGGCCGTCTAGGTGAGAGTCGAGTGGTCTAACCACTCGGCCACGGCGCGGCCCGCCCGGTGTGTGTCCCTATGTAAAAATGTAAAGTTCATTAAATAATAAGTTAGTTTTACATCTTCAAGGCTGCGACACGAAGATTTTTAAGAAAATTCCCCTAACTCAAACCTTTATATAGAAACTCTTTCCAATGTGTTTTTTTTTTTATAATAATAGCCGTTACATTTTGATTAAAATAACATGTTCTTAATATATTTTCATCAAAATAAAACGTATACCTTGTATTTGGAAATATCATTTGAAGCACTTTTCATTCTGGATGATTTTGGATAACTGGTAAACCGTTAATAGATGGATAAAAACTTATTAAATAAACATTTAGATCTCGCTAAAGCACACAATTTCTCAGATGCATTCTTTGTGGAACTAACCATTTTCGAGATATTCCGTTAGTAAGTTTCGAACACTTAGACATTTCTCAAATGAGAGGAGGTTATTCACTTTTTTTACTTTTTCTACTCATACTATGTACGTAGTGTAGGCAGAGGAGATATTATATTTCACTCAAAATTCGATGTCGATATTCCTCCGGAATTATATATTTTGAGGTTCTGAATAAAAAAGAATTAGAAAAAGGCCAGTGTGTATGTTGTGTGTGTGAAAATCATAGCTCAAAAGCAAAAGTCCATTAAATACCAATCTTGATATTTAAGTTCAATCCTCCAGGGATGCGACACGAAGGTTTTCAGAAAAATCCCCCAAACCAAACTACCCTTTACATTGAAAATGTTTCTAAAACTTTAATTTTCTCAAAAATGTGCTAAGAATTTTGAATAAAATTATGTTTAAGATATTTTTATGAGAATTGAAATGTATATCTTGAATTTTCTGGGAATATCCCCTGAAGATCTTTTATTTAATTCTGGATGAATTTTGCAGAACTGGTAAACTGTAAGAGATAGACAACTTACTGCACTAGTTAAAACACACAATTTATGCCAAATATATATTTTTATAAAGTTAACCATTTCCAAGATATTCCTTGTTATTTGTTTAAATTTTAAATCACTTAAACTTTTCTAAAACGGTGAGTCCTCATTTGTTTCATTCCTGTTTTGTTTTACTCCTGGCCATGTAAAGCGTCACGAATTTCAATTGTATCACATAGCGACGAGATTTACAAGAAGTAACTATTGCCTTAGCCTGGGGTGCCTACATATTTTCTGTCTACTTACAAGGAGCCAAGTGATAAAACAATAATGCTTATTTTGATTAGCATGATATGGATAAAAGAATAATATTTTGTAAAAATGAGTTGTTTCCAGAACAGGTAGAGAAAGACATGTGAATGAAGCACAGCCACTTTTTCATCCCGGTCATGCAAAGAGAAGGTATTCCAATTGCATATTTCATTATGACGCCAAGTCCGAAGAAAATTATGTGACTGTGAAAATTTGATCCAGATGACAATAGTGAATGATTCAGAAGACCTAGAGAGGTGACAGTATAAAATGGACAACGTCACAATATTCAACACTTTAATATCCAGTCAACTAACAGGAACTGTTTCGTAATCAGGATGAAACTCAAAACTATACAAAAATATAAATTTCGACGTCAACAAAGGTACATCAACAAAATGCCTCATGGTCAGCGTGGAATAGGTAGTTACCGAGGAACAATGTTACATGACTGGCCCACGCTATCGGAGGTAACGCAGGTAGTTTGGGAAGCATCGAGTCACGTGCTTTAGAAGTGCTTTTGTAAACATATTGATATGTGCACAGTGTTTAGCTAGAATTAACGGATTCCTTGTCTTACTTTTACCCTTAGTTATTTGTTTATTCTTCCAACATACAATTTCATAAAAATAGACAATGAATGAAAAGAAATCATAGAAAAATAAGCTTAGATACACTCTACTAATAATTTTAGAGAAAATTAACATTAGTGAACTTGAGGGTTGAGACAAGATACTCATAAAGACACCAAAGGCAATAACATTATTAGAATACCACCAAAAGATTGTGTATAAAGTTAAACATAAATAAATAACTTTTGTAGTGAGACAAGTTAATTTTTCTGTATTTATCTTGTAAATTAAACATTTGTACCTTTAACAGTAAGTTCTTGTTGGATGATTCCACTAAGTTGTTAAGAGCTTAATGTTAGAATAAGTACAAAATGATTAGAATAATAAATATAGATTCTCGTGGTTAAGACAAAATATGTATGTTTTGCATTCAAGAGAGTCACGTTACTGTCCGTGTAATGAGTAGTATTTTGAGTAGATAACTGTCATTTATCCCTTTGCCTGAAAATAGGAACTCCGATAACGGGCAAGAACAAACGCGTTTGCTTCAAGACAAGTGCTTACCAAAATTACCTTCGAGTATGTGGATATCATACATCAGTGCCTCGTGCGCTGTTTAATCTCAACATTATGTAACTAAAAGTACATAAAATGTTACGTAAAAACCTACGCTCCCGTCCTTTCTACGGTATTTTCCTCTGTCCCTTTCACCTTCCATTTGAAAAAAAATTATGAATAAATAAAAAGATATTTTACAAAACCAAGAGCCGAGAGCGTCCACAACTAATTAAAATCTACAAGAAAAAAACCCAAAAAAAACAAAAAAAAACAAAAAAAAAAAAAGAAGAACGAAACCCTCTTTCATATGTTTCTTGTCACCCTCTTTCATATGTTTCTTGTCACCCTCTTCCGTTCTCCATAGCAATTAACCTCCTTTGCCAAATATAAGATAGAAATAATCTTATTTTATAATGCCCTGCGTCCAACATTACATCCTTGTAAGCCTACATTCTCCGATTGAAATTCAGAAACTGCGGTGGTAAACATTGCTTTCTTAATATTTCTGTTTCATTACATTCTACCAGAATATGACGCCATGTTTCACCGCAGAGTGGACTTGTCGAATACGAAGAAATAATTCTATCCTCTCATCCTACACATTTATTTACGTTTGAGATGAATCTTTTTGTTAGAAAATGAACTAATGTTTGCAACTAATTGTTTTATGGATCTAGCGATTACGTTTGTGCAAAACTGACTCAAGCGACTGCTCCAGCACATACGTGAATGTGCTTCTTTTTCCTGTAGTTTTGTGGTTTTATGATGAATTAGCATTAAACAATGATTTTATGTTGGCAATACGGACTGAGCTGTTTGCAGGATGCGGAAGCAACACGTACGTCTTTATGTGAGAACTGTATGCTCTTAATGAGCTCTTTAAAGACAGGTGATATCATAACCAAAAGGTTTTTGTCATCTAACAGCTGGTTTTTATCTCAACCTACGACATGCGTATTACCGTATTATTACCTAACTTGGGAGTTGGCAGGAAAGGTGACGTCAGGGAACGCAACCCGGCATGCATATGCATCTGGTAAATCGTAAGAAATAGAAAAACTTACCATACAAAAAATCTGCTGTGTTCTGTTCACATAATTTTCCCTATCTGTTCTGAAAATATATTATTCTTACAATACATTATTATAATTACATAATGCTAATCACGACTAACATTAGCAGAAATTGTATTATTAATTAATCCCTTATAAGTGGAAGGGAAATATGGGAATATACTTGCCTACAGCGACAGTCAAATATTTTAAAAGCTATCGCTAACCTTGTCATTGATATTCAGTTTTCATTTCAAGGCCAGGAGTAAAGCAAAAGATATATGAAAGGAAAGATAACTTTTCATTTGAGTAAAGTTTAAGTAGATTAAAGTTGAAAACAATAGCAAGAAATATATCGGAAACATTAACTCTACAAAAAATGTATATGACATTAATTGTGTGTTTTAACGAGATATATATCTTTGTGTAGTAAGATTTTGTCTGTCTGTTACGTTCACCAGTTATACGAAAGCACTAATGAAAAAGTCTTCAGCGACTATTTCCAGAAAAGTCAATATATCGTTTGTAATAAAATATGGTAAACATTTGGTACTTTAAGCAAAATGGTTCGAACCATTTTTGAAAAGAATCAAAATGTTCAAAACATGTTCCATATGAAGCATAGTTGTGGGGGGGGGGGGGGGGTTCTTGGGAATCTTCGTGTCGAATCCTTGGAAGATATTGAACTTAAATACCGACTTTTCGTTTTTAAGTTCTGTTTTACACAGACAAAGACACACATGCACACAAAAAGACACAGACAGACAAGATACACGGATTTACTTTCTATAATCTTTATTTTGAATTCAGTTCTCCTCAAAACACGTATTTCGGTGATATTTCGGTATGGACTTTTTGGGTGGAATACAATATCTTTTCTAACTGCAATGAACATTCTACTCGTACATACGCGATAGAAAAAGTATACACGTAGAACTCGTTAAAGCACACATTTATGGTACCTACATTTTTTTTTTTTTTTTTTTTTTTTTTGGAGATATCCATTTCCGAAAAATTTTATGTTACTGGTTCAAATTTTTCAATCTTATCTATGGTGATCTCAAATGAAGAGTCAAATATCTTTTTCATTTTCGTTTATTATTTTTACTCCTGGATGTGCAAAGAGAAACGCATTTTAACGAAACCACATTGAGAACTGAGAGAATTAATATGTAAACTCGAAATGGCTAAAAAATCAAAGTGAGTGTAGGTAAGGAATAGGATCTCCACCTTCTATTGAATCGATAAGATTTCACTATTTTTAAGCCTAATTATTCCCTTATTCTCCTTGTAGAAAGAACATTTCTGCTAATTTTAATATCGATTATAATGAAGTAGATAGAAACATAAGTTTTCTTAAAAACTGTTTCTTATCAGAATAGGTAGAGAAGCTCCTGTGAATGTTACACTTCAGATTTTTCATATTATTCTCATTTCAGCTGAACCTTTACAGTTTCACATATATCTAACGTTAATTCACAATGTTGCAATATAGTTTGTTGTTTTTTGGATTGTTCGTCCTTTAAAACTTTCACACCGTTGAACAACCTCCATAATTTTTGATAGTCTAATGCATTACATAACTGCTCAACAATTCTATTTGTTTCACTCTTTTCGTTTACTTTTCTGCAGTATTTTGTGTTACCTAAATGTTCAGCTTTATTGTATATTTTAGGCGCAAATTACTGAAGGCAAAGGGGATATATTACTTACTAGTGCCTACTTATCATTATTTATGATACCTCTAAAGTTTTAGGTTTACTAAACAAGTGTATTGTTTAATCCACTTCTTCATTAGACTATGAAATTTCATTCAAATTTAAACTTTACGTTACATTTTAAACATTGTTACATGCATGGACAAATATTTCTCTTTTAATTACTTGCATGCCCTACCTGTGACTTTTTCGCAATGCCGTTTAATATTTGACTTGTAAACACAAAACAAAGCAATGGAACACGAGAAATTTTCGTTTTTATTTTCTCTATACGCACTATGCACATAGTGTGTAGAGAAGGTATTGCACTCCACCCAAAAATTCGTTACCGAGATTTCACCGGAAATATATGTTTTAGGGTTCCCTTTATCTAAGAATAGCATTTTCGGAAAAAGGTCCGTGTGTGTGTCTGTGTGTCTGTGAACACGATAGCTCAAAAACGAAAAGTAGGTAAAATACCAAACTTGGTATTTAAATTTAGTATCTTCCAGGGATGCGACACGATGATTTTGAGAAAAATCCCCCAACCCCAAACTACCCTTTACATGGAACTTTTTTCGAAAATGTTCATTTTCTCAAAAATTGCTCTAACGATTTTGATTAAAATGTCGTATGTCAAAGTTATTTACCTGACAAATAAAATGTATATCTTGAATTTTCTGGGAATAGCCTCTGAAAAGTAGTTTATTCTGGATGAATTTTACCAAATTTTGAATAACTGCTAAACCGTAAGAGATGGACAAAAACTTACTACACAAAAAATGTAGAGCACGTTGAAACACGCAATTTATGTTATATACATTTTATTCGTGGAGTTCGTCGTTTTTGAGACATTCCTTATTTTTGGTTTCTGCTATGAAAAACTTATACTTTTCTCATACAGAATTTGTCAACTGCTGTCCATACAAACAAAGGAACTTCAGTGACATAGCAACCAGCTTTGGATTATCACTTTAACCTATGGTACTCCCTTATTTCGCTTCTACTTACAAGGAAGCAAGTAATATGGCTATTTCTGTAAATTTTTTACTGATTAGCATATGCTTTTTAAGAATAATTTGTTGCAGAGATGTAGAGAAAATCATGTGAATGGTACAAATCAGATTTTTTTCCCTTAGCACAGCAAACATTGTTTCTCCCATCTTCTCTTTGCGGAGTTAAGCATTTCAGAGACTTCCTCGTTATTGGTTTAAATTGTCTAATCCTTTGCTTTGCTTTTTTCATATGGAAAATCGCTATTACTACTGGCCATGTCATTACATAGCCACCAATGTAATATTTGATCACCGTTTTAGCCGAGTGTACCTACAAGAAAGTAAGTAATAAGACTATTTCTCTTAATGTTTATTTCGAGTAACACGATGTAGATAGGATAAGTTTTTAACTTTCTCTAATTTGTGTATGTAGTAAATAGGCAGAGAGGTACTCTATTCCACCCAAAAATTTGTTGCGGAGATAGCTCTGGAAATACACGTTTTAGGGTCCCCTAGAACACAGAAAAGCCTGTGTAGAAAAATGTTCCCACGGGCGCATGAGTGTATGGGCGCGCCTATAAACACCTGAACTCCAAAACGAAAAGTCGATTAAACACCAAATTTGATATTTAAGCTCAGAATCTTCCAATGATGCAACAGCAAGATTTTAAAGACAACCCCCCCCTCCGTCTCATCAAACCACCATTTACAGAGAAAAACTTTCGTTATGTTGATTGTCTCAAAAATTACTCAAATTATTTTGATTAAAATAACTTGTCAAATAAAATGTATAGCTTGAATTTCCTGTGAGTAGCCTGTTCTCTTCGTTTTAAATGACTTTTGGAAAACTGGTAAACGGTTAGAGATAGAAAAAAGTATTGAATTTCCTAGGAATAGCTGTTGAAGTCTTCTGAATGAGTCTACTTAACTGGTACACCGTTGCTATACAAAAATCTGATGTGCTCCATTCACAGGACTTTCTCTATATCTCTGCAACACATTATTGTTAAAAAGCTTATACTTCTACTTACTTCATACTAATCAAGAAAAAATTATCAGGAATAGTCCTATTACTTGCTTTATTGTAAGTAGAGGCGAAATAAGGGAGTAATATTGGTTAAAATGATAGTCAAAAGTTGATTGCTATGTGACTGAACTTCCTTTGTTGTATGGACTGGAATTGCTAAATTCCTGTATGAGAAAAGTATGTTTTCTAAAGCTGAGATCAAAAAACAAAGAGTATCTCAAAACGATCAACTCCACGAAAAAATGTATATGAGATAAATTGTGCGTTTTAAGGTGCTCTACATTTTTTGTGTTGTAAGTTTTTCTCCATCTGTTATGGTTTAGCAGTTATGCAAAAATCCATAAAATTCATCCAGAATAAAGTAGTCTTCAGAGGCTAATGCCGGAAAATTCAAGATTTACATTTTATTTGTCGTGTAAGTATCTTTAATATACGAAATTTTAATCAAAATCGTTAGAGCCATTTTTGAGAAAATAATAATTTTCGAAAAAAGGTCCATGTAAAGGGTAGTTGGGGGTGGGGGGATTTTTCTCAAAATCTTCGTGTCGCATCCCTGGAAGATACTAAACTGAAATACCAAGTTTAGTATTTTACCGCCTTTTCGTTTTTGAGTTATCGTGTTCACAGATACACGGAAACACACGAACACACACATGGACCTTTTCCCGAAAATGCTTTTTTTTAGATAAAGGGGACCCTAAAACATATATTTCCGGTGAAATCTCGGTATAGAATTTTTTGGGTGGAGTGCAATACCTTTTCTATACACTATGTACATAGTGCGTATAGAGAAAGTAAAAATGCAGGATTCTTTTTTGTAGGTTTAAAGCTAATAATATTTATACTTTTCTCAAGTGAGAAGTCATTACGGATATTTCCTATGTAACCAAAGATATTTCAATACTCATCATAGCTACCAACTTTTAAAGGAGTCGACTATCGCTGCAGCTTATTACTCTTGTAGAAGGAAACAATATGTAATAAAACTATTTATCCTAATGTTTATTTCACAGGCACCTAGTTACGTACCATGTACTATGTAGAGAAGGTATTGCACTCCACTTAAAAATTCGATACCGGTATTTCAGCACAATAACACGTTTTAAGGTCCCACTGTACTGTACAGTGTTACTTTCTCTACGTCTCTGAAACAAATGATTTTAATAAGCTTATTCTTCTCTCTACTTCACTCTAATTGAAATAAAGATTAGCAGAAACGGTCTTATTGCTTAGTTCCTTATAAGTATAAGGGAATATAATAGGTTAAAACGACAATCAAATGTTTTAAAATGTGGTTGCTATGGGATTGAAATCCGTTTCGTGGCCAGCTGTTGACAATTTTCTATATGAGAAAAGTTAAAATATTTTAAAACTGAAACCATTAGCAAGGAGTATCTCGAAAACGGTCAACTCCACGAAAATAGGTACATAGGATACATTGTGTGCTTTAACGAGATCTACGTTTTCATGTGGTAAAGATTTGTTTATCTCTTATGGTTTACCAGTTATGCAAAATTCAGCAAAATTTATCCAGGATGAACAGGTATTCAGAAGCTATTCCGAGAAAATTCAAGGCATACAATATATTTGTGATGTAAATAGCTTAGGTATTTTAATCAGATCGTAGAACCATTTTTGAGAATCAACATTTTCGAAAAATGTTCCTTGTAAAGGGTAGTTGCGAGTGGAACATTTTCTAAATATGCCTTTTTCGGATCCGACCACAATACATATATTTCCGGTGAAATCTCGGTATCGAATTTTTAGGTGGAATGCAATACTTCCTCTATACACTAGGTACATAGTACGCGTGGAGAAAGTAAAAAGGTCCTGTGTGAGTGTGTCTGTGTATATGTGTGTCTGCGAGTGTGCGTTTGTGTCCATGAACACGATAACTGAAAAGCGAAAAGCTAGTAATATACCAAACTTATTATTTAGGTTTAGTATCTTCAAGAATGCAACATGAAGATGTTGAAAAATTCCTTAAATGCTAAACTAATATTTACATGGAAAAATTTTCGAAAATTTTAATTTTCTTTAAACTGGCTATAACAATTTTGATTAAAATACCGCATATTAAAGTAATTTACCTGACAATAAAATGTCTTGAATTTTCTGGGAATAGCCTTTAAAGACCACTTTATTCTGGAAGAATTTTACTGAATTTTGCACAAATTGTAAACAGTAGCAAAGAGACAAAAACTTACTACACAAAAATGAAGACTTCGTTAAAACACAGATTTATGTCATACATATTTTTCGAGGAGTTTACAACTTTTGAAATATTCCTTTTGATTGGTTTCAGTTTTAAAATACACTTTTCTCGTACAGGAGTTTGTCAACTCCTGGCAATGCAAAAAATTGAATTTTAATCTCATAAGCTTTTAAAATATTTGACTATCACTTTAGCCTAGTGTATTCCCTTATTTCCCTTCACTTATAAGGGAGCAAGTAATAAGATAATTTCTGCTAATATGTATTCCGATTAGCATGAAGTAGATAGCAGAATACGGCTTATAACAATAATTTGTTACAGAGTTATAGAGGAAGTCATGTGAATGTAATATATTGTTTTTTTTAATAATTAAGTTTTAACCATTCATACGAAACAAATGACGGATGAGTTATACTTACTCTCAAGTGGGATTTGTTGCTTTATAATTATCGTGTAATAACATCGTGGTATACTAAAATGTCACACTCAGAGTCATATGTGAGAACCATCTAAATTGTTGCTCTCTTAAAGCATATTGGAGTTGAGGAGCATTGCATCAGATGTTGCTGAGATTTTTGCTGACCAGGTTTTTAAGGTAAGTGCACTCTGAGTTTAACAGAAACAAATGAGAGGTGGTGGTGCGGTTTCCTCCAGAAAATGACCCTAACATTTCATTCTCCCTCCAAAGGCAGAGACGGACGCTTTGGGGTAAAGGGCAGGAAAAAACTTGACAGTGCAATGGACGTAGCGCTTGGATGTGCATCTCTAATTCTCGAGTCGCTGATTCTCATATGTGCTTTGTTCGCTGGCATTCTGTGAGTTTCAGGAATTTCTGGACAGATGTACTCCAGCTTTCACGATTCTATACTTAAACGGCTGAAAATGCACACATGTGTCATCGTGGCGGAGCCGTGGCCTAGTGGTTAGACCACTCGCTTCTCACATAGACGGTCTGTGTTTGATCCCAAGCAACCGCGTGTGAGATTTGTGGTAGACAAAGCGGTGCAGGGGCGGGGTTTCTCCGGATTCTCTGATTTCCCCCGCCACCGCATTCCACCGGTGCTCCATCTTCATTTAGCGTCATCGCTGGCGATGCCACAAGTAGCAAAAGCGGGTGTTGAACACTAACAAAAAAAAAAAAAAAAAAAAAAGGGTACATCAGCAACATGTGTACTTACAAGATAAAAAAAGTTTTGAAAGCCGGTTGTATAAAACCCGCGAAATTAAAAAATACCCGTTATTTTTTATTACACCTCGTATGTTGTATATTGCCACCAGCGAGACAGGGTTGTTGCTATACATTATTTAACATTTATAGAGGAAATGATTACTGAATGGAAACAATCTGCTCTCAGAGGAATAGAAATCGCGAAAAATTATTGTGAAAAATATTTTATGGACACAATTTTGAATGCTATCAATCAGATATTTATTGGCGAGCAGAATAGGAGCTTCAATATTATATGTACAAACATTTGATGTATTAAATTCCACGACCTTATCTAGCTGTTCCGCAAGCAAACCTTTTCTACAAAAGATTACTTCATGCTAATGAGATAAACAGTACCAAAAAGTGTATTTTATTTGATTCCTTGTAAGTGGACGGGAAATAAGAGAAAGCACTAATCTAATCATATCTTTTAAAAACCAGTCGCTATGTGAAACAATAGATATTCGGATACCTTTGCATTTCCAATAAAACAAAAGAGAGATGAAACATTTGAGAAACAAATAATGTTTCCCGTTTGAGAAACATTACCTAGCTTAAAAGCCGAATAAAAAAATGACATACATTATGTTTTGTGAAGTAGGTTTTTGTCCATCTCTTACAGTTTTCCAGTTATACAAAACTTATACAAAAGTCATCCATGAGCAGCTCTTCAGAAACTAAACTCAAAGAAATCTGATGTGTTCTATTCACATGCCTTTCTCTACATCTTTGCAACAAATTATTCTGTTTACTTCATCTAATCGAGAAAAAATTAGGAGAAATATTCTTATTACTTGCTTCCTTGTTAGTAGAAGCGAAATAAAGGGGTACCATAGGTTAAAGTGATAGTCAAAAGCTGGTTGCTATGTGACTGAAGTTCCATTATTTGTATGGACACGAGTTCACAAAGTCCTGAATGAGAAAGGTATGTTTTTTATAGCTGAAACCAAAAACAAGGAATATCTAAAAACAATCAACTCCACGAAAAAAATGTATATAACATAAATTGTGTGTTATAAAGTGCTCTACATTTGTTGTGTGGTAAGTTTTTGTCCATCTCTTACGGTTTAATAGTTATGCAAAATTCCGTAAAATTGACCCAGAATATAGTAATCTTCAGAAGCTATTCCCGGAAAATTCCAAATATACATTTTATTTGTCAGGTAATATAATATACGATATTTTAATGAAAAGCGTTTGAGCCATTTCTTAGAAAATCAACATTTTCAAAAAAAGTTCCATATAAAGGGTAGTGTCGCATCCCTGAAAGATACTAAACTTAAATACCAAGTTTGGTATTTTTCCGACTCTTCGTTTTTGAGTTATCGTGTTCACAGACCCACGGACACACGGACACACACACACGGATCTTTTTCTGAAAATACTTTTTTTGGATACAGGGGAACCTAAAAGATATATTTCTGGCGAAATCTCGGTATGGAATTTTTTGGTGGAGTGCAATACATTCTCTATACACTATGTATATAGTGCGTATAGAGAAAGTAAAAATTCAGGATATACATTTCGTTTGACATAAAAGTATCTTAAACATGTGATATTTTAATCAAAATTGTTGGAGCTATTTTTGAGAAAATCAAAATTTTCGAAAACAGTTCCATGCAAACTGTAGATGAGTGTGTGTGTGTGTGTGTGTGGGTGGGTGGGGGGTTCCTGAAAATCTTCGTGTCACATCGGTGTAAGACTTAAATCCGAGTTTGGTATTTAACTGACTTTTTGTTTTTAAGTTATGCTGTCAACACACACGCTCACAAATCCAAAGACACACCCGCACACACATACTATGACCTTTTTCTAAAAATACTGTGTTTTTGTTTTTAGATTCGGAGGACCATAAGACACGCATTTAAGTGAAATATGAGCATCGAATGTTTGGAAGGAATACAATACCTTTTCTATCTATTTGTACATTGCACTTACGTGCTAGAGAAAGTAAAAATATAATTGCAAAAATATTTTCAGAGAAAACCCAAGTTATGGCTTTCAAGGTAGAAGTTGAAATTAGTTAAAAACTTATAATAGATAACAAAATATTGGAGCTAATTTCATATTTTAATTATCTTGGAAACTATATGTCCTATAACTATGATAAATACGTGGAAATAGAAGTCTCATATTTTCAATATGTGTGGAAAAAAAGAAGTACATTTAGAAATAAAAAAGAAGGTATATCCGATTAAAATGTTATAAAACAAAGTCTGTCCCAACAATGTAGTACGGCAGTGAATGTTGGATACTGAATATAAAGTAGAATATATGCTTAGGAAATTATATTTTTAAGAGCAGTGAAAGGATGCTCATTTAAATGGCACATTTTAAGAGAAGATATACGTAAATAAATTAAAAAATACACATATCTTAGATAAGGTTGAACAAAATGCACTCCACATTTAGATAGAATGGAAGAGATTGGTAACCAAATGAGCCTGAAAATATGCACCTGAAGACAAGAGATCGCAAGGAACACAAAGAAGGCGGTGGAATGAAGAAACGGAACAGGCCATATTAATGAATGGCTGCTTAAAAAAGAGCCATATTAAAGAATGAAGACAAATACGTTTGGAAGGACAAGACATTTAAATAGTTAAAGAATTTGAGACCTTTGGGGGAAGATTAAGTTGTAATGGAGGCTGGGCATTTCATGGTAGAAAAATAGAATCAAAAGGATAACGCTACAATGATAGGAAGTGGGGTATTTATATATAAATTACCAGATATGAATAGTAAATGCTTCGAGAGAGTCTACGAAGCAACAGTAGAAGCAAAAATATTTTACGCAAAGGAAATTTGGGGCTACCAGACATAAGAAAAAAATAGATCACAGATAAAGAATGTTCTGTAAAGAAAATTTAGGACTAAGCAGAGCAGCACTAGAAAGGGGGGAAATGGTAAAATTAGGAAGAATAATTGGAAAAATCCTAGAGAAGGAACTGAAATATTGGTATGGTGTATAAAGAGTGAAGATGGAAATCTGCTAAACTATGTTCTGAAACAGATAATTAAGGGTGAGAGCAGCTAGAGGAAATCTTGACCAAAATAGTGATGGGAGACACATGGAGGAAGGGAGAGAAAAATGAAACATGTGTCTGGAACTCAGGGAAAAATAGGGTAGAAGACATGGATAGAGGAAATTTGGGATGAACTAGAAGTTTTAAAGATAGATTTGTTTATACAGAAAAATAAAGGAAGGATGATCACGAGAGGGGCATGTAGATAGAGGTAATACATAAGAGAGGGAAAGATTAGCTGTCTTTTGAACGGGATGACAGCCAATGAATTACATCGTTGTATTCTATGCGGGGAGAAAAACAGTATTGTTCACTATTAACAGGATGTAAACAAGTAAGAAATCGGAGGAAAGTAATTTGGGAACACAAATGTGATGGTACGACAAGAGAAATTGTAGCAATGGAAATCTCGAATGTCAAGGAGAAGAGAAGAACTAAAGAAATATGGCAATATTTGGGAAAGATAAGGAAAAGAGGATAAGAAAAAAGAAAGATAAAAGACAGTTATTGGGATGGAATACCCAAAGGGCTACATTCCTAAGCAGCCAGAGAGCTATGCGGATGTAGTGCCTAAGCGGTACTCAAACCCACGTACATCAGGATAAATAAGGGACGTGATATAAATAAAAGTAAATGTGACCTAAGTACAATAAATGTTAAAATGTTGTAGCTTTCCTTAACTAGTTTCGTGAAGTTTCCTGCTTCTGTTTCAGTTACTACCCTTAAAAATTATTAGATTCCACAGACCTTCATTGGTCAGTTTTTTCGGTGGTGTTCAATACGGTCATCATCTTCACTGACAGACAAGGGGAGCAGAACGAAAGTAGCTCACGTTAATGCGTCAGCTCCCCACCGATTTGTGCTATCTTGGAATTGCCCCATAGAGTTCTACAGCTCTTTTAAGGCACAAAGAGAAACCTCCACATGTGAATTATGGGCTTCTGAGTAGTATAATATCTGTATAGAGGTAATAGTTGATTCTTTTTATCAGTAACTTCTCAAGGACTTTCCCTCTTCCTTTTATTAGTCTTATGTCAATATATCTAAAAATTTGCATGTCCACATTAGTATTTTTTTTCTTTTTTTGGTTATTCTGTCATCTTCTGAGTCATTTTATGAAATATGGTTTTCATTATAGTTTTGAAAATTTGTTATTCTTGCTGGTTTTCATTGGTACTTCTATTTCTTCCCTTCTTGTTTGTGGCACCTTCCAATTCATTGTCTTCCGTAATGATGCAGTTTAGTGTATATTATATTTCTTGTAGATAACTTTTATATAAAATAAGAACTGAAGCTTTCCTGACGACGTGTTAATTCAAAATCAAAGCCCGAGAAGATTTTGAATTAACTTTTATATATCCCTTCTCTGTTTAAAAGAATTGATATAATCTGACTGACTTTTAATTTCCTGATTTTTGCTTATTATTTAAATTTATCTTTAAAGTAGAAGTTTTTACACCGTTCTCGGAGTAATTGTTGTTTAGTATTCTCTGATGCCTTCCTCTAATAGAGACTTACATTTTCTTTATGTGAAGCAAGTTTTTGTCTATCACTTACGGTTTACCAGTTATGGAAAATTCATCGATATCGAACCGGAATCCAGTTTGAATTAAAGATGTACCCAGTATAGCTGCTTAGGTAGCAAAGATAAAATATAAAGTTCTAAAGTTTTTATGATTTCTTGAAAATAACCATGGTTGCAATCAAGAAAAAGGTAAAATGCTTCGAAAAAAACATTCGGAGGAACGGTCTTATTAATTAATTCCTTGGTTTTAGAAGCAAAATAATTGCGTAAACTAGACTATAGCGATAGTCACATATTTTAAAAGATTGTCGCTATGTAATGACTTTCAAATTTTGTTCTCATTGTATGACAAAAAAATGAATGTCGACTTCCGGTATGACAAAAGTTTAAGTATTAGAAAATTTACACCAATAACCAAGAATATGTGTAACTCCAGTAAAAGAAGCAGAAGAACAAAAGAAATGCATCTGACATAAATTGCTTGCTCTGACGAAATCTGCAAGATTTTGTTCATGTCTTTCGTTTACCAGTTGTGAAAAAATAAATTTGTCATAAAAATCGTTAAAACTATTTTTGAGAGAGTAAAAGTTTTCGAACAATGCTCCGAGTAAGTGGTAATTTGCGGTAAGGGGGGATTTTTGAAAAATCTTTGTTCGTATCCTTAGAAGATGCAAAACTTGAATATCAATTAACGAAGTTTTCATTGCGAGATATGTTATTTACACACACACACACACACACACCCTCACACACAAACACACACACGCACGCACACTGACAGTAACCTTTTTCTAAACATTTTTATTCATATAATGTATATTCACATATTTCCGGTGAAATCAAATATTTTATTGGATTAAAGTATCCTCTCTATCTACTATTCATGTAGTAGAAAAACTAAAATTAGGAAAGGTTACGCTGAATTGTATTTCTGGCAAATTTAAACGTAAATTATTAGTTTCAAGCTAGACAGTAAACACGATAATTTTGCTACATTTAGTGTCGGGAGGTTATTTAAATCACAGTATTTTGTGTTCATGTGCCTTTACATAGGAAGTAACTGCACATAGACAAACTGTTTCGTAAACAAGTTTGCAAAATAGTGTTGTTTTGATGTAACGCTTCGGGAAAACCTAAATAATTTCCCAGTGCTGAATGTGGTTATTTACTTATTACGAAACTGTTTTGAGCAAACAACAATTACAAACTATAAACTTTTATGTAAGCACTAACACATTTCCAAATAAACGTTCGCGTAGGACAAATTGGCCTCTACGCAACGAGAATGATTTATTTTAAATTCAACTGTTTAGCAACCTGCAATATACTGCTTTTGACACCAACCTATTATCTGCAACTAATAACAACTATGGTAATCTATTTACTATAGGAAGCATTTTAAAAACAATTGCTGGAATTTATGCCAACTGAACAGATGAAATATTTCCAAATATAATAATAGAACACGTTAACATATCAAATACTTCACAATTGACTTTTAGTGTGTTTCTACAGCTTGCGCTCGCAATTGTAATTTTTGGAATAAGATGGTTTGTTTCTAAAACAGACATGTCCAAATTTAGCTCTTGGGAGTCAGAATTAGTTTCCCCAACTCCAATCAAAGACGAAATGTTGTTGAGTCACATATACCGTCATATATGTGAACAGTGCCCGGTAGCGAATTCACTATTTTTAAGCAAAAATAAACATCATGTCAGCTTCGAAACGCGGAAAGTATCATTTTAATATTCTCAGAGACTTCACACGAACTGTATATGGAATCACTTTCTCAATAAAATTTTACGGACATAAAATGTTCGAAAGAAAGAGCTTAAGGCTTATTTAAATAATTGATTAAGGATTCATTTTCCATATTGCGACTATTTACTATTCCTTTAATGACAATGTTTGGCTCCATATTTTTGCGTGCAAAGCTTCTCTAAAATGAATTATATTAAAACCGCAATAGCCGTAGATTATGCGACAACCACTTGGTTGAAACCATTAAGGCTCTGTACATCATCCTTAGCAGCAGATATTGATGGACTCGTCCAAACCAAAGCATATCACCGAAATAAATTAATAAATATAGAAAACAGACGCAGATGAGAGGCTTTGTTTTTATATACATTCTATTGCGTCTAGAGCTGCATGCCCTAATGCTTCACATGGAGTGAATCAGTTAATGTGGTTTCCCCTCTGCTCCTTTAATTTGGACATGCTTGTTCTAAAAGCTTTAACATAACTTAATTCCTTAATAGCTGATATACCCAGCCCTGCTCGTGTTTTGACGGTTTATGCACATTTAGCGTTAGGCTGCTTGTCCAATAGCCTTCCTAGAACGTACTTAGAAATTGTTATTCAACACACTCACACAAAAAGTTAATTAAAACTCAGGAGGCTACAAAGAAAGAAAAGTAATTGAGACAACAGTATGCAAAACCATGTTTGAACAACCACAAATATCAGATTGTAATGATAGTTTCTTGTGAATGCATCTATGACTTACGCGCTGTCACATTTGGGGTGGCTCGTCGATATTTACAGAGAAAATCTCAGTTGGGAAGAAGTAGTACCAGTTTAAGTATCATCAATATGTGCTGTTTATTCTCAGTAACCAATATACATAGAGATAGTAAGAAAACTAAAAAATAAGGAAACAAAAGAAAAACCGACAAAACGAGCATATAATGAAGAAGAAGAAGAAGTAGAAGAAGAAGTGGTACTTCGTCTGGTGATGCTATTGCTGCTATTCACTTCCACTTTATGTTTTTATATGTCAGCAATTGTTTTCTTTCTTTCTTTTTTTTTCTCTTGTAAAATATCATGCCCTTCCCAGAGAGAAAGAAGCCCGCTGGTTACAAAAATTAAGAAACTAAACATTATAATAAGTGTATGTCTGAACATCGAAGTATGCTCACAGAACATATGGATATTAATACCAACTTATCTGTTAGTCTATAATCTTCAGTGCCACAGAACTTTTGTAACCAATGTGATTTTACTAAATCCTTTTGTGTCATATCAATAAAAATCTGATGTGTTACACTCACATGACTTTCTCTATATCCCTGCAATAAATTATTCTTAAAAAGCTTATACTTATATTTACTTTATCCTAATCAGAAAAAATTAGTAAAATGTTCTTATTACCTGCTTCCTTGTAAGTAGAAGCGAAATAAGGGACAACTGTAGGTTAAAGTGATAGTCAAAAGCTGGTTGCTGTGTCAATGAAGTTCCTTTGTTTATATGGATAGGAGTTGACAAGTTCCTGTATGAGAAAAGTATAAGCTTTTCATAGCAGAAACCAAAATAAGGAATGTCTCAAAAACGACGAACTCCACGAAAAAAATGTATATAACATAAATTGTGTGTTTTAACGTGCTCTACATTTTTTGTGTAGTAAGCTTTTGTCCATCTCTTACGGTTTAGCAGTTATTCAAAATTCAGTAAAATTCATCCAGAATAAACTACTCTTCAGAGGCTATTCCCAGAAAATTCAAGATATACATTTTATTTGTCAGGTAAATTTCTTTAATATACGAAATTTTAATCAAAATCGTTAGAGCAATTTTTGAGAAAATGAAATGTTAAAAAAAAAATTCAATGTAAAGGGTAGTTGGAGGTGGGGGGGTTTCTAAAAATCTTCGTGTCGCATCCCTGGAAGATAATAAACTTAAATACAAAGTTTGGTATTTTACCTACTTTTCGTTTTTAAGTTATCGTGTTCACAGGCACACGGACACACGGACACACACACGGACCGGACTCTAAAACATATATTTCCGGTGAAATCTCGGTATCGAATTTTTTGGTGGAGTGCAATACTTTCTCTATACACTATGTACATAGTGCCTATAGAGAAAGTAAAAAAGCGTATGAAGCTAACCAAGGTGATAATGATAAAGAATAAGTATTTTGTTTTGTTTGATATTTTTGCTATTATATAATTTAATATGATGCAGTTCAAAATTTGGTGTATCTCTCAACCATGCAATTATGTTGCCTTTGCAGCATAACAGCTGTGTTAATTATTTGACTGCTTTATTAACTCGTGGTCAATTTCGGATATTAGACTAACGAATAGTATGTAAACTCACAGTTACTTTGCTATTTTATGAGGTCGTGAAAGCTTAAGTAGGAATTTGTTTTCTTAAGTTGGTGATGTTACGACAAACACCAAAAAAGCTATAGATGGTGTAGCGAACTTTTGTATGCATCACATGAAATGAAATAATTAATAATGTAGCGATGTAGAAGCCTATAAAACATACATTACATACATACGGTGGATGATAAGAAACTCAGGTACAAAGTCTACAGTGAAACGAATATATTTTATTTCTTACAATCAATACAGCCATCTGATAGGTACATGCATTAGGTTGTTTTCCCATATAGTCTCCATATCGATTGAGGCACTTTTTGCTTCATGGGTTGAGTTTGAATATTCCCTCCTCGTAAAAATCCACTCCTTGCATGTTCAGCCACGTTATCTTCATCCGAAGCAATTCGACGGCCTCCTTAGTGTTCCTTCAAGTGAGGAAAAAGGTTAAAGTCGCTTGAAGTGAGATTCCGGCTGTAGGGAAGGTGATCGACAATATCCCAACGAAACTGCTTTAACAGTGGTGATCTTCTGAGCTATATATCTTCTGAGCGCATTATCACTGTCACTGCAACGTGTCCAGCATGTGCATTATGTGAAAAAAAAACATTTATATTAGTAAATAACTACGGGACAAAAGAGAATAATGATTATTTTACAGCTAAGGCATCATATGTGCGTGTGTGTGAACTGGAAAACTGTCAGAACTGGAGGACTGTCAGGGGGAGGTTAAAACAGATGCACCGCAGATATTTCAAACTCTTTAGGGTAATCACCATCGGATTTTAAAGAGCTATTAGGAATAGCCTGGACTATATAAATTATAATTATAGGGGGAGGATATAAATCCTAGATCATTGTATAGTAATTCCTTAATAACGGTGGAGGTAAATTAAAATAACTAACTCATTATTACGAGATTATTACAGGATGATGAAGATGTAAGCTTAAGCAATACTTACATTTACTGAATATCATTTGTAAAATAATTATTTTCAGATATCTAGGACAACATTAAAAGCTATGACATGATTTAGATAATATCCACTTCCAGCCAATATGATTATAGTTGACAGTTAACCAGTATAATAAGTGTCAAGCTTCACTTATCATGTTCTGATATAACTTTTAAAGATAAAGCGAAGTAAAGAAAAACTTCATCGATTTCAATGTGAGAATTTGCGTGAAACAAATCGGCGAGCATTGAAGCGTAAGGTGAAAGAAGAAACTCAACTGAAATTTTGAAAGACTATGTCTGGCAATACTTATGTATGGAAGGAAGACATAGCCGAACAAAACAAGCTATCAAAACAAAATAAAATCGTGTGTAAAGATGAGTTCATGCATGCGATAGCTATCGGACGATATCGTGCGTAAAATATCGTGCCAGTATACCTAATAGCAGTCCCAATCCAGCAGCGTAACAAGAGAACATATAATTGTTATGTTTTCTAAGACGTGCTGTTTCCCACGGTAAATTTATTGTCCTAACGTCTTATCGCAGCGCATAAACAGAACTGATTTGTTTCCATTATGCACGATATCGAGCGGTAAAGTGTCGCACTGCATTAAGAGTACGATAAATAATCGTAAGCAGCCATTGAAGTAGCACCAAGTGCTGCCAATTGACTTGATCGTGCACTTGTGAAACTTGTGCTGTACGCCTGGTATTGTTATGTTCATAAACGCAGAAAAGCAAGAAGATGGAAAACTGTTTAACTTACGCTGATGATGTTTTACCTAATCTATTTATATGTACTGCTCAGAAAAGCAACTACACAGGATTATCTACTTATTATTAACTGTGATCCCACAGTGATTAAAAATCAACTTTACCATCATCAATGAAATGTTCCGTTTCGACCAAGGTCTATTCCATATTTCACGAAAAGAAATAACTAAATAGATATGAACCTAACTGGCGAAGCTAGAAGCAGTCTTAGCGTCAGAAACACCGATAAAAACATCCTGCAAAAGATTAAAAGGTCCCCTCCCAGCCCACGTAACCAGAGGTCATGCACGGTATTTAATATTTACGTTTCTATAGCGTATGTATGGTTTTTACTACGGAACAATAAATTTATCATCCGATATTTTTATCGTCCCAATATTCTTATCGGAGAGTATAAATAGAATTGTTTGTTTCCATTTTTGTTAATGACGCACAATGTCTTACCTCAAGGTATATTCTGATAGTTGACGCCTGCATACACTCAGCCTAAGATCAGTTAAAGGGTACTCTCTAAAAACAGAAAACGAAATTAATAAATAAGGAGGCAATTAAAAAAGTTATTTGCGTTAAACGACAAGATCTCTCAAAATAGAAGAAATTGAAAAGACATATTTATAGAATGGAGGCTCATTAGGCTCATAGCCTAATCCTGGAAGAGCAGATAGGTATGTTCAGAAAACTATTGTGCAGCAGTTGTACAATACTGCAGACGTATAGAACGACCGTCCTTGGAAAAGATGTAAAGTTGACTAGTTTCAATTGAAATTTCAATAAGCCTCATAGTCTAAGAGTCAATTCACAGGAACGTTAACACAAAATAAATAAAGAATAAATAAAATCTGCAAAATCATTCCCTGGCACCTAATTTCTTAAGCCATGTCAACTATTCCAAATTTTTATAATTCAAAACTTTTCTTACATTTATTATGTTCCATGATGCCCTGAATGTAAACGCAAATGCAACACGAACATAAAACCTTGTGGCCACGTTAATAAATGAGGCCATTCACAAATATTTTCATTTACATGAACGTGAAAACTATCGCCAAATGCAAACATCTGACCTTGCAAGCTCACTTTCATGTCCACGTTAACGGGATTTAACATACACACACACACACACACACACACACACACACACAGAGAAGCAGACAAGAATAAAATAAAGGTCATATGATAAGTTTATATTCCAAAACCACCGTTGTTGCCATGACAAAAAGGGTAAATCTTACACAAAGGATTTGTGAAAACTAAATATTTCAAACGTAATGAAAAAAAATCTGATGTGTTCCATTCACATGACTTTCTCTACATCTCTGTAAATTATTATTGTTAATAAGCTTACCTTTTATTTATTTCATGCTAATCGAGAAAAATTAGCAGAAATAGTCTTATTTCTTGCTTTATTGTAAGTAGAAGCGAAATAAGGGAGTACCATAATTAAAGTGAAAGCTAAAAGCTGGTTGCTATGTGACTGATGTTCCTTTGTTTGTATAGACAGGAGTTGGCAAATTCCTGTATGAGAAAAGTATGTTTTTCAAAGCTGAAACCAAGAAAAAGGAATATCTCAAAAACGATCAACTCCACGAAAAAAATGTATGTAACATAAATTGTGTGTTTTAACGTGCTCTACATTTTTTGTGTGTTAAGTTTTTGTCCATCTCTTACGGTTTAGTGGTTATGAAAAATTCATCCAGAATAAAGTAGTCTTCAGAGGCTATTTCCAGAAAATTCAAAATATACATTTTATTAGAAAATCAAAATTTTCGAAAAAAGTTCCATGTAAAGGGTAGTTTGGGGTGGGGGGATTTTTTTCAAAATCTTCGTGTCGCATCCCTGGAAGATACTAAACTTAAATACCAAGTTTGGTATTTTACCGACTTTTCGTTTTTGAGTTATCGTGTTCATAGACACACGGACACACGGACACACGGACACACACACACACGGACCTTTTTCTGAAAATACTTTTTTTGGATACTGGGGACCCTAAAGACTATATTTCCGGTGAAATCTCGGTATCGAATTTTTTGGTGGAGTGCAATACATTCTCTGTTCACTATGTACATAGTGAGTATAGAGAAAGTAATAACCAATACATAATAGTAGGTTTTAATTTTATCGTTATGGTGACTTTTGAGGATGTTGGCAACTTTATAGGTTACACACTATTCCAGTTTTCTTTGAATAATGAATATATGTTGTGATATAAAAACAACCTACTGCAGTTGTAAAATAAAACGCACTGCTGTATTGCCGTTAATTTCCACAGTCTCCATTTATAATGGCAGTCACACTTAAACTATGATGTTTTGGCGCCAATGTTGCTGAGTGGCAAGGTGAATCTCATATGTTTATGTCCTCACGGTATTGTTTAATGTGAAGACCCTCGTTTCGTAAAGTAGAGGTTAAAGGGGAAAATGTTTTATATTTACCCTCATTTCCTTGTTTTAGCATCGTAGAGAATTAGGCATTTACATTACTTAATTTCTAAGGCTAACAGTGATGAA
Organism: Hymenopus coronatus; assembly: GCA_030762935.1. Classification (NCBI taxonomy): domain Eukaryota; kingdom Metazoa; phylum Arthropoda; class Insecta; order Mantodea; family Hymenopodidae; genus Hymenopus; species Hymenopus coronatus. The sequence goes on along the minus strand of CM060897.1, from coordinate 127,414,646 downwards.
AAACATTGCTTGACAGCACTGCTGAAAGATTTACTAATATCGACAACCGGCGTTGACCAGTTCCCATATCCTTCGCGTGGTTGACTCAATTTACCCACAGTGTTGGACTTTAGTGAGTTTATTTGTGCGCTGACTTTGGTTAAAACATTTAACAGAGCAAAATTTGTTTGCTACTTTCATCGTAAAGAAGAAACCCTCAGCATTAAATGAATCGACTGTTGATGGATGTAAAACAAAGAGGCTTAGCAAACACAGTTTCTGTCGAACATTCCAACGTTTTCACGCTACAGTAACATTTTCCGATATGAAACCTGCATGCGATTAAATAGAGGTTCTCCGATACGGCGGCAATGTCTAGCAAAAGGCGAAGTGTTTTCGAACATGGCTGAAAAATCCATAAACGCAACTAAGCTGTAATTTTGTGACAGGGAAAATCCTTTATGGTGTACGCTCGGCGAGCCTCAAAGACGTGGAACTAACATTGCAAAATAAACGAAATGTCTATCACGCAAGAACAACCCGTCATTACGCTCTGCATGCTGGAAATATGAAACAGCGCAGTCACTTTTCCCCATTTCGTCCTGCTTCCTAACTACAAACTTATGTCGTATAACTTGGATGACTCACTTAAAGCAACATTAGGTTAAAAAAATCCCCGGAATCGTTTATTTTCTCTTTAATGTTTACGAAAGTAAAGGATATTTTATTTTTAGGGTTGGTAACGTTCAAGACGACACTTCATTTTAATTTTCATACTAATAATGATTGTGTCCTTGTTTAGCAACTAGTTTTTGTTGTGAATACATGTTCCTTTATTGCATTTCATAATTTTGGCAACAGACCACAATGGAATGTGTTTTGTTAAATAAATCTCCTTCAGAGATATTGAGGATGATGATAGAAGCTTATGGCGAAGCAGCGATATAGAAAACTTAGGTGTATGTATATATAAACGTTTCACATTTTGGAACGTTGAAGAGATTACATTCGACAAGGGCACTACGACAGCTATCTGAAAATGGCTTCCGCAAGTTTTTCTAGTCTCTTTACATGCGGTGGCAGAGGTGTGTCACTGCGGAAGGGAATGCTGTGTAAATTGCCTTATGGTTATTCGTTTCTGTGTGGTTTACAATGCTAGGAAGTTTTTGAATGTAGTAAGTAAGAACAGCTCTCGTGGACCTTCTAACAGATAGTATCGATACTAATTATTATTTGCTAGCTAACAGACCCACTCAAAAGATTTTAATGGTACTGTCAATTTGTATTCTAATAGACTACTGGAGGGTCGTCTCCTTAGCAGGGCCGTATTGCGGTTGCTTGAAAACCGAGAGACCTGGGTTCAATTCCTGGTACCGTTGCGGGAATTTTTTTTTTCCGCTAGGAGACCTGTTTCAGGGTGCACTCAGCCTCGTGAGGTCCCTGGGGGGGCCAATTGAGGAGCTTCTTGATTGAGAAATAGCGGCTCCAGGTCGAGAAGACCGCATTAACCGTCCGGGAGGGACTTGAGGCGCTTATCACGTCTCACCCTCCAGCACTGCACCCCATTCGGGCCGAGATGGGGAATGTTGCGGCAGGCCGGTAGGTCTTGGGCCCTTGCCCTTAAGTTTAATGCTACTGATAACGATCTTAAAAATGAAATAGAAAGGAAGAGATAATCAAGAAATTGATGATAATGATGATATATGGTATGCAATCGTAACCCAAATAATGAACATAAATGTAAATATGGCAAAGTTCATAAGTATGGTAGATGTTGCTTTTAAAATGTGGGAAAGATATAGTGACTAGCGTTCGAGCACAACATCGAGAAGCCTTATATAGTCATTTCTAGTAGACGTTTAAATCACAAATACCATTTACGCATGAGTAAGTACTCCTGCGTTTCAGTCGATGCCGATAATTCTTTAGTATAAATTCACATCGATGCCGATGTAGAAGCTTATGGATTGACTACAAACGAAAAGACCAGTAAGTCACTAAACCTTGCACTCTTTGGGTTGACACTTTACAAGGTGTTGTTATGTGCACATACATATCTATTACGTTAGCGATGTCATCAAGCTGCTTCACGTTATGTGGCATACATAAACTCTCTATAGTGTTTCAACTGAGACTTCCTATATCATGCCTTCAATTGTAAATCTTGAACCAAAATTATGCGAATTCAAAATTCTTTCGTAACGACCTTACGTATATATTTCCCAGTCAATGATTCTGAATATAGATCTACAAGAGAAAACGGGTGGCAAACCCCAGTTAATTAGAGATTGGTTACATTTTCTCGAAACTATTTATTCCGTATATCAAAGACCAAATTGAGAAGTAGTGCTGATTGTAGATGACAAAATATACATGATTGAATAGTCAGAATCTGATACGTGGTTATCCAATATCGTTTATCAACTTCGGAACGTAAAATTAACTCGTTAATACATTCTTGTGTTCATGCCTGGCTACAGGCCGACTACTCGTTCAAGGTTCTCCATGCTTTGGTTTCATGGCGTTGGCTCCCCGAGAGACTTCTGAACCTTAGGCATCCGCTTGTAACTCCTAGGGGGTGTCAATCATAGAGGATAAGCCGACTACCAAAAAAATAAATTCTTGTAGCGGATAAACTTACATATATTAAGTTGGTATTAAATGGACTTTTCTTTTTTGAACCGTGCTACCCACAGACAGACTAAACACACGGGCAGTTTTTCTAAAAATGCTTGTTTTGGATTCAGGGGTCTCAAAACAAGTATTTATCTGAAATCTTGGTATTGAAATTTGGGTGGAATACAACACCTTCATTATCTACTATGTGCATTATACATGCTGCTAGAGAAAGTGATAAAACTTAATTTGAAGGCTGCGAATTTACGAATCGATTAATCAAAGCGGGTAGAAATAATGTGTCAGATTGCAGAACACAAAACCTTAGGGTAAGAAGTTGCTATTGTGCACGCCAAGGTTACTTTATTTGTTAAGCTTAGTAACACAAATGCCTTTGTAACACCTAGATTTTAGCGCATTAGAGACATAAGTAACAGGGAATTTTCAGAGAGAGGTCTCTCCCCTAAAAGTTAGCAGCTCGGGATTTTTGCATTATAAAGACCGGTCACATGAGTCTAATACAAAGAACTTCCAAAATTAATCAGGTGACAACGTTATTTTCACGCGTCTATGCTCCTACGAGGGTCTAGAGGAAAAACTCAGATATTTGGTAGATAACTTGTGAAAGTATGTATTATGTAATTGAATTCAATGTCATTTTTCTCCACTATCAACGATTTGTTGTGGTCGTTTATATTCTAATATCTCTGTAGCGGCTATTTGATCTGATATACTAGTTTCTAATTCAGTGCTTATTTACAGAGAAGGAAATTGATTCGAAGTTGCTTAAGACTTAATTTGTGTTTAACAGGTTTCGAATCAGGGCTTTGAAGACCCATATAAGACGCTATGTTCCACATATCTTTTTGCGAAATTATTTTATAAGCTGATACTATTGACAATTTCACGTTTAATTTGGACATTATGGAGTGTTTTTATGTGTAAAATAATAGCACACCTTTTTTATTTCTAAATGAGCACTCGACCACTCAACCATGGAGGCAATCTCACAACATTTTGTTTATGTGTAGTTTGAGCTATTCTTTTTATTAGATCCCACGTGAAATTCAGGGATTATAAACTATGGTCCATTGAAAATAGCTTTCCCAGACGTTTCATCTGAAGCTGCGTCGATCATCAGTGGAGGGGCGAAAGTGTTGCTTTGTTCTTCTTGGCGACAACCGATCATTATCTTGTAGTCACTTTTACAAATATCGGAATTTCTATTCCCGACGTAAATACTACAAATAGCTGTGGAAATGCATGTATATTTTGGGATAAATACTGGCTTATTTGTAAATAGTTCATAGTACTCGTAAAATGTCCTAGATAGCCACGTGGGAAATGAAATCCAGTGTTGTAATCTGGTGTGAAATTGTTAACAGCAACCCAAGTCTTTTTTAGGTATTTACGCATAAATTATATTAAAGTGAATATTTTGAGCAAAATATCATTTGGGCCTCCTAACTATTGATATCAAAACGGTAATAAAATAGTATATGATAACCAATAATACGTATCTTAATGAAAGTTAATTTTCATATGGCACTATTTTCTCTAGCAGCAAGGGCGTAGTTCGGCTTACAGCATCAAGTTTTTCTATACTGGTTGGAGTGGTAGAGGGACACAGCTAGTCGAGTCAACTGCAGTACTTTAATTAACACGTATTTAATTTCATTTGGAATCTAACAGAATTTAAATACCCGTATTGTTTGTCCCCGCGGCAGAAAACAAGCGAATGACGCAGGACATAGAACAATGAGACTCAGAGGAGTTAATTGCAAATGGGGGACAGAGCTCTGGCTCGCGTATATCTTTCTTCAACAAGGGCGTACATTTCACAGAGCGCAGAAACAGCACAACTGAATATCTATGAGTCCAGATGCTGAAAATCGAACCATGTGACTCGGGCGTTTCTTTTGGAACTTCTATCCCGGAGATCGTAGGTGCGACTCCTGCAGCGGACCTCTCTGACCGATAGGTAATTTCGGAGATTTTTCCGGGTCACTAGGTTAATTCTGAGGAGGTTTCTTCATTCCCCTGAACTTCCAACCGGACTGTTTCAGGATTGTAAGTCAGTGAGGACTGCGGTGGCGTCCTTTCGTGATAGTGACTGCGCTTTGTAAATATAGCTCTCGGCGGCGGGTGGCGTTTAGAGTCATCCTCCGTAGTCTAGAGGTAACATGCTAGCCTCTGGTTTCCAAGGCCGCGGGTTCAAAGCCGGCGGGGCTCGATGAATTTTTTGTCTACAGAAGGGATGTAACGCCGTTTGTCCCTTGTCGTAGTTAAGCTTGATGAAAAGGCCTCTGAGCAAAATGTATCGGTCCTTCATGCCCAATATAGAATAGTCTGAGAACAAGAGCAGTTAAAGAGCTAGCTTAAATAACACTGAATTCAATTTAAGGACTTCCATTAGACCTAGGGAGCAGACTCATAGCGCTCCCCGTGTTGAGGTGACGACAGCTTAGACTATGTTAGGAACTCACCACGGTGGCTCGGTCCCCACGGTCCAGATTAGGCCTCACATAGACCATACTCTCATATGATCCTGTTCTAATGGAACCTGACATACAATAAGCCCATAGTGGCTGCATTTACGCCCTTCGGATGTATCAACCATAATGTGCATTTACATAACTTTCCCTATCTAAGATGCAACAATATGTTAATGAAAGCGCATTGGTCTTCTTTTTATGCATAACGCTCATCAAGATAAATCTTAGCAAAAATGGTTTTATAACAATTTTTTTACAAAGGGAATAAGGAAATAACTATAAGCTAAAGCGATAATCAACTCTTTAATAACTGTTTGCTATGCGATGATTTGAAATTCCGTTCTCTTTGCTTGAATGTGTAAAGAAAATATTAACAACGACTTTCCATTTGAGAAAAATATAAATATTGAAAAATTTATACCTATAACATGGTTAGCTCGTAACAAAAAAGTTTTTCATATACCTACATTGTGCGTTTTCACGAAATCTACATTTTCTTGTAGTAGGTTTTTGTCTGTGTCTAACGGTTTACCAGTCAAAGAAAGTCATTCATAATAACGAGGATTACGGAGGCCATTCCCAGGAAATTCAAGGCAAACAAATCATTTATCACTATACGGCATTTTAGTTAAAATCGTTACAGAATTTTTTGAAAAAATGAACATTTTTAAAAATGATTCCCTATAATTATAGAATCGTTTAGGGTGGGGAGATTTTCTTGAAAATCTTCCTGTCATATCCTGTCATATCCTGTCCACACATACTCATGGAAGTTTTATACAATTTTTTTTTAATTTTTTAATCGTTTCTTTTTATTCAGCGAACCCTAAAGCGTATATTGCCTGTGAAATTTTGGTACCAAAATTTTAGGTAGAATTCAATATCTTCTGCACCTATATGATATTCATAAAGTAGAGAAAATAAAAATATTTGAATACGAGGGACTAGTTAGCGGAAAAACTTCAGTTGACTGCCTCCGTGTTTCCGCTTTCGATTCTGGGTTGGAATGGGGAAGTTTTATTTAATCAGAATTATTGCGTAACCCCAAAGAGTCTGGAAGTAAGCATATGAAAATGAATTTTCGTATGTTTAATGATATAAATGTTTAACCTGATGTCGATAACCTACAATTAATATATGAGTTGTTCCACAAGTCAAAGCCATGACTAGAGAAGTTAAAATTGGCCATTCAAATGAAACAATCCAAAGCAAAAAATCTGATGTGTACCATTCACATGACTTTCTCTATATCCCTGCAACAAATTATTCTTAAAAAGCTTATACTTCTGTTTACTTTATGATAATCAGAAAAAAATAGCAGATATATTTTATTACTTGCTTCCTTGTAAGTAGAAGCGAAATAAGGGAGTACGATAGGTTAAATAGAAAGCCAAAAGCTGGTTGCTATGTGACTGATGTTCCTTTGTTTGCATGGACAGGAGTTGAGAAATTCCTGTATGAGAAAGTATAAGTTTTTCAAAGCTGAAACCAAGAAAAAGGAATATCTCCAAAACGATCAACTCCATGAAAAAAATGTATACAACATAAATTGTGTGTTTTAACGTGCTCTACATTTTTTTTTGTTTTTGTCTATCTCTTACGGTTTTGTAGTTATGAAAAATTCATCCAGAACAAAGTAGTCTTCAGAGGCTATTCCCAGAAAATTCAAGATATACATTTCATTTGTCAGATAAATATCTTTAATATACGATATTTTAATCAAAATCGTTAGAGCCATTTTTGAGAAAATCAAAATTTTTGAAAAAAGTTCTATGTAAAGGGTAGTTGGGGATGGGGAATTTTTCTCAAAATCTTCGTGTCGCATCCCTGGAAGATACTAAACTTAAATACCAAGTTTGGTATTTTACCGACTTTTCGTTTTTGAATTATCGTGTTCACAGACACACGGACACACGGACACACACACGGACCTTTTTATGAAAATGCTTTTTTTGGTTACAGGTGACCCTAAAAGATATATTTCCGGTGAAATCTCGGTATCGAGTTTTTTGGTGGAGTGCAATACATTCTCTATACACTATGTACATAGTATAGAGAAAGTAAAAAGAAAGCAAGAAGGAGAGTTGAGATTAGAGGTGTACAGTTTAAAATATACTTTTACCTAATTTTGCTTGCTTAGGCAACACGCAACATATTTGTTTTTATGCCACTAGAATACTCGGTACTTGACTACTGCAACCGTCACCTTCAACCCTGCTTATTACAGTCCGAACCAGCCAGTTACTCTGGTATTCCTGTACGACGTGAAACTTTACTGCTTGTGTATAGTAACTAGGTTTCACTTACACTGGCATGTCCAATAAAATAATGGTTGCTTGGGAGAACATTCAAAATTAGTGAAGCCATAGCATTCCTATTAAACGTTCATCCTATCTTAGTGTCAGCATGACATCTTGCACAACGAAAATTATGTTTACTTGCTCTATAGCACTATAATGACTCTCTACATAGTGTATAGAGAAGTTATTGTATTACACCCAAGAATTCGATACCGAGATTTCAACGGAAATACATGTTTTGGGTCGCCTTGAATCCAAATAAAGCATTTTTAGAAAAAGGTCCATGTGTGTGCGTGAGTGTGTCTGTGTGTCTAGACCATTGCATACTAAACTTGGTTTTTAAGTTTGGTATCCTCCAAGGATGCGACACGAAGATTTCCAAGAAAATCCCCTACCCCCAACTACCCTTTACATAGAACTTTTTTTCGAAAATTTTGATATTCTCAAAATGTAAATAACAATTTTGATTAAAATATCGTATATTAAAGATATTTACCTCACAAATAAAATGTATATTTTGAATTTTCTGGGAATAGGCTCTGAAGACTACTTTATTCTAGATGAATTTTATGGAATTTTGCATAACTGCTAAACCGTAAGAGATGTACAAAAACTTACCACTCAAAAATGTAGAGCACGTAAAAACACACAATGTATGTAATATACCTTTTTTTTTGAGGAGTTGATCGTCTTTTAAACATTCCTTGTTTTTGGTTTAACTTTGAAAATCTTATACGTTTCTCATACAGGAATTTGTCAACTTCTGTCCATATAAACAAAGGATTTCAGTTACATAGCAACCAACTTTTGACTATCACTTTAGCCTGTGGTACTCTCTTATTTCATTTCTACTTATAAGGAAGCAAATAATAAGACTAGTTCTGCTAATTTCTACTCGATTAGCATGAAGTAAATAGAAGCATAAGCTTTTTAACAATAATCTGTTCTTCCGTAGTCGAGTGGTCAGTGAACTGACTTCTCAACCGGAGGTTCCGGATTCGATTCCCGGCTGGGGCGGGAAATTTTTCTTTAACCGGAATTATTCCTTATCCCCCATAGAGTCTGGAAGTATGAATGTGAGAGTGAATGTGCGTGTGTTTAGTAATACAAAGTTTAACCTAATGTTCTGAACCTACAGTTTCACAAGTGAAAGCCCCCAATATGACCATCGATGTTAAAGCAATAAAACAAAAATAATTTGTTGCAGAGATATAGAGAGTCAAGTGAATGGAACACATCAGATTTTTACTTAACACTTTCTACACTATTAGAAAATTAAGTTGTTTTTCGTAATCCTTATATACTTTACCTTCAATGTAAATGTTATGATACTTTACTATGTTGGAATTCTCACGCGTTTTGGCTCAGCGAAAGCATATGTTCTGCGGTGACGGAGTTTTCTAAAGATAATCTATCTTTTATACGACTTTATTTAACCAACAATTAGAATCTACAAATCTTATGTTTTCACATTATTTTCTCTATATCTCTGCAACAAATTATTGTTAATAAGCTTATTCTTTTATTTATTTCATGCTAATCTTGAAAAATTTGCAGAAATAGTCTTATGTCTTGCTTTATTGTAAGTAGAAGCGAAATAAGGTCATAGCATAGGTTAAAATGAAAGCCAGAAGCTGGTGGCTATGTGACTGAAGTCGGTTTGTTTGTATGGACACAAGTTGGCTAATTCCTGTATGAGAAAACAAAAACTAGGAATGTCTAAAAAACGATCAACTCCACGAAAAAATGTATATAACATAAATTGTGTGTTTTAACGTGCTCTACATGTTTGTGTGTTAAGTTTTTGTCCATCTTTTACGGTTGAGTAGTTATGCAAAATTCATCCAGAATAAAGTAGTCTTCAGAGGCTATTCCCAGAAAATTCAAGATATACATTTTATTTGTCAGGTAAATATCTTTAATATACGACATTTTAATCAAAATCGTTAGAGCCATTTTTTAGAAAATCAAAATTTTCGAAAAAAGTTCCATGTATACCGTAGTTGGGAGTGAGGGGATTTTCTTGAAAATCTTCGTGTCGCACCCTTGGAAGATACCAAAACTAAATACCAAGTTTAGTTGTTAACGGAATTTTCGTTTTTGAGCTATGCTGCCCACAGACACACACACGCATACACACACACACACACACATAAACAGCCACACACACGGACATTTTTCTAAAAAAGCTTTTTTTGGATTCAGTAGGCTTCAAAACATATATTTCCAGTGAAATCTCTGTATCGAATTTTTGTGTGCATTACAATACCTTCTCCTCCCGCCTGGGTAGTTTGGTGATAGCGTGTCTGCGTCGCATTCAAAAGGTTGTCAGTTCGAATCTCGCTAAGGGTGAGTTACCCGGATAAGGTTTTTTTTCGGGTTTTTCCCTTATCCTGAGAAGACGAATGTCGAGTAACTCTAAGTTCCGTGGACGCCGAGAACATTTGAGCACCATTTCACCAATTTCATTCATCGTCCGATATGACCAACTATGTTAAAAGACATTAAACTAAAAAAAACAAAAAAAAAAAAAACCTTCTCTATACACTATGTGTATAGTACGTATAGAGAAAGTAAAAATTGACGAATAATTAATTACTAAATGCAAAAAACATAGTCTTTTGTGTACTTTGTGAGCAGGATATACTTTGATTGTTTGTAAGCACAAGATCATTATAATGTTTACTACCAACACTATCACTAGCACTACTACTACCCCAATTACTACTATTAATAACAACAATAATAATAATAATAATAATTTCAATAATAATATCAAAATGTCACTTGTAAAGCTGAAAATGTTTGCAAATATCTCTGACTATTTTATAAAGTCGCGAAACTTGTTTCCAACAATCTCAAACTGCTGGAGATTTATTATTTCATTAGCAGTTCCTTCAGACAATTTTGAAACACATTTAAGTGTAATAGTTACGATCATTATCATTTCTCTGTTTACCCTCCTCGTTTGTAGGACTTTACACCCCCCGGACCTACAAGCCAGCGCCTGACATCACACGTTGTTGACGGGCAGAGGCTCTGTATCAGGATGGGAGATCAGTCCGATACCTGGTAGGAAAGTGAGACAGTGGATGTTATGAAATGACAGTGAAAGGAAGCAAGGTTATGTAGTAATTGGTGGAATGAGAATTCGTAGTACCCAGAGAAAACCCGCTCAGATACCACTTTTCCACCACACGCTGTCCTCTGGGATCTGAGAGGCGAAGCTCTAATCACTCGTTCGTGGCACCTCCAATCAGTTGTAAACATCAGGATGTGCATGGTAAGGCTGTGCATCGCAATTGCATACGGTGAGAGTAAGTGAGGCAGATTGCACTGTCCTACCTCACCTGAACCTTTACTCCTGCCGTCACTTATTGCAATCCAATTTCTTCTTGATTGCGAGAAATGCAACCTGGCAACAACGACCGTGGCTCAGGATTTGTTAACATGCATGGACACCCGATTTCGGCCATAATAGAACAAGGTTGAAAGCAAGTGAACTCATATTCAGTAGACCTGCAACTGGTCCAACGTTACTCAGTGTGCACCGAGTTGAAAGATTGCGGTCTGCAAATGATCATAGAGATTTGGGAAATGAATAGCGGAGCTGTGTTCTGTTCATAGGTGAGTCCCGTTTCAATCTGTGCTCACCTGATGGACGTGAAAGAGTTTGGAGAGGGAAGAACGGTTTGCGCAATGCTGTATTTCAGAAAAGTTACCATACGCAGGTGGTGGAGTGGTAGTTTGGGCAGGACTTTCTATGGGTGCTCGTACTGAGTTAGTTTTGGTAGAAAATGGAAATCTAACAGTTCATAATGATGAATGTTTGTCTACTCATGTTGTACCATTTGCCCCATTTATAGGCGATAATGTTCTTTTAATACATGACAATGCACGCCCACATAGTGCTCACGTGGTCAGGAATTATTTCCAAGAAATGGGAATCCATGTTTTACAATGTCTAGAAAGGAATACCGGCTTGAAAGTTATTGGACATTTGTGGAACGGCGTGATAAGAAGACAGCAGTGAACCAGAAGCTTTACATGAGTTGAGGGAAGCGCTTCTTGAAGAATGCGAGCATATTCCTCAAAAGCCATTACTAACTACATGCCAAATTGTATGAATTCAGTCATTCAAACCAGAGGAGGTAACACCTCTTTTAAAGTGAATTTTTTATGTGTAAAGCACCTACAATGTTCTCACAATAGTTATGTATAATACAAGAGTTAAAAGTGTAGTTTTATTTTGTGAGAAGGAAAGTTTGCGTAACGAGGCCGTAAAGCCGAGAGTAGCAATCCTACGAGCAAAATAAAAACAGTTTTAACTTGAGTATCGTACACTATTTTTAGACAGCACAACATTTCTAGATTTATCAATAAATTTATACTATAAAGCTCCTTTTGTTCCTTTTGTTCAAGGAATAGTACGTTTTCCTATCGCTTGGAGGTGTATGTGTATATGGGAATATAATTCCTCTATGGATATCGATGTAGTAATGTCAGTTCTTTACTCTTTACCATAAATCTTATAAATTAAAAGTTCCATTCCATTTCTTCTGCTATTAAATGATAAACTAGAGTATGTTACAACCAAATACCCAGCAAACACGTTTTATATGCTTGAAGTTGTCAATCGAAGAAAATTGTTGTCTAGTTGAGCATGTTTAGACACGAGAACGGACTAGTAAAGAAGGCGGTGGTACTATTATTGATTTTATTTTTTTTCTCAGAAACATAACCTCATTTATTTTTATACAGATAAATAACAGAAAACAAACATATACAATTCTTATTAATAATAGGCAATATTAAGTTCTTCCATGTGATATATCGATCGGACTCCAGTAGCAACCTAACTCTATCAAAACCACAACATTCTATATAATGGATACAGTGATAGTAACAAAACTTAAGTTGGTAACATTGGACTTTATAAATATTTTATAAATCTAGAGTTATAAAGAACAATTTTTAGTTCGCGGGTTTTGTGTTAAAAAGCTTACTTTTAACAGCGTCTGTCTAAAAAAAGGTTTTATTTTTTACGTCCTTGTAAGATTTAGTAGTACCGCTAAGTTTCTGTTTCTATTTGTTGTAACTCAATGTAATATAAGGTGCTTAATAAAACAAAGCTTTTTTTTTTTAAACAGATATTCTCTCATTTTACAACGCTGTCTTAAATATGTCAACAGTTAAGAACAAAATATAATAAAATATGTAAGTGTCCATTTTTTTTTGTACCTGAGAGTATTTCCAGACAAACGAGAAGTATAAATATAAACAGGAATTAAAATATTAACAAAGTATACAAATCAATTCAAACGTTAGTAACGCAGAAGTCAACCAGAATGAATGGAGAGGTAAATTGAGTAAAAATAAACAAAGGCCTTTCCTCCCTAAAAAAGCATTTTTGCCCAAAAAGGTCTTTAGAGTCTGATCCCAGAAAATTCAGCTATATACTTCATTTGTCATGAAAATGTCTTATGTCTTATGTCTTATGTCTTAATAAAATAGTTAACGCTATATTTTAGAACATCAAAATTGTCGAGAAATGATCCATGTAAACGGTAGTTGGTTGATATGACTCTTTTATAGTTTTCCTGTCACAACCTTGGAAGAATCTGAACCTAAATATTAACTTTAGTATTTAACGAAGTTTTGAGTTATGCTGTTCTAAAAATAGTTTTTATGAATCAGGGGTCTCAAAATATGTATTTCCGGTGAGATCTCAGTATAGAATTTTTGGGTGGAATGCAATATCGTCTCTACTTAAACAGAAATGGCATCACCAGAAACAAAAAGCGCAAGAAAATCAAATTAAGAGAAAATAAAGTTTTAATGTCATATATTTGCACACAAAGGTGCAAGACTGAAACGGCCTGTTAGGTAATTGAGCTACCGGGAGGTCAAAACCCTATTTGTCCTGATTCCAATGTTTGAGGATATGATATAATAAAATTATTAAAACACATTTTCTTTTCGTAGTTTTGTTGAACATTTTATTCAATACCGCTAAATACATATATATTATGTGCTCTGCATATAATAATTCGCAGAGAACTCGGCAACGAACCGATGACTCTTTTACCTAGGTCCCTAGAGGGACGCTCCTGGGAGGGAGAAATTAGATTATCGGATTCAGGAGTGAACGGTGCAGTATTGACAGTATCCCTACAGTTTCCTAATTGAGATGTCCCTCCAGTCGGACAGGCAGACTTGGGATCCTACCACATATCGAGTCCAACGCTCCCAAGGGGTGGTCGTTATACTCCGCCAACTAGCCAAAGATCGACAGGGTGGCGGAAGTTTTTTCATAGAACATACTTTAGCCTTGTCAAGCCGCGCCGAAACACCATCACAGACACTTCCAAGCCTGAAACATCAAAGGGTGAATTGGGTGAATTAAACTGTTAATGAAATGATAGAGGTCAGGATGTTCAGGGAATGAGAGAATCCATTCCTCAATTCGTCAGACGATCCACAAAATAAATAAATACAAAAAAATGAAAGAACCAATGGGTCAAAATGGGCTGTTACCAGGAATCGTAACCGGGACTTGCGGCAAGTGAGTCGTCCGCAGTCGTACGATAGCGTCATCTTGTTAGGTTTTGTGAAAACTGAGTTAAAAGCTTGCCGTTTCAATCCCTCGGCTTTAATTTGCCAAACCAGTTTAACCCCAGACTCTTTGTTCCTCTCTAATGACCCTCATTACCTTGTTTGCTAATGGAAGTTGACTGCTGGTAAACCAAGGATTGTAATTGAGTGTCATAATTCATTAGTCGGAGGGAATGAAGAAATGTCTAGACAATAAAATACAGTTTAACTTCCTAGAAATATTGCAGAATAACCATTTAGTCTATAGCTATCAGCTCTTTTGTCATAAAATGTCAGAGAAGAATAAAACCATAGACATATAAGAAATGTAATTACAAACAATATGTGAAAAAATATATAGTAACTTAAAAAAGTAATCAAGGATGAAATTTTATAATACTATGGGAATTCATAGGTCACTTTATGGGCGTGAAAACTGGGTCTACACAAAGGATGATGAGTGGAATACAAAGCTGTGAGAGGGCATATTTGAGGAAAACAATAAGATGTACCAAAATATACAGAATAAGGAATGAAATAATAAGAAAAGAGTTAGAAGCAGAAACTGTTAACTCAAGAGTGAATAAGTACAGAACAAGATGTTAGAACAGGACCGGTAAGATAAGCACCCGCAGTGTGAAAGGCTCTGTCACTACTATCACTCCTTCCATTTCCCTTCCACCTGACAGAGAAGCAGAAAGGTTGTGAGGAAGTGATGGCTGTTGTTGAAGAACAACAAAATGATTGCTCTCCCAGTCCCGATTAAACATTCGCCATTCTCTTATATTGCACATTAAGCCACCACAGCACTGATAAGGCTGCCACGGGGCTAATACCGGAATTAACCGGTTTCTTTGGCTCTACGTGACTGTTGAAAGAGGGTAGTGGGCACGAGAGGGAGGGCAAGTTCACACCTCTTGCGCTTTGCCTGCCAGGCCTGTGCTAGAACATGCTAAGAGGCTGAAAGACATCAGACTGCAAAAAAGTAGCTTTCCAATATGCCCCTAAAGGAAAAAGAGACCGGGGAAGGTCGAGAAGGAGATGGAACGAGACATTGTGAAGACGGAATTGGTAGCAGGCTAATCCATGAAGTGGAGAAGAGGAATGAAGAAGCCTGTTAGGTATGGTTGAAAGGCACGGTACAAAAGGTTTTTGTATTGGAAGTTGGTAGAGGTCAAAATAGTCTACATTTTCAGTTGTGTAAGATGAGCTGGTATACAAACGAAAAAAGCATTATGTTCTAGAAAGGTATAAATTAATTTGTCGTATAGTACGAGAATGTATCAGTAAGTAACCGGACTGATTGAGATAACGCCCTGGAACGTAACGGCTGCTTGCGGCGCAGAGGTGAAAACTTCGTCTAGCAGTGCTGTGAATGGCTGTCACCAACATGGAATTCAAATGACAGCAACGCGCATCGATAAAGTTTTGTGTTCTATATGTATTAAGCATATAAAGACCATGCTTTAGGCTGAATGGAAGTCTTTGGCAGTCTTTGAGTGGCACAAACGTTTCAAAGACGTTTATGAATACCTTCAAGATTCTTCGCGCCCTGGAAGATCCATAACTGCAAAAACAGAAATCAACACGATTGCTGCAATGGTGCAAGAAGATCGTCGTATAACAATTGCAAAGACTGCAGAAATAATTAATTTGACATTTAGAAGATGTAATTTGCCGAGAAGCAACTAGACCTTGTCAAGAAAGGATGGAACTTGCACCGAGACAATGTTCCGGCGCATCGAGCGCTTGCAACTCAAGATGTCATCAAAGGATTGGGCATTAATGTCATGCCTCATCCACCGTACTCTCCGGATCTTGCACCTTGCGATTTTCACCTCTTCCCCAAAGAGGAAATTTTGATGTGTTCCATTCACATAACTTTCTGTAGCTGAGCCACACACAACATTTTCTTATGTAAGATAATCCTTTTATCTACATCTAAATAAATATTAGCAGAATTAGTCTTATCACATACTTTCTTGTACGTAGAAGGGAATTAGGGGGATACACTAGGCTAACGCGATAGTCAAATCTTATAAAAGCTCATCGCTGTATGAAACGTGAAACAACTGAAGTTCGGTTCACTTCGCATAGCCAGCAGAATAAGAGAGATGAAACGAAAGGTGACTTCCCTTTCAGAAAAGTTACATAGTTTAAAAACGAAACACATAGCAAGGAGTATCTCGCATAAGGTCAACTCTACTAAAAGAGTATATGACATAACTTACGTGTTTTAACAGATGTGAATTTTTGGGTAGTAAGATTTTGTGTATCTCCTGTGGTTTTAATAGTCATGCAAAATGTAAGCAATGTTCTTCCAGAATAAAGCGGTCTTCAGAGGCTACTCTTAAAAATATGCAATGTAAATATCTTTAATATACGGCATTTTAATCCAAAACGCTAGAGTCATTTTTAAGAAAAATAATACTTTCAAATATTTTTGTATGTAAAGGGTAGTTTGGGGTGCGGGATTTTCTTGAAAATCTTCGTGGCACTTCCTTGTTTAGTTTCTTCCAAGGAAGTACCTCAAATATTGACTCAGGGGAACTATATTTCCGGTGAAATCTGGAATTGGAATTTTTTAGTGGAATACAATACCTTCTCTAGCTACTATGTGTATACATACATGTTAGAGAAAGTAAAAAGGAGCTTCGTGGTCGCCATTTTGAAAGTGATAAGCAGTTCAACATCATTGTAACGGGTATTCTAAAGAATTGTGAAAGCAGAGATTCAGTGAGTGTTTCGAACAACGGGTACGGAATATTTGTAGTTCATCAGAGAGAGAATACTTCAAAAGTTTGTAAGTAAATATGAATGAAAAAAGTCATATGTGTGAATTACAGAAGTAGTAAGGTTGTTTATTAATACACCCTTACACTTGATGAAATTGACAGTCAACAATGGGGAACACGACCTTTAGAGATCAATTGGGCGCTACACCCTCCAGGAGGAAGAGTTAAAATGAGGGAACAACAGGTCGCAGCCACACAGGTTTCTGAGATGCGCGGAAGTCCCTAACGCAATTGCTGAAAGTTCATCAGGCGCCGGGATCCGCCGTCCAGCCGTCAACACCACAGGTTCTGGGTCTCGTCCCCATCCCTGGAAGGACAGTAACCTCAACGCCGCCTCAGCGCCAAGAACAGCATTTAAAATGCGCATGCATCCGCGCCATCTGCAAGCGCTGCCACACACCACGAGCCTACAAGCACACATGAAAGATAAGGACATGGCATAAAAGGGAATAATGTAAAGGAAATCTTGCAGCAGAAGCCCTCCAGCATTCACCTACGTGCCAAGGGGAAACCACGAGAAATCCCAGGTCAGAGAGAGCAGTCAACGGGGACTGAATCTCCGACCTCCTGGATGCAAGTCGCACAATTACCGCGGCGACAACTTGCTTGATGATTAAGAAAAAAATAAACCTAATATGGTTTCATAACACTCTGAGTTATGAATCCTTTCATTTAATAAAAGGGAAGGTATATCCTTCATATAAAGCATAGCGAATAACGATTACTTCAGTGGAGCAGTTTAAAAGGAAAATGGGCATAACCAGAAAACACAAGTTTTGAGAGATTGACAATTGAAACAGTAGGTAGATGCATAAACTGTTATTTATTTTAATTCAGGAGATATATATATATATACACATATACATATAAATTCAGTTGGAAATAGTGTTATACTCCTAGTTCAATTTCCTTTATGTGAACACATTATTTACAGTGAACCTTGTACTTTAAGTGAAACATATATATCTTCAAAGTAAGACTTAATGCACATTGGTAATTTTGTTTGCAGAACAGATAGAGAAAATCATGAGAATGGACACACCAGAATTTTACTTTCTCTTAAGTCCTATTCATTCTGTATGACGTTTACATAGCTGGTAAACGTAAGAAATGTAAGAAAGATAGTACTCCACAAAAAAGTATATCTCGTCAAAACACTTGTCAAATACATATTTTGAGAAGTTAACTGTTGTTGACTGTTTCCAAGATATTCCTTGTTATTGCTTTAACTGTTCCATTATTATTATATTCTCAAAATAAATTGATATTCGCTTTTCATTTGTGAGGAGGGGTCATTCAAGGAGAATCTGATTTCAATATCATTAAATAGCTACTAGCTTTTAAAACTTTACCATCAGTTTAGTCTAACGTATTCCCCGATTCCCCTTATACGTATAAGAAAACGTATAATAACACAATTCCTGCTAATGTTTATCTTGATCAGCAAGAAGTAGACAAAAGAATAAGCCTTTGTAAGAATTGTTTGCTACAGAATAGGTAAATAAGGTCATGTCAGTTGATCATATGATATTTTTACTGGCAGAAACTCCTCC
The DNA here is from genome assembly GCA_030762935.1 of Hymenopus coronatus. NCBI lineage: Eukaryota > Metazoa > Arthropoda > Insecta > Mantodea > Hymenopodidae > Hymenopus > Hymenopus coronatus. Next base: position 127,396,314 of record CM060897.1, on the reverse strand, counting down.
TTGTTTGATTATGCTCCTTATACGGGTAGTCAGTATATTAGAAATTCAATATATGTTTACTGTTGAAAGTTGAATTCACCTATTTTATGACTCCAAGGCTCAATGAAAACAACACATAACATGTTGAAGTCCATTTAGGTAATCCAAAATGGCACCCAGAGGCAAACTTCTAATTAAATCCTCTGTTCCCACATGCACTACTTTAACTTTATAGTTATACTTAACTTTTTATGTTTAAAATCTCTTTAATGCCCCTTGTTGAAAATTTTAATGTAAATTCTGCTGGCGGAATAGCCTCTCCACAAAATGTGTGTAATGCCGGCGATGTCAGTAACCACAAAATGGCAGCCAGCGAATATTAGTCTAAATGATTTAAAAGGTATAAAGGGCATAAATAAATTAAAACAAGGCCGGTATATATATATATATATATATATATATATAATGACAGATGAGAGATGTCCCAAAATATTGCCTCACTAGAGACGAGCAGGAAAAAGAAGCACAGGCCGTCATTGATCAGCAGGTTAAGCAGTCCTTCTTAATTGGGTTGTCTTCCCTGGTCTAGGGGTAACACGCTAGTCTCTGGTTCCCAAGGTCGCGGGTTCAAATCCGGCGGAGGGCGATTGCTTTTTAAAGGCATAAAATCCTTTGCGTGGCTTCCTTCAGAAGGGAAGTAAAGCCGGTAGTAGTGTGTCAAGGACTTACGGCACGTAAAAGAACCTCAACAGTGATAAAAAGGTCTATGAAAAAAATTAAGCGGTGCTTCACACCCAATTTACATAAATGAGACGCTAAGAACAGCAGCAGTTAAAAAGCGTAAGTAAAACTCAATTTAATGTTTCTTGATTCAAAACACGAAAACACTATCCATGAACGTTAAAGAAAAGGAGGTATATAGAGAGAAGCTGATACAGCTCTGTTACTATCAATATGCCAAAAAACTTAAGACACAATGACCTAGTTTGGGTTACCCAGGGTGTACTAACTGTTAAGTTTTCTTTAAACTTTCAAGTTAGCTTTTCGTTTCCTACAGAAACATCAACCAGAAAACGTTTTCCTTGAAGACTAGTTCATTCCTAAATTTATTCTAACAATAATTAGACTGACAAAAACGAATACGTTGTCAAACTGGTATTTCACAATACGGTAAGCGCAAGGCTTTTATTTCTTTATTTATTTGTTAGTCATAAAGCTGTATTTATGATCACTTTAACCTTTCTAGCCCTTAAACGTACATTTTGATTACAGTACAGCAACGTTATTATTATTATTATTATTACTACTACTACTTCTACTACTACTTCTACGACTACTACTACTACTACTACTACTACTACAATAGTAGCAACACTTCGTTTTACGCCAAGTCCGCGGATCGCGCGAAGCATGGCCTCGCACACATTCTACTACACTGCGGGTATTTCCGTTCCGTAACTCCCGCGATACTTACAAGTGTTAACAACACATATTTAATGAGTGCTTACCTCGTTGAAAGTGGTTTCTAACCGCGCAAGGACATCCTTGACATCGTTAGATGAAAGCAACACCTTCACTCATAAGTTCATCTTGCATAACATCCATAATTTCTGTACTATAGTCACACAGTGGAATTTCAGCTTTAAAGGTTTCCTAGCTGTATGAACTGAAGTTTGTGAAACACCCAGTTGCTGTGCAACTCGCCTGAAATACTTCTTAGGTGATCATTTGCATGCAACAGCAATTTAGTCTAGCTTTTCGTGTGTCAGAATATGTCGCTTTCGCTTCTTTTGTTTGGCGTTCAGCGATCCCCTTGTTCTAAATTTATTGACCAAACATTTCGCTGTGTCTCTACCCGGAAATGTATAACCAGGAAATTGCTGTTGAAATTGTCTGCACACCTGCTTACATTATTCAGTTTTCACGTATGTAGTGTACGGTGCTCAAGTATAGCTTTGTTGGAAGCATTTCCGTGGACTTATAAAAGAATAACATTCCTAAAGAAATCACACACAGTCGAAACATTTCACAACATGAAAAATAAAGCAAATATTGAAACAGCTCACACCTGACAAAAGTACCCTTGACACGTCCTGCGCCGCTTCAGCGCAATGGCATAATACTGAGATGGCTGCGTCTTGGTCGAATGGCATATAATGCGAATATGGCCTTCGCGTAAAACGAACAGCTGGTAAAACTTTAAATTTTTTGGTTGCTTCTTGCTTTGGCTATACGCAGTTAATATACATACATCAATTAAAATATACACCATTCAATATTGTACGTATACTTTTTTGTATACCTGACTAGGTTGTATCGAATTTTGAATATGTCGACATGGGTTATTGTTATATCGTTTTACATGTTTCAGATGTTGGCGGAGGGCTTCTATTTAGCAGCTATGAATGTAAGTCAGTTTATTATGCCCATTTTTCAGTAAGGATATTAACTTGATTTCGGCGATATAGCTGTTTTGTTGGGCACTGTTGGAATGAGTTCTGAATAGATCGGCGCAGTTTGCTCGAAGAGTTTTATGTGCAAATGGGGAGATATTTTTTTTATGTATTTTCCTTAAAGTGTGTAACTGCATCATTCAGGGATATAGAAATGCTCTTTATTGGTTATTTTTTGTTAAAAAAAACAACATAAACAACAATTTGTCGATTTTTGGCCTTTTTTGGACATACACATGCACACATATATAGGATAGGAGGTGTAAAAATGCTAATATTTGTAACAGCATTTGAGGACCATGTGATGATCCAGTATTTGTGTTTGTTTCACTATTTTTATTTCACGATATTTTAGGATGCCTATAATTCCCTATCTCAGGCGTCCCATTGTGTACGTAACAAGTCGCACGGTTAAACCATCTCTGACCTTTGTCCTGCCCGACGATATGAGGTGTGATGTGAAAGAAGAATATCGGTCGCAATGAAACTTCAACCCACGTGATCATATGTTTCTGTTTTCATACATTAGCTGATTAGGATCAATAATGCGGTCATTGTCCAACTTATAATATTGAACACAACGACTTTATGCTTATTTACATTTGGTTTTATTGAACAAATGCATAACTCCAACCAACATAAAAGCATTTACACTTCTGTTTTTAAGGTACAAAATCACTCTCTCTCTCTCTCTGCTCTTACAACTGTGAAGAATTAAAGTTAAACCTCAGCAGTTCCACGCAGCATTGGCAGATGCCCCGCTTGATGAATATCTTGTAATTCATATATGTAAAGTCAGTAACTGTGTAAGGGAAAGTTTAAGACTGAATCGGTCCCTCGATTCCTCACTGTGAGTCATGTGAACACAGTCGGTGGTGTGCGAATTTTAAACACAGGAGCTGGCCATTTCGTGATATATGTAAACAGAGACAAAACATAACACAGGGTATTTCTAAACACATTAAACCCCAAAATTAGTGCATCATTTATGACTATGCTATTAGTAAGCGGATAAAATGAGATACATTTATGTGTCATACGCATTGTGCTCTACTAAATATCAAAGTATTTGCACAAATTCAACTCTGTATATCTTTACATTTTGTAATTAATACTTGAATCCGATTGAAAGAACTTAAATAAACAATATCATTTCCATTTTGGATGAATCCAAATGTAGGTAAACACATCAAAATGATGCTATATTTGCCCAAGCATTACGTTCACATTTTAAATTTTTCTCCGCTATACATTTTAAAAGCTACTAATAAACACACTACTTATTATTTTCAGAATTTTGGAAGTCTGTCAAGAGAAGAATAAGGAAATCAGAGTTAGATCTCTCACCAATTTTTCATTCCCATTACAACTCATTATACAAATTATCTCCATTATTTTGACCCATAATGGCTGACGAGGAATAAATTGAATTACAAATGAAACTGTCACTCAAGATTAATAAATACTCTGAGCACCGTAGAACAAATGGTAACGAATAGCTGTATTCATACACATAGGGTGAAAGGATACTTCAAGGATCCATGGCTTGTAGTTTGGAAAGTAATTGAGCTTTTTAAGCACGTTGTATAAATGAGGATGTAAATGTGAGCAACGTGTTAAACGATATACGTCCAGTAATGAAGTATATAATATTTTTAAAAAAACATTGGATTCATTGTAATGTAAATAAAATGTATCTTATATCGCTTGTTGGACCTGTGTAAAAGATCCATTGTAAAGTTTTTAGGTCTATGTCAGTTGGAATAACTTAATAGCAAAAATCATTCAAAGAAAAATATTCTAATGTTAAGTTCAGATTACGTTCTTCATAATTTTTCGACAAACATTGTTACAAAAAGCTGTTCTTCTATCCACTTCATGCTAATTGAGATAACAATTTGCCGAAACGATTTTGCCACACAGGTCATTGTTGATACTAGGGATTACAGGAATTTATTAAGCGTAAACGATGATCTAACCTTTTAAGGGCGTGTCGCAACGTGTTGTTTTTGAAATTTCGTTTTCTTGGAATATCCAGGGGAAAAGAAAAGTAGTTTCACTCTTGAGCAAAATGTAAGCATTTGTGAATTCAACCCAATAACAAAGAATATGGCCTAAATTGTGTGCCTTAGCAAGATGTACGTTTTTGGTGAAGTAAGATTTTCTCTATATTTTACGTTATACTTTATGTGGAGAGCAGTATTCGCTGTTTAACTGAAAAGAAACTGGAGGGAAGAAATTTGGGAACACAAATATGATAGTATGCTTGGAGACATGGTAACGATAAAAATCATAAATGAGAAGGCAAAGAGAAAGAAACAGGTGCAGAGAAATCACAGAGAATCACAGAATGGGCGTAAACAAAAAAGAACAAATAAAGGAGCCTACACTCTCTTATATTAAGGGAGCTAAGCAGATGTAGCGTCCAACCTAATTGTTCATTAGGAAAACTAATATGCTTTAAGTAACAGGACATGATTTTGTAAATATTGCTTGCTCCGATTCTTTTGAGGTAGTGGAAGGAGATAGATAGGGATGTCACATGACTGCAAGGTAGCTAGTTCAAAGTCCCGACAAGCAAAACCGACCTGGGCATAGGCAACCGGTTTCCAGTCCTTCTCTTTTTTGTTTCAGATGACTGAAGTATTACTAAAAATGCAATCTAAGTACGTTTGCGGGTTGAACTACTGGCCGGGTTGGATATAGTACTTCACTTGTCTGAGTGGTATTGTAATCTCCGCTACTTGGCAGTCATTTTTACTTGCTCCTGCACGTATGTACAATGACGTGGATAGAGAAGGTATTGTACTCCACCCAAAAAATCGATACCGATATTTATCCGGAAATACATGTTTTCAGATTCCTGAATCAAAAAACAATCATTTTTAGAAACATGCCCGTGTATGTATGTGTGTGCAGTATAGTAAAAAAGTAAAATAACTATCAAAATTGGTATTTAAGTTCAGTATCTTTCAAGGATACGATACGCAAATCTTCAAGAAAATCGCCCCACCCTAACTTCTTTATATTGAAACATTTTCAAAAATGTTTATTTTCTCAAAAATGGCTAACGATTATGAATAAAATAGCAGATGTCTAAGATATTTTTATCACCTACGAAATCTTCATTTTGAATTTTCTAGGAATAGTCTCTGAAGACCCCTTCATCCTGGATGACCTCAGTATAACTTTTGTATGACTGGTAAACTGTAAAAGATAGACAAAAAATTACTGCACAAAAAATGTAAATGTCGTTAAAATACACAATTTATGTCATATACATTTTTTGGTAGAAATAGTGGTTTTCGAGATATTTTGAACTATTGGTTTCAGTTTTAAGGTACTTAAACTTTTCTCAAACGGGAAGTATTCTTCTTTTCATCTCTCTTTTGTCTACTCTGAGCAAGAAAAGAGAGTGAATTTCAATGTTTCATATAGCGACCGGGTTTTAAGACATTTCACTATTGCTTTAGCCTAGGAATTCCCTTATTTTCCTTTTACCTGCATAGAACCAAGCAATAAGCCAATCCTGCTAATGTTTATCATAATAACAGTAAAAGAACAAACTTTTGCAAGAAAAGTTTCTTTCGGAACAGCAAGACAAAGTCAAGTGAATATAACAGATTATTACTTTCTCTACACGTACTATATACATAGTGTATAGAGAAGGTATCGTATTGCACCCAAAATTTGATACCGAGATTTCACCAGATATACACATTTTGGGACTTTCTGAAAAAAATATTTTTAGAAAAAGGTCTATGTGTGTGTGTGTGTTGGCTACCTGTGGGCAGCATATGTAAAACATGAAAGATCCGTTAAATATATTGCTTGATATTTAAGTACAATATCTTCCAAGGATGCGACACGAAGATTTTCAAGAAAATCCTCCCACCCCAAACTACTCTTTACATAGAAAAAAGTTCGAAAATTTTGATTTTCTCAAAAATGGCTCTAACAATTTTGATTATCATCTCTTATACTTAAGACATTTACACGCCAAATAAAATACATTTTGAATTTTCTGGGAATAGCCTCTAAACACCTCTTTATTCTGGATGGCTTTTATTGAATTTTGCATAACTGGTGCACCGTAAGATATAGACAAAAACTTACAACACAAAAAATGTAGATCGCGATAAAGCACACAATTTATGTCATATTCATTTTTTTCGTGGAGTTGATTGTTTTTTAGATATTCGCTGTTATTAGTTTCAGCTTTAAAGAACTTACACTTTTCACATACAGGAATCGATCAACTCCTGTACATACAAAGGAACTTCATCCTGAGAAGACGAATGCCGAGCAACTTTAAGCTCCATGGACCCCAAGATCATTTGAGTATCATTTCACCAATGATACTCAAATGATCTTGGGGTCCATGGAGCTTAAAGTTGCTCGTCATTCATCGTCCAACCAGGTTAAAAGACGTTAAGCCACCAAAAGAAAACAAAAAAAAACATTCATTTAGAAACCAGTTTTTGACTATCACTTTAACCTATGGTATTCCCTTATTTCGCTTCTTTTACAAGGAAACAAGTAATAATACTGTTTCTACTAATTTTTCTCAATTAGCATGAAATAAATAGAACCATAAGCTCTTAACATTAATTTGCTACAGATGTAGAGGAAGTCATGTGAAAGGAACACATCAGATTTTTTCAAGTTGTGTCAATTTGTTGTCCCTTCTGGCCTGCCTCTTTATTTCGAGAGGGTGCTATAATTGTCACAATTATATGGGGATAGCGAGCATTTAGCTGAAACTGTCAACATTCTGTAAATTCCATTAAGACTTTGCCGTAGGGTTTAAGACGTATCACTCTTTTACGAGAAGGACTGTTGAATTTTTGTATTATTAAATGAAGTTTCACTGTATTATTGCATTTTTTTGTATTTTTACTTTCTTTGGCGCATATGTACAACATACACAATAAATAGAGAGGGCGTTGTATTCCACCCAAAAATTCGATAAAGAATTTCACCGGAAATATATGTTTTGAGACCACCTGAATCCAAAATAAGCATTTTTGGAAAAATTTCCGAGTATGTGTGTATGTACGTTTGGGGGCATCTGTGCGAGTGCGGCGCCTTTGGACAGTTCAATTCAAAAATGAAAAGTTCGTTAAAAACCAAACTTGATATTTAAGTTCAGTATCCCCCAAAGTTGCGACATGAAGAGTTTCAAGAAAGTCTCCTGACCTCAAACTACCCTTTGTATGAGAATATTTTCGAAAATGTTGATTTTCTAAAAAATGACTCTCACAATTTTAATTAAAGATTTTTACATGACAAATAAAATATCTTGAATTTCCCGGAAATAGCCTTCGAAGACCTCTTTTCTGGATAACTTTTGGATATCTGGTAAACCGTAGACATAGACAAAAGCTTACTGCACATCTCTTCAAAGCAAACATTTACATTTCTGTTGTACCATTTCTGAGATATTCCTTGATATTTGTTTCAATTTTAAAATACTTTCCCAAACAGGAAGTAGCCCGTGTTTCTTTTGTTTTACCCCGGTTCATGCAAAGAAACGAATTTCAATGCAAATCGCATAGCTACATCTTTTAAAACATTTGACTATCGCTGTAGTCTAGTGTATTCCCTTAGTTCTCTTCTACCTATAAGGAAGTAAGCAATAAGACCATTCTGCTAATGTTATCTCAATTAGCATGCCGTTGCGAGAAGAATAAACCTTTGTAAGAAATGTGTATAAAACAAGAGAAAGTCATATGAATTGAACATATCAGATTTTTTAAAAGGTTTATGTTGGTTACGAGCTGGAAGTGTGCTATATTTGCTTAAAGTCCGTATTGTTTACGGGTTAGTTGAAATGATCACCATTGATGTAAATTTGTATTAATATAATACGTATTTATGTGTTTCTAGCGGTCTCAAGATGTGTTAATTTGGGTGTAATGGCGTTTCGTGTAGCGGCGAGCCGTGTGTAGATTCTTTTGTAAACTCACCAGAATACATGTATAGTTTATGAGAAACGAGATGATTTTTATTGGTGTTGCCGGAAAACAACAATGTAACACTTGTGCGATAAAATTGAGTAATCGATCCCACTGATTTTCATTTCAAAGGAGGCATTCGTCTTTTTAATGTCTGTCGATTGCCCTCCATTTTTGATCCACGTGCCTTTATATACGGCGGTAATAATCAATATGGCACTTAGATTCCTTCTCATAGTATAATCCTCGCGAATGGGTATTATTAGTATTATTATTAGTATTATTATTATTATTATTAATAATAATAATTCCCAGCCAGGCAAAAGTTACTTAATTTAAATAGCTCCAATTAACAAGTATTTTAAAGAGCCCTGTGTTGAAAAGGTATTTTTTGTTGGAGAATCAAAAGGACTTCACCGGTCGGTTCCAGAAAATTTAAATTTTTTTTTTTGACACGAAGATAATTTATCTTGGTTCAATTTATTTAAAAAAAAATCTCTACGGATATATGAGACAAAAATGCTCCACCTAACGGAAATAATTTTCATGAAGCAGCGCGTTGTATCTTTGGAAGACAAAAATACCAAATATGATATTTATCAAACTCATCGTTTTAGAGATATGCTCTTCAGGCACACCCATCCACATCCACACACACCCACACACACACTCGATTATTTCTTATTTTCTCTAGCATGTATGTACAATGTGCATAGTAGATAGATAAGTTATTATATTCCACCCAAATATTCAATGTCAAGATTTCACAAAAAAATATATGTTTTGAGGCCCCTGAATTCCAAAAAAAAATTTAGAAAAGGGTCCGTGAGTGTGAATGTGAGTAATGGGGGCAGTATAACTCAAAAATGAAAAGTCAGTTAAAGACCAAACTTGGTATTTAAGTTTAGTATTTTGCAAGAACGCGGCAAGAAGATTTTCAGTTATCCTTAAGCTACCTTTACATGGTACATTTTTCTAGTTTTCGATTTTCTAAAAAATAGCTCAAACGCTTTTGATTAAAATCCTCTATATATTACACATGTTTACATGGCAAATAAAATATATATCCTGAGTCCCTTGGAGTTACCCCCTGAACTGCTCTTCCATATAGAGTTCTTTTTTAAAACTTACCGCATCAGAGATATTTTCTGTTAGTGGTTTCAGTTTTAACATACTTATACTTTTCTCAAACATAAAACCATCTGTTTTGTTTTTGTTTACTCGAGCACATGCAAAGAAACAAATTTCAATGACAATAGCGATGCTTTTAAAACATATGACTATCACTTTACATTAGCATTCGCTTAGTTCCCTTCTACTTATAAGGAACTAAATAATAAGTCAATTTTTGGTAGTGTTCATTTTGATTAACATGATGCACAAGATAGAAGAATAACTTTTGTAATAATAGTTGTTTCCAAAACAGATAGGGAAAGTCATGTAAATGGAAGACATTAGACTTTTTGATGCTCTTTGTGAGGCTTAGAGAACCTCAAAACGTGTATTTTATGTGAATTGTTACAATCGCTAAACGTATAGAAAATTATTTAATGAAAATTTAACTGTAGATATGATTTAAAGCAGAGGCAGACCAACAGCCTAGCAGGGAAGAGATAAGCATAGGTTTGCAACCATTTTGCAACTGTTTACTTTGACCCTGTGCATTTACGTTATGACCCCTAAAACCTCTGGGACCTTGCATCACGCCTATGACTGGATCCATTACACTAGTGAAGCCTCTCGTGAATGCATCAGCAGTTCATTACTCTCAATGACAGATCGAAGATGGTGTTGAGCAAACCCTATGCACCGTAGTCATGAAAGCAGCATCCTGCTAATGGCTTTCATAAGTTAAATTAGTAGAATCTGTAAAGGGGAAATATATCAGAATTGGAACAGTGTACTGTTTAATATTGACAGGTAGCTCAATCAATTTGTAGCACCTAGCAATTTGGAATTTAGCACAGATCATACACTATAGCTAAACACGAAACAAATAAAGATATATTTTGAACACCTTTGCAAGTCTCAGTTACGAACCATTAGGAAGTCTAAGAAAAAGTGAAGTTATACATTTAATAATTATAAACCTATTAGGCTTGTTGTGACTAATAATATCCGAAATTATCAGTGTCTGAAATTATCACGTGGAGATATAAGAAGTGGCCGAAGCAGCCCAATTGGAAAACATAGATTCCTTTGGAAGTATCTTCCCTGTCCTGAGAACATTTCAGAAGTTCTACTAGATACACAACTACAGACGTTCTTTTATAAACTTTACTGATACCTATAGCTGTGAAGTCCCTATTGTTTGACAAAGATATTAAAAAAAATTGATGCGTTACACTCACATGACTTTCGGTAGTTACTCTACAAACAATCTTCTTAGAGAAGGTTATTCTTCTTTCTACAAAATGCTAATCGAGATAAACATTATCAGAATGTTCTTATTACTTAGTTCCTTACAAGTAGAAGGGAACTAAAGGAATTTGCTATGCTAAAGTGATTGTCATTTTTTTTTAAAAGCTGTCGTTATGCGATTGTCATTGGAAATCGCTTCAATGCTTGACCAGGAGTAGAACAAAAGAAAAACGGGCACTTGCTGTCTGAGAAAAGTATAAGTACCTTACAATTGAAACTAGAAGCAAAGAATACATCGAAAACGGTAAACTCCACGAAAAAAAATGTATATTACATAAATTGAGTATTTTAACGAGATCTACATTTTTCGTAATAGGTTTTTGTCTGTCTCTTACGGTTTACTATTTATAGAAAACTCAGCAAAATTCATCCAGAATAAACAGGTCATCAAAAGCTATTCCAAGAAAATTTAAGATATACATTTTGTTTGTGATGCCAATGGCTTTAAAATGTGGTATTTTAATCAAAATCGTTATAGACATTTTTGGGAAAATCAAAATTTTCAAACTTTTTTCCATTGGTTCGGGGCGGGGGTATTTTCTTGAAAATCTTCGTGTCGCATCCTTGGAAGATACTGAACTTAAATATCCAGTTTAGTATTTAACGGTCTTTTGAGTTATGCTGCCCACAGACACTCCCTCACTCACACACACACACAAACACACACACACACACAAGAACATTTATCTAAAAATGCTTTTTTTTGGATTCAGAGGATCCCAAACATGTGTTTCCGGTGAAATCTCGGTGTCGAATTTTTGGGTGCATTACAATACATTCCTTGTCTATACTCTATGTACTTAGTACTTGTAGAGAAAGTAATAATACAAATTTGCACACTGGAAGTGCTGATAAAGGTAAATGTGCATTTTGTGTTTGCGCCTTACAAGGGTGAGGGCAAAGAAATTTGGGTATAAATGCATTCTATCAAGGAGAGTACCATATCCTCTTGATAGGAATGAAAGCTGGTGACCTTCAACACTATTTTAATAACACGAGGTTGGCGTCAGTGATAACGCGGCACGTGTATGTATGGTAAGCGCTATAAAATCGCGCAGTGCGATCATCAGCTGTTGAAACCACGGGAAATGCATAGAGCAAAGAATGCAAGCCTTCCTCTTAGTACACAGCTCAAGCATAAAGTTTGGAGGTTGCAAACTCAGGCACTGCGAAGCCATTTTGTGAGTCTAAAGTCTTGCAATTACGCTGCGTCTGCACTTACATCTCATTGTGAATGTCGCTTTAGTGGTTAACAATGATATCAAGTGCCGTTGTGATGACAGTTGTGTAGCAGCTGACGAAAGCGAGTGAAGCTACGTAAGAAGAGACAACTTCGCACGTGTTTCGTTGCATTGTTTTATACGCAATCAGTAAGTAAGCTTAACTGACAGGGAAATCACATTAGTGAATTGACAGAACTTAAATCGCACTAGTGAAGTAAAGGTGAAAAGTGGAAAACAGTGAGGTTTTATCAAGGTACCTCAGAAACAGCTTATTAGATTTCAAACATTTATTCAATGGCGGATAGTTTAAACGATTTAATCTTACATTATCTGAGCGTTCATACTCCACTGTCATCTTACTGTGTGGGAGTTTTGGTGTAGATAAGGCGTTAGCCTAAGCTTTACAGTAATTATAAACAACATTATATCGATCTTTAAAATTAAATAGGTTGAGATCGCTCCTAAGGTTCTCTAGGACAAATGAATGAAACGTAAGAGTATTAATATGCTGGGTGCATCATTGTTGTGGCGTTAGCTGTAGAACTTGGAAAGATCCCTGACCCGCATTTGCAATCCTGATTCTGAAACTAAAATTTCCTTACATGGAGCTAATTAAAAGAAAATTGTATTTGAACATATGAAACAATAATTGAAGAAAGTAGAATAATAAATTCACTAAAATATAGAACAAATGAGTAAAGGAGGGCAAAGGGAGATAGCAACTCGTTGATGTGCATATACTTTAGGGATATACACTGAAAGACATTAAAAATGCTTCTGGAAATACTTATCGCAAGGCAGGGTCCCCGCCCATGTCTTTCACCTATTTGCTACGTTCTTTGAAGCGTATTGGTCAGGACACGTTACCCAAGGGATAGGGATAGACATGAAATATAACTTGCGACAAATTAAGTTCTGAGTTGCGAGCTAGTGATCCCTAAACTTTCTGGTTGGACAATAATCCACCCCTTCTCACCGGGTAAAACAAAATTAGGTTAATCCAAATTAACACACTGCTTAAACTGTTCTGACAGAACGTCGAGCGGGATGAGGGATGAAGGGGTGAAGGGTTTTGTCTTTTCTTACTCACAGGGTATGAGCCAGAATGGCACCAATGAAAATCATCTTAAGATCCGAGTCCCCGTCAAACGTTCACAATTTCAGCAAAATCACAGTGCCAGGCGAATTTTATTGTCTTTGAGTGTACAATATATATTTGAAAAGAATTCATTATATTGTCAATTTTGTACCTCATTTTCAATTCAGTCCTTCATTGCGCTAGCGCTATATGAATAATAAAAGTATTGTTTAATTTCAATATTGGCAAACCTTCTTGCTGCGATGAGACCATATCATGTTATTCTTTATATACAAAATTGTAGGTACACAACTATTCGTTTTTCTAGGCGTGGTCAACATAGGATTAATCCAATTCGTTGAATCTATTATGGCACCAGTTTGATGGTCATTACAAAGGTGCCTGTTCCCTTCGAGAGTCTCACAAAGTTCTTTGCATACTGAGAACTTCATTAATTTCCCACTAAGAACAACAAATTTACCGAGTTTTGCTTTAATTTATTAATTTCATTTAATTTCATTGAAAAACCCTACTGATATTTTTATTTATTTTTTTTGCAGCCTCTACACCGTTGTGTATAAAGATTAATTACATCATTTATATGAAAAAATCATAAAAAGCGTTAAGATATTTATTTTCTTATTTTATTTATAATCACTAAAATTAAGTCAAATTCACATATTTTATCGATAGCCGTTATTGGATCACTACCAAAATCAGTCATATTCACCACACAAGATCTTCCACGCATTTTATTAATAGAAAGGGTTGTCTAAATAAGAACCAAGGGTTCCATAATATTCAAGTCGTGTATGTCCATACTTAACCAGCTTAGATTAAATTGTTGCCTCTTTAGGTAAAGTTGGCAGTATTGAAATGTTGAGCAGTTATGTTTTATTTTGTACTATATAGAGGAGTGGAGAATGTTTGAGCAACTCAAAATAAAAGAATTTCACACTGCACGTGTCCCGTGCCTGACTCTGGAACAAGATGTGCTTTGCTTTCTATAGGTAGACACACATATCTGAGAAAGGAGAAGATAACCTAATCGCTGCGCGCTTTGTTGAGTAACTACAAACATAATAATGAAATACTACTGGCTCACAACGTCCTAATGGTCAGCAAACTGTATCACAAACTCTATTTTTCGCTAGTAAAATGTGCGAGTAGAAATGTGTTATAATGTGGCATCATAAAATGTCCATTTCAACGTTAAAGATGCAGGTGTTTTTAATTCATAAATGAAATGTAAGACTGTAGAAATGAATTGGATCGTGACATGAAATATTTCTATTCCAATGATAAAGAGTGCAAGCCTTTTTATTTTAGAAATGAAACGAGAGACTGTGGAAATGGATTAAAACCTGATATACAATTTTTATTACACCGATAAACAGTGTAAGCTTTTTATTTCCAAAATGCAATGTGAGACTGTAGAAATGAATTAGAACGTAGGTGCATCATAACATTTTTATTTCAATGATAAAGTATTAAGACTTTAAATTTCAGAAATCAACTGTGGGACAGACATCATAACACTTCTATTTCATTCATAAAGAGTGTAAGTATTTTACTTTCTCTAGCACGCGAGTACATGTACATAGTGGATAGAGAAGGTATCGTATTCCACCCAAAAATTGGATGTCCAGATTTCACCGGAAATATATGAGCCCGAAAAAAGCATTTTTAGAAAAAGGTCCATGTGTATGTCTGCGGACAGCATAGCTCAAAAATTAAAAACCGTTAAATGCCAAACTTCGTATTTGGGTTTGGTATCTTCCAAGAATGGGACACATATATTTTCCAGAAAATTTCCCCCCCCCCCTCCACCACAAACTACCCTTCACATGGAAACAATTTTGGAAATTTTTATTTTCTCAAATATGGCTCTAATATTTTGATTAAAATCTCTTATATTAAAAAGATATTTACATCACAAATACAATTTTATATCTTGAATGTGCTGGGAATAGCCTCTAAAGACCTATTTATACTGGATGATATTGCCGAATTTTACTTAACTGCTAAACCGAAGCTGACAGACAAAAATTTACTACACAAATATTGTAGATCTCGTCAAAACACACAGTTAATGCCCTTTACGTTTTTGTTGGGAGGTAACCGTTTCCGAGATATTAATTGATATTGATTGTAATTGTAAAGTGCGTATACTTTTCTTAGACAGGAAGTGCCCCTTTTTCTTTTGTTCTACGCTTGGCCAAGCAAAGAAGCGAGTTGCAATGATAATCACATGACAGCTTTTAAAACATTTGACTATCACTTTAGAATAGAACATTCCTTTAGTGTGCTTCTACTTATAAGGAACTAAATAATAACAAATTCTGCTAATGTTAATCTTGATTAGCATGGTATAGAAAGAAGAAAAATATTTTGTGAGAAGTTTGTTTGTTTGCAGAACAGCTATGAGTGTAACACATTAGATTTCTATTTCAGAAATGAAATGTGAGACTGTAGAAATGAATTAGAACGTGGTATCATAATTTGTCTATATCAGTGACAAAGAGTGCAACTCTTTATTTGAGAAATCAAATATAGGATGTAGAAACCATTTGTTGTGTGAAGATATAACATTTATATTTCAATAATATCCAGTGCAAGACTTATATATTTCAGAAATGAATTCTAAGACTGTAGAAATGAATTAGAGTGTGACATCATAGCATTTATACTTCAGCAATATAGAATACAACTATTTTTTTATTTTATAAATTAAATGTGAGACCGTAGAAATAGATTAGAACCCGACATCATACAATTTTTGTTTCAGTTAGAGCGTGCAACACTTTTCATTTCAGAAATAAAATATAAGTCTGAAGAAACGAATTATAATGTGGCATCATAAAATTTATACTTCAGAGATATAGAGTACACTTTTTTATTTCGATAATGAAATGTAAGACTGTAGAAATGACTTAGAATGCGGAATAAAAAAATTCAATTTCAATGCTATCAAGCACAACTCTTTTTACTTCAGAAACGAAACACAACGGTGTAGAAAGAATTAGATCGTGACATAAAATCTCGATTTCAGTGATATCGAGAGTAACTCTTTTTAATTCCGAAGTGAAATATAAGACTGTAGAAATGGAGTTTTAATCCACTACTGGGATTAAAACCATTATTTAGTGCTAGGAATAGTTATATTGTAATACACAATAGTTACATTGAATAAGAGATAGCGTTTCTAAATGCTCATCTTGAAACAAACTGGCTGACATATACTGTTGTAAGAAAGTAGGACCACTATCAGTTTTAAAAGAAAGAAAAAGCTCTGATGTGTTCACTTACATTACTTTCTCTAACGTTTATTCTTACAAGTGATTATTATTTTATCTGCATAATGATAATCAACATAAACATTACCAGAAATTAATTTTTTATAAGTAGAGGAGAAATAAGTCATACACTAGGCTAAAGCCTCAGCCAAATCTTTAGAAACTGTCGCTTTGCGATTATCATTAAAATGGGTTCTGTTTCCATACTCATATGTAAAATATAGGAGATATGATAAGGATGAAGACTTCTCGTTTGAGAGAAGTGTGAGCTGTATAACTGAAACCAATAAGCCAATATCTCTGAAATGGTTAGTTTTACAATCCAAAAATAAACAAAAACAGTGACAAAATGTGTTTTAACCAGATTTACATTTTTAACTAACTTCGTGGCACCACAGATCACAAGAAACCTTGGCCTAACTCCCGGTCGCTGCGTCCCCCATCTCGGTCCATGACAGACGTCATGGATGGGGTGCAGAATTGGAGGGTGAGACATGGTTAGCGCCTCGAACCCCTCCTGGCCGGTTAATGCGGTCCTCATGACCTAGAGCAGCTACCTCTCCATCAAGTAGCTCCTCAATTGGCTCCCCAGGGACCTCACGAGAATGAGTGCACCCCGGTCCAGGTCTTCCTGGGAATTGAACCCAGGTCTCCTGCTTGGCAAACAGCAACGTTACCACCAAGCTAAGGACACGACCTAGATCTATATTTTTGGTGAAGATAGATTTTTTTCTCTCACTTACGGTTTACCGTTATGCAAAAGTAATTAGAATGAAGACGACTTCACAGGGCTTTCACAGGAAATTCAAAATATATATACAGTTTATTTTCCATGCTACTATCGCTAGATATATTTTTGAAACATTCAAACTTTTTGAAAAATTCAAAATTTTCGAAAAAATGTCCATGGAATTTTTTTTTTATAATGTTTAACGGTGTACCTAACGAAAAGAACTCGGACAAAATCTTCCGTTTACAGTACGACCATGCAATGAAATAAAAGTACAATTAAATAATTTGACAGCACTTTATTGTAATGCCTTGTAATGTACAATTTTCCTTCCGGAGAGAAAAAAATAGCGACGATACTTTACCGACTCTCGAGCACGCAACACAATTCAAGGTATATTACACACACTTGTAACGATTGATCTTGGGATTTATTGTCATTGCGAATCTAATGCGCGCTTAAATTCAAAACGAAAGTCGGTTGACATTAGTGGTGTTCTTGGAAAAAGTATATCCACGCCTTTAACTTTCCCACGTTAGAGTAAATTAAATCAAAATTTTCATTTTTTTTCAACAGTGAGTTTGTTCTGTTGCATATTTCGGATGAATGATATTGCGTCTCATAATTATCACCGAGTCAACCTTAGGCTGTAAATTGTGTGGCGGCAGTCCTGCCAAATCCCATAAGGTAGTGTGGAAAGAATGACATATGGTGTTAACAGCGTTGGCAACCAAGATGGCATAATAACAGTAATGACAGCGCATCCATAGTGTGGTGGGTATACGCTGGCATAGGTAATGAATTACATTAAGGAGAACATCACAAAATAACATTCATGCTTCTTCCGAATCTCTTTCTTTCCTTTACTCCTAATATTTTCCACTTTTTTTCTTTATTTTCTTTTATGTCAAAACTGCAATTTCTAAGGCTAACAATAACGTAACTAAAGAGCAAGCAGATCCAGTTAGTCAATTGATAAGCATTTATTTCATGATAGCTTTGTGTATTAAATTTCTCCATTTAACACAAAATATCACTTGATCAAATGTATTAAGAACACCGTAATTGTAGTGTGATGGTGACACAGGTATTTTCATATTCTCAATGACCACATATCTTCAAATAACCAACATCTGCAATAGGAAGTTAACCCTAAAACGGATCCGTTAGAGGGGTGAATGGTTATGTGCATAGTTCATAACTTGTTCATTTTAAAGAATTACAACATAAATATACTTATTTCTTTATTTAAACGATGTGACCAAGGGAACAATAGTTAATACATAAGAAATATATTTGGTTTTCACAGTTAGCTTGCGTCATTGTCTCCATAACCGGGTGCATTGAAGACGAAAAATAGAGCAGTAGAAATTACGGCCATCTGGTAGCAAATAATAAGTACATATTTTAGGTATTCGACGCTAGGAAAGCTTCTTTATTTTAAACAATAAGAGCAAGGAAAGAACAGTTAATAATTATAAATATATTTGAATTTCACTGCCGCATTATATCATCTCGATAAACTATTGCGTTACTTTAATATTGGATGGTGAGGAAAAATATTATTAGTGCCATCTAGTGGCAAATAAAATAAGTACTCACTCTAGGTGTTCGCCGTCAGAAAAGCTTCTGTATTTTAAACGATAGGAGCAAAGAAAGGACAGTTAATATATAAAAATATATTTAATTTCACTGCTGCATTGCGTCAATATCTTATAAACTGGTGCGTTGCCTTAACCTTGAATGGGAAGGGAAATATATAGCAGTACTACGACCATTTAGCAACAAATAACTTGTACCACTGTCATCTGGCGGCCATTAACTGAAATGCTTGCATTTAGCACGGTTTTTATTCATATTATGTGTGATTTTAAATACTTTCCCTTACTATTAGTAAACATTTACATTTCCACAAACCTTGTCGCGACTATAACGAACAAAAAAAAAAAAAAAAAAAGAATTGTTCAATTTGAGCAGTGGTTAGGAAGAGATGCGCGTACACATATATATATTTATTTATTTATTTTATTTACACAGTTATTTTGCGTCATTGTCTCCATAACTGGATGCATTGAAGAAGAAAAATAGAGCAGTGGGAACTACGGCCAAATAATAAAGTAAATATTTTAGGAATTCGTTGCTAGGAACGCTTCTTTGTTTTAAACGATAGCAGTAAGGAAAGGAAGTTAATAAATAAAGATATATTTGAATTTCACTGCTGCATTATCTTATATCGATAAACTGTTGCGTTACTTTAACATTGGATAGTGAGGAAAAATATTACTATGGCCATCTGTCGGAAAATAAATAACTACTTCCTCTAGGTGGTCATACTTAGGAAAACTTCTTTGTTTCTTTATTTTAAGCAATAAGAGTAAGGAAAGGACAGCTAATATATAATAATATATTTGAATTTCAGTGCTGCATTGCGTCATTGTGTCGATATACTGGTGTGTTACCTTAACATTGAATGGGAAGGGAACTATATAGCAGTACCACGACCATTTAGCAACGAATAACTTGTACCGCTGCCATCTGGCGGCCATTAACTGAAATGCGTTCACTTAGCACGGTTTTTATTCATATTATGAGATTTTTAAATGCTTTTCCGTACTATTTTTAAACATTTTCAACTCCACAAACCTTGCCGTGACAATAGCGAACAGAAAAAAAAAAAAAAAGTGTTCAATTTGATGCAGTTGTTGGGAAGTGATACGCGTACATACATTTCAGAGATTTATTTATATTTATATCTATATATATATATATATATATATATATATATATATATATATATATATATATATATATATATAACACAGGCGATGACACTGAAGACACATGGAATGAAGATGGAACACCGGTGGAATGCCATGGTGGAGGAAACCGGAGAATCTGGAGCGAACCCACCCCCTGCGCCGCATTCGATCACTTGGGATCGAACCCGGGCTGTGTAGTTGAGAGGCGAGTTGTCTAACCACTCGGTCACGGTGCGGCCTTTTCCATAGAAAAGGAGGAATGTTCTTGAAAAGTTTAGTGTCGCATCCTTGGAAGATGCTAAGCTTAAATATTAAGTTCGATATTTAACAAAATTGTCGTTTGTACTTTCTCTACACGTACGAGGTGCTTCCAGAAAGTAAGTCCCAATCGTGTCCAGAGATGGACCGCCAGTCGGATAGGAATGCGCGTGCGCAGAAGAGGGGAAGCATAAAGTAACATTGTTGTAAAGTTGTAAAGTTTCAGTTCTGTAACGGCAGTGGTTACCGCTATGTGCTAGGAGAAATCGCTTCTCCGATATTGTCTCCCGCCACATGCGAGGTTCGTGCAGTCATCCGATTTTTGCATGCTGAGAAGCAATCTCCAGCAGAGATCCATCTCAATTTTGTCACGTGATGGACAGGACATTATGTGTGACAGTATGGTAAGACGATAGTGCAGGCAATTCACGGAAGGAAGAACCATGATTCACGACGAAGACCGTAATGGCCGACCGTCCCTGGTGACGCCAGAAGTGTTGGAAACTGTGCGACAAGCCATTGTGCAGAACCGGCGCTTCACAATTTCAGGACTCTCTTGTCAGTTTCCCCAGATGTCTCGCTCGCTTGTGCACGAAATTGTCTCCCGGTCTCTTGGTTTTCACAAAGTGTGCGCAAGATGGGTGCCTAGACAATTGACAGATGAACACAAAACCAAACGTCTGGCCACAGCACTGTCATTCCTACAGCGATACGCAGCGGAAGGTGACAAGTTTCTCGACAATATTGTCACTGGGGATGAAATATGGGTGTCGCATGTCATACCAGAGACAAAACAACAATCAATGCATTGGGAGCATAGTGGTTCACCTGTGAAGACCAAATTCAATCAGACACTGTCATGTGCAAGGGAGGATCGTAAATGCTGATCGATATTGCATAAACTCAGGCGGGCAATCCAGAACATGAGACGTGAAATATTGACAAGGGGCATTACACTTGTGCATGACAATGCAAAACTCCATACAGCCAACGCCACACGAAATGTGTTGAATAAGTTTGATTGGAGGTCTTCGAACATCCACCCTACAGCCCCGACCTCGCTCCAAGTGACTTTCATCTCTTCCGTCTCATGAAGCGTTTTCTGCCAGAAAAACGTTTTCACAGAGACGCTGAGGTGAAGAATGAAGTGACTTCGCGGCTGCGGATATTGGCGGCAGAATCCTATGACTTAGGCATACAGTTAATGGTGGTGACTATGTTGAAAAGTAACCAGTGAGTCTATGTAACTATACCAATAAATATTTCTTATTTAGTGATGTTTTTGTTCTCTTTGTCGGTCATCGGGATTTAATTTCTGGATGCACCTCGTACTATGTGCAGAAGGCATTGTAAATTCGATACCGAGATTTCACCAGAAATATATGTTTTGGGTCCTCGTGAATCCAAAAAAAAAGCATTCGTAGAAAAAGGTCCGCGCGCGCGTGTGTGTGTATCTGTGGACAGTATTTTTTCCTGGAGTTAATTGTTTTTAAGATATTCTTTGTTATTGATTTCAGTTTTAAAGACTTTTCTCATACGAAAACCTGACCACACAAAGAATCTGATTAGCAACCACATTTTAAAGTATTTGCCTGTCTGTTTAGCCTACAGTAGTCCCTTATTCGCTTTTAATTATAAGGAACTAAGTAATAAAGAGAATTTCTGCTAATGTTTTTCTCTATTAGCATGAAGTATAAAACACTAAGCTTTTTAACAATAATGTGTTAAAGATAGATAGAGAAAGTCATGTGAATGGAATACATCAAATTTTTTTTTAGTTCCGCTGCCCACAGACACAAACAACAACCGTTTTTTAAAAATGCTTTTTTTGGTTTCAGGAGACCTGAAAAGATGTATTTGGGGTTAAATCTAGGTATGAACTTTTGGTTGGAGTACAATACTTTCTCGTCTTACTATGTACACTATACATACGTGCTAGACAAAGTAATGCATGCGAGTTGGTTTCGCACGGCCTATGATGATAACATTTGAATTAATGACGACCATTTAGTTAAAGCCGGAACGCAGCAGAAGACAAGTTTTCATCGGCACGAGATTGTACGCAGGCAACTCTTTGAATTATTTAATCCTGTGCGCTTAACGCTCGGCTAGTCTACGACTAATTACGGCGCACGTGAATGTTTCACGAGGTGCTAACAGTTATAGAGGCCCGCGCGCGCTATCTGCCATCCTCCATAACTTGCACCAACATTGCACATGCACTAACTTTTAAAGCACGTTCACCGTGTAATGTAAAAGTAACTGACGTAAAAATTCGCTGTGTCGCGGCGCTTCTGATGTAGCGAAGGCCTTTTTCTAATTATTCCGTGCTATCCTGGAGGCACAGTGAATGAAAAGCTTCAGCAAAAGGGAAATCTCTTTGCCACTGATATACCGTTTATACTTTAAGACAATTTTACCGATATACTATTTGGGCTGGAAGGGAAATATTTTACATTTGGGCTTCAACTCTATGGACCTTTTATGATCGTTTACTGTATGGACGGGCAGTGTCGTGGCCGAGTGGTTAGACCTCTCGCCTCTCACCAAGAAGGCTCAGACTCAAACACAGTGAACTCCATATGGGATTTTTGGTGGAAAACGCGGCGGTTTTTCTCCTGGTTTTCCAGTTTCACTTGTCATTCATTCCAATGATTGCTCCATAATCACCTTTCCTTTATCCCTATTACCTCTTCTTAACAATTCAATTTTGTAAATAAAAATCTGATGTGTTGCATTCACATAAATTTCTCTACATCGCTGTAAAAAATTATTGCATATTCGTCTATCTACTTTATAATACTCAAGATAAAGATAAACAGAAGTTGTCTTAATTAATTGCTTCCTTGTAAGTAGAATGTAAATAAGGGAATACACTAGGCTAAAGCGAATGTCAAATCTCTTAAAAGTTGGTTGCCATGTGACTGAAATCCGTTTCAATCCGTTTCGTGTGAGAAAAGTTTAAGTATTTTCCATCTGAAACAAACAATAAGGAATACCTCAGAAATGGTCAATTCCGCGAAAAAAAACGTATATAACATAAATTGTGTGCTTTAACGTGATCTACATTTTTTGTGCAGTAAGTTTTTGCTTATCTCTTATAGGTAACCAGTATAAAAAATTCAGCAAAATTCATTCAGAATAAAGAGTTCTTTAAAGGGTATTCCCAGAAAATTGAAAACTAATATTTTATTTGCCATATAAATATGTTTAATATACGGTATTTTAATCAAAATGTTTAAGAGCCATTTTGAGAAAATAAAAATGTTCAATTTTGTTTCCATGTAAAGGATGGGGGATTAATCTCAAAATCGTCGTGTCGCATTTCTGGAAGATACTAAACTTAAATTCCAAATTTGATATTTTACCGACCTTTCATTTGAGTTATCGAGTTCACAGCTACACAGACCTTTTTCTAAAAATGCTTTTATTGGTTACATGGGACCCTAAAGCATATATGGAATCTCGATATCGAATTTTTAAGTGGAATACAATACCTTTTCTATACACTATGTACACGTAGACAGAGCAAAAACTAACTATTCGCCTGACTACATTTAAGAGAATTAAACTGCCTATCCTAACTAATCTCTGATTCAGAATCTGTCTACTCCTCAACAGTCATCTGTCTCTAGGCGCTGTCTTGGAAGTCCTTGGGGCGAGGCGAGGGAAGGGGAATAAGTTCTAAATGAGGAGGGTAAACAGAGAAAGAAGAGCGACAAAAATAGCAGTTTATAGTTAACCAATATAAACCAGAGTTGTTGGGTAGAATTCTATCGAAAGTTGCCATAAAAATTGATCTGGCTAATATTCAATAAGTCTAATTTTTATTAAGAAAATGTGTCTTCCATTCACATACCTTTTCTGCAAACAAACTTTCCTACAAACGATAATTCTTCATCTAGTTCATGACGTAAAAACCAAAACCTTAGTGACCTTATTGCTTACTTCCCTGTAAGTAGAAGACAAATAAGGGAATACACTAGGTAAATACGGCAGTGAAACCTTTTAAAAGATAATCGTTGTGTGACTTAAATTAATTCTAGTTGCGTGGCCAGGAGTAAAATAAAAGATGTGAAACGAATGAGAAACTCCCGTTAGAGAAAAGTTAAAATATTATAAAAGAAACTAATAACTAGGAACATCTCTGAAGTAGTTAACTCCACAAAATATGTATCTCACATAGAATGAAAGTTTTAACCAAGATTTACAATTGTTGTGCCTCTCATTTTGTGTATCTGTTACGGTTTACCACTGATGCAAAAGTTCTCGAGAATGAAGAGAGGTTCAGAGGCAATTCCCAGAAAACTTAAGATATACATTTTATATGCCATTTTAAAATATTTAATATTCGGCATGTTAATCCAAATTGTTACCATTTTTAATAACATCAAACTTTTCGAAAATGTTACGAAGGATAATTTAGGGTGGGAAATTTCTTAAAATGTGTTAAATAGGAAATTTTTGTTCGTTTTTTGTAATCATCATTCGCTTTTTTCATTCTGGTCATGCGAAGAAAACCATTTTTAAGAAAATTAAAATTTTCAAAAAAAGTTCCATGTAAAGGGTAGTTGGGAATAGGGGAGAATTGTCTTGAACATCTTCGTGTTGCATCCCTGGAAGATGCTAAACTTAAATATGAAGTTTAATATTTTACCGACTTTTCGTTTTTGGGTTATCGTGTTCACAGACACACGGACACACACACACACACACACACACACACACACACCACACGGACTTTTCCCCAAAATGTTTTTTTTTTGTCCTAAAACATGTATTTGCGGTGAAATCTCGGTATCAAATTTTTGGGTGGAATGCAATACCTTCTCTATACACTATGTGCATAGTACGTGTAGAGAAAGTAAAAATGCGAAGATAAAATACGAAGGCAGCACGGGAGAAAGAAGGAAAGAAAGAAAGAAAGAGAGAAAGAAAGAAATACCAGATGATGATGATATTCATTATTAACTAACCTCTCAGAAACCTTTTATCGATTTTCTTCCACTGCAGTGTTCTGTTTCGAGCACAGTCGTTAATATTTCAGAAAAAGACGATTTGAAACACAAAGCATTCATTTTCCAAGTAGTTAATGTCAAGCTTTGAACACATTTACCGATATTATTTTTGTGAATAGCGCCGCACGCACGAGCTACCTTAATGTCTGTGGAGACCGAGATGTTCTTTTCTTGCTGACATTTTGATGAAGCAGAGTCATAAAAGAAACAATAAGAAAGAGCTGTCCCCATTGTGTAAATGAAGAACCGTAAAACTTCCGTTTGTGAGCATGGCACCCCCAGATTTGCCACTTTGTAATGGCCTTCAGCTTCTGATGATAATAGAGGTACGGGTTTTAACTTCCTACCGCTGTTCCACAATTAGCCGTGCAAATGACTCGCTTTTCATTGCTTATCGTTAAATCTTATTCAAGAAACGAAAGTGATACAACGACATAGAAATATCACACTCGAGTATAGAAGATTTGCGTTTAGTGTTACATGAGAAAACAGAATAAAGAATACCATTTATAACGTTGTTTGATTATGTAAACAAGGTACACTGTTACTTATGTCTTTAACATTCATGCTTAGCTAAGGTTATGGAGAAGTTTAATTCTATTCAAATAATCGTTATTGAGAAATATTGGAAATGTACTTTGGAAGCCTATCCAAACAGTGAAAACGTTTTTACTTACTCTAACGCATAGTATAGTAATAATATTAATAATTATTGTTATACTTTTTTACAAAATTACCTCGAATTAAGCTATATTACTTATCTTAATGTATAGTTAGATTTGAGTACTGCTTAGGCGCTACATCCGCTTAGCTCCCTTACATATTCTATCCTATTCTCTTTATTTTTCTCTCTTTCTCTTTCTATTTTACTATCATTTTACTTTTACCTTTCGCAAACATTGTTCTATAATTATTCTCTTTCCCTTAAAGTTAAACATTTAATCGCTACCATCTCTCCTCGCATACTAGTATACCATTTGTGTTTCCAAATTGCTTTCCTCCAATTTCTTACATTCAGTTAGACATGAACAATGCTGTCCTTTTCCCCGCAAAAAATACGCGTTCTTATTTTCTAATTGATTATCTCTCATTTCTGTCCCCATCAACGCTAATCTTCCTCTCTGTTGTTTATTAATATAACTACAGCCCGTTCCAGTTCAGTCTACCGCTGACGGTGGTGTCGCTAGTGTGGTTATTGTCTAACGAATGTTGACTACTCAGGGACCGCGGGGAGTTGCGTGGATCGAGCGCATGGCACAGTTCGTCGCTTAATGCTATAAAAAGTGGGCATTCGAAAAATAACCAAAAATACCAACAGTTATACTATTTCATTTCAGTACCTTCTAAACTAAAAGCAGGATGATTTTGAAGAGAATGTCCCTGCCATAAACTACTCTTTACATACAATTTTCTGTGGAATGTTAGATTTTCTTAAAAACGCGCTTAACGACTTTGATTAAAATTCACACGTTAAAGACATTTAATAGGAAATAAAATGAATAACTTGCATTTTCTTTGAGTAAAGTCCTCTACTTTGGAAGGAGTTTTGTATCGAGGGTTGACAGTCAAAGAGAAAACAAACGATAGGGATTTCTTTAAAACACACAATAAAGTAAAAACATTTCATTTGCATCTGTATTTCCCACATAGCCATTATTGTTGGTTTAACATTTTTATTGCTTTGCTATTGCGTGTTTTCTTCCGGTGCTATAGAAAAAGTATGAAAACTCTCCGTCCATACCTTCAACGAACTATAGAATGATATGAATAAAATAATAACCTTTTATTAGATAGGCTGTACTGATTAAGGTTGAGAAATCGATGTAATGTAGCGTAAGATTTTTGTCCTTATATAAGATGATACTATCGACAATATTTCATCATAATTATGTTTTTGAGATTCCATAAATAAAAAAATAGTTTTTAAAAACGTATGCGCGCATGAGTGTGTGTGCGTGTGTGTGTGTGTGTGTGTGTGTGTGTGTGTAAGTGGGCCAGTGAAAAGTATAGCTGTAAAAGGAGAAACTCCTTAAATACCATAATTGATATAAAAGTTCAGCAGCTTCAAAACATGCAGCATAAAGGTGTACAATAAATTCAACACACTCCAAACTACTTTTAACTGACAAAATTTCGAAAATATGTTTCTCAAAATTGGCACTTACGATTTTCATTAAAGCAAGGTATAAGATATTTTAATGCCAAATAAATTGTATATCTTTACTTTTTTGGGGATCAGCCTCTGAAATCCTGTTTATTCGGAATTACTTTTTTATAACTGGTAAACCCTTAGAGACAGACCAAATCTTATTATACAAAATATGAGATATCGTTAAAGCAAACAATCTATGTCCGATACATTTTTTGTACAAATATTTCTGGTTTTTATGTAAATTTTTAATACTTATAATTTTCTCAAATGGAAAGTAGTCATTCATTTATATATTGTTTTACATCTGATCATGCAAAGAGAATGGAATTTCAAGTCGTCACACTGACAAGATTTGACTGTCTTTTATAAGTTTTTTTTTGCTTTTGAGTTAATTTTTTAGTCCCTCCGGCCAAGAATCGAACCCAGGACCTTCGGGTGAGAAGTCAACTCTCAGACCACTTAACCACGGAGGCAGTGTATTTTATAACATTTGACTATCCCTTTAGTGTTTTCCTGTAAGTCCTTCATGCTTACGAGGAACTAAATAAAAAGACATTTCTGCTAATGTTTATCTTGATGAACACAAAGTAAATAGAAAAATATTCTTTCTCTACACGTACTATAAACATAGTGTACAGAGAAGGTATTGCATTCCATCCAAAAATTCTACACTGAGATTTCATCAGAAATAGATTTTAGGGTCCCCTGTATCAAAAAAAAAATGTTTGGAAAATGGTCCGTGTGTGTGTCCGTGTGTCTGTGAACACGATAACTCAAAAATGAAAAGGTAAAATACCATGCTTGGTATTTAAGTTTAATATCTTCCAAGGATACGACACGAGGATTTTTCTCAAAATCCACCTCAAACTGCCCATTACATGGGAAAAAAATATGGACATTTTGATTTACTCAAAAATGATTTTAACGATTTTGATTAAAATATCGAATATTAAGGATATTTTTATGGAAAATAAAATGTATATGTTTCATTTTCTGGGAATAGCCTCTAAAGATCTCTTTATCCTGAATGAATTTTGCTGAATTTTGGGTAACTGGTAAACCGTAATAGTTAGACTAAAACTTATTGCCCACAAAATGTAGATCACAAAAATGTTTTTTTTTTAGCCTAGTGTATTCCCTTATTTTCCTTCTACTTACAAGGAAGCAAGTAATTAAGACAGTTTCTGCTAATATTTGTCTCGATTATCATAAAGTAGATAGAAGAATAAGCTGTTAGCAATAATTTGTTACAGCGATGTTGAAGTCAAGTGAATAGAACACATAAGATTTTTTAAGAATGCTTTGTATCACAAGAGGTAGAAAAACGCATTTTTGTTGCAGATATTTTCTTGTAGCTATTGAGCTCTTGTTCAGCTTTATTATCCTGTGTATTATAAAAGTTTACGGTCTCTTGTACCCGTATGAGTTTTAAGGATCCATTTTGGAATACTTAAATGTAAATAATTAAACTCATTCATTCATATTTTTACTTTCTGTACATGTACTATGTACATAGTGTATAGAGAAGGAATTGTAATGCATCCAAAAATTCGATATCGAGATTTCACCAGAAACACATGTTTTGGGTCTCTCTGAATCCAAAAGGAAAAAGCATTTTTGGAAAAATGCACACGTGAGTGTGTGTGTGTGTGTGTGTGTGTGTGTGTGTGTGTGTGTGTGTGTGTGTGTGTGTGGGCAGCATAGCTCAAAACGAGAAGCCTTTAAATACCAAACTTGGTATTTAAGTTCGGTTTCTTCCAAAGATGCGACATGAAGATTTTCAAGAAAATCTCCCACCCCAAGCTACCCTTTACATGGAAAAAATTTCGAAAACTTTAATTTTCTCAAAAATGGCTCAAACGCTTTTGATTAAAATTTCGTATATTTAAGATATTTACATAGCAAATAAAGTGTATATCTTCAATTTTCTAGGAATAGCCTCTGAAAACATGTTTATTCTGAATGAACTTTGCAGAATTTTGCGTAATTGGTATAACGTAAGAAATAGGCAAAAACTTACATAACAAAAAATGTATATCTCATTAAAATACACAATTTATGTTATATACCTTTTTCCTGGAGTTGACCATTTTTGAGATATTTATTTTTATTAGTTTCAGCTTTAAAATACTTATACTTTTCTCATATGGGAATTTGTCAACTACTGTCCATTCAAAGAAACGAACTTCAATCACATAGCAACCAGCTTTTGATTATCGCTTTAGCCTATGGTACTCCCTTATTTCCTTTCTACTTACAAGGAAGCAAGTAATAATACCCTTTCTGCTAATTTTTCTCGATTACCAACAAGTAAATAGAAGAATAAGCTTTTTAACAATAATTTATTGTAGAGATGTAGAGAAAGTCATGTGAATGGAACACATCAGAGTTTTTTCATATGACACCCTATTTTCTTGAAATCCGTGTGAAATGCTTCAAGACAGATGAGCATTGATGATAAATTGGAGCATAACTGGATGGAATGAGCTGTAGCTAGCCACGAAGTCACTCAACCAGCAGCAGTTTCCTGCCGCAAAGAGACAGTTTATGGTCTGTCTGGTGTCTCGGAGGTTACCAATCACAGAATACTCGCCGAAGTTTATCCTCCAGACAGGAGACGCTAATGGATATGTTTGAAGAAAGCACCCATGAGACAAGATGCAGAACACATTTCCTGACCAAAGAAGCCATTCACTCGGAGTTCAGTAGTGGAGGATGTGGTTATTCACATCCACTTACCAACTCGCATTATAGCTTCTATTTCAATGGCATAGTATATACTCTTACATTAACTTAATTACTTCATTTAGCATTAGTACTTTTATTTCTACATTAGCAAAATGTGAAAGACATGCTATAAATTCAACTATCGTGCAGAATATGTTTCAAATTATTAACGAAAGCTTCTTAAATTTTCAACAAAACATAGAAACATAGGAGATTCAAGGATTAAAACATATAGTTTAATAATTGTTTCCCTAATTTTTAATTTCTCTATACGAACTATGAACATAGTGTATAGAGAAGGTATTGCACTCCATCAAAAATTCGATGCCGAGATTTCACCGGAAATATGTTTTAGGGTCCCCTTTATCTAAAAAAAGTATTTTCAGAAAAAGGTCCGTGTGTGTGTCCCTGTGTCCGTGTCTGTGAACACTATTACTGAAAAACGAAAAGTCGGTAAAATACCTAACTTGGTATTTAAGTTTAGAATCTTCCAGGGATGAGAAACGAAGATTTTGAGAAAAATCCCCCCACCCCAAACTACCCTTTACATGGAACTTTTTTCGAAAATTTTGATTTTCTAAAAAATGGCTCTAATGATTTTGATTAAAATATCGTACATTAAAGATATTTACCCGACAAATAAAATACATATTTTGAATTTTCTGGCAACAGCCTCTGAAGACAGCTTTATTCTGAGTGAATTTTCCAGAATTTTGTATAACTGCTAAACCGTAAGAGATAGACAAAAACTTACCACACAGAAAATGTAGAGCACATTAAAACACACAACCCATGTTGTATACATTTTTTTCTTGGAGTTAATCGTTTTTTAGATATTCCTTGTTTTTGTTTTCAGGGTCGAAAATCTTAACTTTTCTCATACAGGAATTTGTCAACTCATGTCCATACAAACAAAGAAACTTCAGCCACAAAGTAACCAGCTTTTGACTATCGCTTTAACCTATGCTACTCCCTTATTTCCTTTCTACTTACAAGGAAGTAGGTAATAAGACTTATTTCTGCTAATTTTTCTAGATAAGCATGAAGTAAATAGAAGCATAAACTTTTTAAGAATAATTTGTTGCAGGGATATAGAGAAAGTCATGTGAATGGTACACATCAGATTTTTGAAATTATATTTTCAGAATAACAACAAACCATATAAGTTCTACTTAATTTTCTAAGTTACACTGTATCCTATTTTGCTTAAGAATTAAACGCTTGCATGTCGTTTAATATTTAAATTATTTTAACTTATTAATGTTACTATTTTATTTATTTATTTTTATCTTTACGTTCTTTAGCCTGGTTGGTCATATCGGACGATGAATGAAATTAATAAAATAATGCTCAAATTTTCTCGAAGTCATTGGAGCTTAATGTTACTCGCAATTCTTCTACTCAGGATAAGCGAAACCCCTAATAAAATCTTATCCTGTCACCCTAAGCAAGAGTCAAACTCGCGACTAATTGAATGTGAGGCATACACGTCACTTCAAATTGGATCGTTAATTGTAAAAGTCTTCGGCAATATTATCGTCAAATGTTAGACATCTTGGTCGGTTTCGGATTTAAGAAATCATTGTTCCATCTGCTTTGTCTAACATTCCTATGTTTTTTACTTTCTCTACTGGTTTACTTAATTAGTGGAAGTTATTGTATTTTACCGAAAATTCATTAGAAATACACATTCTGAATAAAAAAAAAAATGTGTGTCCATATGTCCATGTGTGTGTCTGTGAACGAAAAGTTAGTTAAACACTAAACGGGATATTTTAGTTCTGTATCCTCAAACAATGCATCACGAAGATTTTCAAGAAAATTCTTCTACGCAAAATACTCTTTATATG
Source organism: Hymenopus coronatus (assembly GCA_030762935.1). Taxonomy (NCBI): domain Eukaryota; kingdom Metazoa; phylum Arthropoda; class Insecta; order Mantodea; family Hymenopodidae; genus Hymenopus; species Hymenopus coronatus. The sequence continues at coordinate 127,364,413 of CM060897.1, read as the reverse complement.
GAAACATTTTTCAATTTTGTTTATATTTTTCAAATATGTCTCTAACAATTTTGATTAAAAAGTATTTTAAAGATATTTACATGACAAATAATATACCTTTAATTACCTCTTCATTTTAAATGACATTTGTGTAACAGGTAGGAGATAGAGTAAATCTAACTGAACAAAAATGTATATTTGTTTCAAACATATAATTTAAGCTATTTACATGTTTTGTGAAGTTAGTCATTTCCTTGTTATGGGTTGCATTTTCCAAGGCTTGTACTTTTCTCAGCTGGGTTATCGTCATTCCTTTTTATTTTATTTTTACTCCAAGTCATGCAAACAGAAACTGATTGTGACTACATAGCAACCAACAGTTAAAATATTTCATTATTGCTTTAGCACAACATTTCCTTATCTACAAGGAAATATAAACAAAAGGTATTTCTGCTAATTTTTATCTCCATTTGCATGAAATAGTTGGACAATTATGCCTTTTTAGCTAATAATAGCTTCTTATAAAATAGGATAGAAAGTATGTGAATGTAACACATTAGATATAAAAAAGATCTTTAAATATGTGCATCTGTCGGTGTGTTTGTGTGTTTTCGAAGAGTATACCTCAAAAGCGAAAAGTAAGTTAATTGCTAAACCTGGTGTTTAAATTTAGTATTTTCTAAGGATGCGATACGAAGATTTATCAGAAAAATCCCCCCCCTCTTCAAGCTACCCTTTACATGGAAGATTTTGAAAATTCTTCAATTTTATCAAAAATGGCTCTAATTCTTTTGATTAAAATACCACATATTAAAGATATTTACGCGACACATAACATTTATATCAAGTTCTCTTCTTTCTGGATGACTTTTGAAAAACCGATTAAATTAAGAAATAGAATAAATCTTACTATATAACAATGTAGATCTCGTTAAAAGACACAATTTACGTCTAATGCAAAATTTTATGGAGTTAACTGTTTCCGAGATATTCCTTGTTTTTATTTAAATTTTCCACTACTTATACTTTCCCAAATGAGATTTCTTTTTAATCCTGAGTAAGCAAAGAAAATGGGATTCCATCACTTAGCGACCGGCTTTTAATAAAAGATTTGAATATAATTTTAGCCAAGAGTATCCCATTATTTCCCGTTTACCCACCTGTAAACGAGCAATAGCAATATTTTTGCTAATGGTTATCTTGATAGCAAGGAGTAAATAGAATAATAGGTGTTTTTAAAAGTAATTGGTTGCAGAATATGCAGAGAAAACCAAGTGAATACATCACATCGGACTCTTTTTTAATTCAGGTATCCTCAAAATGGGTATTTCCGGCGAAATGTTTGGTTCAAATGCAATACTACTTCTACTTGCTAGTAAATGGTGGAAGAAGTAAAAGCACTTTTATGGAAGATTTCTTAAAGCTTCTGCAAATGTTTACTTAAGATGTCTGATTCCCTGGTGGATGAAATATTTTGTGGTTATTGACTGCAGCGTTATCCACTTACAAATTACATTCGCTAAATGTCTCACCTATAATGAAATAAAATTAACTAAGATGGAAACGTCAGGTGTAATCAGTGCTAACTACACCAATTATAGCTGTTCATTGCGGTAATTATACATGTTGGTGAGCCTTATAGATAGTGATGTAATGTATTGAATAAAAACACAGGTATAATATAATGAGTATTATATTCCATTTAATGAATCTATTATTAAGCATATTTGTGGATCTTGATGTATAACATTGTTAAGCACAAATGTGAACGACAATATGCACATGGTATATACTATGCAATTTTGTTGTTGAGTGCTGAGCAGTTTGAATCTTTCGTATTCCAGTTAACAATGCGAATATTGTCATTTACATTTGTGTTTAACAGATTGCTACAGCAACACCCACAAACATGTTTAACATGGCAGCTAAAATTGGTGCAGCACACCTGATATTTCTATGGTTTATAATTTTATTTCAATATCGCTGAGACACTTCGCGAATGTACTTGTTAGTTTTACTGTTGCTACAACACATTGGTATGATGATCTCATCAGTGTGTTGCAGACCATTAACAAGTTGCAATATACAGACAGGTTGGCGCTAAAGTCAGTTTCCCCATACATTAAGACATAACAAGGATACATATTGCTCTTTTATTTATTTTATTTGGTATCACTTTAACAATAAGGTCAAATCGCGACTACAATAAATTTTATAATTCTTTGCATAAATGAGTTTCATTAAGAAAGTTCAGTACATTTTTGAGAAGGTTGGATCACTAAGAGCGATTAACATAGTTGCTCGAACACTGCATCTAGTTCTTGCATCATCATAGAAACGGCAGCTGATGAGAATGTGAGTGCCTGTAAATGGAGAGTGACAATAGTTGCCCTTGTACGGAAGATCACCGGACAGAAGATAAGAATGAGTGAGAACAGTATGTTCGAGACTTAGGGGAGGTAGAAAAACTTGATGACGACGCCTGTAATGTGTGAGAGGATAAACAGAAGTGGGAAGAAGACAGGCATCACGAAGTTTATCTCTAGTTAAGTTGAACCACTGGTACTTCCATTGCCGGAGAATGTTGCCAAGCTTAAAGCCGTTGAAGTCTTGGTGTGGAATCCTGTGGTCTAATGAGTTGGGAGGGTGTCGTGTTGCTTCCTTAGCTGCAGCAGCATCGGCTTTCTCATCCCCGGTGTGCCAGTATGGGAAGGTACCCGCACAAGCAGGATCTGCCTACCCGAGATAGATAATCTGTGATAGAGTAACTGAATGTAAAGCACCAGGTTATTGGTTGGAGTTCGCTGTTGAAGATGAGAGCACTCATCAAGACTGTGAAGTTAGTGAAGGAGAGAGCAGCGGCTTCCAGGACGTACTCCAAAGCAAGACGAATAGCTATCAGTTCACAAGGGAAGATAGATAGGAATTGCGGTAAGCCGTAGAGCAAGGTCTTATGCGGTAAAATCACCGCACAACCTCAGTGATTTGGAACCATCGGTGTAAATGTTTTGTGATGTGGAGTGTGAGATACAAAGAGCTCTGAATAAACGGAGGTAGATTAAAGTATCTGTACTGTCTTTGTTGTAACGCGCCATGGAAATATCTATGGTTGGTAGTTGTAACTTCCAAGGAACAGTGTCAAGGGTGAAGGAGCATGAGACCATTGGCAGAATATTCAATTGAAACTCTTGCAGAAAAAGTAGAATCCTCTAGGAGAAGAGTACAAAACGACGTTGACTATGAGCACATACGCTTTGGGACTTGGCAAGTAAAACATGGTTGAAAACTGGTGATGGACTCCTGGAGGCAGTTCGTGTAGCGTACATGAGACTTAAGGTTTTCCTCCTCGTTTTCAGTGGAGGTACATTTGCTTCGATTTAGAGACTGCTTACAGGACTGGTGTGAAAAGCACCCAAGCAGATCCTCAGCGCCGAAGATTGAATACTATCGAGCATTTTCAGGTTTGCTGAATTAGCTGAATGATATATAATGTAGTCATAATCCAACTTGGGACGTATAATTATTCTACATGTGCGAAGTAGTAAAGTGCCAAGTTTTAGCTGCCATTGTTTTCATGACATTTAAACGTCGAAAACAATCTGCTCTCAAAAGCTTTAAGTGTGTGATGCAGTTTAGGCGATGGTCAAAATGCAGCCCTAAAATGCGGACAGTGGATACTATAGGAACCGTCTGGTTCCCTAGAAAAAAGAGAGGTGGCGATGATTGTCTACGAGAACGACTAAACTGAATGCATCGGCTCTTAGTGGCAGAAAATTTGAATCCGGTGCTATTACTCCATTACTGTAATTTGTAGAATGTATTCTTTAATAGTTCCTGGGTAGTCTGTACGTTTTTTCCACTTCAAAATATAATTAGGTTATCCTTTTTTATTTGAACATACAGTAAAGAGACATAATTTTGTTGGCAACACATAAACACATTAATTTTTTTTTTTTTCAAACTATCCGCCTCCTTACCCAATACATTTCAGGTAACGCCTTACAACCGATTTACAAATACGGGACAATAAAGATTTATCTTCATTGATGGTAAGAAATGAATTTTAAATAAACATTCTCAGTTCATCTAAATTTCTTGGTGATACGGAGAATACCCATATCCTTCAGAATCCCCCACAGACTGAAATCGCATGGCGTCAAAATACAAGAACGTAGTGGCCAATTACAAGTCCCACTGCAGCCAATCCATTCTCTGAATGTGTTATTTAAAAATCTCAAAATTCAGTCCAAAATGAGGTGGAGCTTAATCTTGTTGCCAAATGAAATTCAGAATGTGGTTGTTTTCCATCTTGGGTTCTGCAGAATTTCTAAATAAGCTGCAGAAGTAACTCTACCTACAAAAAAGCAATTCCCATTAATCCGATACTTAAAATTCCACCCCGGTCAATTGAGATCTTTCTCTATTACATCATAGAGGTTTATGCCAGACAGATAAACACAATTATGGCTATTCATATGTCAACTTAGTTTGAAACTTGCCTCGTCTGTTCATAAAATTGACCGCCAAAAATTAGGATTTGCTTCGTTGTGTACTAAAAGCAACTCACAGAACTGAAGTTTTCTGTCATAGTCATCTTCATGTAATGCGTGAAGTAATTTTGGGCGAAAAGGTTTGAATTTTATGTCTTTTAGGATTCTCTGAAGGCTCCTTCGAGATATGCCCAATTGCATAAGCGTCTTCCTAGTTGACTTGTGCGGACTTACAAATGGCTGAGCAACTAATAGAGAATTTTCTTCATTTTGGACATTACGTGGTGGACCGGAACTCAAAGCATCTGCAACCCTTCCTGTGCTTTCAAATGTTATATTGAGTTTCCTCAAATGTTGCCAGTTGGTAATGCTGCATTAGGAAACCTTGTCCGAAAGTCGTCATAAACTCTGGCTGTAGCTTGGTCGTACTTCCACATTAATTGAAGCATGTAAATGCGTTGTTACATTGCAAATAATGTTCAACACACCAACAATTACAAAAACGGAAGACTCACAAAGAAATGAATGTGTTTACAGTTTTGCCAACGCTATCCTGTACTTAATTTTGTTCCCCCCGTATATCCTCAAAATTTACCTACAAAAAGCCGGATTCATGAAGGGGAAACTGACTTTAACGCCAGCCTGTATATAGCCACGCACATACCGACTTGGCGGATATAAACGTTTTGCTTCCTCAACATAGCTCGACGCTTTATTTAAGATCCTGTCTGTAAATTACTTCAGATGTTAAATTGTATATTCTAGTATAAGTTCCATCGCACCATGTCACTTTGGGCCGCTTTTACACTGGTTTCCAGATCAGGGAATTTCTAGTTCGCTATAGGACGAAATCAGACTTGCGGACGTGACATGTCAAATTTAGCCTAAGGGTTTTTCATTTCAAGTTATGGGTTTATTTTACATGCACATGAACATTATTTGGGATCAATGGCTTTTCTTTCCTTCCAAAGGAAGCCATGCTAAGGCGAGATAGCCTTATCTAATCTTCATCACTGGATATCCGGGTTTTATGAACTTGGACGAGTTTTGGAAGTTCTTTCTTCCATCTTTGAGCAAGTTGGCACATTGATCTGACTTTCCTCTATGACATGTTTATATAGACTACAGTTTGATTCTCCTGCCATGTGAATGTGGCGCATCCCTCTGGCACCCTCTCCTTTTCGAAGCCATCTAAATGAATTTTGGACTATTGTCTTGCTTGTTTCACTCTTTAGTTTGACTGCTTTCCTCTGATTGGATGAATTGCAGAATGACATCATATGGAGGTATTTCAAAATTCACAACATTGACGGTCTTACAATATATAACATACAATTGTAATGGCGTTGTTATTGTTTTAATTATTTAATTTCTTGACCTATCTCGTACTTGGAAGACCAGAAATGAAATGCAGCAGCACATTTATCTATTCAAATTATTTTTTTTTATGTTCTTTCAAGTGAGATTTTAAGTTTATTTTACCTTTACTAATGTATATATCATTGCAACTATTATAGTCATTTGATAAATTCAAAATATATTTAAGGCATGTAATTTTATTACAAATTTGTACAATAGATTCCAAAAACTAAATTATTTTGAGATGCAAATTTGGTGTAGTATAATCTTACATTTTTTCAAACTCTTAAACAAGAGTTGAATAATATGTAAAATATTATCTATTATATTATCTTCAATAACTGTTGAATTTCATAACGTATTGGCTGCATAGGGTGTTTGTGATTGTTAATTAAACCCTTAACAAGTTAACTATTGAATCCATAGCTTATAGCTACATTGGCAGCACGAGTTAATCCTTTTTTATATTCATTGTTGCTAAAGGTAATATATAATAATTAATCCTCATATTTAACTATGCAACATTGTTGTAGATGAGTTTTCGGATTGCATTTATTCTTGTTAATATACTATTACATGTGTAGTTTTGTTATAAATTCCAAACTCTAATTTGTTTAAAAAATCTTTCACAAATGAAGTATACCACTCATTTATAAAAGGAGACCAGCTACCTCGATATGGTTAAAATCCTCAAAAATTGTAGACCTCGCCATGGCCGAGTGGTTAGATCACTTGCCTTTCACATAGACTACTCGAGTTCGATCCCAAACAACCGCACGAGAGATCTATGGTGGACAAAGCAGCGCAGGGAAGGGTTTTCCACGATTTCTTTTAGTTTTCCCTGGCATCACTTTCCATCAGTGCTCCAGCTTCATTCCATGTATCATCAGTATCATCGCCTGCGGTGCCACAAGTAGTAAAATCGGGCGTTAAACTCTATAAGAAATCGTCAAAATTTGTGTTGTTGCTCATTCTTGTTCACTGACGTTTAAAGATGAATATTCTCAAGGTTAAACTCCAACTGGAAGTATTCTTTAAAAGCAATGATTTAAACTCCTACAACTCGTTTGATGGTTACGCCCCATTTTTCTTTTGGCAAGTACCTTCATGTGGGTTAACATTTTAAACTTCTTTGTTGATGATTCTTATGAATTGACATTTTAAGAGTAAGGTTTTGAAGTTTAAACTCTGAACTACACTGGAAGTGCTATTAAAATCAAATCTTTGAACTCCTGCTTGCCTTATTGGTTTTACTCCATCACCGATTTTTTTTCCTGTGAGATATTTTTTGAACTTCAGATATGGTCAGAGTGAAAACAATTCAAGAAAGAAACTAATTTTTAAGTTTAATTTAAACTGATATTTTATGTAATACAAAGAGTTTATTTCTATATGAAAACTTTGGCTTTAAACATATTAATTTTCAACATTTATTTATTGATTTTTATTTTTAGCGGAAAAAAAAAGAAACATGCTCTAATGAAAAATAGGAACGTCGTGGCCAAGTAATTACACCAGCGCCTCTCACCTAGTAGGTTGAGTTAGATCTCGGCGTCAGAGTGGGTTTTCTCCGCGGTTTTTCCCACTATTCTTTCTACCAATTTCTCCATCATCATCTTTGCTGTCATCTACTATAGTTTCACCGCCTGCGGTGCCATAAGTAGTTAAAGCGGGCGTTAAACACTACCAAAAAAAATCTACTTTAGTTTCATTTTATATGATCCACTTCCTCACTTTTATCCCGGGGATCGGTTGATCACCCACCCTGACTCCTCTCTGATTCAGAATCTCTATTTCTTAATAGTATATGAACCCAGGTGGTGGCTTTAGGTCCTGAGGGGTGTAAATCCTACATATTAGGGCACTAAACAGTGAGAGAGAGAGAGAGAGAGAAAGAGAGAGAGAGAAAGAAAGGATAATAACAGCTTCACTATATTTAATAGGTAGTAAAAGGCATAGAGAATGTCATACAAATTTAATCTCTTAAGGCTGAATAGTTTAGGAGCTAAGCGTACCAAAACGCTGCATTCTTAACATTTGTAGATAGGAGGTATTCGGTCCCTTAACATTAAAATCTGTATATTTGTCTCTGCCTCGAGTTGGATACCTCCGCACAATAAAAGTGCAATGATTCTGCAGCATCACATTCCTGCATCTCTCGGTACCTTCAGAACGTACATTCCATGTTGCGGTTATTTCATGCGTGTCATTCGACATGCTGTTCTGTCTGTGCATTCCCGAAACGACCTGCAAATTGTAAATGAATTCGTTTAAGAACGAGCTGCATGACTTGCATGGCTTTCGCGCAATAACCGGTTTCAATATTTAAAAAGAAAAGCGAAGTGCTGTGCCAGTTGTCGCTGATACTGCGGTTAACCGAACGGATCAATTAAACAGATAGGGATGCGGGTTATTTACCACAGGTAGCATGCACTTAATGCTGCTCCGGTAAACCCGCAACAATTACCATTACATGCTGCGGCTTGCCTTCATGACGAGGGAATAGGCGCGAATTGCAAATTGTGACATGCACTACCTCTCTGATCAGCAACACTGCCTCGTACAGTTCAGTAAACACACCAAGATGCATCTCATCCACTTTCATAGCTGCTTCTGCACATTTTATAGAAGTGGTGTGTACAAAACTATAACCTAACAACGATTTTTAAACTATTTACAGTAATTACTAAAAGTTTAAGGACATTGAACTTTTCAATAAAATACAATAATTATTATTTAAAATCTAATATGTTCCATTCACATGACTTTCTCTACATCTCTGAAACAAAGTATTGTTAAAAAGTTTATTGTTCTATCTACTTCACGATAATCGAGAAAAACATTAGTATAAATTGCACTTATAAATAGCAAAAAATCCTTATCAATAGCAGGGAAAAAACTAATGCGTTCCATTCACATGAAGACTTCTGTTTGGTAAAAAAAAACTTTTTTCAAAACAGTAATCTGTTATCTACATCATGCTAATGAAGATTAACATATTAAGCAGAGTTACTCTTTTTACTAGCTTCCTTGTAAATAGAAGGAACCTAACAAAGTGCACAGCCTACAGCGATAGTCTTGTACTTTAAATGTCGGTCGCTATGTTAAACAATTGAAATTCCAATCCCTTTGCTTAGAGTAAACAAACAAGAAACGACAAAAAAGATAACTTATCGTTTGAGAAAAGTTTATGTGGCTTACAGTTGAATCCAATAATCGGAGTATCTCGAAAACGGCTAACTCTACACGAGAAAAAAAAATAAAAAAAAAAGGATACGACATAAATTGTGTGTTTTAATGAGATCTTTATTTTTCTGTACTAAGTTTTTGTACATCTCTTACGGTTTGCCAGTTATAAGAAAGTAATCCAGAATGAAGAGGTCTTCAGAGGCTATCCAGAAAATTCAAGTTATACATTTTGTTTTTCATAAAAATGTTTTAATCAAATTCGTTAGCGTCAACATTTTCTAATAATGTTCTTGTAAAGGGTAGTTTAGGTTAGGGGGATTTTCTTGAAAATCTTCGTGTCGCATCCTTGGAAGATACCAAACTTAAATACCAAGTTTAGTATTTGACGGACTTTTTGAGCTATGCTGTCCATAGACACACACACACACACATACATATTTTTCTAAAAATGTTTTTTTTTAATTCAGGGAGCCTCAAAACATATATTTCCGGTGAAATCTCGGTATCGAATTTTTGGAGGCAATACAATACTTTCTCTATACACCATGTACACAGTAGTGTAGATAAAGTAAAATGGTGTTTTATATTGTGAGTAGGAAGCTCTCGTAATCCGAGTTTAGCAATCCTACGAAGAATATAAAACCATTCAGTTCACCCTGAAGACGAGGAAGATGCACTTCTTCGAAACGTTGGTGTCAAGCCAAGTTATTACCTGGCTAGAAGCCCGAGAAGATTTTGAATTAACACGTCGCCAGGAAAGCTATAGTTCTTATTTTAATATAAAACCATTTTAACACCTGTGTCATACTTTTGTTTTCTTAGATCAATTGATTGTCTTTTATTCCTGTTCACATCAACGTGGTCCTCCTCTTTGTTACTGACTACTTATAAGTGCCCTCTTGATTATTCTTCTTTATTTTACGGCATAAACAAAGCGACTTTTATTTTCTAGTTCACCCAGATTTACTGTTTGTTTATGTCTTCTATCCTATTTCTCACTGACTTCCGGACTGCTTTTTCATTTTATTCTCCCTTTCTCCATTTCATTCCTCTTTTCTTCTCGTTCTTAATTATCTTGAGCTGTTTCATTTATATGGTCGTTTTCCTTAGCACCTGCTTACCAAGAGCAGATCTGGGTTCGATTCCCGGTATCGGCGTGGGGATATATTTCCCCAGCTGGGAGAACTGGTCCGGAGTGCACTCAGCCTCATGAGGTTCCTGGGAGGTCAATAGAGGAGCTAATTGATGAGAAGTAGCAGCTCCAGCTCATAAGGACCTCATTAACCGGCCGGGGGTAAAAGGCGCTGCCCACGTCTCACCCACCAATACTGCACCCCCATCTATGACGTTTGTCATGGACCGAGATGGGGGACGCAGCGGCCGGGCGGTAGGCCAAGGTTCCTTGTAAGCTTTCCTGCCATGGAGTTATTATATATATTATTTTTAGAAGATTCTTGTCTTCTCTCTTTGTACACCTATAACATTCTTCCAATTACTCCACTTTTTCCTGGTCTTCCTAATTCTACCATTGTTATCTCTTGTGGGAAATATTCAAATAAAACTCTGTGTCGAAATTACACGGAAATATATGTTTTAAGGTCTCCTGAATTCAAAAAAAGGATTTTAGAAAAAGGTCCCATTTATGAGCATTACTAAAAACAAAATATGGGTTGAACGTCAATGTGATATTTAAGCTCAGTTCAGTTTGTGAGGGAGTGTTCAATGAAAAGAAACAAACGTCTGAAAATGGTTACTCTCAACAAATCATAAAGGCAATGGAACATTACATTTTATTTTTGTATCACACAAAGTTGTGACGTGAAAATGTTCAAGAAAATTCCCTCATCCAGTTCTATTGTTTATATGGTAGATTTTTAAAAATGTTTTAATTTTCTCACAATGTCTTTAAGGAATTTGATTAAAGCACTATATATTAAACAACTAATAAACATATAAAATATGTATCTTGATTTTTTTTTTGGAATGGGTAAACTGTCCTCTTCATTAGGAATTTTGTATAATCTAGTATAAATGGTAAAGCTTAAGCGATACACGAAAACTATGTACATAATAACTGCCCCGTACTATTCAGTAAACACACGAAGAGCACTTGTTAGGCTTGTTATAGCTGCTTTTGCACATTTTATAGAAACGTCGTGAGCAATGCTGTCCAGAGCTTTGCACCAAATAAGGAAGTTTAATCTTGTTCATATCGTAATTATTAAAAGTATAAGGACACTTGCAAATTGCAATAAAATGTAATAATTGTTAATTATGATATCTGTTAAAAATGGTGTTCTATATTTGAAGCCGTAAATCTGATGTTGCAACCCTACGAACAATATAAAACCATTTTAATACGTGTGTCATACACATTTTAAACAGTCATCAATATTTATAAACAAATTATTAATTAGTTGATTCTTTTGACCTACTTCCTATCTGAATGCGCAGCGCGGCTGCAATATTCATTTATTTCTTCTTAGCGTCAGTAGAACAACTGAGAGCTGTGGTTATCATTAGACCTGCGGAGTGCCATAAACACTTTATCGCACAGTGCGATAAATTTAGACTTATAACTCGCGTTACTTGCGTTAAAAGTTCTACTTTTAGCTTGAGCTGTATAAGAAATAAATTATATTGACCACTGACCTTATTTTTTATCAAAAAAATTAGCTTGTTAAGAGGCACATTTTAATAATCTGATGTGTTCCACACACATGAATTTCTCTGGCTGTTCCACAAACACACTTTCCTTTCAAAATATTGTTCTTTTATCTACGTTATGCTAATCGAGATAAACATTAATAGAAATTGTCTTATTACTTACTTCCTTGTTATTAGAAGGGAAATAAGGAAATATACTAGACTAAAGCGGTAGTCAAATCTTTTAAAAGCTATCGCTATGTGAAACAATTGAATTTAGATTTTCTTTTGCAATCCCGGAGTAAAAGAAAAGAGATGAAGGTTTACTTTCTGCTTGAGAAAAGTGTAAATAGTTAAAAATCGAAACAAATAAGAAGGCGAATCCGCCTGCGGTGCCATAAGTAGTTAAAGCGGGCGTTAAACACTACCAAAAAATCTCAGAAGTGGTTTACTCTTCAAAAACGTGTATGACAAACATTGTGTTTTAATGAGATCTATATTTTTTCTGCAGTACATTTTTGTCTATCTCTTAGGTTTACGACATTTAAAAAAGTGCTTCAGAATGAAGAGGTTTTCAACACGCACATGTTTCTAAAAATGTTTTTTTTTAATTCGGGGTGTTAAAACATGTATTTCTGGTGAAATATCGGTATCAAACATTTGGTTGGGATAAGATACTTACCCCCATCTACTATGTTCATTATATATATGTGCTAGAGAAAGTAAAATCCTATTAAAGTAAACGTCATTTTTCACGACTTATTTTAGTTCTTACAATTTTTAAATATAGAACATTTTATTTTTAATCTTTGTAGGGATCTGGCAAAACAAATATATGGATAGTAATTTTATTTTTTCGGAAGAGAAATTCAGATGCAGGGTGTTAGAGGAATGGATACACATACTTTGATAAAATACATTAGGGACATATTTATTCACTTCACAGTGTTAGTTGTTCTTTTTCTTCGTCTAACTGTGTTTCCACAAACCAATCGCATTATTTCGTACCTGATGTTTTGCGTGGTCTTAACTGTGGGGTGAAATAAACAACAACTGTCACTGTAGACCATCCATTTTGCTATCAGTACATGATTTGCTAATTTAGGTGGTTTGAGTTCATTGGCCTTACAGAAAGCATTCGAGCTCAGCTCCGTTACCTCGCACTCAACATTACGCTTTTGTGCCCGCGCACTTGGGGAAAGTAAACGCGTATGGTTTGTGTGCGCCACGCCTACTTGGAGATATTAACCAACCTGAAAACACAGTATTCTTAATAAGTAAAATTATTAATCCACAAATGAAGCATGCACTGCACTGGCCTTCATTACCAATACAAATATTACCCTAACAGTCTGCACAAAAGGGACATATACTGGTTTATTCAAGAACTGACACAATTCTTATTGCTTAAAATACGCAGATTAGCACTGATTGGCCAAGGTTTAAACATCACAGTGAAAGAGCCACCTATGTTGGAGCGTATCCATATACAGCATACTGCAGACTGCACCGTTGAATGCTGCTCTGCTGGCCTTGTTATGTCATGACACTCATTTGTTTTGCAGCTTCCATTTTGTCGTCATGCGACGAGTAAAACTAGATAAATATCTTTATTATTGTCAAGTTTTTAAAGTTATTACACAAACACTCTCTGTATAGTTAGTTGATCATGCATAGACATTTTTATAAGAAAAAAATTTGATGTGCTCCATACATGACTTTCTCTACCTCTCTGTAACAAATTACTGTTCATAAACTTATTCTTCTATCTACTTCATGTTAATCGAGATAAACATTAGCAGAAACGGTTTTATTACTTAGTTCCTTATAGGTAGAAGGGAAATAAGGGGATACTCTAGGCTAAACTGACAGTCAAATCCTATAAAATGTGGTTGCTATGGTATAGAAAACTGCTTCTTTGCGTGGTCAGGTTTTGAGAAGTTCCCGTATGAGAAAACATTTAAGTATTTTAAAACTAAGATCAATAATAAGGAATATCTTAAAAACGGTCAACGCCAGGAATACCTCTTACGGTTTACCAGTTATGCAAATTTTCGCAAAATTCATTCAGAATAAATGTGTTTTCAGAAGCTATATCCAGAAAATTCAAGATATACATTTTATTTGTCATGTAAATATCTGTAATATATGATATTTTTTTAATCAAAATCGTTAGAACCATTTTTGAGAAAATGTTTCAATGTAAAGGGAAGTTGGGGGGGGGGGGAGTTGATTTTCTTGAACATATTCGTGATGCATCCCGGGAACATACTGAACTTAAATAACAAGTTTGGTATTTAACGGACTTTTCGTTTTTGAGCTATGCTGTTCACAGACACACACGAATACACGGACCTTTTGCTAGAAATGCCTTTTTTGGATTCAGGAGTTCCTAAAATATGTATTTCCGGTGAAATCTCGGTATCGAATGCAATACTTTCTCTATACACTATGTACATAGTACGTGTAGAGAAAGTAAAAAGAGAAACTAAAAGAAAGAGAAACAAATGGAGATAAATTGTCTTTGTATTGCCAATCTCTTTTGTCAGCCAGTAGATCCCAATATGTCAATCTCTTTCTAGTAGTACCTTAACATTTTTATTTTAATTTAATTGCTCACTGGTACTGCCACTAAGCACATACCGGCTAATATGTACACAAATCTTCATCCAAAGGTGAAAATGGGCAGATTCTCCTATCAGAATTGCCTGTCATTGTCTATATGTTCCAACCTCCCAGCGTAAACCTTGCCATTCCTGATTTTTGCTTTCTTCCTAAGTGAAGTAATGCCTCTCTACCCAAATCAGTTTTATTTCGTTTGCTCTTAGCTAGAAGGCCTTTCATATTACAATTAGATTCAATTTCTTGCAGGCTGATATCTGTTAATCTTCTTTTGACAGCTTTACATATATTTTTGTCATTTGTTTTGCCTCTTTGTCATACTGACCCCATTCATATTCTTCTCAAACCCCTTTCGAGTTCAGTAGCCCAAAACTTGGGAAACAGCTTTTCCCACTGGTATTTATAATATATGGAACGTCTAGGGAAATTATCTCCCAAGTAAAAATAAATAAACATATGAAGCAGGATGTAACAAGACAGGTCATTGGTGTGCATCTGGTAAAATGTGGCAAGCCATATAGGTATTGCAGCTGAACTGGGGCTATATAAGAGTAGACAAATATAGAAAAAGTTTCAGACTTGGGGCGAAGTGGTAGTCCAAAGGTTACAAGAGGAATATAATTATGACAGTTATATATAAACGAGATCGAAAGGCTTCTACTCCCGAAATACAAAGAGAATATCAGGAAATAACTGATAAAATGACATGGCTATCTCACTGCTTGTGAAGCATTGGCCCATTCGCATCCCAGGAAGATACTAAACTTAAATATCAAGTATGGTATTTTACCGACTTCTCGTTTTTGAGCTATCGTGTGCTCACAGACATACGGACACACACGGACCTTTTTCTAGCAATGCGTTCTTCTAAATAGTCTATTTCCGGAGAAATCTCGGTATCCAATGTTAGGTGGAGTGCAATACCTTCTCTATGCACTATGTACATAGTACGTATAGAGAAAGTAAAAATGGAGGAGAACAAGAAGAAGGAGAAGAAGAAGAAGAAAATTGCCCATCCTAGCCGAGAATCGAGCGCGGAACTTCCGGGTGAAGAAGCCAGAATCCTGACTACTCGACCACACAGGCAGTCTTCTAAATTTTATCAGTGCTTTCGAATCCCTCTGTGCCAATAAAGCTTCAAACGGAGGGTGGAACATTTAACTTCCGCATACGTTTCGAGTGAAGGGTTTCACGTCTTAACTACCCTTCTGCACTACCAAGTCTTGGGAAGTTCACGGCTCAGCAAGCCTTAAAATTGTTCAATGGGATGAAAACGGGGAGAGGCAAGGACGACTGGAGCGATCTAGTACTCACAATGCAAGCATGTTGTCTAAAGGAAAATTACGAAGAAATGTTTGTTTTTTTTTTGTTTTTTTTCACTGTTTAACTTCTCTATCGTGTACATAGCAAGTAGAAAAAAATATTGTATCCCACTCAAAATTCAGATTTTACTGGAAATACATGTTTTGAGGACCTCTAAATTAAAAAAGCGTATATGTTACACTCCTCTTACTTTCTCTAGCTGCTCTACAGACAAACGTCTGACAAAATATTATTCTTCTTTCTACACATGCTATTCGAGATAAACATTAGCAGAATGTTATTAATTAAATTCTTATAAGTAGAAGGGAACTAAAAGAATTCGCTATGCTAAAAAGCATAATCTAATGTTTTAAAAACTGTCGTTATGTGACTGTGATTTCAAATCGCTTCTTTGCTTGCCCAGGAGTAGAACAAAAGAAAAACGGACACCTCCTAACAAAAGGATATGTACTTTACAATTGAAACCAATAAAAAGGAATATCTCAGAAACGGTTACCTCCACAATAAAAACGTAAAGTACATAAATTGTGTGTTTTGATGAGATCTACATTTTTGGTGCAGTAAATTTTTGTTTTGTCTATCTCTTACGGTTTAAGTAGTTAAACCAAATTCGCCAAAATTAATCCAGAGGTCTTTAGAAACTATTCCCAGGAAATTCAGGATATACATTTTATTTGGGATATAAATATCTTTAATATACAGAACTTTAATCAAAATCGTTACAGCGAGATTTTAGAAAATCAAAACTGTCGTAAATTTTTCTATGTAGAGGGTAGTTTGTGGTGTGGTGATTTTCTTGAAAATATTCATGTCGCGTGCTTGGACAGTACCTAACTTGAATACCAAGTTTGATATTTAAAGGTCTTTTCGTTTTTGAGCTATACTGTCCACTGTCACACACGGACCTTTTTCTAAACATTGTTTTTTAGATCATATATTTCTGGTGAAATCCCGATATCGAATTTTTGGACGGAATACAGTACCTTCTCTATCCTATATGTACATAGTACATGCGGCTAGAGAAAGTAAAAAAGTGCTACAAGGTACCAATTGAGATATTTAGATTCAGCAACTTTCAAAGATTTTCAAGAAAATCCAGTACTCCAAAGCACCCTTTATATGGAACATTTTCGAAAATATTTATTTTCTCAAAAAATATAATGTACATCTTGAATTTTCTGGGAATACCCTCTCAAGTCCTGTAAAATAGATCTCGTTAAAACACCCAATTTATATCCTGCACTTCTTTTTGTGAAGTTCTATTTCCAAGATATTCCTGGCTATAGACTTAAATTTTTGAAGTTTATACTTTTCTGGAAGTAGTTATTCTTTTCAATTTCATTGCTGGCCATGCAAAAGGAATGGAATTTCAACATTATTATCACATACCAATTAGCTTTAAAATATAGTACTGTTATGATAATAGCTTGGCGGCACCGTGGTTGAGTGGTTAGACCGCTCGCCTCCCATCTAGGAGCCGGGTTCAATCCCAAGCAACCGCATGTGGGATTCGTGAAGGGCGAAGTGACATCTGGGCGGGTTTTCTCGGGTCCTCCGGGTTCTCCACCACTCATTCCACCAATTGCTCCATCATCATCTTTGCAATCATCAAATTCGCTTACATTTCATATCATCCACTTCCTCATGTTCATGCCTGGCTACGGGCAGACTGCTCGTAACAGGTTCTCCATTCTGTGGTTCGTGCCGTAGGCTCCCCGATTGGCTTCCGACCCCTAGGCATTGGCTTGCAAGTCCTAGGGGAGTGTCAGTCCTAC
Source organism: Hymenopus coronatus (assembly GCA_030762935.1). Lineage (NCBI taxonomy): Eukaryota > Metazoa > Arthropoda > Insecta > Mantodea > Hymenopodidae > Hymenopus > Hymenopus coronatus. Next base: position 127,347,030 of record CM060897.1, on the reverse strand, counting down.
AAATACTAGGGGGGTAAGCCGATTACGAAACGAAAAATAAGAATAGTTTGTTGCACAATAGCTTGAGAAAGTAATATAAGTGGAACACTTCAATTTTACTTTCTCTAGTACAGAGTAATTTGAAAAGGTATTGTATTCCACCAAAATGTAATTTCGAGCTTTCATCGGAAATTTATTTTGACGTCCGCTGAATCTGAAAAAAGTATTTTTAGAAAAAGGCTCGCAAAGGCGTGTGTGTGTGAGTGACTGTGGAGCCCAGCTCAAAAGCGACATAACTTGGCATTTATGTTTAGTATCTTCCAAGAATGCGACACGAAGATTTTTAGAAAATCCCCCACCTACCCTTTACATGAAAAAAAAATCAAAATTTTTGTATTTTCACAAATGTCTCTAGATTTTCATTAAAATACAAATTATATTATATATTATACATATATATTATTATGTAATATATTATACATATTTACATCACAAATAAAATATTTATTTTGAATTTTCTGGGAATAGCCTCTAAAGACCTCTTTATTCTGGATGAGTTTTGCAAAATTCTGCATAACGGTTAAACCGTAAGAGATAGATAAAAACTTGCTCACAAAAATGGAGATCTCATTAAATCACATAATTTATGTCACGTGCGTTTTTCTGGTAGAATTAACAATTTTCGAGATATTCCTTGTTTTAATTTTGAAATATCCAACTTTACTCAAACGGAATCATTCCAAGTGAACCGAACCTCCTTTGATTCAGTAGTACTAGCTTGAAAATGATTTGACTATCGCTTTAGCCTAGTGTCCTTAATTCCCTTCTCCTTACAAGGAAACAAATATTAAAACCAATTCTGCTAATGTTTATCTCGATTGGCACTGTATAGATAAAATAATAATCTTTAGCTAGAATAGTTTGTATATGGAATAGCTAAAGAAAGTCATGTGAATGTATCCCTTCAATGTTTTTCGTAGCTGATAATTAAACGCAGTGTAGAAGATGCAAATATTCAGTTTTCTTCAGACACGTAACTCACTAAATCACAAATGACTTAAGAATCATCACACGTTTTGTATCATGTCTGCTTCCTATTAAGAGGATTCAAGTTCGACTCTCGGTTAGGGTGAGCTACCCGGATAAAGGAATTCCGGGATTTTACCTTATCTTGAGAATAGGAACGTGAGCTACTTTAAGCTTCATGTACTCTGGGATTATTTGATCTTCATTTCGCCCATTTCATTCATCGTCCGATAAGATCTTTTAGATTAAAGGACGTTAAACTAAAAACAAGTTCTGTATCTGTCAAGATATGGTTTCACGATTTGTTTTTCAAAGTGTGCACTTACTTAATCAAAATTGCAAAAAGTATTAGAGATTCATTTGCCGTATCGCTTTATCAACTCAATTTATACTCTAGAAAGAAAGGCTTTGATAATTAGCAAGAGGTTAAGCTCACATTTTATAATATTCTGTCTTCCTAAAACTGACATTCGGTCTTTTTTAGCTGAAGGACATTCTTTTATATCTGTCACCCCTACTCCGTGACTCTTGTTCACAAATCTTTGCGAAATATCACTCTTTTAGAACTATTTACAATAATTTCAGTTTTACTTGTCTCTCTTATAAACTAAACTCTCGCTAACATAATCTGATAATATAATGTATTCCCTATATTATGGTGTATTCCCTATTGATGTGGAAAGTTTCTTGAAAATCTTTGTGTCGCGTCCTTGAAAGATGTTAAACTTAACTATCAAGTTTGGTATTCAACGGACTTTTCACTGTTGAATTATGATGTTAACACAAGAAAACACAGCGGACCTTTTTATAAATATAATTTTTTATACTTTTGAATATACATATGTTTATTTTAAGTGAAAGCTTTTTATCAAATTTTTGAAAGAGTGCAATGCCTCTCTACTTATGTACTATATAGAGAAAGTAGGGAAAGTGATAAACAATTTAGTACTTGTCTGCACACTCTAGTAGGATTGCTTATTACATTCCTAAATCAACACATTTACACAACTCACAACAACGCATATACTTTTCCGGTCATGTAACTTTTCGATTTGCAGATGGATTTCTCTCTTAAAATATGGTACACTTTGGTTTTTATACAACTGCTATAATTAAGTTGAATCATTATTTCGGAGTGTTATTTAATAAGAACTATCGGTTTTAGTTGTTTGTAGTAAACATTAATCATTCGCTGAAAACACGCGAAAGAATAGATCGTGGGAATTAAACCCCACCATTTAATTTCATTACGCTAATGCACTAAAATGTTCACATTAGCATCGGAAAACAATGTCATTCTACTATGAGGCGTTACAGATTACAATGTTATTTTCTCTCTCACTTATAAGGGAAGGTACCTGTTGCCATTCGTCTCTGCTTTTAAAATTACTTGTCTATAATTCTATGAAAGATAGGAATAAGCAATGAATCATGAAAATGTTCATTGTACTTATCTAGCACTAGCTCTAAAGGAGAACATCTCTATCGCTTTGGACTAATATATTTATACCTGAAATACTTAAGCTATACTTCGTAACATTTTCTGTAAATTCATGCTTTATTATAAACTATTGTCATTCTAAACAGAACATGCAACATACATTCTTTCTAACTTGTTGTTTCATGCAAAGAGGATTTCTCACTTAAGGAAGTAGGGAATCAGACACTGGGTGAAAATGTGAAGCTTTTTCTGGCTTCTCCTTGAAATTGAAGTTAAAGCTTTACTTTCTAAAATGATATATATATCATTTTTGTTCTACATAAAACAATGTTTATACATTTTAAAGCTTTTGCTTGCTTTAGTGTGACATTGAATGTTCTTGTTTAAAAGCTTTTTTCATTTTTAAATTTATTTCCGTACTTTCCGCAGTTTTCAATGCATTGAGGAACTCTTGTGTTCGGAATATATGTGGATATATTCCTACATAAATATATTTAGATTATATAATCAGATCAAATATATACTTTATTGTAAAATATTATGATAAAGATAAAATAATATAAGTAGAGTCAGGCTGAAAAGCTCATTTTCAAGGCCTAAATGTAAACCAGGATACTCCAGGTTGCTCTAACCACTGAGCTACCATGGCAACACATCGGCACGATATTATATTCCCCAATTGACTCCCATTTTCCTGGTAAACCACAAGGAGATCTCACATCCCATGTGCGGTCCTCTAGCGTCGAACCCTGGCTGCCTCGGTGAAAGTCAAGTGTTTATAACACTCAATGGCTATAATTTGTTATATCAGCTTGGTATTGTTGTTATTATTATTAATAATAATATGATTATTATCTTATTATTATTAGTATGATGATGATTATTATTATTATTATTATTATTATTATTATTATTACTACGTAGTACAGTTCTTGTTCAATTTCAAGGACTTTCCAGTCAGTTTTTCGTGGTGCAGCCTACACATCTTCTGCTTGTCTGACCTTCGCTATATCTTTTATTTTTTCTCCATATTGCACTTAGTGTTTCTCAGATGCTTCAATATGTTATTAATAAAAATCTGCAACTATTCTCTAATATCTTCATTTTTAAGTAATCCTTTTTTGTTGTTGTATTTTTTAACTCTCCTTAAAGATTTTTTTTGCTGAGACCATTATATCATTTAGTTTCGACATAATAATCTCTTTCATAATAAAAATCTTATCTATATAAGTGCCATTAGTTAGCTTCGTATTCGGAATCTGTTATATTGTTTGATCACTATTATTTTCATCCTTCTTCCTTGAAAACCATTACTTTTGCTTTAGTGATATTTACTCACTGTATTGTTCACAGCACTTGTTCACTCACATTGGATGTTCATTTCATAATGTGGCATGATATTTTGTATGGCGTGACAGTCTAGCATCTCCTTAGTTCTCCCGCAGAGACTTATCATCTGTGTCAGATAAGTTGCCTAGGGAGACAAGTGCTGTTTGGCTGTTCAAGTTATGCTTCGAAGAAAGGTAAACAATCATTTAACCCTCTTCCCATTACCGCAAAAGTAGGTAGACACTCGCTTCGAGTGTGAGTGATCCCCCGCGCTTCATAGGCAACTTCTACGCCAAGCGTGTGGCACATTAAGTAGCTCCCCTAGGAGCACTTCAAAAAATGAAAGGCCACGAGATTTTTGGAAATGAACAATCATATTCGTGGATAACAATGGATGATATCACTTCACTCTTTTAGAATACTTATTACCATTATTGTTTTTGTTATTGTTATTGTGATTTCGCTCTGCGACCATCATTGCCGAATACGTGTGAGCAGCTTGCTTCGTACAGCATAGCTGAGTGCTGCCATCCATTGTTACACCTGCTTTAGTGAACACTTGTGCCGGCGGCAGGTTCTTTTGACGTCGAAGCTGTAATTGTTACACCGTACGAGCAGACACTTGTAGTGACAGGAAGTTCTTTGACATCGAAGCCAACCATTGTTACACCTGCGGCATTTACACGTGCAGCCGTTTCTGGAAGCCTCTTGCCACGTGATCCACAGATATAAAATGGAAACGAAGCCCTGTCCAAAATTCAGTTTTAAGCTGGAAATGCATAATCAGCATTTGAGCGAGTTTCAACGAGAAATTCGTAGCGCAGTATCACCCACCGTCACGAACGTTGAAAGGAAATGATACGGCAGAATTGTCACATATTATTGAAGACACGATTATTATATGTGAACTGGTTCTGATTTTAATCAAAAGAAATAAAAAATTGTTTGTTAAACAGTAAAGAGAGTTTTGTTATATTATTATTACTATTATTATTACCATCATCATTATTATTCAACATTCTGTTCCAGCCTTAATCCATTTTTGTCTCGAACTTTCTGGGTTTTTTCGATCAATTGGTTTCTACAATAGCAGCATTTTCTTTCGAAATTCTTACATTATGCACTCTATCTAAATGCTCTTTCCAATTATGTCTGTGCTCCTCAGTTCTTTCCCATATTGAAATTCTTGTAATTGAGTCCGTATGTACTGGTTTCCACTTCCTTCCAGTATTTTAGTAATAACCTAAGGAATTGTATTCATATACATTGCATATGGCTGTGGTTCTTCTTTCTGATTGTCCATTGTTTGCTGCCATAAAGTCTGTATATATAATTTCAACTGTATATCAATTAGTTCTGTTTTCAATTTTATTCGGAAAGAACCGAACTTTGCCTGGCATCTTCCTAACTTATTTCTTTGTTATAATTACATGAAATATCACACCCAAGAAATTAAAATTTAGAACCTGTATAGGATGTTATCTATAACCATCTTTATTTTGACTGAGTGTTTTCTCTGGAATTCCATGGGAAATGATTTTGTAGCGGTGCTTTTAGTAGTTACTTATAACTGTGTAAAAACGTTTTTTTTTTTAATGAGTATGAGTTTTATGAATCTAGGCGTACTGGGTTTCATAACCACTCGATAAGCATAACGAAAGATTTTGCAAATATTTATCATATAATTGTTTTTCATGGCGGACGAAATTAAAACAAAATAAATATTAAAAAGGAGTACCATTTTCGCGCGCATATACAACAACAATTATGTCGCCATATGTGTTTTATAATCATTGAAAATAATTTAATAAAGATGGTCATGAAAATGCTATTGGCCTGAGAACAATTAGTTTGCTTAACTGTTTCAATAATCATTGAATAGATAAAAGAGCATGACTCATTTAGAAGTTTTGAAACATACAGTTACAGCTCAGTGGAGGTAGATGTTCCACAACTTTCTATCTGTGATTTGTTACCAAAAATATTTAATAAACAATGTATGTTGCCTACTGCATTAGTTCACGATAGTGCGTTAAGTTACTGATTGCTATTTTTACACTTCTTTTTACGTACTGATAGCACTGATCTGTTGAGTACACAAGTAGCTCTTGAAGATAATAATAATAATAATAATAATAATAATAATTATTATTATTATTATTTCACATAGACATTCATAAATGTATTACTTAAATAAACTAATAAAAGTAAAAAAAAATAAAATGATTTTAAGTCAGCAATTACTTGCACAATAAGAACTGTATTCGAATATTATACAATGAATATATAATTATTCATGTTAACACTCGTAAAAGATGAAATATATCTTTAAGGAAATTCATGTGTGAAGTTCGGAAAATACACAGTATTTAATATATATATTTGAAATGTATACAAGCTACTATAAATAATAATATATTTTTGCCATGTGTTAAAACTTTAGCTTGCATGGTTATTTAAATTGTTTAATTGTTTTGTCTAAATTCATTGTTTTAATTATAAATGAGTCAAGCCTTTTTAAAAATATTCACATACAAAAATCTATTTTTACAGAAAATGAACTTACAACATGTGTTATATTATATATATTAAATCCGATTAATGGAGAATAATTATTATTTTTTATACTCTCCAAAACTCTTGATTTTCAAAAAATATATCATTTATTAAAATTGAAACATTGTTCCGAAAAAGTAGAAAGTAAAATAAAAAATGATTTTATGTTATTTAAATGGGCAGTATAAAAGGTTTGAAACAAATTAGTGAAAAATTGCATCGTGTTGAATATTTTGATTATGGAAAAGTGTTGAGAAAAAATGTGCGATAAAATAGAGTGAAAGTTGCGAGTGCGCATTAATAAGCATCGGCTACCTATTTATAGCTTCAGTTAATTTGTATTTAAAGTGTGACAAGTGGGAAAAGGAGATACATTTTCTTAAAATTTAAAATTCATATTATTTTATTATGAAACAAGATAGTTGTTTATTTTTTCACAATTTTAATGAAATTTTACAGATACATTACCTTAATAGATATATTGTATATTGTAAATGTGCTAGAAAAACATAGCTTCTCAATTGTGGTGACTAAGTTCTCATCAACCCAATAAGAATGCAGAGTGAGTTCTAGCTATAAGTTGACTGATCACGTCACACATAAAATGTTGCGCTATTTAAAATGTAAATGGCGTGTTATTTATGGACGCTCTTTAACTGCTATGGTTTTCAGCGTTCTAACTGGGCGTGAAAGACCGCTTAATTTTGCTCTGAGGCCTCTCTATCAGGCTTGAGGTTCTTTTACGTGCCGTAAATCTACGACACGGGACTCATAGCTTTACTTCCCTTCCGAAGGAAGCCATGCTAAGGATTTTTACGCCCGAAAAAATCCATCGTCTTCCGCAAGGTTTGAACCCGCGACCTTGGGTATATGAATTTAGCATGGTAACCATTACTCCACGGAGGGAGACGCCCTATTTTAAGAGGCACATATATGTATTAGGAGAGAAGTTTTAAATATTTAACGACTGCCTCCGTGGTCGAGCGTCAGCCAGCTGATTTCTCACCTGGGAGTCCCGGATTCCATTCCCGGCTTGGGCGGGGAAGTTTTATTTAATCGGAATTATTCCCTATCCCCCATTGGGTCTGGAAGTATCAAAATGAAAGTGAATTCGCGTATATTTACTTATATAATATGATTAATCTAAGTCAATAGCCTACTACTTGTCTGACGAAAGAATGCAGTTGTTTGGGGAAGTCACTGTATAGCATGGCACGATTTAGAGTGGTCAGAGAAGGATGGAATATAGTGCAGTATAGTCTGACCACCAAAACACCACACATCGTACGTAAAGAGAAATAAACTAAATGATCCTCAACAGGTTAAACTTGCTGTTTTCTTTATTACTAATGAATATTAATTTTCTTCTTTATGAGTGTGTGACTGCACGCGGCGGTGTTTTCATTTTGATTTGATTGGAACCTACTGTAAGAGACTCAACTGCGCATTCCAGTATTGCTGAACTCTACAGGGCATGCACCGGGAGTGATGACGTATTATCTCTTACCTGTTTGAGTTTATGCAAGCTTCCACTCGTGGCCGTCTGCATTCATTCTTCAGACAGGTAGTACATTAATATACTACCGATTCCCATGGTCTAGCTAGCTAAAGGGCCTAGCTTTGGTGCTTAGGGTGGCGTAGGGGATCGTGGGTTCGATCCTTGGGCATGGGTGTTTGTGTATTTGTAAATGTGTGTATGTGTGTGTCTTAAAAGCAAAAAAGCAAAGGTAAGCAAATAGAAAAATATTGGGAAAATGGAGAAAAAGTGAAAAGAAAGGAAGAACAGAATACAGAAGACTCCGGAACTGTATAAAAAAGAGGGGGGGGGGTGGAATTACGGTTAAAAGACTCCCATAATCATAGCAGTTAACGGGGCTATACAAATGAAATAATAAACTATTTATTTAAGGTAAGTAATAAGGAGAAACCAATAAGAGTAATCAATACAGCTATTCATTTAGGATAACAATGGGAACCTACAAGGAGAAATTTTCTGCACCGGGGCTTGTGAACTAAAGAGGATTCATTTGCACTCAAATGAGTGCGTTGGGAGTCAGTAACCCAGCACATGTACCTTTGTGCATGCTTCTAGAACAGGTTAATGAAGCATATTTCACTGGCCAAAGGACGCAACGCCGAACATGTTCTGTCAGAGCGCATGTATACACAGCCAGAGGGGCTTCACAAAAGAAAGCAAGAGGTGTTACTAAAAGGCAAACAAATAAGAGGACAATACAAATGATTCAAGTGTTTGCGTTTCCTACGTGCAAGTCCCGGGAGGCAAACAGGGCGGCCAACTCTCTCACTCACCTGAAACAGAAAACAAAACAGTGTTAGTAATCCACCACACCCGCTTTCTCTACAAACACTACATCTGGTTCATTCATGACCTCACTAACTTGATGCTTGTGAATACTTTATAAGGGAAGCTGCGAAGGAACCACCCTCTGGACTCTACCCTCATCACCTCGGGTCATGTAGCCCAAACTACCCGGGGCAGAATATCTGCAGATTTCGCTCAACAGCTGCGCGAATTATCATCAACTACTTGCATTTTCAACTTTGCAACTTTAAAGTGGATTGAATAAATTCAGTGAACTGTTTAGCAAAAGCATAACTTTTAAACTGTTTCTATGACAACTGCCTTAGGATAGAAATGCAATAAACGCTTAACATCGACATTGCTTTTAAAAATAATTTACGATACAATGTCCTGACTTATCATATTAAGCTTTAAGACTAGAAAATTAACAAACAAGGCTGCAAGCCGAGTTTGAAAACCAATTGGTAATTATAATATATAGTTATACTATGTGTATTACACAACGTTTATTTACTTTAGTTACGCAACATGAATTTTTATATACCTTGGTAAATTACATTTTCACTTTGTCTGCACGTACTACGTCCATAGTTTATAGAAAAGGTATTGTATTGCACCCATAATTTCGATACCGAAATTTCACCGGCAATCAATGTTTTGGGACCCCCTAAACTCAAATAATAAAGCCTTTTTAGGAAAAGTTCCATGTGTGTGTGTGTCTGAGGATAGCATAACTCAAAAACGTAAAGGCCGTGAAATACCAAACTTGGTTTTTAAGTTTAGTATCTTACAAGGATGCGACAAGAAGATTTACAAGAAAATCCCCTCACCACAAACTACTCTTTACATGGAAAAACATGCAAAAGTGTTGATGTTTTAAAAAATGTCTCTAACAATTTTGTTTCTGATTTTATGACAACTGCCTTAGGATAGAAATGCAATATACGCTTAATCGACATTGTTTTCTAATAGTAATTTAGGATTCGAATATCGTAACGCATCATATTACGATATGAGATTGGAAAATTGACAAACAAGGCCGCAGGGGAGTTTGATAACCAATTATTTAGTATTATAATATATAGTTACGTATGTATATTGTTCAACGTTTGATCTATTTTGGTTACGTAATGTGGATTTCTATATACTTTGGTAAATTACATTTTTATTTCAGATGTAGTGTTGCGAATCACTGAAACCGTTCACTACATTGATACATAGGTGATGTGTATGTACAGTGGGCCAAGTTCCTACAAAAAATGACAATTTTGGTATACAAAAGTAAAGGAACAATTCAAGAGGTATCTAAAGAATCTTCAAATACTGTATCAGTTTCAGAGGAACGGGAAAAGATAAAGTAGGACTTGTATATACATTAAATATTTTTTAATCAGCAATAATTCTGTAACACTGTTATTTTAGCTTTTCGTGGCTTATAAATTCACTTTTGTAGGGTTTTCATTTCTTGCAATCACTTCAAATTGTTCTACTTGAGGCAGCTTTTGGGATAAATAAAATTTTATTGAGATGCTTAGTTGTGATGTTATTAAACATACTATTCATACTTTATAAGTTTTAACCAACACATAATTTTCATATTTAACATTTCTGTTTTCCCAAATTAATAGAAAGTTATAGGAATAATAGGATATCTACAAATGTAAAAAGAAGCTAGTAACAGTGAAGTAATAACACAAATATTAATATAAAAATAATAGTTGCAACAAATCTTCACTTATCTTTTGGAATCCTTGCTTTGGACTACTTTCGCAATCAATTTATTGCATTATCAACAAAATTTCCTTTGGTCAGTTTTCTCAGTTTTGGTCTGATTTTTGAAATGTTGATAACGCAATAAATTGATTGCGAAACTAGTCCAAAGAAAGTATTCCAAAAGATAAGTGAAGATTTGTTGCTACTATTATTTTTATATTAATATTAGGACATCTACAATTTATTCATATACTATTAAAAGGTTCAACTATAAAATATTGTTGTGTTTTGTCAAAATAATCGCAACTTGTGAGGCAAAACAGTAAAACATTAGTTAAACATTCATTCCTTGGAATTATTTTAAAAACATGCATTAAACTTGGTCAACATATTAGTTATTAAACGCTCATTACTTCAATACATTTCAAATGAATCGGCTTGAAGTTGTGAATTTCTTAGTTTTCCAAAATGGGTATCCTTAGTAGTATATGTCGTTGTGTCATGTAATTGTCATACAGGTATTCAGGTATCTGTCCAGTATCTCTAATATGTATAGGCTAAGAGTTGGTTCACAGAAACCAGTGATACATCTAATGCATGTTGACAATTAGCAACGAGAAAGATTTGATCAAGTTTTAACCTTACTGTTCCTAGCATATTGTACCCTTTGGCCATCAGAAAAAGGCGAGCAAGTGGAATGTACCGCAAAAACACCTTCTACCCAATAAATATAACTATCTACAGACAGTATGCTAGCAACTAACACTTGATTAGCACCTGGAAATGCCTAATTATACTTACCATACCAGTTAGATGTGATAATATGGGTGACGCACATACACACATTCATACACTTTGTAGAAAAGAAATCGATTATGCGAGCAGAGAGCCCCCTCATTTACTTCTATCCCCCTCGTCTTCTTCTCTTGAGCTTATAGTACATACCCACTTCAGTAGAGAAGTTATTTGAGACGTCCATGACCTAACATAGCCTCTAGAGCAATTAATGTGCCCTCCGTTTCTCTTAGATTCATTGAACTCGCAGAATACTTTATTGTTATGCAGAATACATAACGATAAAGATCAACAAATACATTTGATGTACACTATTAATAACTGAACGATGCGTTTGATAGAGATATAGTAATGAGTGTACGTTTAGAACATTTAAGTTGGTGAACCTATGATTTGAATCAGGTGGAAAAATAATAATTTACCGTAAACTGCACTGAAAATTGTGGTTTTACATGTCACCAGTTTCTTGTGCACCTCAACATCTTTCAGTTTACAACAACTTCACTGCACCAAGTTCACATTTGCCACAGTTCGATACCTGCAAATCCATGAATGATGCCTGGAAACGACATCAATAATAACCACTTGGCAGTATCACGTCCTCAAAGATACGGATTATTCGGCTATATTGCTACTCAGTCACAGCTCAAGTTGGAACCTGAGCTGGCCCACTTTGGAAACAAAAGCAGTTAAACAGTTAGGAATCAGACAGCGAGAGAGCAGCCACGGCACCAAATTAAGTCAATGACTTAGCGAGATTTACGACGGGAAAACAATTCCAGGGTATGTTTTGCCTGGGTTAAATTGGGTCACTAATTTTCGGTAAGTAAAAATTCATTTTATACAACAGGAAATTGCAGAACATCGCACATTAGTATTCAAGAAACCCTAACTAACAGAGTTGTAATTAAATTTAACTCAGGTCATTTATATCGTTTGACAAAACCGACGAATTAAGCATTTATGAATAAATTATGAAATGTTATCAAAATTCTTATTTGTTACCACCATGCTCTCCTATTTCCTTATATGCCAATAGATGCTATGAATAATTCAAGAGCCACTCTGGGTATTGTCTTCTGAGGAAAATTAGGTAATATTCTATAGCTCAGCACATCATATATAAGTAAATAGGTACTTACACAACCAAACATTACTCTACTACAGTAATATACTCTAAAATACACTATTTCTCTTGTTGATTTGAAAATTACGTTTCTATTAGTTATTTTAAAAACGAAGTTCGAGCGTTATATTTAAGAGGTAGGGAGTTCAAATTTCGCTTAAGTTGAGTTAGCTGAATAAGACTTTTTCGGGCTTTTCCCTTATTCTGAGAAGACAAATGTAAAGTAACTTTAAGTTCCGTGGTCTCGAAGATAATTTGAGCATGATTTCATCGATTTTATCTATTGTACGATGTGACCAATCAGGCTAAAAGACGTTAAGTCTACAAAGCTATTGTACTATTTTGATTAGCAAAGCAAAACATTACCAACTTTTATCCAGTTTTTACTTTCTGTACCATAGACACAGTAGATACAGAAGTTAATTGCATTAGGTAAACTAAAAAATCCAATACCAAGATTTCACCGGAAATATATATTTTATGAAGTGTTATCAGAATTCTTGTTTGTTCCCACCATAATCTCCTATTTTCTTATATGCCTGTGCTACTACTCTAGATATTGTGTCTGAGGAAAATAGGGCAATATTCTACAACTCGGCATACTATAATCCTTAATCCAGAAAAGGTCCCCTGGGCCCAATAAAGCAACACGGACCTTTTTCTAAAATGATTTCCGGGAGCTTGGAATGTCAACTTCACTCATTATCACGGAGCAATACTTTTATGTAATCTTCCAAATAAATTCCACTTTTTATTAAATCCCAAGTTAAAGAATAATTGTTTAGTTGGGGTAACGTACAATTATCTTTAGTTCCACGTCTACAAATCCATACCTATATTCCGTATTAACACTAAATTACTCTGACTCATGGCATTTAATGAAAAGGTATTTAGGTAGTAACCATATTTGAAACTGAGTATGATGCAATCTGTGTATTTTTCTGTATTCCTATTTATTCAATGCAATAACTTTTTGATTCTAAATTTGGATAAACATAACCCAGCACGGACCTTTCCAAATTCAAAATATTCTCTAAAAGTGGTAGATTATGCAGAGGATAGGGAGTAGAACACAGAGCAAGGTACAAGGAGATGCGCGTTACACAGAAGAAGCTGAGCCAGAAGAACAGACCAAGCACATGTGAAAGAAACCTATTGACATAAATTGCGTATTTCAATAAGTCATATTTTTTTGGTGTGGTAAGTTTTTGTATTTCTTACGGTTTATCAGTTATGCAAAATTCATCCAGAATGAAGATGTCTTTAGAAGCTATACCAAGAAAATTTAAGATGTACCTTTAAATATACATATATTTAGTATTTTGTATTAAAACAAAATCGTTAGGATTTTGAGAAATTAAACATTTTGAAATGTTTCCACAGAAGAGGTAGTTTTCGGTGGGAGGACTTTCCTTAAAATCTTCCTGTTGGAAGATATTAAAATTAAATCCCAATTTTGGTGTTTTACCGACTTTTAATTTTTGAGTTATTGTATTTACAGGCACACAGAGAGATGAATATGGGAGCTATATCTAAATTTTTTGTTGATACAGGAGACCCTGAAACTTTTGTATTTCACGGACAGACGAACACAGGACCTTTATCTAAATTTATTGTTGATACAGGAGACCCTGAAACGTCTGTATTTCACAGACAGGCGAACACAGGACCTTTATCTAAATTTATTGTTGATACAGAAGACCCTGAAACGTTTGTATTTCACGGACAGACAACCACAGGACCTTTATTTAAATTTATTGTTGATACAGGAGACCCTGAAACGTTTGTATTTCACGGACAGACGAACACAGGACCTTTATCTAAATTTATTGTTGATACAGGAGACCCTAAAACGTCTGTATTTCACAGACAGACGAACACAGGACCTTTATCTAAATTTATTGTTGATACAGAAGACCCTGAAACGTTTGTATTTCACGGACAGACGAACACAGGACCTTTATCTAAATTTATTGTTGATACAGGAGACCCTAAAACGTCTGTATTTCACGGACAGACGAACACAGGATCTTTATCTAAAGCGTTTTGATTGATACAGGGGACCCTAAAACGTATGTATTCCCGGTGAAATCTCGGTATCGAATTTTTGGTTGGAGTGCAATACCTTTTCTATGTAGTATGTGCTAAGTATAAAAAGTAAAAAGAATATCAAATATGAAGAAGAGAAGGAAATAGAGAAGAGAAAAGGAAGAGAAGAGAGGAGAAAACGGAAGAGAAGAAGGTTGCCTTATGAAGGATGCTGCATGACAGAAGTAGGTACCCATTTTGCTGTTTGATGGTGCCTCAGCCTTACATGACATTTTCGAGTTGAATTATTAATACTCTTTCCTTCTATTCCCTGGAAAGACATATACAGGGAGAGTAAGAGATCCTGGGATTAGGACTGCTGCTGCTCCTGGAGCAAAAGAAACAGGGTAGAAATAAGAGGCGGATTTTACTTCCAGCTTCTGAAAGGCTCGTCGCACACCAAGTAACGTCAAAATACACATAAAAAACTATTTCTTCTTCCCAGCGCGCTGCGTGTTCTTATGCTGCATATTCCGAATTTCTAGTCTTGTATTTTCAACAAATTCAATGACTTTATATCTTTAGTGTATATCATATATTGACATTCATGTAGGCATTCCATCTCGGCAAGTTCTCATATTAAACATCAGCTGAAAAGATTTCGCTCGAGCAATTTCTGATGTTTATAAACTCTTACATTGTGTTGGAATTTATGTTCCCCTTAGCAGAGGTTTAAAATACATTTTGATTTTAGAAAATGATTTCCATGACCATTTATGTCCATTTGATTAGTAACCTACAGCTAAATATAAAAGTTCCACATTAGTAGGGAATATTTATTACTTCCTCAGACCAGTAGAATGTTTTTTTCTTGCGTTAGTTGACGTCATAGTTATAAAAGTTAATTTCACCCCATCAGATATATTCTTACGTTTTCTAACACGTACATAGTAGGAAGAGAAGGCGTTGCATTCCAGAAAAAAATTGATACCGAGATTTCACTAAAAAATCACATAATCTCATTACATTTCTGCAACAAATTACCGTTAAAAACCTATTCTTCTATTTACTTCGTGCTAATTGAGAAAATATTAACATAATGGTCTTATTACTTTATTCCTTGTAAATAGAAGAGAAATAAGGGCGCAATATAGGCTAAAGAAATTGGCAAATGTTTCAAAAAGCTAGTTGCCATGTCATTAAGGTGCCTTTGTATGTTTGGCCGGGAGCTGACCAATTTCCATTAGAGAAAAGTATAAATATACTAAAACTGAAACAAATGAAATGAATAAAATCTACATTTTTTGTGAAGTAAGATGTTATCTATCCCTTACAGTTTACCAGCTACGCAAAATACAGCAAAATTCATCATGAATACAGTTGTCTCTACAGGCTATTCCCAGCAAATTCATCATGAATAAAGTTGTCTCTACAGGCTTTTCCCAGCAAATTCATCATGAATAAAGTAGTCTCTACAGGCTTTTCCCAGCAAATTCATCATGAATAAAGTTGTCTCTACAGGCTATTCCCAGCAAATTCATCATGAATAAAGTTGTCTCTACAGGCTATTCCCAGCAAATTCATCATGAATAAAGTTGTCTCTACAGGCTATTCCCAGCAAATTAATCATTAATAAAGTTGTCTCTACAGGCTTTTCCCAGCAAATTCATCATTAATAAAGTTGTCTCTACAGGCTATTCCCAGCAAATTCATCATGAATAAAGTTGTCTCTACAGGCTATTCCCAGCAAATTCAAGATATACATTGTATTTGTCTTGTAAATGCCTTAAACGTAAGAGATTTTAATCTAAATCGTTATAGTCATTTTTAAGACAACATTTTTCAATGTAAAATGTAAAATGTAGCTTGTGGCGAAGCGATTTTCTTGAAAATCCTTTGTCTCATTATTGGAAGATACTAAACCTAAATGCCAAGTTTGGTACTCGACGGTCTTTGTTTTTGAGCAAGGCTGTCCACCTACACACACATGGACCACTTACTAAAAAAATTTTTTTTTTGACTCGGGGGATGCAATAAATGTATTTCCGGTGAAATCTCGATATCGAATTTTTGGGTGCAATACAACATGTCATGAGGACCGTATTAACCGGGCGGGTAGAGGGAAGGGGGGGGGTGTTCGAGGTGCTGACCACGTCTCACCCTCCCACGTCTGTCATGGACCGAGATGGGGGACGCAGCGGCCGGGTGGTAGGCCAAGGTTCCTTGTGAACTGTCGTGCCTGGAATTATAATACAATACTATGTGTATATTACGTGTAGAGAAAATAAAAACACATTTTAGGAAACACCTTCATGTGCGTGTATGTGTTCATGTGTCTGAACAGCACACTCAAAAGGAAAAAATACCAAACTTGGCATTTTAAATCAGTATCTTCCAAGACCACGATACGAAGATTTTAAAAAAAAAACCCTCACCTCAAACTACCCTTTACATGAATAATTTTCGAAAAGTTTGATTCTTTCAAAAATGGCTAAAATTATGTTGGTTAAAATACCATATGTTTAAGATATGCTTTTGACAAATGAAAAGTATATCTTTAATTTTTGAGAAATCATTCTGGAGGAATGAATCAGTAAGTCGTAACAGCTAAACAACATTTAGTACAAAAATCTCATTAAAACACACAATTTATGTCTTATACATTTTACTTTTTGTGAAAATAACCATGTCCGAGTTATTCCTGGTTATCGGTTTCAGCTCTAAAATACTTATACTTTACTCTTCATTCATTTCATACATCTTCACTAATACTGTTCATCATGTAAAGAGAATCAAATTTCAATGTCATCGCATGGCGATAGCTTTAGATTTGATTATCACTTTTATTTTGTGTATTTCCATTCTACGTATAAGGACAGAATAATAAAACCATTTGTGCTAACGTTTATCTCGATTAACATGAAACAGGTAGAAAAATAAGAATGACAAGATTCTGAAAGAGCTTTAATTTGTTTTCGAATAGGTGGATAAAGTCTTGTGAAGTGAACAAATAATCTTTTCTAATTTATCTTGTTTACCAGATTTAAAATATGTAAATATCACAACTCTAAGAAGAAACACGTTATACTCCAATAAGGTGCAATATCTTTGTATTATCGCGAAATGCGATCACTGATATATTCTCTCTGTTCAAAGAAAAGCACAAAGATAAGCGTCATTTATGTTGCTGTCAACATCAAATTATTTACTCAGGTGGCTGGAAAAACAAAGTTAATCTGTTGATAATAGTGGCTTAATAATAAGGAGATTTACTCTGAAGAAGACGCTGTACTGTTCACTACACGGGAATATCAAGTTAGTTTGACAGGAAGTGTTGTTCTTTGCTGGCCAAGTAAAGAAGCGAATTGCACTGACAATCGCATTACAGCAGCTTTTAAAACATTTGGCTATCGCTTTAACCTACTGTATACCCTTAGTTCCTTTCTACTTATAAGGAACTAAGTAATAAGACTATTCTGTTAATGTTTATCTTGATTAGCATGTGTAGAAAGGATATTTAATATTTTGTAAGAAGTTTCCTTGCCTCATAGCATTCTTTATTGTAAGGTTGCCTCGTAGACAAAGCTTAACAAGGGCAAACATTAACAAGAACTGTATAAATGGTAATACAAGTATAAAAATAGCGCAATATGCACTATCAAACTTTGAGTGACAGATTTACAAGTGAAGTAGGGGAATAACATGAGAAATTCATTAAACAAGAATGTCATTGTAAAGAAAACTAAACATGAGTTATTGAGCCACCAAAGCAGGCATACCAATTGGTTTAATATATGTGGTGTGTCTTTCAGGTGTCGGCGAAGAACTTAGAAATTGTTCCACGAGTACCAATTAATGGATGTAATGTGGAACTGTTGACTCGCAGATGTTCTTTTTTTCGTCGTCTCGTCGACCACCTTGGCTGGGTAGTAGACATGGAGCGAATCATGGATGAATCATTCATATGAACGACTACAAGAAAATAATCTTATGAATCGTGTCAATCTTGGCATGAATCGTCGTTCAAAAAGAATCGCGAGAATCATGCT
This sequence comes from Hymenopus coronatus, assembly GCA_030762935.1. Lineage (NCBI taxonomy): Eukaryota > Metazoa > Arthropoda > Insecta > Mantodea > Hymenopodidae > Hymenopus > Hymenopus coronatus. Next base: position 127,328,665 of record CM060897.1, on the reverse strand, counting down.
AGTTTGAACATGAATCGTTGTTCAAAAAGAATCGCGAGATTCGTGCTAGTTTCAACATGAATCGTTGTTCAAAAAGAATCGCGAGAATCGTGCTAGTTTGAACGTGAATCGTTGTTTAAAAAGAATCGCGAGAATCGTGCTAGTTTGAACATGAATCGTTGTTCAAAAAGAATCGCGAGAATCGTGCTAGTTTGAACGTGAATCGTTGTTTAAAAAGAATCGCGAGAATCGTGCTAGTTTGAACATGAATCGTTGTTCAAAAAGAATCGCGAGAATCCTGCTAGTTTGATCATGAATCATTGTTCAAAAAGAATCGCGAGAATCCTGCTAGTTTGAGCATGAATCGTTATTCAAAAAGAATCGCGAGAATCCTGCTAGTTTGAACATGAATCGTTGTTCAAAAAGAATCGCGAGAATTGTGCTAGTTTTAATATGAATCTTTGTTCAAAAAGAATCGTAAGATTCGTGCTAGTTTGAACGTGAGTCGTTGTTTAAAAAGAATCGCGAGAATCCTGCTAGTTTGAGCATGAAGCGTTGTTCAAAAAGAATCGCGAGAATTGTGCTAGTTTTAATATAAATCGTTGTTCAAAAAGAATCGTAAGAATCGTGCTAGTTTGAACGTGAATCGTTGTTCAAAGAGAATCGCGAGAATCCTGCTAGTTTAAACATGAATCGTTGTTCAAAAAGAATCGCGAAAATTGTGCTAGTTTTAATATGAATCTTTGTTCAAAAAGAATCGTAAGAACCGTGCTAGTTTGAACGTGAATCGTTGTTTAAAAAGAATCGCGAGAATCGTGCTAGTTTGAGCATGGATCGCTGTTCAAAAAGAATCGCGAGAATCGTGCTAGTTTGAATATGAATCGTTGTTCAAAAAGAATTGCGAGAATCGTGCTAGTTTGAACATGAATCTTTGTTCAAAAAGAATCGTATGAGACGAAAAGAATAGCATGAATCGTGTCGACCATGGCAGGTATCGACGTTCAAAAAGAATCGTGATCAGGTATTGAGATTTGTTTATCTTTTGCTTCCACCTTTCGAAGTACCAACCCGAGCTTCGACTAAAACAGATGAGTGCGCACGATGATGTCTACAAGGATATATCATTTATTTTATTGTGAGAAAATAAATAGTGCTGAGACTGAGAGGCTAAATATAAGAATATATAAAAATACGAAATACAATATTATTAAGAAAACGAACACTGCCGATCATTGCCGAAGCTACCACGAGCGTTTATTGCTTAGGGATGAATTATTGTGCACGTGAAAGCAAGCGTTAGAATTTACAACTGTTTTATATGTATATAGCTAAATCGTCATTACATCAGCAAAATATATTACTTCAGAAGCAAAATTTTACGACAAATAAAGCAATTGTGCTCTAACATAAAGGTATAGGAACATACTATTCTAATACATTAAAATTACCTCGAATATTCCTTAAGAAAATAATCATTATTCTGGGTACTAACGTTGACCTACAATGACGTATTTATAAAAATGACATGACTTAGTGGAGCTCAACTGCGACAGTGATGAATAATTACTCTGGGCATTAACATTACAGAAACACCGCCATGCAGTCCAAGTTTAGTAGGCAATTTTAGATTGAAACAAACTTTTTATGGTTTTTTTCTCGAATATTTGAGAAAATGTTACCAAATATGCTTGCAATTGATGGAAAAGAATATGACGTATTTATATAAATTTTGAGCTAAAGCAGCTACCATATGAATATCATCTCCGTGTATAAGTCAAACACAGAAAAGGTATGGCGACGATTAATGAATCGTAAACGAATTATATGAATCGATTCATATCGCATGAAAGAATAGTATGAATCAATTCATATTGCATGAACAAATTGTATGAATCGATTACTGAAAATGAGTAAGGCTCGTTTCAAATCGCATTGCTGGATCTAATACGTAGTCGGTATGTGAGCCAGGTTCAAAGACAACATGTACGTGCTCCATTGTGTGGTGATTCCGGAGATCTCTTCGTGGATCACATGTCTAAGTTTCTGGGAGAGTTAGCCAACATATGCCGGATTGTGTGGTAGCTTGACCGTAGGGACAAATAGCCAAGAACGTTGGAAAGAACAGCTAGAGAAAGGCGATTGAGTGTATCACATCAGGCTTTTGGTATACACTTTAATCTCCAAGTCTCCAATTGCTATTCAGAAACGAACTGTAAAAAGGTTAATTCAATTTTAATGGAGAAAATTGTTTCAGGTAAGGATGAAGAAGGAAACAAACACATATAGAAACAAAAATTATCTGTTTTACACATGGCTGATACGAATTTGTGAAAAATCTTCCTCTAAAAACAAGTTAAAATCAACTCCTCTGTTCCAAAATATATGGAGTTTTGAAAGAAAAGAGAAGGTCCATTTTTATGAATGCAAGTCGTGATTTCATCCTATACTGCCATCTATGGATGAAACATTGTTCCATAGTTGAACATGCGCGGATAGTGGTGAAACTCGCGAACTAAAAATTTATTTCCAGAAACCGCGCTTAAAAGTGGCCCATTACGCCCATGTGGCGTGATGATAAAAATCTAAAGTGTTCCATTCACTTGATCTTCTCTACCTTTTCTGAATCAAATTATTCTTACAAAAATATTCCTTTATTTGCGCGTTGCAAACCATTATCAAGTTCGTATTACTTACTTGCTTGTAAGTAAAGGGGAAATAAGGGAATACACAGGGCTAATGTAACAATCAAATTCTTAAAACGCCGGTCGTTATGTGATGTAATTAAAATTCCGTTCTCTTTGATGGACAGGAGTAAAACAAAAGAAGTAAGAAAGGGACGAGGTATTCCCGTTTATAAAAAGTTTACGTATATTAAAATTGTAACCAATAACAAAGAATATCTCGGAAATGGCTAACTCTACGAAAAATGTTTATGGCATAAATTTTAACGAGACCTACATGCTTTATGCACCAAGTTTTGCCTGTCTCTTGGCTTACCAGCATTAAAAAACTATCCACAAATAAGTGATCTTAAGATTATTTCCAGAAAATTCAATATATACATTTCATTTGTCATGAAAATATTTTAAATATATGGTATTTTAATTAAAATCGCTAGAGACATTTTTTAGAGAATACTTTTTTTTTAAAATGTTCCATGCAAATGAAGCTGGGGGTTGGGGGAATTTCTTGTAAACCTTCTTGTAAACCTGCTGTACTTAAATATCAAGTTCGGTTCTCTCTCTCTCTCTCTCTGTCTCTCTCTCACACACACACACACACACACACACACACACACACACACACATGCGCACAAGCAGGCAGATTTTTTTTCCTTTTTTTATAAAAATGCTCCTTTGGATTCAGTGGACCTCATAACATATATTTCTGGTGAAATGTTGATATCGAATTTTTGGATGAAATACAATACCTCCTCTGCCTACCATGTACATAATACGTGTAAAGGAAGTAAAAGGGCTGTGGTATGTACAATCAAGTTAGCAGGTAGTGAAGGTATTCCTTTTTTGTTTTGTTTTGTTATTGATAATGTTTAACGCACACTTTACTACTTGTGGCACCGCAGGCGATGACACTGGTGATACATGGAACGAAGATGGAGCACCAGTGGAATACGATGGCGGGGGAAACCGGACAATCCGGAGAAAACCCGCCCCTGCGCCGAATTGTCCAACACAAATCTCACATGCGGTCGCTTGTGATCGAACGCGGCTCGTCTAGGTGAGAGGCAAATGGTCTAACCACTCTGCCACGGTGTGGCCGGTGAAGGTATTCTAGCCACCCAAAAAGTCGATAGCGAGATTTCAATGTAAATATATGACTGAGATCCCCTGATTTTTTTTTTAAAAAAACAACAATTATCAATGTCAGAAACCAGTCAGTTCTGTGTGTTTGTGGGTGTGTGTCTGTTGAAAGCCTAACTCAAAAACGAAAAGTCCCCCTAAATACAAAACTTGATAACTAAGCTTAGTATCTTCCAAGAATACGACACGAAGGTTTTAAAAAATCCGCCCACCCTAAACTACTCTTTATATTGATTTTCTCAAAAATGGCTCTAACGGTTTTGATTAAAATGCCATATATATCTAAAAGATGGCTACATGATAAATAAAATGTATATCTAGATTTTCTGAGAATAGCCTCTGAAGTCCACTTCATTCTGAATGAATTTTGTATAACTGGTAAATCATAAGAGAAATGATATGGAGTTTTTATTTATGGACGCTCTTTAACTGATGTGGTTCTCAGCGTCCAATTCTATATTGGGCGTGAAAGACCGATTAATTTTGCTAGAGGCCTCTTTTATCACGCTTGAGGTTATTTTACGTGTCGTAAATCCACGACACGGAACCAACGGCTGTACTTCACTTTCGAAGGAAGCCATGCTAAATAGACAAAAACTTACTAAACATAAAATGTGTATCTCGTCAAACCACACAATATATGTTTTATACATTTATTGTAGAGATGTTTCCGAGATATTCGTTGTTATATAATTAAAATTTAAGATACTTAAGATACTTTCTCAAACAAGAAATCGTTCGTGATTCTTTTATTTTACTCCCGGCCATGCAACGAAGCGAATTTCAATGACAAACAAATAGCGACAGTTTTTAAAACTTTAGACTATTCTTTTAGTTTAATGTATTTCCTTAGTTCCCTTCTATTTATAGGGAACTAAGTAATAAGACCATTCTTCTAATGTTATCACCATTTCCATAGAGTAGAAAGAAGAATTTTGCTTTGCAAGAAGTTTGTAGAAAAGATAAAGTCATTTGAATGGAATACATCAGATATTAAGAACTAATTTCCTGTTTCATTTCCATAAATTCACAAAGGGAATACCCGCCATGCTGTCAATATAATCCTTACACTGCAATCCTTATCCGCTTTATTGAAGCTACAATCATATATGACCTAATTTTTACTTTCTCTAGACCGTATGTACAATTTGCATAGTGGATGGAGAATGTATTGTATTCCATCCAAAAATTAGATATTAAGATTTCACCGGAATATCTCGTATATGTTTGAGGATCCTTATGTCCAAAAAAAATTTAGAAAAAGGTCTGTGTGTGTCTGTGAACAGCATAGCTCAAAAACAAAGTAACGTTAAATACCAAACTTGGTATTTATGTTCAGTATCTTCCAAAAATGCGATACTAAGATTCTCAAGCAAATCCCTCCGCCACCATAAACTACTGCTTACATGGACACATTTTGGAACATTTTTATTTTGCAAAAATGGCCTTTAACGATTTTTATTAAAGTTCCGTATGTTAAATATATGGGTCGTCTCCTTAGCGCGGTGGTAGCTCAGCTGCTTGACCTGGGTTCGATCCCCAGTACCGGCGTGGGGATTTTTCCCCCGCTGGGAGACCTGGACCGGGGTGCACTCAGCCTCTTGAGATCCCTGGGGGGAGGGCCAATTAAGAAGCTACTTGATGCAGAAGAAGCGGCTCCAGGTCATGAGGACCACATTAAGTGGCCGGGAGGAATTCGAGGCGCTGACCAAGTCTCACCCTCCAATACTGCACCCCATCCATGACGTCTGTTAGGGACCGAGATGGGGGACGCAGCGGCCGGGCGGTAGGCCAAGGTTCCTTGTGAGCTGTCGTGCCATGGAGTTATTATATTAAATATATTTACATGCCAAATAAAATCCGTACCTTCATTTATCTGGGAATAGCAGTTGAAGACCTCTTCATTCAGGATTAATTTTGCCGAATTTTACTTAACTGCTAAACCGTAAGAGATAGACAAAGACAAAAAAAAAAGAGCTCGTCAAAGCACACAACTTTTGTTGTGGAGGTAACCGTTTCCGATATAGTCCTCGTTATTTCTTTCCATTGTAAAGTATTAAAGTTTTGTCCGATAGGAAGTGTCCGTATTCCTTTTGTTCTACTCCTGGCCAAGCAAAGAAGCGAATTGCAATGACAATAACATAACGACAGCTTTTAAAACATCTGACTATCGCCTTGGCCTAGTATTCCCTTAGTTCCCTTCTACTTATGAAAAACAAAGAGATAAGAAAATTCTGCAAATGTCTATTTCGCTTAGCATGGTGCAGAAAGAAGAATAGTCTGCTTGTAGAACAGCTAGAGAAAGTCATGTGTGTAACACATCATATTTTTGATACTTTAATGTGTTCTCTTTAGCTTTGTATAGCACAACGTTCCAAAAAACGTAATTTGGTTTAAAACGCATTAGATAGATTTCTTTCGTTTTATCATTATGCTCTTGTCTTCTCTCATGTTTCAAACAGCTGAAACCAGTTTAATTAAAGTTGTTATTCGCGTGCTTGTAGATATTATTGAACGATAAAAACCAATACAGCGCATTGGGCGTTTATTGGTTCTGCAAAGCGGTAACTTGACACAAGTATTCTATAAAAATATTTTTTAAAATGTGATGTGTCCCCTTCATATATCTCTGTAGCAAATTATTGTTGCAAAGTATATTCCTCTATCTAATTATGCTAATCAACATAAACACTATGGCCTTATTTCTTGCTTCCCTGTATGTGGAAGGGGAATAAGGGAGTTTACTAAGCTAAAGCGATATTTCGATTTTTTTAAAAGCTGGTTGCTTTGTAATTGAAATTAGTTTCTCTGTTTGTCCAGAAGTTGGTTTCAGTTTTAAGATACTTAAGCTTTTCTCATACGGGAATGATGAACTCCACGAAAAAAATGTATAGGAGATAAATTGTGTGTTTTAACGAGATGTACATTCTTTGTGCAGTAAGTTTTTATCTATCTCGGTTTACCAGTTACCAAAATTTATCTAGAATGAAGGGGCCTTCAGAGGCTATTGCCAGAATATTCAAGATACAGTTTTAACTGTCACGTAAAAGCCTTTCATGTATAGTATTATTATCAAAATCGTCAGAGCCATTTCTGTGAAAATTAAACTTTTCAATACATTCCGGCAACTTTTTGCAAGTAGTATGTACATTTAACAGCTAACAAAACACAAGAAAAAAAAACCAAAAAAATAAAAGAAAAAACAAAAAAATGAAATATATAAAAGAAGAATAAGAATAAGAGGTACTTGCTCTGGTTCGACGCTGTAGCGTTTATCAGTAATTTTTGCCTTGTGCTTCAGGTTATCTCAACCAAATTTGGTCGAAATGAATGCAACGGAGTAGTCTATAAAACATGCATACATGCATACATACATACATACATACATACATACATACATACATACATACATACATACATACATACATACATACATACATACATACATACACACATACATACATACACACATACATACATACATACATACATACATACATACATACATACATACATACATACATACATACATACAATACATACATACATACCTACATACATACATATATGCATGGATACATACATACATACATACATACATACATATATACATACATACATAAATATATACACACATATACATACACTGAATAGCAGATGCTTCAAAATATGGTTGCTATGGGATTTAAATCCTTTTCTTTATGTGGCAAGGAGCTGTAAAGTTAAAGCATTTTAAAACTGAAACCAACAGCAAGGAATATCTAGAAAACGGTCAACTCCACGAAAAAAGTGTATATGTCATAAATTGTGTGTTTTAAGGAGATCTATAGTTTTGTTTAGTAATTTTTGTGTACCTCTTACGGTTTATCAGCTATGCAAATTCAGAGATATGTATCCAGAATAAAGAGATCTTAACAGAATATTCCCAGAAACTTCAAGCTACATATCTTATTTGTCATTTAAATATAAAAGAATTTGATCAACATTTTTGAGAATACCAAAAATGTTGAATGTTTTACATGTAAACGGGATGGGGGGATTTTCTTGAAAACATTTGTGTCGCATTCTTGGAGGATACTGAACTTAGGTATCAAGTAAGGTTTTTAACGGAGTTTTTGTTTATGAGCTGTACTGCCTGCAGACACACAGACAGACGGGCGCAAACGCGCGCGCGCGCACACACACACACTCACACATACACATGCACGATTTTCTAATAATACTTTTTTTGGACTCAGAGGGTAAAAAGAATAAAACTCAGATATAAATTGAATAGAATATTTCGGAATACAATTAATAAAATTTGTGTAGAAAATGGTTTTGTGCCTGTATTTATGTGTAAGTTTTAAGTGTCGCTGGCGCACATTTTGACGGAGGTGGTTTTGGATTACTCCATTATCATGAAGCAATAGTATGACGTAAACACATCCTTCAAGAACTCCCTAGAGTAACCTGTGTTCTTGCAACACTGCGAGGTCTGTAATCACTCTACTATAGTTAACATGTATGCCAAGATAACTCATGCGTAATGCTGTGGTTACGAAATTACTTTTTGAGTTATTCAGAATATTTATTTATGTTCAAATCATTTCGTTTCTCACCATCCTTTATTTTCATATAACTGTTACAACATATTCTTGCGAAATGTTAATACGTTCTTTACTATTTTACTACTTATTCGATGTAATCTGAAATTAATAAAATTGTTTAATTATTAAGTTTGTATTATTTATTTAAATTAAATAAATTTATGTTTTTGTAGAATAAATTGGAAGGAGAGTAAATTAATTTCTAGACCTATTCATGCTCCTATTCATGAATTGGCACATAGAATGGACATATAAGTTAGCGAAGGCATTGTATGCCACCCAAAAATTCAATACTGGAATTTCACCGGATACATGTTTTGGGAACCCTTAAACACAAATATAGTAAGGAAAATGTCGATGTGTTAATGTCTGTGCGCGCGTGCGTGTGTATGTATGTGTTTGAACAGCATACCTCTAAAATGATAAGTTGGTTGAATATCAAATATGGTATATCACTACAGTATCTTCCAAGGATGCGACAGGAAGATTTTCAGGAAAATCCTCTCACCCCAAGCTACTATTTGCATGGAAGATGAACAGATATTTTCGATTTTATTAAGAAGGGAATAATCCTATGTTGATTAAAATGACATATATTAAAGTCTCTGAAATCTGCAGAAGTTTTGCATCTCTGATAAAAAATAAGTAGGCAAAATCATAATTAAAATGTGGATCCCATTGAAACACAATTTATCTTAACACACATTTCTGGCGCTTTTAAACATTTCTGAGATTTTTCTTGTTTTGGTTTAAATTCCTTAATATTTACATATTTCTTAAGTGAGAGGTACACATTGGTTTTTTTTTTAATTCTGTTTGTGCAAAGAGAACGGAATTTTAAGTATATAAAATTTGAAGAAATAGTTTCATTATGTATTTTATTGTAGCAGTGAGAAAGAAAAATCGAATAATTTCACAGTTCTAAATTGCGAACTCTGTATGGCGATCTTTAAATTCCATAAGTTTTTAATGATATCGCGAGAAACAACCGATTACCGACAGAGCCTCAAAAATGGAAAGCGTGATGTATTCAAACCAAGGAACGGCTATCTTGAAAATGACTGAAACCACAAAAGGTTATTTCAAATAAAGTTTATGTCTTGAAGCGTTGATAAACTTTTAACTATGTTATAAGGTTAGTCAAATAGGGAAAACTTGTGTACCCAAGGTCTCGGGTTCAAACCCTGCAGAGGGCGATAGCTTTTATCGGGCGTAAAGATCCTTAGACTGGCTTCCTTCAGATGGGAAGTAAAGCCGTTGGTCCCGTGACGTATATTTATGGCACGTAAAAGAACCTCAAGTCTGATAAAGAGGCCTCTCAGCAAAATTAAGCGGTATGGGACGCTGAGGACCACAATAGTTAAATACCGCCCATAAACGTAACTCCACTTCATTTCATTTCAGTTACGGAACCTTTTTTCTTTCTTTTGTAAACTACTCCCAGAAAACTGAAAAATAACATTTTATTTTTTATGTAAATATGCTAACCTATATTTCATTTTTCAAAATGATGAAAGGAAGTTATGAAATAATACATTTTCTTGATTTTCTTGAAAAGTAGCTGGACTTAAACGCCATGTTTGATATTTATCCCGTAATTTCGTAATTAGGTTATGTTTCAAACATAGAGACAGCACACACACACACATTCGCACACACAAACCACCGCCTGCGGTGCCATAAGTAGTTAAAGCGGGCGTTAAACACTACCAAAAAAAAACACACACACACTCACACACACTCACATGACCTATGTCTAACAATTTTCTTTTGCTTTATGATTCTTAAAATGTGTATTTTCTGTAATACCTCGACATAGGCTGAAATACAATACTACCTCTTACCTACTACTGTTAGGTGGCAGAGAGAGTAAAGGCACCTTTGCCTGAGCTTAATAAATACCGGAAAGATGATAAAAATAATAATATGATTTGTTGCATTCATAATTTTATCTAACTATTCCGCTAAGAAACTATTCTTACAAACTATTATTCTTCTATTTATTTCATGCTAATCCGGATATTTTTAGCAAATATGGTCTTATTACTTAGTTCCCTATAAATAGAAGGCGGAATAAGGAAATACTAATCATATTACTAGTTCCTTATAAATAGAAGAGAAATGAGGGAATACACTAGGCTGAAGCGACAGTCAAGTCTTTTAAAAGTTGTCCCTAAGTCGGTTCGCTTTACCTTGCTAGGAATAATAAAAATAAAAATCAGGTGAGAACTTTCGATTGAGAAAAGTATAGGTATTTTAAAATTAAAACCAAAACCTGTGCATATCCCTGAAATGGTTAACTAAACAAAATAGTTCTGACATAAATTGGTAGATTTAATGAGATATATTGCAATTTTTCTGTAATAAGACCTTTTCTATTTCTAATGATTTACCGGTTATATAAACGTGATCCAGAATGAAATGGCTGCAGACGTTATTCTCTGAAACTTTAAGGAATACATTTTATTTGGCAACATCATTTATACCATTTCTGAAAAAACTGAAAACTTTGGAAAACGTTCTATGTATAGTTTGGGACGGGGAAGAATTTTTCCTGAAAATCTTCTTGTCCTTATTTGGAAGATATCAAATCTAAATAACCTAAATACTAAGTTTTTTATTTAACGAATTTTCATTTCTGTGTTGTACAGTTCTGAGTGTACTGTCGTTATCCTAGGCAAATCACTAAAGCACAAAAACCCTGAGAAAATCTTTTAAAAAACAAACAAGTTCCCTTAAAGATCTATGGAAAAGTTTCCAGAAAACTGCAAAGATACAGTGGCAGAGTTTTGAAGTGTATTAAAACGAGTTCTTTTAATAAGTAGTGATTAAAATATGTATGAATTTATTGTTAATGCTTACATTTAGAAAAAGTTACATTCGTTACATGTTTAAGTTGTAATTGGAAGGTACAATTATAAATTGCAGACGTTGAAATACAATTTGAACATAAATCTGGCGATGTAAGAAAGATCTGGTTGTCTCGAGTAGTAAAGTATTAGTATCGTTTTACAGAAATATTAATTTAAACTCACTGATTACATTTAACTCCCGAAATTTGCCCAAGTCGAAAGAAATCTCACTTTTACCTATCCTTGGCGCCCACGCTAGAAATCTTCGCTGTGCTATTAAAAACGGTCTGTCCCTAGGCAAGTTACCAGCATACGGAATATCTCTCTGTCCCATGACGGACCACCGAAGAGAGGAGGACGGACAGTGCTAACATTTCCCACCAGATTGCAGTTCAAACGGAAGACTGTGCATTTCGCATTGGAAAGCAGAGCCGATTTTCAGAAAGTCCATTTTTACCCCTTACTTTGATCCAGTTCATTTACATACACCTAACCTAACCTAAACGTAGCCTAACCTCGACGAAATCTCAAAATCTGTCGTTCACCTGTAACCGTATTGTCTCCGTAACCAATAGGAAAGACATTGGAAAGAGCCTTAGTCTAAAACTGAACTGGAATCTGCAATCTCGCCTCCTGTGTGTCTCATAATTGCGTGACGATATAGCAACTTGTGGCTACAAACTTGTGGAAGGCGGTAAACAAACAGCCGTTTTCTTAAAAAAAAAGTTTATCAATTTATTCAGGTGTCCTCAAAGCATGCAATTCCGGTGTAATCTTGGTATAGAATTTTTAGGTGAAGTCAAACACGTTCTCTACCTAGATGTAGAGTTAATAAAATCTTATTGTTACATCCACACTATTTTCTTCACCCTATATTTTATATTAGTATTGTTTTTATGAAAGCTTATTACTTTATCTAGACCCTAAGTATAATGTATATAGCAAACAGTTAAGGTATTGTTTTCCACCCAAAAATTCGATACCGAGATTTCACCACAAATATATGTTTTAAAGTTCTCTGAGTCCGAAAATACTTTTTTACAAAAAGGTCCGTTGTGTGTCTGTCTGTGTATCTGCCTGTGTGTGTGTTTGTGGGCAGCATAGCTCAAAAACGAAAAGTCGATAAAAACGAAACTCGATATTTAAGTTGAGTATCTTCAAAGGATGAAGCACGAAAATTTTCGAGAAAATTCCCCCACACCCAACTACTATTTACATTGAACATGTTTTTAAATGTTTTATTTTATCAAAAATAGCTCTAATGATATTGATTAAAATTCCGTATATTAAAGACATTTACATCACAAATTAAATATATATTTTTATTTTTTGGGAATAACCTCTGAAGAGCTCTTTATTCGGGTTACGTTTTGCATGCTTTTACATAGCATTTAAATCGTAAGAGATAGGGAAAAACTTACTACACAGAAATGTAGGGTTTGTGAAAATACGTATACGTTTTCATGTACAGTTGACGGTTTTCGAGACATTCATTGTTCAATTGTTCCAATTTTAAACTAATTAACTATTTTCAACCGAACCATACAAAGTGAACCGAGCGTCATATTCAACCAACTATTGTATCTAAGAGACCAATTTCTCCTAATAAATTCAAGGTAGGAGGAGCTGCTATATTACAAGAAGACAATAAATATTTGAATTGTTTCACATAGCGACCAGCTTTTAAAATTTTTGACTATCACTTTAGCCTAATATATTTCCATACTTCCCTTATACTTATAAAGAGGCATATGATAAATCCAATTCTGCTAATTTATCTAGGTTGGCATGGCATAGTTAAAAGAATAATATTTTGTAAGAAAATTCTGTTTATGGAACAGTTATACAAAGTTATGTATGTGAATGAAACATACCAGTTTTGTTCCTATTTGCTTCATTTTAATCAATATATATTTTCTTCCACTGCTCTTAAACTTCTTCGTTGATTATGCTCTCCATCCACCACTTTGGTAGCTACTACGTCTCAAAGTTCTACTAGTGGCCCAACTGCTTGTTGTTTGAGCTGTGCAGGTAGTACACACGTTAAAAGAGTTGCAGAAAGCAATGGGGCTATTTCAAGTTAAAACCCATCAGTGGAGAACTGGGTGAGAGCGACCTTTGTTTTACCCTAGCAATGAGCGCAATTCGCTCGCCGTCTATGACGTGTAAAGCCACTGGCGTATTTTAACTTGAAGTAGCCCCTTTCAGTTCTGCAACTCTTTTAACGTATAGAGGGATATCTCCATATGTCAGATACTGGACAGTTGGGCCAGCTGATATAGACATTTTCTTTACGTTTTCATTATTGTCGGTATTTCAGATACATATTAGCCTCACTTCATACATAGCATTTCAGAATTTTTTTCCTAAGCTGCAAATATAGTTTTCCTGTCAGTAGAGCCCTCTTTTTATTGAGAAAAAGCTTTTGGCATTGCAATCCTTTGCCTGAAAGATTTGTGTCTCCAGTAATTATTCTCCCTAAATAACTAAATTGAGATATTTATTCAACAGTGTAATCCACCAACCTGTCATTCCTCATTATTTAAAATATTCGTCACTTTTGGCTTTTTCACATCTATCTCTACTGAATATCTTCTTTCAGTCTACAGCAATGTCGCTAACGGCATCCTCTGTGATTTTTCTTTAATTTTTAGAATAAGGCCCACATAACAAGAGAATGTTAGGTAATGAAGCAAAGCATAAAAATCTGATGTGTTGCACTAACACAGCTTTCTCTACTCTCTGTCGTTTATTCGTGGGTGTAGGAACTATTCTTGCCAACGTTTATATTTCAATCTAGTTCAGCTTTGAAAAAAATAGCTAAAATACATATTTATACTAGATAAAAAGAGAATAATAATAGTCCAATGTTTTAACAACTGAAAAACAACAAATTACACAACAATTATATACAAAGTGTTTAATACTGGCAATAGAATACCATACCTTATCCACCCACTCACAAACACAAAAACTGAACATCGCAAGGACTTTGAAATAATTACCGAAAATTGAATAATTCTAACTACTAATAACCGATTTCTCGGAAATTTTTTAGTCCCAAAAGAGTTAATTAATACAAACAATGTCTTTTAAACAGCTCTATTTGAATCTGTAGTACGTTTTCGTCTATTGCTTAACATTTTTAGACATATAAATTTATACAAAATTCTTTTCGAGTGAAAATGGCCTCCTTTATAGGCTTTTCCCAGAAAATTTAGGACATGCATTTTATTTTCCGTATAAATGAGGCATTTTAATAAAAACAAACGATTTTTGAAAAAATCGAAAATTTCCAAAAACTCTTCTATGTAAAATGTAGTTTGGGGTGGGACTAATTGTTGACGATGTCTCATTTTTTAAGATTGTTAACTTAAATATCACGTTTTATTATAAAATGATAATTCTTTTTTTGAGTTATGTTGTTCACAGACATATACACAACTTTTTGTAAAAGAAACTTTTTGCGGATTCAGAGAGCCTCAGAACATGTATTTCTTGAATATCGTCGAGGTGTTTCTGCTAATCCTATAAAGTGTTGGGGAAACATGTTTAATTCATTTCTACAAGTATTGTCAAAAAGTAAAATGTTTAATTAGGATGCAACTAGGGATAATATAGTGAATAGTAATGGATATCAATTTATTACAAATCCTAACCCTCGGTATTGAATTTTTGGATGGAATGCAATATTCTGCGGAGTTACTACACGTAGTAGTGAATGTAAATATATGCTTTAAAGAGGAAAATATGATACATTATTTAAGTGACCCAATAAATATTCATTTTTATAATCTGGGACCCATGATAAAGATTAATGTTTCGTCTGGGACTGACATTCGAGAGGTCGTGGGATCGATTCCCTGTGGTGGACCTCTCTGATCCATGGGTTTTCCCGGGTGACTAGGCGAAAGCTGGAGAGGTTTCCCTTCATTTCATGTCAACCGGTCTCTTTCATGAGTGTAAGTGTCGACGAAGACTGCGGCAGAGGCGCCATTTCGTGGAGGTGACGCGCTCTGAAAATACAGCTCTAGGCGTAGGGATGGCGTTAATGGTTGTCTGCGGATTCAGGTGCTTTATGCGGTACTTAAGCAGGGGCTCATGGCGCTCCGCGCGTCGAGATCAAAACCTGCTTGTGAATTGTCAGTGACGGCTCTCTTCCTGTCCGATGGCGGCCGCCTTCTGAAATTACACTCATCTCATCCTTCCTCCTAGGGGTCTGACGTACACTAAGCCTATGGCTGCAGTGTGGGACACCCCTCTGTAACGTACACATACACACAGGTGAATAATGCATACAACGCAACAATTTAAAAAAAGCATATCATCAGAATTATAGTTCAGACAATTACTTTTGAAATACGACTCACCGAAAGTTAATTTTAAATAGCTACTGCAATTGACAGGTAAATATTATTGTATCTTGAAATAAATCTCTACAAAGCTAAGCTGTAACCCTAAACATTCTGGCAATGTTGTAGTCATTAGAACGTTTGTTGTGGTTTCCATGGACTGTAAACAGAATGTCCACCACTTGTGTATATAATGTGTATCAGGACATGGGTTATTATTTCAGCGTTTATGAGTTTTGTCCATGATAACTATCTCTCTCCTGTCTTATTGGGTAGAGCAAAATGAAAGGTTTTTATCCTTTCTAGCTCTGCGACATTGTAAACAACTGCTACACGAAACACTAAATATTTCACAAGGATTTAAGGGTATCCAGATTATCGTTAATAATAAACAAACATTACAGAGGACTAGCGATGCTATACCATGTACACAGGTTTTTCCACCAAATATGTCGCCATAAATAAACAATGAGATGTTGCCATCTAAACTCTGAGAAAGGTTCTTGCGCATAGGAAGGACTTTTTTTCTCTCCCTAGTTTGTTTTCTTTGCTCTTCACACAGAGCTGCCTGGATATACATGGGCCGTCTGCTCTAAAAGTCCTATTCAGCGTAACCTTGTCAAAATTCAAACTGTTTAGAAGCCTAAATCTGGATACCGTAATTTCAGTTCCCGGCGGGAAAAATGAAGTTATCTTTCCTGATAAGAATATCCTAAGAAACAAAAGTCTGCAGTACTGCCTCCGTGGTCGAGAGCTCAGCGAGCTGACTTCTCACCGGAGGTCCCGGGTCCGATTCCCGACTGGGGCGGGGAATTTGTCTTTAACCAGAATTATTCCCTATCCCTATCTGGAAGCATGTATGTGAGAGCGAATGTGTGCGTGTTTGAGGAAAATAAAATGACTTAAACCCAACGTAAAGAGCCTGTAGTTGTTTCTAATGCAAAGCCCCCAATATGACCTCATATGTTAAAGGGGCCTATATAAATGAAATAATAAAAAAAAGTATGAAGGAGTCTGTGTCTTCGGACGTGAAAACGTCAGAGAAGTTAGGCTCAACGATAATAAGAAGAAGCGTCGACTGGAACAACGACTAGCTAGCATTGAGAAAAATTACGAGTAGCATTAAAAAAAAGTGATGTGTACATTCACATGACTTTCTCTACCCATTCTGTAATAAACTATTATTACAAACGTTTATTCTTATATCTACTACATACTAATCAAAATAAACATTAGCAAAATGGCTTAAATAGCTCCTTATAAGTAAGGGGAATAAGGCAATACACTTGGCTGAAGAAATAGTCAAATCTTTTAAAAGCTCCTCGTTATGTGAAACATTTAAAATCGGTTCTCTTTTGCATTCACGGGAGTAAAACAAAATAGACATGAAAGGAAAGTTGAATTCTTGTTTGTGAAAATTTTAAGTAGTTAATACCGAAACCAATAAAAAGGAATACATTTGATACAGTTAATAGTAAAAACGAATATTACCTATATTGCATTTTCTTCTGCAGTAAGTTTTTGTCTATCTCTTATGCTTAAGAATATTACGAAAGTTGTCCAATTTAGAACGTTATTCCCAGAAACTTCAAGATACACATTTCGTTTGTTATCAAAATACCTTAACCATGCGGTATTTTAATCAAAATCGTTAGTAATTTTTGATAAAATCAAAATTTTCGAAAAATGTTTCATGTAAAGGGCAGTTGTGGGGGCTTTTGCCTAAAGACTTGGTAAATACTGAATCAAAATAACAAGTTTGATATTTATCCGACTTTTCATTTTTGAATTATGCTAGACACGCTCCCACTCACATTCAAGCATTCAGACACACACACACTAACCTTTTGCTAAAAATGCTTTTTGGGGAGAGGATTAAGGGGGCCAAGAAACATATATTTTCGGTGAAATCTCAGTATCGAACTTTTTGGTGGAATACAATACTTTATCTATCTCTTACGGTTTAACAGTTATGCAAAATACGGCTACATTCATCCAGAATGAGGAGGTCTTCAGTGGCTACTTCAAGGAAATTCAAGATAGATATCTATACATTTTATTTTAGATATAAATATCTTTAACATACAGTATTTTAATCAAAATCGTAGGAGCCATTTTTGAGAAAATCAAAATTTTAGAACACGAGTTGAAAAACTTAGTACTGCATCCTTGGGAGATACTAAACTGAAATACCAAGTTTGGTATTTAACGCTCTTTCTTTTTTGAGCTATGCTCTCCACACACGGTCCTTTTTTTTCGGACTCAGGGGGTCTCAAAACATATATTTCCGGTGAAATATCAATAGAATTTTTGGGTAGAATACAATACCTTCTCTATCCACTATGTACAGTGTACATACGGGCTAGAAAAAGTAAAACATTTTCAAAGACATGAAACACATTTACTGACGAATTATCGACTTCAATATCTGTGTGAGTGATACCGTTGTATGTTGTAACGTTGGATTTCTATTAAAGCACACCAGTGTCTGTAATTTTATATAGTTTTTCTGAAAGTTATTCCACTGCTGTTATGTTAATATGGATACAAAATTTCTTTCAAATTAGATAAATACTTTACAAGATATGGATTATTTCATAAATTTTATTACATAAATAGACTGTTAAATCAAGTGGACCTATGTTCCTGAAAATTTGAGGAAATGGATTGGAGCTTTAAACCACCTCCAAAAACTTTAAATGGAGTGTTATTTTTATTCTTCCAAACAAATCATGATGATGATGATGATAATAATAATAATAATAATACAGTGAAACACTACTGCTCTCATTCATGGTGTTACTATGGCACCTTAATGCTTTGATTTAACCTAGTGTTGAATAAGAACAACATTACAAAATTACAATACTAGTTATTGGCAGATATTGATAGATGAAAACAGGCTTTTCAATTACTCGTTAATCTAAAAGGTGACTTTATTCTCCATAAAATAAAAGCTTTGAAATAGAAATGGAAATATGTTAACTTTTTATGTGTGTTGACATAGTTCTTGTACAACCCGTTTCAATTCAGGCTACCGCTGACGGCAGTGTTGCTAAAGTTGCTGTTGCCTAACGAATGTATGTCGCGGGGAGTTGCGCAATTCGAGTGCATGGCACAGTCCGTCACGCAATGCTATAAATAGTGGACATTTATGTTTACGATCGATTTATCTCATTAGCAGCAGTCAATGGCCAATAGTTACCGGATATTTATAACTCACTGTAACGCTAAGACTGCTGTAATGGGTCATCGTACATGATGGGTGAACACGTTCGTTTAACGCACCACTGTACTCGAACACCTATATGTAATGCACACTGATTTTCCACAGCGCCTGGCGTAACAGCTAGTGTGAGCGTTCGCCAACGGTAACATGAGGCGGGACGAGTAGTAAGTCTATCATCACGGACTCTAGTAGAAGCATGGGGACCGCCTCTGAATTGGAACGATTTCTTCATAATTTACACTGATATACAAAGAGGAGAAGAACGAAGGTCGCTCTCGCTT
This sequence comes from Hymenopus coronatus, assembly GCA_030762935.1. NCBI lineage: Eukaryota > Metazoa > Arthropoda > Insecta > Mantodea > Hymenopodidae > Hymenopus > Hymenopus coronatus. The sequence goes on along the minus strand of CM060897.1, from coordinate 127,309,562 downwards.
GCTTACTTACTGGCATATACTTGGATTTGCCCCGTGAAGTTTTGCAGTTTTTATAACGCACGAAATGTTATCTGCACACAAGAAATACGGCTCTGTTGGGCCACTTAGTATGTGGTTTTATTTATATGTATTATGTTGCTGGTCATTGTACTATTGCCTATATTTTGGCTCTAATTTGTTCTAACTGGCTTCAATAAAAAGAAAAAAATCTAGTAACCCTGAACGCAAGATCAAAGTATAATGTCCTAAACATAAAAAAATAAATCCAGAATATACCAAATTCAGTGCATACATACATACATACATACATACATACATACATACATACATACATACATACATACATACATACATACATACATACATACATACATACATACATACATACATACATACATATATACATACACACATACATACGTACATACATACATACATACATACATACACACATACATACATACATACATACATACATACATACATACAGACAGACAGACATACATACATACACACATACACACACATACACACATACATACATACATACATACACACACATACACACATACACACATACATACATACATACATACCCACATACATACATACATACATACATACATACATACATACATACATACATACATACATACATACATACATACCCACATACATACATACATACATACATACATACATACATACATACATACATACATACATACATACATACATACATACATACATACATACATACATACATACATACATACCCACATACATACATACATACATACCCACATACATACATACATACATACATACATACATACATACATACATACATACATATATACATACATAGAAGAGACCAAAAACAGCCTCAACACACGCATGAAATAACACAGTAGCCACAAAGAAATTGATGTGTTTCATTTTCATTAATCTGTTTTCTACTTCATGCTAATTGAAGTAAGCATTAGCAGAAGGGAATTAAGTAGAAGGGAATAATTTAAAACACTAGACCAAAGCAATAGTTATATGTTATACAAGCTGTCGCAATGTAATTGTCAATGAAATTCGCTTCTTTAATTAGCCAGGAGTAAAATAAAAGAAATTCAGGCGACTACATATTTAAGAAATATATAATTATTTTAAAACTGAAAGCAATAATTAATAATGTTACGGAAACGGTTAACTTCACAACAAAAAGTAAAGGACTGTGTGTTTTCAAGAGATATACATTAATTGTGTAGTAAATTTTTGTCTATCTCCTAAGATTTGCCAGTTATGCAATTGTCTTCAGGGGCTATTTTCAGGAAATTCAAGATGTACATTTTATCAGTCATGTAGATATATTTAAATACGAATTTAAATCTAAATCGTTAGAGGCCTTTTTTAGAAAATCAACATTTTGAACACTTTTTCCACATAAAGGGTATTTTGGGGTGGGAGGATTTTCCAGAAAGTCTTTAGGTCGCATCCTTGGGAGATACTAAAATGAAATACAAAGTTTTTTGAATTATGCTGTCCACACACACACAAAACCCCACAGACTTTTTTTCTAAAAATCTGCTGTATTCCATTCACATGACTTTATCTAGTTGTTCCGCAAACAACATTTTCTTAAAAAATATTATTCTTTTATCTACATCATGATAAACGTTACCAGAGTTGTCTTATTCCTTGCTTCTATGTAAATAGAAAGGAAATATGGGAATGCACAGGCTAAAGCTATAGTCAAGCCCTTTAAAACCCTGTCGCTTTGTGAAACAATTGAAATTCAGTTCTCTTTGCTTGCTAGATGTCTTTCCGTTTGGGAATTTAAAAACTTTAAAACTGAATCCAGTAATTCGGAATACCTTTAAAACGGTTAAAATATATACATATATATATATATATATATATATATATATATATCAAATGGTTTTTATATTAAGGAGATCTACATTAATATTTAGTAAGGTTTGTTATACAGGAATTATACAGAAGTCATCCAGAATGCAAAGGTCTTCAAACGATATTTCCAGAAAATGTAAGAAATATACTTCGTTTGTCATCTTAAACATACAATATTTTAATCAGAATCATTAGAAACATTTTGGAGAAAGTCAACATTTTCGAAAAAAGTTCCATTAAAAGGGTAGTTAGGGTGGGGCAATTGTCTTGAAAATATTCGTTCGCATCCTTGTAAGATAATGAACTTAACTAGAGGAAGTAATCTATAACCAGATGATTCAGTGGTGTCCGAATATTTTTGGAAGAAAATCACGAAATTAATTGGAGCATTCACTTTATTATAATCAACTAGGACCACAGCTGGCAATATTAGAAACTATTGTTTGCACATATTTAATTAAAAATTAATGAATTTCTATACACAAATATCGGACATATTTGTTACTATTGGTACCGATTGTTCAATATTTTTTTCTTTATAATTGCCGTCGATGGTCAGATTTTTCCCGTGATTGTACACAAACATTATAGCTTACGAATATATCGTCAAGTTCTTAAACATTCCCCTAGTGTCGCTAAGGAAGTGTGCTAGGTCACATTTTTACAGATTATCTTGATCAAAATGAAGTCGAAACAATAAGCTTTCGGAAGTGGTGTTAACTTTCTCTACACGTACTATGTATATAGTGTATGGAGAAGGTATTGTATTGCAAACTCCATACCGAAATTTCACCGGAAATACATGTTTTGATACACCGTGATTCCAAAAAAAGTATTTTTAGAAACATGTCCAAGTGTGTGTGTCTATGGGTAGCATAGCTAAAAAATGAAAAATCCGTTATCTTCCAAGGTTGCGACACGAAGAGTTTCCACAAAATTTCCCACACCCAACTACCCTTAACATGGAACGTTTTTCGAAAATGTTGATGGCTCTAACCATTTTGACTGAAATACCTTATGTTTAAAATATTTGTATGACTAACGGAATGTATACCATGAATTTTCTGGGTATAGCCTCTGAAGACTTCTTCATTCTGGATGACTTTTCTATAACTGGCAAACCGTAAGAGATATATAAAAACTTACTACCTACACAAAAATGTAGATCTTATTAAAACATACAATTTATGTCATACGTTGTCTTTTTCTTTTCTTTATGTAGAGTTTTCGAGATATTTCGGATTATTGTTTTAATTTTAAGCAACTTAAACCTTTTACAAACGGCAAGACAGCTTTCTTCTCGTTTCTCCTTAGTTTACTCCTGCCAAGCAAAGAGAGTCGATTTTCAATTGCTTCACATAGCGACCGACTTTTAAAGAATGAGACTATTGCTTTAGTCTGTACGTTTTCTTATTTCCCTTCTATTTACAAGGAAGGCAAGTATTAAGACTAATTCTGCTTAGGTTTATTTTGATTAGCATGAAGTTAATAAAAGATTAATCTTTTGAATAAAAGGTTAGGTTACCTAACAGCTAGAAGACATCAAGTGAATGGAAAACATTAGATTCTTTACCTTCTACTTACAAGGAACCAAGTAATAAGGAGAATTTGTTACCGAGATGGTGAGAAAGTCATGTGAGTAAAACACATTCGATTTTAACTTTCTCTAGCACGCATATACACACAATGTACATGGTAGGTAGAGGTGTCCACCCAAAAATTCGATGTTGAGATTTCAAGAGAAATATATATTTTGAGGTCCCGGAGTCCAAAAATGCATTTTTTCTTTCTCTACGCATACTATGTACGTATGTAGTGTACAGAGAAGGTATTGTATAACAGCAAAAAATTCGATACCCAGATTTCACGTACATATTTTGGGACCCCCTGAATCCAAAAAATGCATAATTACAAAAAATTCTGAGAGTGGGTGTGAGTGTGAGTGTGTGTGTGTGTGAGCGCGCACGTGTGTGTGTGTGTGTGTGTGTGTGTGTGTGTGGGCAGCATAGCTCAAAAACGAAAAGTCCGTTAAATACTAAACTTGATATTTAACTTCAGTATCTCCCAGGGATGCGACGTGAAGATTTTTCAAAAAAATCTCCCCATCACAAACTACCCTTTACATGGAAGAAATTTAATTCTTTTTGATTTTCTCAAAAATAGCTCTAAGGAATTTTTGGCTAAAACACCATATATTAAATATATGTATTTATCAAAATGAATGTTTACTTTCTGTAGCTCGTATGTATATATAATGTCCTTAGTAGCTGGAGAAGGTATTCATTGTATTCCACTCAAAAATTCAATGCCGAGATTTCACCGGAAATATATGTTTTGAGAACCCCTGTGTTCAAAAAAATAAATTTAAATAAAGGTCCATGTGGGTCTGTGTGTGTATGTTGTGTGTGTGTGTGTCTTTGGACAGCAGAGCTAAAAACAAAAAGACTGTTAAATACCAAACTTGGTATTTATGTTTAGTATCTTCCAATGACCTTAGCGCGGTGGTAGCACAGCTGCTTACCAAGCGGGAGAACTGGGTTCGATCCCCAGTACCAGCGTGGGGATTTTTCCCCCGCTGGGAGACCTGCACTCAGCCTCGTAAGGTCCCTGGGGGGTCAATTGAGGAGCTACTTGATGGAGAAGTAGTGACTCCAGGTCATGAGGACCGCATTAACCGGCCGGGGGGACTCGAGGCGCTGACCACGTCTCACCCTCCAATACTGCACCCTATCCATGACGTCTGTAGTGGACCGAGATGGGGGACGCAGCGGCCGGGCGGTAGGCCAAGGTTCCTCGTGAGCTGTCGTGCCGTGGAGTTATCTTCCAATGACGCGACACCCCAAACAACTCTTTACATGGAAAAACTTTCGAAAATTTGGATTTTCTCAAAAATTGCTCTAACGATTTTGATTAAAGTATCTTATGTTAAAGATATTTACACGACATATTAATGTATATCTTGAGTTTCTGTAATAGTCTGAATACCTCTTTATTCTGGATGAATTGTCCCGAATTCTAAACCGCAAGAGATAGACTTCACATAAAATAAAGATATCGTAAAAACACACAATTTATGTTCTTTACATTTTTGTTGTAGAGGTAGCTGTTTCCGAGATGTTCCTTATTACTGATTTCAATTATAAAGTACTTAAAATTTTCTCAGATAGGAAGTGTCAGAGTTTCTTTCGTTCTACTCCTGGCCAAGCAAAGAAGCAAATTGCAATGACAGTCGCATAACGACAGCTTTTAAAACATTTGACTAACGCTTTAGCCAAGTGTACTCTTTTAGTTCCCTTCTACTTATAAAAACTAAGTAATAAGAACATTCTGCTAATGTTTATTACGACTAGCATTGTGTAGTAAGAAGAATCATCAGTTGTAAGAAGTTTGTTTGTAGAGCAGCTAGAAAAAGTCATAGGAGTGAAACAGCGGATTTTTTCTTTCTCGTCTCTCTTTTACATTTTCTAAATCTTTTTTTTTTTTTTTTTTTTTTTTTTTTTTTGCTTCATTTGTATAGCCCCCTTTAACATCATGGTCATATCGGGGGCTTTCACTGGTCAAATTGTAGGTTCCGAACACTAGGTTAAACACATTTACTCTCACATTCATACTTCCAGACTCTATGGGGGATAGAGAATAATTCCGGTTAAAGAAAACTTCCCCACCCTAGCCGGGAATCGAACCCAGGAGCTCCGGGTGAGAAGTCAGCTCGCTGACCACTCGACCACGGAGGCAGTCAAAAACATTTCCTTTGTTTTTCTATTTGATTGACGTTTTGCTCTTTGCTTCTAATACACACACATACACAAATACACATTAGCAAACACAGAATCACCCATGCCTAAGGCGGGATTCGAACCTCTGCACCCCGAAGCACCAAAGCGAGGCACTTCAGCGAGCGCAGCCCTTGAGGACCGGCAATATGTTTAAATAAATAATTAATAAACAACCTTATCTAAACACAAAATGTATGACAGAAATAGCAATGAACGAGTAGCAAATACTCGTGTGTGTTCCCTTCTTTACTTTAAATTTCCAAGGGAGAAATCCAAACAGTTGGAAATAAACACTGTAAAATGAGGAAACTCCTACCATTATAGATGAATTAGTCATATGAGTACGCGAGCTTTGAGAGTGAGAGAGATATTTGCTAAACAAACACAAAGAAAAGGCTTCTCTGCTCAGAAAATCTAATACAGTGCTAGAGAAGCGGTAGCCATATGAGAAACGTTAAAAAAACAGGTGGATTAGTATGGAACGGCATGATTTCCCGGCGGGTACTTCTCTTGTGGAATTCACCTTTGGTTACGTTAACTGGGGCGGCCGGCCGGCTCGCTTTACCTTGCGGTCGACTAATTTTCACACCACGAGTTAAATGAAATTGGACGGACGTGAGCTTAGAATAACAATAACCGGTGGAAGCGGTAGGCTCTAGTTGTTGCCGACAGTTGATGAGATCGCATTCTAACTTCATTATCAACGCCATGAATTATTGCATCACAATGATCAAAGGTGTAGCGCTGCTGGAATTAGGGGAGGTCTCGTCTCGGCAGATGAAGTAGTAAAACGGGGCTAAAGAGGAAGATGCTGGTTGGCATGCCACACGGTATTCGCTACGTTGCGCTTGTGCTCAAATCATAAAGTTGTGGCTTCCAGAAAGCCTCAAGATATTCCCGCACTAACTCCGTGATGTGCTTTTTTACGGCCGTCCATCACAATCCGTTCGAACATAACCTCACAATTAATGTACCTTTGTAATATGAGCTACTGAAGGTAGTTTACCAAGGGACGATGAGTACATAAAGCAGAATCATTTCATTACTCAGCTAACCGTTTCATGTATCTAGACTACACGTAGCCATGGTCAGGGGTGCACAGAAATTGTATTTTATCGGCAGGCATGTCCAAACGCGGTCTCATGGCCCTAAATTGCCTCAGCGTTCTAGAATCCTCTATATACCAGGTATAATCGTCAGCCATTTTGGTTCAACACCTCAGAAACTGCCATTAGCTTAATCGAAACATTCATTATTCTCTCTTTATCGAAATTTGCGTTCTCTACACGTATTATATATAACTGTATTTATATAAAGTAGCCGTTCGACCTCGAGATTTCACCGGAAATATATGATTTGTGACTATCTGAGTCCAAAAAAATACATTTTTATGCACATCTTTCTTGAGTGTGTGTGTGTGTGTATGGACAGCATAACTCAAAAACGAAAAGTCAGTTAAATACCAAACTTACTATTTAAGTTCAGTAACTTCCAAGGAATTGGCCGAGTGGTTAGACCTCTCGCCTCCCACCTAGACGGCCCGAGCGATCCGAAGCGCCCGCATGTGGGATTTGTGACGGACGAAATGGCGTCTGGGCAGGTCTCCGGGTCCTCCCCCCAACTCATTCCACCGATTTCTCCATCATCACCTTTCCTGTCAACAATTTCGCTTGCACTTCATACCAGCCACTTCTTCACGCCTGGTTATGGGCCGTCACTTATTCCAGGTTCTTCTATTTTGTGGGTTCGTACCTTGGCTCCCCGACAGACTTTTGACACCTTCTGTAAGCTGTACAAGTTTGTCTGCTCTAAATACGGGGAGGGAAAGCTGATTACCAAAACGCATCTTCCAAGTGTTTCAAGAAATTATTCCAATACATTATTTTATATTTATATACGCTATTTTTATATATGCGATTATGAACCCAAAAACTTTTTAGTGAAAATTCCAATAACAACAATAATAATAATAATAATAATAATAATAATAATAATCAATAACTAGTAAATCATACGGCAGGATTAGAGAACTGAATAATAATGAGGTTATAAATGACTTTATAGCTGTTTTACATTGCAGGTAGAAAAGGTATTGTACTCCAACCAATTATTCGTTACCAAAATTACATCGGAAATATGTTTTGAGACATCCTGCATCCAGAAAAGAGCATTTTAGTAAAAGGTGTGTGTGTGTGTGTGTGTGTGTGTGTGTGTGTGTGTGTGTGTGTGTGTGTGTGTGTGTGTAGACAGCATAACGAAAGAATGAAGAGTGGATTAAATACCAAACCTGGTGCTTATTTCAGTATCTTCCAAGGATGTTACAAGAAGTTTTTCAGAAAAATTCCCCCGCTTCCAACAACTCTTTAATTGAAATATCTTTTTGGGAAAATGTTGATTTTCTCAAAAATGGTTCTAGCGATTTTGATCAAAATAGCATCTGCTTAAAATATTTGCATGACAAACGAAATGAATATCTTGAATTTTCTGGGAATAGCCTCTGAAGTCTTCTTCATTGTGGATGAACTGTGTATAGCTGGTAAACCGTAAGAAATGGACAAAACCTTACTACAAAAAGTATAGATCTCGTTAAAATACACAATATATGTCATATATATTTTATAGTGTTAACGGTTTCCGAGATATTCCTTGTTATTGGTTTCATTTCAAATTAGTTATATTTTTCTCAAATGGAAAGTTATTTTATACTTTATATCTCTTTTGTTTTTTTTTTAGTCATATAAAGAAAACAGGCTTTCAATTGTTTCACTCGGCGACCAGATTTTAGAGTGTTTCACTACACCTTTAGCCCAGTATATTTCCATTATGTCCTGTGATATAGCGTTATCAAATTTTTGGCTGGAATAAAATAAAATATCCATTTACTAGTAGTTTATGCGTACGTGCCAGAGAGAAGCAACTACCATCATCGTTAAACATTTTTTAACTAATACTAAAGTAGTAGAGTTTACTAAGAATAAAGCAGATGAATTACAGCAGTAACCCCTTTTTATTTATATCCAACTTTCAACCTAGACCTTATGTTTGTGTGAAATTGTGAATTAATAATAATAGTAATAATAATAATATAATAATAATATTTTAATATTAATAAATTTGATATTAGTTGAATATTGGCCAGAATTAGAGAACTGCATAACACGAGGGCTGTTTTTTTTTATCAACCTCCGATAGACTATAAGTAAAAGATGAAAATAATTATTTTATTATTAAAAGTTTTGTATACTTATGGTTACTTTTCAACATAAACACCGAAAAGATTGAGACATTTATCGTTCCTGTGCACAAGCTTTGCAATACCCGCTTCAAAAAAGGTTGCCGTCAATGGCTTCAAATGAGCATTGACACGTCTTCAGTTCAGGGAAAAGGTGAAAGTCGCTGGGTGCCAAGTCAGAACTGTACGACGGATGATCGAAAATGTCCCATTGAAGTTGTTCAAGGAGTCGATGGTTGTGCCAGCAGTGTGTGGACGAGCGTTGTCATGGATCAACACAATACCTGAAGTCAGCATTCCTCTTCGTTTGTTTTGAATGGCTCTCCATTCGTAAAGTACGAAGATCTTCAAAACAATGTCAATGCTCATTTGAAGTCATTGGCAGCAATATTTATTGAAGCGAGTATTGCAAATCTTGTGCACAGATACGATAAATGTCTCAATCTTTTCGATGATTATGCGTACAAAACTATTAGTAATAAAATAATTGCTTTCTATGGACTTGTCTTTTATTTATAGTATATCGGAGGTTGAAAAAAAAAACAAAAACAAAAAAAAAAAACAGCCCTCGTATTATGAATATACCTGATTTCTTTACAGCTGCTTTTTCTATATATTGCAATTCTCTGATGTGTATTTTCATTTAAATCCACCAAACACATTCAAATGTCCAAAGCAATATAGTTTGTTGTTTATAGCAAAATGACAGTTGCCTCGCAGATCCCAGACGAGAGAGTTTGTAGCCGCTTATCCCGCCTTCAATTGGCGAATCTAATTGCTCTTCTGTAATTATCAGTCTGGATGGAATAATTGGGGTCCTTTATGAGTTCTATTGGAACAAATTGGTTACCAACAACATACCATATTGCATATAAACTCAAAATTAAAATTTCATTAGGCAAACATTCTCTTACATTTACACCAAGTGCTACGTAAGGAGAATTTGAAGTTTGAGCTTCTTGTATACTCAAAAAAATTAAAAAACTGATGTGTTACATTCGCATGACTTTCTCCACATCTCTATAATAAATTATTGTTAAAAAGCTTAAGCTTCTATGTATTTCATTATTGGTTATGCAGCCAGAAAATATAAAAGAGGCTAACCATAAGCAAGGAAAAATCACTCGAGGACTATTCATGGTCAAATGAGGTCGAATGAAGAATTTCAAATGCACAAATAAAACTAGAATATCAGATTTCCATTTCTCGGAACAGCAAAAATAAGTATAGCAGATATTGTGACTTATAGAAACTAAAGTGGCATCAAATGATGTAGCACACATACAGGAAGTAAGTTAAAAGGAAATGTAATTCAAATATGTAAGCTATTACTATATCTGTCACGGTTATATTTGTTCTACCTATTAGTGTTAGAATCTATCTAATGCTTAATTTACTGTTTGTTGTAGATTGTATGTCGTTTACTGCACAAAATGTCTTAAATTGTTAATTGGCCTAATGAGTAATATGTACCTTATAGTAGTTCCATCCCAAATTTGATACCAATATTTTCAAGAAATACTGTTTTAAGGACCTCTGAATCCCAAGCATTTTTACAAAAAGGTGTGTGTGTGTCTGTGTATGTCTCTGGGTGTGAGTGTCTGTGGGCAGCATAAATCGGAAACTTAATGTCTCAAAGTTGGTGTTTAAGTAAAGAATCTTCCAAGGATTCGACATGAAGATTAATGTGTTTAAGTAAAGAATCTTCCAAGGATTCGACATGAAGATTTTCAGGAAAATTCCCTTTTACATGAAAGATTTTCTCAAAAAAATCTGATGTGTACTCTTCACATGACATTCTCCATATCCCTGCAACAAATAATTCTTAAAAAGCTTATACTTCTATTTACTTTATGCTAATGAGAAAAAATTAGCAGAAATAGTCTTATTACTTGCTTCCTTGTAAGTAGAAGCGAAAAAAGGACAATCATAGGTTAAAGTGATAGTCAAAAGCTGGTTGCTATGTCAATGAAGTTCCTTTGTCTATATGGATGGGAGTTGACAAGTCCCTGTATGAGAAAAGTATGTTTCTCATAGCAGAAACCAAAAATAAGGAATGTCTCAAAAACGACGAACTCACGAAAAAAATGTATATAACATAAATTGGGTGTTTTAACGTGCTCTTCATTTTTTGTGCAGTAAGTTTTTGTCCATCTCTTACGGTTTAGCAGTTATTCAAAATTCAGTACAATTCATCCAGAATAAACTTCTCTTCAGAGGCTATGCCCAGGAAACTCAATATATACATTTTATTTGTCAGGTAAATACCTTTAATATACGAACTTTTAATAAACATCGTTAGAACCATTTTTGAGAAAATCAAAATTTTCGAAAAAAGTTCCATGTAAAGGGTAGTTGAGGGTGGGGGGATTTTTTCCAAAATCTTCGTGTCGCATCCCTGGAAGATACTAAACTTAAATTCCAAGTTTGGTATTTTACCGACTTTTCATTTTTGAGTTATCGTGTTCACAGACACACGGACACACAGACACACGGACACACACACACACACACACACACACACACACACACACACACGGACCTTTTTGTGAAAATGCTTTTTTACTTTCTCCATATGCACTATGTACATGGTGTACAGAGAAAGTATTGCACTCCACCAAAAAATTCGATACCGAGATTTCACCGGAAATATATGTTTTAGGGTCCCCAATATCCAAAAAAAGCATTTTCACAAAAAGGTCCGTGTGTCCGTGTGTCTGTGAACACGATAACTCAAAAACGAAAAATCAGTAAAGTATCAAACTTGGTATTTAAGTTTAGTATCTTCCAGGGATGCGACACGAAGATTTTGAGAAAAATACTCCCACACCCAACTACCCTTTACATGGAATTTTTTGGGAAAATTTTGATTTTCTCAAAAATGGCTCTAACGATTTTGATTAAAATTTCGGATATTAAACATATTTACCTGACAAATGAAATGTATATCTTGAATTTTCTGGGAATAGCCTCTGAAGAGTAGTTTATTCCGGATGAATTTCACTAAATTTGCTAAACCGTAAGAGATGGACAAACACTTACTACACAAAAAATGTAGAGCACATTAAAACACACAGTTTATGTTATATACATTTTTTTCGTGGAGTTCGTCGTTTTTGTGACATTCTTTATTTTTGGTTTCTGCTATGAAAAACGTATACTTTTCTCATACTGGAACTTGTCAACTCCCATCCATATAGACAAAGGAACTTCATTGACATAGCAACCAGCTTTTGACTATCACTTTAACCTATGGTTGTCCGTTATTTCGCTTCTACTTACAAGGATGCGAGTAATAAGACTATTTCTGCTAATTTTTTCTGATTAGCATAAAGTAAATAGAAGTATAAGCTTTTTAAGAATTATTTGTTGCAGGGATATGGAGAAAGTCATGTGAATGGTACACATAAGATTTTTTGGATATTGGGGACCCTAAAACATATATTTCCGTTGAAATCTCGGTATCGAATTTTTGGGTGGAGTGCAATACCTTCTCTATACACTATATACATAGTGAGTATAGAGAAAGTAAAAAGGCTCTAACGGTTTTGGAATAAAATACGGTATATAAAGATATTTAATTGTTAATCAATATATAGGTATATATGTTGAATTTATTGGGAATTGCCTCTGAAGTACTCTTTATTCTGAATGAATTTAGCACAACTTATACATCTTATTACACCTAAAAATTAGAAACCAAAAGTTCACTAGGAATACACCTTTTGAGACATCCTTTATAAAAAAAACGCATATTTAAAAAAAAAATGTTTGTGTGTATCTGTGCCTGTGCGCAGCATAGCTCATAAATAAAAAAAAAAAACAGATCCGATAAATACCAAACTTGGTAGTGTCATGATAAATAAGATGTATATCTTGAATTTTCTTCCAATAGTCCCAGAAAACCTCAGCATTTTGGATGACTTTTGTATAACTGGTAAACCGTATTAGATAGCCAAATCTTACGACACAAAAATATAGATATTGTTATGTCATACACATTTTTCTATAGTTAAACAATTCCGTGATGTTCCTTGTTATTGGTTTCAATTTTAAAAACTTTTCTCAATCAGATAGTCGTCCGTATTTATTTTATTTTACTGGCCATACAAGAAAGTGATTTTCAGTTACAATCGCATTGGGACAACTTTTAAAATATTTGTCTGTCCGTTTAGCCCAATGTATTCCCTTAGTGAAGGCGGCGCCGTGGCAGAGGGTTAGGCCGCTCGCCTCCTACCTAGGCGGCCCGAGTTCAATCCCAAGCGCCCGCATGTGAGTTTTCTGGTGGACAAACAGGGGTTTGGGCAGGTTTTCTCCTGGTCCTCCAGTTTCCCACTCATTCCACAAATTGTTGCATCATCACCTTTTCTATCATCCATTTTATTTTCATTTCATATCTCCACTTCCTCACGCTCATACCTGGCTACGGGCCGACCACTCGTTCCAAGCTCTTCATTCTGTGGTTACGAGCTGTTGGCTTCCCGACAGGCTTCTGACCCCTAGGCACCCATATGTCCTACATACGGGGAGGGTAAGCCGACTACTAAATGTATTCTCATAGTTCTCTTCTTCTTCTGAGGAACGTGTAATAGAACCATACTGGTGTTTATCCCGATTAGTATCAAGTGGAAAGAATACTTTTTGTAAGAAGTTTGTTTACAGAAAAGGCAGAGAAAGGCATATAAATGGAACACATCAGATTGTTTGTTCTGGACACGCAAAGAGCAGAATATTTTAACTGTCTCACCCAGCGACAGCTTTAAAGATTTGACTATCGCTTTATCCTAGCACATGCCTTAGAAAATTTTTTGAAGGGCCGCGGTATATTGACTGTGCGAAGGTAGCATAATCATTAGTCTTTTAATTGAAGGCTTGTATGAATGGTTGAATGAGGTGAATTCTGTTTCAATAGAAGAAGATCTTAATCTAATTAATTCCCATTCAATAAAATAAATTATATTATTTATAATAAAATATATACTTATATACTATTATAATTACAAGAAGAAAAGTAAATAGACCATTTCTTCTAATAATAAATAATACTTGACAGCGTGAGAGGTAAAGTCAGGGTGGATGAAGTTTATGACACAACTGCTCCTGCATTTGTAGCATTTTACAATTTGATAACTGATGGCCGTATATCCACAAATGATGAACATTTTCTGGACGTCCAGTAGAAGTGACTCCCTCCGAAATGATTGAAAAAATCCAGGATATGGTTTTGAGCGATCGACGAATCAAAGTTCAAGAAATAGTAGAGACCACAGGCATATCACAAGGTGCAGACCAAAACTAGGTCTGACAAAGGTCTCGCCAGGATCGGTGCCGCGTTTGCTCTCAACCGAGGATAAACACAAACTTGTAATCGACTCGGAAGCTATTTGGCACTTTTCCGTCACAATCCTGACGACTTTCTCCGTTGATACTGTGGATGAAACATCACTACCTACAGCTACAAAAGTACCTCGAAACAGTGGCTTTTTAAAGGCGAACCGGCTCCGGAGAAGGCAAACAACTAATTTGATTTCGAAATTTGAGGAAGAGACAATGGCTTCTATACCATTGCGTTTGGTTACTTAGAGAATGGACTATTTCTTTTGTATGAGGCTATCTGAAACTCCAGATTGGGAGATGGTTGAAAATACTATTGTGTATCTGAATAAATTTGTGTGAAGGTTTCAGGCAAAAATTGTTTTCAGCAATATATGTATCTGAAGAACTTTTTAGAAACTAAGCATGCCTCGGAAAAATGGAAATCTAAACACTCGGAAAGGTGGATTTACTTTCTTTCTTTACTTTCTTAAGGAAACCGAAGATCCTGAACGCAAATACTAACTGCTAAAAATTATGCGAGCATTCTTTTTATCCCTGCACACAACGCCACTGTGGAAAGAGTATTTTCGTTGATGTTGGGCCAGTGGACTGATGAAATAAATCGACTTCTTCCAGGGACAGTGGAGTCAATCTTACAGTTCCAGTTTATCTACAAGTTGACCTGCATGGAGTTTTATATATACGTAAAGGGGATAAAAGACTTGCTGACAAAAGTGAAATCTTCCGAAAAATGTGGTGTACCAACTACTTCTGCCACAACAAGTTCCATGTAATTTGTGTTCTAAATAAAAAGTAATTATATTGAACACATTATTTTCTTTATTTCTACACCACCATCTCAAGCTGTTCCGATGAGGTCTCAGCTAATTATGCCAACCCTATCTGAAGGTAACTTTTATCAGTAGTAAACACATGTTTTATCACTTGTGACTTTTAGTGTAGAGTATTTGTTTCAATTATTTTTATATTTGTTTAGTTTTATTGCTAGACCCGGTTTTTAGACTTCTCTATGCCCAATGACATGAGTTATTTGGCCGTCTTTTATTCCTGGTATGTTTTTATGTCTGGCCTATAAGACCATTTGTTTTACATGGGCTAATTACGCAGTTGAACGCCTTTAAATCCCAGTCATCATCATCATCTCATTGATTCCTCTACATGACAGCAAAGCACTGTCTCTCCCGCACCCTAGTACCCCGGTCCCTATCCAGTGTACTCTCCTGCACCTTAAACCTTGGGGCCACCTGCTTCCCTTCACGCATGCGCGAGATAGCTCTACCCTCTCACGAGGGCTAACTCCTACCCCACACTGATATCTAAAATATATTATGGATGTTCTTTAGCTGCTGTGGTTCTCAACGTCCCATTTTTATATTGGGTTCTACAGCCTCTTTGTCAGGCTTAAGGTTCTTTCGTAAATCTACAACTTGCGACCACCAGCTTTATTTCTCTTCTGAAGGAAGCAATGCTAAGGAATTTTACCTCCGAAAAATCTAACGCCCTCCGTCAGGTTTGAAACCACAGCCTTAGGAACCAGAGGCTAATACGTTGCTCCTAGATGATGGAGGACGGCAAGAGCATACTGTAAACACAAATACTGAAAACATTAGCAAAGATACTTTTAACATTGCATTAAATCAAGGAAGTTGCTGATATCCTAAGCATCTCTACGAGGGCGGTTCAGTGGTGTGGTTCAGAACAGTTGCTGTTACTAAGGCCAGTTGGTGTTACCGTCGTGTACTGTCACTTGTTACCAGTCGCTAAAAATAAATGTGATACTCATTCATAGCTTAGTTTGGGTTTGGAAATTATTTCAATCGGTCCTTCAACGTGTTTTCGCTAAAATGTAGCTTTTTACTTTCTTTACACGTACTATGTGCATAGTGTATAGTGAAGATATTTAATACGGAGATTTCACCGGAAATACACGTTTTAGGGTTCCCTGTATCCAAATTTTTTTTTTTTTTAAAAAAAAGGTCTGTGTGTGTGTCCGTGTGTTTGCGAACACGATAGCTCAAAAACGAAAAATCGGTAAAACACCAAACTTGGTATTTAAGTTTAGTATTTTCTAGGGGTGCCACACGAAGCGTTTGAGAAAACTACCGTCCCCAAACTACTTTTGATTTTCTCAAAAAACGGCTCAAACGGATTTGATTAAAATTGAATATATTAAGGATATTTATATTAAAAATAAAATACATATCTTAAACTTTCTGGGAATAGCTTTTAAAGACCTCTTTATTCTGAATGAATTTTGCGTTACTGGTAAACCGTAAGAGATATACAAAAACTTACAACACAAAAACTGTAGATCACGTTAAAACACAGAATTTATGCCATACACGTTTTTTTCGTGGAATTGGCCGTTTCTGAGATATACCTTGTTATTTGTTTCAGATTTAAAATGCCGAAAACTTTTCTCATACGGAAATATGTAAACTCCTGACCCTGCAGAGAAACGGATTTCAACCATATGGCAATCACA
Organism: Hymenopus coronatus; assembly: GCA_030762935.1. NCBI lineage: Eukaryota > Metazoa > Arthropoda > Insecta > Mantodea > Hymenopodidae > Hymenopus > Hymenopus coronatus. The sequence goes on along the minus strand of CM060897.1, from coordinate 127,292,830 downwards.
TTTTAAAAGATTTCACAGTCGTTTTAGCCTAAGTTATTCCTTTACTTCCCTTCTACTTCTACTGGTTTCAAATTAGAAGCTCTGCTTGGAGCTCTTTAAGGGAAATCCAAAGACTTTTTGCATCGAGTTGTCACCATCAATAAGTTTTGGATTGATCATTGTATTCCGTATACAAAGCAACAAACAAAGCAATGGATTGCTTCCGGTGAATCTGTTCAAAAGGTCAAGACGGAAAAGTGATAGCGCCAATGTTACTTTCTCTACACATTACATGTTAGAGAAGGTATTGCATTCTACAAAAAAGTCGGTACTGATATTCTACAGAAATGCACGTTTTAGGGTCTCCTATATCCAATAAAGCCATTTTTAGAAAAAGATCAGTGTGTGTGATTTCACGGTGTACACCATATACACAGCTCAAATAGAAACCTCGGTAAAATATTAAACTTGGTATTTAGGATTAGAATTTTCCAGGGATGTGACGCGAAGATTTTGAGGAAAATCTCTCGCCGCAAACTACCTTTTACATGGAAAAATTTTCGAAAAATGTTATTTTCTCAAAAATAGTTCTAATGATTTGGGTTAAAATACCGTATATTAAAGATATTTACATGGCAAATAAAATGTATATTTTGAAATTTCTGGGAATAACTTCTAAAGAGCTCTTCATTTTGGATTAATTTTGCTGAATTTTATATAAGTGGTAAAAGTAAGAAATAGTCAAAAGCTTGCTACACAAAAACTGTAAGTATCGTTAAAACACAAATTTTGTGTCATGTACATTTTTTCATAGAGTTTTGAGATATTCCTTGTTAATCGTTTCAATTTTAAAATACTTAAACATTTTTTTCTCATATAGCAATTTTTCAACTCCTGGCAATACAAAGAAATAGATTTCAACCATATGGCAATCGGCTTGCTACTATGTGATTGAAACTCGGTTCTCTTTGCATGGCCAGCAGTAAAACAAAAGAAACAGGAATGAAACACTTCGTTTATAATTATTTTAAAATTGGACCCAATAAAAAGCTCGGAAGTGGTTAACGGTTAACTACACAATATATATATATATATTTCGTGTTTTACCGAGATCTACATTTCATCTACAAACGCCTACTCTTTCGCATTTTCGACATTTTTCAATCTGCACTGTAAATGTTCTTGGTTTATCTACTAGCGGGAACTGAACGACACCAGACAGTGAGCAATGCTAGATAGCACAATGCGTTTCGAAACGGGTTGTAGAGATCACGCCTACTCCATTACGCCATAGTTACATTCTATGTGCACCGAACCTCATACGGCAATTCCAATACCCGGAAGCGAGTTCTAACAATATGTACCTTCTTTAGTCACTATGTGCTTTGTACATAAGTGCTAGAGAAAGTAAAAAGCGCTTCTTCTTAGCAATAAAATATTTGTCATTGAATGTCCTTTAGTTCCAAAAATGTATAACAGACCGCTGAGATAAACTGGGAGTTTTGTGCCGGTTCTAGCTTTATTTTCGCAATGATGGTAACCTCACAAAAAGAAAACACGCAACTGTGATCTGTAAAATTGCAGTTCTCTTGTCGGTTACTGTACAGCAACGTTGTGCAACTGAGAGATCTCTGGAAAATAATTAATTAGTCGGATACGTTTTATGTTGCCATGACAATACCCTTCATGAAATGGTTCATTAGAGCCTTACAGCCATATACTGGACAGATCAGTTGCGAACTCATGCCGGGTTTAGACAGAAAGAAACAAAGAAATAATGAGACAGAAAAATAAAATATCAGAGGAAAAAGAAAGGAAAGAGATAACTGGCCAAAAGGAATTATCTTTTTGTTTCTGTTTCAGCTCCAAAGATTCTGCTGCGCAGTTTTTTGCACCCAAGCCCGCGCTTTGTACCATACATCCACGCTCTAATACGTAGGGAGAGGAGGATTAGCTAACCTGAGGATCAAGTTAGAAAGTTTTTGTTTCCTATTTTCACAGACGCTAACGTCCCTATAGGCATGAAGGTATGGTTCTATTGGGAAGCTTATCATAGAATTAAACTTGGATCTTTGTTTTAATAAGGTCACGTCAGAAAATTAATAACACATAGCAAGAGCTGCTTACCTTAAATACTTCAACCAATATTAGGTGTTTAATAAACCTCTAACAAGTCGTTTGGATGAAAACATTTTACAGGATGCGGCATAAGTCAGTGAACCACTGCATATGATCAACAACTTCTAGAGTTGATGGACCTGTGGTTGTAAATATGGCAGTGAAGGACATTTGTTTAGAAGCAGTGGCAGAACTCATTAGCAACAAGTGACAAGTTGTTTTATTAGACTAATGCCTGAAATTTGATGAAAAACATAACAAAAATTGACTGTTTTATTTGAATTCCATAAAATAATTTAAACAAATGTATAATTGGCCACCAGGTGTCATTTTTAAAGGTCTTTTTACTAATTTAAATGTCATGCGGATTTTAAACTCTCTCTGTTACGACCAGTTTTGCCTGTCCAATTTCTTAGACTATGTTTTATACTCCCAAACCGAATTTGTGGATTATGACAAGAATATTGGATATAGAATGGTCTTATAGGCCTGCATGTTGTAAATGGCAGTGAAACTTCTCATACATACAACCTGAGCGAAATCAGCATGTGTGTATATAATATAAGAAAAGCCCCACCTGGGTAGTTTGGTGGTAGCGTGTCTGCCTCACATTCAACAGGTCGCGAAATCGAATCTCGCTTAGGGTAAGTTACACAGATAAGTTTTTTCCGGGGTTTTCCCTTATACTGAGAAGACGAATGTCGAGTAATTTTAAGCTCCATGAACCCAGAGATTATTTGGGTATTATTTCACCAATTTCATTCATCGTCCGATATGATCAATTAGGTTAAAGGGCGTTAAACTACTATATAAAGAAAAATTTGCTGTACATGTTCACAGAGGTACCATATATAAGAATTGACCTAGGTTTTACTGCAATATGTATTTAAGCATATGTTTTCACACAATAATTATATCTTTATAACAAAAAATGGATATTTTTGGAGCACAAACGAAAGGGGACACAGAGAAACTTACGGTAATTTCAAAAAGTTGACATGTTGTTAATTTGGGGTAAAAATATACCAAAATTTTATTTTATTTGTTTATTTTTTATTTATTTGTGTGTTCGTAACACAATCGTAAAGAAATTCGACCATAACTCCACACCATTAGAGCAAAATGAATGGAATTTGTACCTTAACTTATTTGCATTATATTACACCTATATTATAAATTTAAACTCTCGCAATTTATATTTTCAGCATTTTCCTTCCTCTTAAATTCTCCTTGCGCAACAGTTTTTCTAATTCACTCCATGGCACGACAGCTCACGGGGAACCTTGGCCTACCGCCCGGCCGCTGCGTCCCCCATCTCGGTCCACTACAGACGTCATGGATGGAGTGCAGTATTGGAGGGTGAGACGTGGTCAGCGCCTCGAGTCCCTCCCGGCCGGTTAATGCGGTCCCCATCACCATCAAGTAGTTTCTTAATTGGCCCCCCAGGGACCTTACGAGGCTGAGTGCACCCCGGTCCAGGTCTCCCAGCCGGGGAAAAATCCCCACGCCGGTACTGGGGATCGAACCCAGGTCTCCCGCTTGGTAAGCAGCTGCGCTACCACCGCGCTAAAGAGACGACCACAGTTTTTCTAATGCAAAAATAAAACTTGCTGGACACGTTCACAGAGCTGCTATGAATAAGAAGCGCACTACGTTTTACTGTCAGATGTATTTAAGCGTATGTTTTCAATATTTATTTTTGTGACAAAACATTTTTTTCATAACTTTAAAAAATATTTTAGCCTAAACCAAAGGAGACATAGAAATACCTAAAGGAATTGAAAAAAATATATCTATTATGAATCTAGGTTTAAAATATTAGACCAAAATGTTAATTGTTAATGATACTTTTTACTGACGTAGAAAAAACAAACGAATTTTGCCGTAGCTTCCAAACCATTAATTACAAATCTGATGTGTTCCATTCACATGCCTTTCTCTATATCTCTGCAACAAATTATTGTTCTATTTACGTGATGCTAATCAATGAAAAATTAGCAGAATTGATCTTATTGCTTGTTTTCGTGTAGGTAGAAGGAAAATAAGGGAATACACAGGTTAAAGCGTTCTCAAATATTTTAAAAACTGGTTAACATGTGGTTGAAATTCATTTCTTTGTATTGCCAGGAGTTGACAACTTCCGGTATGATAAAATTGAAATATTCTAAAACTGAAAGCAATAACAAAGAATATCTTAAAAATGGCAAACTCCACGAAAAAACTATATATAGCATAAATAATTTTAACGAGGTCTGAATTTTTGAGGAGTAAGTTTTTATGTACCTATCTCTTACGATTTACCAGTTATGCTAAATTCAGAAAAACTCATCCAAAATGAATAGATTTTCGGAGGCTATTCCCAAAAAACTAAAAATATACATTTTATATCTTATGTAAATATCTTTAATAAACGGCATTTTAATCAAAATCGTTAAGAACCATTTTTGAGAAAATCAAAATCTTGGAAAATTTTTCCATGTAAAGAATGGTTTGGAGTGGGAGGAGTTTCCTCAATATTTTGTTATTGCATTCTTGGAAGGTAAATACCAAGTTTGGTATTTCACCAATTTTTCATTTTTGAGTAATTGTGTTCGTAGACATATGGATGACATTTTATTTGGGATGTAAATAGATTTAATACGAAATTTTAATCAAAATCGTTAGAGCCCTTTTTAAGCAAATCAAAATATTCGACAATTTTTCCATGTTAATGGTAGCTTGTGGTGGGGGGATTTTCTTGTAAATCTTTGTGTCGAATCCCTGGAAGATACTCAACCTAAATACCAAGTTTGGTATTTAACGGTCATCTTGGTTTTGAGCTATATTGTCCACAGACACATGCACGCACATAAATGCTTGTTTCGGACTCAGGGGATCCCAAAGCATATGTTTCCGGCGAAATCTCGACATCGAAAATTTGGATGAAATATAATACTTCTCTATCCCTAAGTATATTCTACATATGGGGCTAGAGAAAGTAAAAAAGGATTAAGATATAATTGAAGTAAGAACAGAATTTTATTCTCATTTATTCTCATCACGTTTACAGAGGTTGTGGCAACTTGATGAGAATTATGATAACAGGTTTTGTAGCCACCATAATCGGACCTGAAGACTAAACTCTGCAGGTTGTTGCATTGGAAATCAGCACGAAGAGTTTCTAATGAGCAACAACATTTTCAGAAATAATGAGTTACAATTTTTTTCATAACTGGTAAACCGTAAGATATAGACAAAAAGTTACTACGTCAAAATGTACTTCTTATTAAAACCCACAATTTATGTTACATACTTTTTTTTTTCGTGCAGTTGACCATTTCCGAGATATTCCTTGTTATTGGTTCACGTTGTAAAATACTTGAAACGTTTCTCACTGGTAGTTTGTAAACTCCTGGCCATATAAAGAAAGGATTTCAACCAAATGGTTTTAAAAGACTTGACTATTGCTTTAGCCTAACGTATTCCGTTATTTCCCTTCTAGTTATAAGATAGCAATTAATAAAGACAATTTTGTTAATGTTTATTTCTATTAGCTTGGAAACTACATATAACAGTAGTTTTTACAGATATGTAGAGAAAGTCACGTGAATGAAACACATCAGATTTTTTTCAACGAAACTATGACTGCGAATCTTAAAAAAAAACTGATATGTTCCATTCACACAACTTTCTCTAGCTGTCCTGCAAAACATAAGTGAGAAAAGTCCATAGTTTAAAAAGAAACCAATAATAAGGAATATCTCGGAAATGATCAACTGTACAACAAAAATGTACATATGGCATAAATTGCATGTTTTAAGGAACTACATTTTCTATGTCTAAAGGTTTTGTTCAGCTCTTACAATTTACCAGACACGCAAAATTCAGAAAAAAATCCATCCAGAATGAAGAAGTCTTCAGAAGCTATTCCCAGAAAATTCATGTTAAACATTTTATTTATGATGTAAATGTGTTCAATATACCAATGTTGTTTTAATCAAAATCGTTAGAGCCATTTTTGAAGAAAACAAAATTTTCAAAAATATTTCCATATAAAGGGTAGCTTGGGGTGTGGGTTTTTCTTTATGTTTGTTTTTTAACGGGAGTGTCGTTCTTCAGTTATTCTGTGTACAAACACAGCACACACGGACCTTTTTTCTAAAAATGCATTTTCTATAAAATCTCGTCACCGAATTTTTGGGTGGAATGTAATACCTTCTCGATACGCTGTATATAATATGTGTACAGAAATTAAAATCTCAAGTCATGGTGCAAAGATTAATATCACTGTGTATGGAGTAGCACGAATCAACCTTGTTTGGCAGAAAGATGGTGTCCCAACTCGCTATGGGTTAAACATTCCTGCTATTTTAGATGGTCATTTTAAAGAGTGGATTGACATGTAGGTTAGAATCGATTAATCATCGAGAACACCAGACTTCACTATATAATTTTTCAATGTGGAAATTTTGAATGATGAAAGTTTTCGAACTTAAATTTACGGAATTTGATCGAACAGGCATTTGAAAACATCTTTGGTAATAAAGTTAAATTCTGTTAAACATCTTTAAATGTGTTTAATCAACGTCATCAATTCTTAGATAGCAATGGAGGTCACTTTGAACAGTTTCTGTAGTTTTCCTTTTTGTATAATTGTTGTAAGTTACAGAAGATAATTCAATTGCATTTTCGGTCACTGGACTTGACGCAGCTGTAAATGTAAGCATCAGAGTTTTTAAAAATTAAGTGTCATAGCCCGGATTTGAATCACCAATGTTTTAACCTCAGTTCAGCTGATCTAACCACTGAGCTTTCTTAGCAACAGTCAACGCTACATTCAATTTCCCAACTGACTCGCATCTAAACCATAAGGACATGAGACTTACAAGTCTCTGTCTTTCGAAAGTTTTATGTTCGTACAATCTTTTAGAGCAAGTAAATCCATTTGCAATTCATAAGGAACTTCGGAAATGTTATTATGATTATAATACTTCCTGCTGTACAAACTAGGACAGCTATTACTGACACTTGCTCCACTGTTTTTGATGATGGTGGCCTGACGCGTTTGTGCACTCTTGTCATCCGCTATCAGGTTTGCAGACTCGTGGCTAGACAAAGCGGCGCAGGATTCTTCAGTTTTACTCGCCATCATATTTCACCGATACTCCATCTATATTCCAAGTATCATTAGTGTCATCGGCTGCGGTGCCATAGTAGTAAAAGTGGACGTTAAACATTATTTGGAAGAGAACCTTATTGTAATCTTTGCTACTATTTAATGATGTCTTGCTACAGTAGAATCAGCGTCTTCATACCCGAAACAATATTCTAGATATGCATTTAACCCTCACTATTAACTCAACTTTTTTGGAAAAGTATAAAAGCAGGGGCATAATTAGTATATTAGTATTCCAGAAGTAAAAACCTGCAGGCAGAATGAAAATGAAATGGAAATCGAGTTTTATTTATGGATGCTCTTTAACTGCTGCGACTCTCAGCGTCTCGTTGTAAAGACCGCTTAATTTTCCTCAGAGAACTCTTTATCAGGCTTGAGGTTCTTTTACGTTCCGTAAATATACGTACGACACGGTACCAACGGCTTTACTTCCCTTTCAAAAGAAGTCATGCTAAGGATTTTACGCCCGAAAAAAAATTCACCGTCCTCTGCCGGGTTTGAAACCGCGACTTTGGGTAAATGAAGTTAGTATGATAACCATTACGCCACGGGAGCAGTTGGGCAGAGGGATACGAATCTGGAACCTGCTCGTTAGAACCCGTGGTCCTAACCACTCGTAGACAAAACACATTAGCGGGTATGTAAAGCAGCTACCTAACAGATAATCTTCATATTTCTGATTCATAGCTGCTTTATTATTATTATTGTTGTGAATTAATTATTCCTTCCTCACCAGTCGTCTGTAGGATAGAGGTTGGAGAGGTAGAATCAGACTGTATTTCCCTTTTCCATTGTACCCACAAGCAGATATGCAGTAAAACCATTTCTATGAATGTTCATATCTCCATTCATGTGAAAGAATAGAAACATAAGCTGTTGAAATAATAGTTTATTGAAAAGTAGGTAAAGGAATTCAGAGGGATGTAACACATTCCGATTATTCTGTGAAGTGACGGAGCAGACATAGAATAAAATAGTGATAGGTCCAGTTTAAAAATAATTTAAAATATAACTATTGAGGCCAAATAGATAAATATGGATATATGAAGTTAAAGATGAAATTAAATAACTAAGACTACATTGCGCTATTGAAGCAATTTTTACTTTCTCTGCCAATTAATACGTACGTGTTATATTCCACGATAAAATTTCCATTCTGTAGAAATGCAAATGCTGAGGGCCCCTGAACCCAAAATATATTAAAAAGTTCCGTGTGTCTGTAAGCAGCATAACTGAGAAATGAACACTGGTTGATTACCCAACTCGGTATTTACCAAATCGTCCAAGGATGCGATACGAAGATTTTCAAGAAAATCCCCCCACCCGCTCCAAACTACACTTTACATTACAAAACGTTCAAAAATGTTCTTGGTCTCAAAAACAGTTCTAATGATTTTGATTAAAATACCGTATATTAAAGATATTTTAAGGACAAATGAATGTATATCTTAAATTTTCTGGACATAGCTTCTGAAGACCTCTTCATTCCGGATTTAGCTTAACTCGTACACGGTAAGAGTCAGATAAAAACATTTTACAAAAATGTATATCTCGTTAAAACTCACAAATTATATTTTTTGTTGTTGTTGTTGTAAAATAACTATTTTAAAGCTATGCCTTGTCTTTGGTTTCAATTTTAAAATAACTAGGTTATTCTTAAAGAGAATTTTGTTGTTTTGTTGTACACCTGGCCAGTAAAGAGCAGCGAATTTCAATCACATAGGAATCAGCTTTTCAAAATGTTTACCATCACTTTAGGCTATTTATGTTTTACTTATGAGGAACTAGGTAAGTAATAACACCATTTCTTCAAATCTTTATCTCAACTAGTATGATGAAGAAAGAATTAAAAACTTTAATAACAAAGTTTTGTTGCAAAATAGACAGAGAAAATCTTGTGAATGGAATATATCAGACTTCCTACATTTACTCTCTACTTAACGCACCATTCGCAAAATCCACCTAGAAAAACCAAAACGTCGTTACTCTCCTCTATGCTCCATTATGCAAGACTTTTGATATTTATTGGTAGAACTTTGGGTAAAGATATACGATGGTTATATCACACACACACGGACACACAAACACATACACATAATGTTCTTAAGAAGTATTTTAAGTGGTGCATAAATCCATATTTGAAAGTGTCGAAATCATTAAGTTGTTCAGATGTAAAATGTGCCAAATTGCCGAAGTTTTGAAATCATTAGTGTTTTAGCTTCAGAGATTCCTCGGCTACGCTTTGCGACTTAGGAATCTCCACTTTGGGCTACGCTTTGTGGCTTAGGGCCCTAAACGTTAATAACAGAACTGCAAGTAACTACAAAACTGCTCTAATGACAGAATAACAAAATCTCTAAGTCTACATCACGTATTGAAGTGTTGCTAAATGGTATAACCAACGTATAGTATTAATGAACTTTGTTGTAAATAGAAGAGAGCGAAAATTAGACCATAAGCGAAGAATACAGTCTTTTCTCTATTAGCCAAAGATAAGGCAGAAGCATCAAAAGAAACAGTCGCCAAGTACTGCGTCTTCCTCTCCTCCAGGGAAACACTATAGAGCATATCTCGCAGAGTTTCAGGAAATGAGCTCTGAAAGAGCGCCAGCATTGCAGTTCTGGAGACAGATATTCCTTCTCCCACTGTACATTTAACATTGCTACTTTGTCAAAGACACGAAAGTTGATGCTTCTCGGAGGGAGAGGAGAGGGAGAGAAAAATTGTGACAAGAATTAAATGCAGCCTGCTGTATTTCCTCTTTGTCTTTCATCCTCACTGCAGCACTTTCCGGTTTCTTTCACTCCAGCGGAGTGTTCACTTCCGTGATTCCATTCCACATTAAAAAACAGTCCTTTGCATCACAAAGAGCAGCGTATTACGGATTCAAAGCACCTTGTTTTTTTTTTTTTTTGTTTTTTTCTGACACGCATTAATCTACCATGAGAAGTTAATAACAAACAGAAATCGTCACATTTTCTGTACAGTTTGAGAACGTTGCTATGTGACTTGACTTACAAATAAGATCTCGCTGCTTCGGAAAGAAGACACTCAAGAAAATCTTCTTAGCTTTGATGAAACAAAGCAAATAGAAGTAGTAGCAATAGTATACATATATTTTCTGTATCTCCTAAGAGGAGCAAAGTGCTCCTTACGATGTCTTCCTGATCATATATAAATTCCTACTTCGTGAGTTCGCCACTGTGCGTATGGTGACAATGCATCAGCTCGTCCCCCACAAAAGTCACGATTTGCGGACGTGAAATGCCGGAAAATTTTCCCAAGGAACTTTCTTTTCAAGGTATGGGATTCTTTTAAGTGCAAAACCATTACTCGGGATCACCGGCTTAACTTCCATTCGGAAGGAAGCCATGCAAGGATTTTTGCGTCCGAAAAACTCCTTTATCCTCCCCTAGATTTGATCTTGGAGATAACCACTACACCACGGTAGGCGATTTAGACTATACAAGAAAGACAACATTTATAACATCTGATATAATGCTTATACATGACTTTCTCTAACTACTCTGCAACAAGTTATTCTTAATACGCTTATTCTTCTCTGTTCATGTTAATAACAGGAATTATTGCACTGTCTGTGAGTCTTGAACTGTCAATTATTTCATTTGTTTTAAACTCAGTGGGTTATTCCACACAAATATCCGCATCATGAAACCTAATGGCAAATACCATCGCTTCACTAGACACAACAATAATAATATAGAAGTGACTCATGCTGGTACACTCAAAGACATTAATAATATGTCTGGCGCTGTAATTTTGAAGAAAATGTGAACATTGACGGACTCGGATCTTACGAGTTTCATTGATTCCATTTTGGCACAACATACAAGGTGAATACAAAAAGGCAAAACCGATTGGGTAATCCATCCGTTCATTCTTCAACCCCGCTCAACGCCCCCTCAGAACAGGTTGAGTTATATAAGCAGAGTATTAATTTTGTCCACCACGTGCACGAATTACATCACCATTAAAACTGCAATATATAGCACACAGAAAGAGTTAAGCTAATTTTGTAAGAGAGACGGCTTATTGTCCAACCAGAGAGTTTGGGGATCACCAATTCACAACCCAGGACTTGATTATTTGTCGCAAAAACGTTTTATGTGCCGCCTTTGGTAACGTGGCTTATCCAATACAGTCTAAGAGCGCAGCAAGCCTAAATGAAAGGTCTCTCCTGAATCACAAGATGGCACGAGCGGCAATCAGCGCCCAAACAGGTGGAAGACATAGGCGGAGACTGAGAAAACTTGATAAGCATTTCCCGGTCTATTTTTAATGTCTTTGAGCGTACAATCAAATATGGATAGAAGGGTATAATTCACAATTTGACAATAGCTTGAAATTAACTTTCATAAATGTTTTTAATTAATCGCAGAATCCTAGCTTTTTAAGAACAAGACAAAAATGTATCTACTTAAAGAATATGTCAATAAAACGTAATAGTTTACACTCCCGATTGTAAATTACATATGAGTGTTTTACCTTTCTCTAGTCTCTAAGTTCCTAAGCTTGTAAAGTTCTTGACACTAATGTGCAATATATTTTTATTTAGCCTGTTACTTGATAATTTTGGATTGAATTTTTAATTTTGCTAACCAGTATGTAGAAGATATGATATTCCACCCAAAAATTCAATATTGAGTTTTCACCAGAAATGCATGTTTTGAGCTCCCTGAATCCATAAAAAGCATATTTAGAATCATGTCCGTGTGTGTTTACCTGTGTGTGTGTATGTGTGTGTGTGTGTGTGGACAGCATAGCTTAAAAGGGAAAAGTCGATTTAATACCAAACTTGTTATTTATGTTCAGAATCTTTCACATATGTATCACGAATATTTTCAATAAAAATTTCTCTACCCCCTTTATCTCTGTCCTTTACATGTAACATTTTTCGAAAATTTTTAATTTCTCACAAATTCTTTTAACGAGTTTTATTAAAATGTCATATGTTTAAGATATTTTCATGACAAACGTAATGTATATCTTTAATTTTCTGGGACTGGCCTCTGAAGGCCTCTTCATTATGAATGACTTTTGTACTTATAACTAGCAAACAATAAGAAATACACAAGAACTTAATATATCTCATTAAAACATGCAATTTATGTCACATTAATTTTGTTTCTAGAGTTAACCGTTTTAGAGACATTCCGAGCTATCATGTTCAGTCCTAAGGTATTTAAACTTTTCTCAAATGGGAGACAACTTTATTCTCATCTCTCCTTTGTCTATTTCTAGCAAGCAAAGAGAACCTATTTCAATTGTATAGTGTACTATCTTATTTCCCTTCTACCTACAAAGAGGCAAGTAATAAGATCAACTGATTAGCATGACGTCGATAAAAGATTAACCTTTTATACGGAAAAAGACTTTCGTACAGCTAGAGAAAGTCATGTGAATGGAACACATAATTTTTTTTTTTACTTTTACCTTCTCATTAATGTATGTATCTTCCTATATGTATTTCGTTTTGTTTATTTTGAGGTTACATTAGTGCACACATTGTATCATTTTTGTTTTCTCACTGGCATATGCCTGTAAATTTATTTTACCGAATATGAACCCAAGGACACCTAGGGACCTGTGCCTAAATAAATAAATAAATAAATAAAATTAGCGGAAATGTGCCTATTATTTCCTTCTAAGTGGAAGGCAGAAAGTGAGTATACTAGGCTATAGTGATAATCAAATTGTTTAAAAGCTGGTCGCTATGAGGCAATAAAGCCCCCTTCTCTTTGCATCAACAGGATGTAAACAAGTGAATAAGACTGTTCATTTGAGAAAAGCATAACTATTAGTACTTTTAAAATAAATAACAAGGAACATCTCGGAATAATCTAACTAAATTGAGCGTTTAGACCAGATGGACATTTCTCTGTAGTAAGTTTGTGTTTACAGTTCACCAGTTATATAAAAGTCACACAGTATTAAGAAGTTTTTCGTGGCTATTCTCAGGAAAATCAAGTTATACGTTTATTCTCATGACAATATCTTAAACATATTTTATAAAAATCGTTACAGTCTTTTTTTAGAAAATCTAAATGGTTGAGAACTGTCCCATGTAAAGAGAAGTTTGAGAGCCATTTTCAGAGTCAAGAGGACTTCATATGCTATTTCTATAAATTAAAAATCAGTGACCATTCCAGTGAAATTCAAGGTATGCATTTGAATTGTCATGAAAGTGTCTTAAAATTGATATTTTAAAAATACCATTAAAGACTTTTTTAATAAAATAAAACTTTTAGATATAGGTTCCATGTAAAGGATAGATTGGAGTGGGGCATTTTGTTAAAACTTCGTGTAGCATCTTTGAAAAAAACTGGACTTAAACATCAGTTGGTATTTAACGTACATTTCGTTTTTAAGTCATGCCGTTCGCAGACACACGGATACATTCATATGCACGACCTGTCTCTAAGATTGCCTTTTGTTTTACTCAGAGGATCACAAAACATATCTTTTCAGTGAATTGAATGTTAAATTTCTGGGTGGAATATAATACTTCTATTTATTTTATAACCGTTGATGTATTACAGAAGGCCTCTGCAAGTAATGCACATAGTTATCAAAAGAACAAGTTACATAATTTACTTTTCAACTTCCTAGCTCATAGATTTCCAGTGAGCAGGATGTCATTGTGAACTTAGGTGTCCGCGATTTACCGAAGAACCCGATATTGAATGGTTTGGAGTCTTAAGCTGAACCCAGATAGCACATTCGTATGTCCACGTAAGTTTCATAATGGATTAGATCAATGTCTTGATGTGTAACGACAGTCCCAGATGTTCTAAATTTCTTTCAATAGTGCTAGTTTTTGACTAAAATTGTTAATATTGGCAAAACTGCAAGATTTCTTAATGCCGGTTTTAATAATTTTTGGCATTAAACTCACTTAAATTTACATTAGATTCACTCTTATTTCCTATAAAGTTCACCCACATTCACTACCCTATCCACCTGGCTTGAATCTTGACGCATTGCCCTAAATCATGGTAAATGTGAAGTTATGATTTTCATGCCCTGCCGGCCGCGTTCTCCACTTAACGTTTACAATACCCTTATAGAATAGATGCAGATTAACGAAACGTAAAATACTTTAAGTTCATACGACCGCCGGAAATTTCACATCAACAAGAAGCTCAACTTTAGCCTACTCTCGACTATAATAGCTTTATCCTCTAATAAATCTTCTCTCAACAGTGCCTCTGCTAATTTTATTTTCAAAACAATTCTTCAACCCATTCTCACCTATGCCTACCCAGTTTGGGTTGGTGCAGCCTTCAACAAAATTAAGTCTCTCCAGTCTTTTTTTTTTTAAATAAGGTTCTTGTTGTCAGGAAAACACAATTACACCTAGAACTTGGTATTCTGACGATTGAAGATTTCATCTGCAAACAGGCTCAAAGTGTCAGGCGCAGTTTTCTTTTCTCTGGGCAATCACAGCTTCCTACCAGAATCCGCAGCCAGCTATCTCAGCTTCACCACCCTCTTCCTCCAACAGAACTTAACCGTGCCTCTTCCTTACATTGGAAACAGCTGAGGTCGACCTCAATTCTGTTATGTTTTTGTTATATCTTTGTCATTATGTTTGTTCTATGTTTATATGTTAGCAATAGCCTGTATAGCGCTATGTGCACTGATCGATCATTAAAACCAATTAAAACAAACATTCACTACTACAGCCATGCTTCCAGACCATACGGAGGGTAGGGTCCGAAAAAAAGAAAGAAAGAAAAGAAACATTCCCCGTCCTACCCGGAAATCGAACCTGGGATCACTGAACTCAGAAATCAGACATTGATTTCTGTGTCTTTGTATATTTTAATAACATTTATAAGAAAAAATATCTGCAACCAAACTGTAACCCTTAACCATGTATGCTACATTCGAAGAGTTTCCAGCGGATGATTTAATATTTCTGGCTATTGGCTTAATTGCTTTTTCACACAAGCCGTGTGTAGAACAGGAGTTGGATAGGTAGAGTCAGACTGAAAATTTAGCGCCATAGCCACGGCAGAGCAACCGGCTAGAGATCGGGAGATCCGTGGTTCAACTCCCGGCTATGGCGCTGAATTTCTCAGTCTGACTCTACCTATCCAAATTCTGTCTGTTCATTAGATGCTTGATTGGGCTGTAATTGTTTGATAGCTTAGTAAAATGTAGTAATCTCGCTCCAACGGCATTAGCAACAATTTTGGAATATCTATTCTATTCAAATCTAACTTTAAAGTTTATCAGTTTGCTTTAAAATAATCTTTATGTAATTAAGTTTGCGTATGTGTGTGAGTGCGTGCGTGTGAGATGTTCTTATAGACTTCAACACCGCTGCACCGATTTCGACCAAGCTTGGCACAGATAAATTTTCACACGGAGAAAATTACTACTATCTAGCTTAGAAACGAAATTCCGTCCCATTTTACAGGGTTGCTTATTTAATTTAATGTAATGCCCACAAAAGGTCGCAGGAACACACACACACACACACACACACACACACACATATATATTACCGTATTAGCTTGAATCTAGCACAGGGGTAAGAGTAACTGGGCGTGGATGGAAATCAAGATATACGTAGTTCAAATCCCGGCTATAGCATTGAATTTTTCAGTCTGACTCTACCACTGCAAGTTTTGTAAGATTAATTCGTTGTAGAATAGGTAGAAAAAATCATATGAACGAAACACCACATTTTTTATAATTTAGGCTCCGTTTATATTTGTTTTCTACAGAACAAAATAAAACAGCCCAGCATACAGGATTCACGCGGGTGGTAAACAAAAATTCCTTTGTCAACACGCGCCAGTTCTTTTAATAAGGATGAATGGAACAATACAACGCCAGGGTGAACAATCCCAGCTGCACTGGAACACTATATTCTGTAATAAAGCGATACGTAGAGCATGTGCTTTATACAACAATTAGCTTAATCAGTGAAGGGGGTGGAATGGCATGATGATCGTTTTATAGTTGTGCGCAGGTGCACAGTGTGAGCGTGAGTATGTGTGCGATGAGCTTTCTGTTATAAATCTCTGGCTCGTATATTCTAAATCTGGATAATGTACTGATAGCAACGAAATTCAGCATCAAAAGGAACAGGAAACGCCAAAGCGTTGCATTTCGTTGATGAACACAGATAGTTGTATTTTTTACTACACTCCATTAATGTATGAAGCAACCTTAAAAACATCTGATGCGTTCTATTCACATGAGTCTTTCTATCCTTCTGCATTCAACCTATTCTTACAAAAGATTATTCTTTATTTTTACATCATGCTAATCAAGATAATATTTGCAGAAATTACCTTATTGTTCAGTTCCTCATAAGTAGAAGCGATATAAGAGAATACACCTGTCTAAAGCGACAGTCAAATTTTTAAAAAGTTGTCGCTATGCGACTGTCATTATAATTCGGTTAATTTTCCATGCACAAGAGTAAAACAGAAGAAATTGGAAACGGATGATACTTACTGTTTGAAAGCAGTTTAAGTACAGTAAGATTGAAACTAATAACAGGAAATTGGAAATGGTTATCTCTGTACAAAAAATGTATATCACATTACTTTTGCGTTTTAAGGAAATCTAAATTTTATGTGTAGTAAGTTTTTGTTACGCTAAAGTATTCGCAATGAACAGAACTTCGGATATACATTTTATTTCTCCTGTAAATATTTTAATACTCGGCATTTTAATCAAAATCGTTAGAACCATTTTTAGAACATCGAAAATTTCGAAAAATATTTCGTGTAAAGGATAGTTTGAAATAGAGAATTTTTCTTAAAACCTTCATATCACAATCATGTAAGATGCTTGACTTAAATGCGAATTTTGGTATTTAACGGACTTTTCATTTTTTAGACACATACATGCACACACACGCACACACTCACACATCAGACACAAATATACGGGACTTTTTTTTTTTTTAAATATCGTTTTTTTTTTACTTTCTCTATACGCACTACGTACATAATGTATAGGGAATTGCACCCAAAAATTCTTACCGAGATTTCACCGGAAATATATGTTTTGGGACCCCCTAAATCCAAAAATAGTATTTTCAGCAAAATAGCCGTGTGTGTATCTGTCTGTCTGTGTATGTGTGTGTGCAGCATAGCTCAAAAATGAAAAGACTGTTAAAAATCAAACTTGGTATTTAAGTTTGGTGTCTTCCAAAGATGTGACATGAAGATTTTCATAAAATTTCGAAAATGTTGATTTTCTTAAAAATGACTCTAATGATTTTGATTAAAATCTCTTATATGTAAGACATTTACTTGCCAAATAAAATGTATATCTTGGATTTTCTGGGAATAGCCTCTAAAGACCTCTTTATTCTGGAAGATTTTTATTGAATTTTGCATAACTGGTAAACCGTAAGAGATAGGCAAAAACTTACTACACATAAAATGTAGATCACAATAAAACACACAACTTATGTTATATACATTTTTTTTTTCGTGGAGTTGATCGGTTTTGAAATATTCCTTGTTATTGTTTTCAGCTTTGAAAAACTTATATTTTTCTCTTATAGGAATTTGTCAACTCCCGTCCATACAAACAAAGGAACTTCAGTCACATAGCAACCAGGTTTTGACTATCACTTTAACTAATGGTACTCCCTTATTTCGCTTCTACTTACGAGGAAGCAAGTAATAACACTATTTCTGCTAATTTTTCTAAATTAGCACGAAGTAAATATAAACATAAGCTTTTTAACAATAATTTGTTGCAGAGTTGTAGAGAAAGTCATGTAAATGGAACACATCAGATTTTTTTATATAGGAGTTGTATCTCCAATGAAATCTAAGAATAGAATTCCTGGGCGGAATACAATACCTTCTCTACATACTATATATACATTGTATATACGTGCTACAGAAAGTAAAAACAAAATAAAATTTTATGTTGCTTCTTCAATAATTCAAAAGTTTGGGACAGTATAAATGTTTTCAAGGCTACCTACTATTTAATAAATATATTTTTGAAAATGTACTGTACTAAACTCACATTACTTTCTCTGCTCTATATTGTTAAAAGGGGTATACAAGCTATTTAGAAGAAATTGAAAAGAATTGAAGAGTCAGAGTGAAAAATTGAATTGGGTCACGGTTTTCCAGTTGCTCTATTTGCTAAGCTACCATGGTGACATACCAACACCACATTGTTCCTCAAATGACTCGAGATTTTCTCGTAAACCACAATGGCATCTCAAATTAGATTGAGATCCAAGAGCGACTCACAATGTCATCAGTACTTTTAAGTCCAGGAGTTCATGCTCAACCAACTATTAAGTTAAATCTAAATGGAGCAGCTGGACGGAGACAAGCAGAACCGTGGTTCATATCCTGACTATGCCATTAATTACTTTCTCTACATGTACTATGTACATAGTGTATAAAGAAGCTATTGTAATGCAGCCAAATATTAAATACCGAGATTTCACCGGAAATATATGTTTTGAGAACCCCTGAATCCAAAAAAAGCATTTTTAGAAAAATGCCCGTGTTTGTGTATCTGTCTGTCAGTGTGTGTGTGTGTGTCTGTGGGAAAAGTCCGTTACATACCAAAATTGGTATTTAAGTACAGTATCTTCCAAGGATGCGACACGAAGATTTTCAAGAAAATCCCCCCATCCCAAATTACCCTATACTTGGAAACATTTTGGCAAATATTGATTTTCTCAAAAATTGCTCTAATGCTTTTGATTAAAATATCGTATGTATAAATATATTTGGATGACAAATAAACTGTATATCTAGAATTTTCTGAAAATAGCCTCTGAGGATATATTTATTATGGATGAATTTTGCGGAATTTTGCATTAACTGGTAAGCGAAAGACAAAGACAAAAACTTGCTTAACTAACAATAAAGAACTCGTTAAAACACACAATTTATGTTACATATATTTTCTTCATGAGTTTGGCCGTTTTTTAGATGTATCTTACTATCGGTTTTATTTTTAAAATACCTTTCACATACGGAAATTCCTCAAATTCTAACCGTACAAACAAATAAACTTCAATCAAAGAGCAATCAGTTTTTAAAACATTTGACTATCGCTCCTTTATTACCGTTCTACTTACAAGAATACATGTATTAATACAATTTCTGTTATTTTTTTTTTCTCGATTAGCATGAAGTAAATAGAAGAATAGCTTTTTAACAATAATTTGTTGCAGAGATGTAGAGAAAGTCATGTGAATGAGCACATCAGTTTCTTTTACAATCGGAATCTATCTAGGTCTGTCCTACACAAGGTTAGTGTGGAAGAAACATATAACTGATATACCTACGAAATTTATGTTTCCAATTTTAATTCAGATAAATTTCACATAAACACTTGCATTATAGATTTGCTTATAGATGCAAAAGGAATAGAGATAGTCAATTGTTTAACAACTGGATACTTTAACTGTTTTCATGTAACCGCAAGGAAAATAAATATAAAACTCTGATGTGTTTCTTTGACATAAATTTCTCCAGCTGTTCCTTATACAAACTATTCTTACAAAATTATCCACTTCATGCTAATTGCGATAAACGTTAGCAGAAATAGTCTTATTACTTGCTTCCTTGTAATTAGAAGGGAAATGAGGGAATGGATTATTCTAAAGCGATAGTCAAATCTTTTAAAGCTGGTTGTTGTGTGAAACAATTAAGGTCCGGTCCGCTAAGCATTTGAGAAAAGGTAGTTTAAAGTTCAATCTAATAACAAGGAATATCTCGAAAAGGTCAACTCATAAAGAAGAACAAATATAACATAAATTATGCATTTTAACGAGATCTATATTTTTATGTAGTTACTTTCTATCTCTTACGGTTTAACCGTTATGCAAAATCTGCAAAACTCATCCAAAATAAACATACCTTCAGAGGCTATACCCAGAAAATTCAAAATATACATTTTATTGTGAGTAAATTTGTTTAAAATGAGGTACTTTAATCAAAATCGTTAGTGGCATTTTTGAGAAAAATAAAATTTTCAAAAAATGTTCCATGTATGTGTAGTCTGTGTGGGAGAATTTTCTTGAAGGGCTCCGTGTCTTGGAAAATACTACACATAAGTACTAAATTAGGTATTTAACGGTCTTTTCGTTTATGAGCTATGCAGTCCACAGGCGTACACACACACATATTTTTTTTTCTTCTAAAAATCCGATGTGCACCATTCACATTAGTTTCTCTATATATCCGTAACAATTATTGTTAAAAAGCTTATTCTTCTAATTCACGCTAATAGAAATAAACATTAGGAGAAATTATCTTATTACTTGCTTCCATGTAAGTAGGAAGGAAATAAGGGAATACACTAGACTAAAGCGATAGTCAAATCCTTTAAAAGCTGGTTACTATGTGACAGAAATCCATTTCTTTGCATTGCCAGGAGTTGACAAATTCCCGTATGAGAAATGTATAGTGTTTTAAAACTGAAAGCTATAACAAGCAATACCTCCAAAATGATTAACTCCAGCAAAAATGTATATGACATAAATTGGGTGTTTTAACCAAATGTATATATTTGTGAAGTATGTTGCTATCACTTACGGCTTACCTACTAATTATGCAAAACTCGTCCAGAATTCCCAGAAAATTAGAGATATTCACTTCATGTGCTATGTAAATATATTTAATATATACGATATTTGGATCTAAATCGTTAGAGCAATATTTGAGAAATTCTAAATTTTCGAAAATGTTTTCATGTAAAGACTAGTTGTGGTGGGAAATTTACATGAAAATATTCGTGTCGCATCCTTAAAAGATACTGAATTTAAATAGAAGGTTTGGTATTTAACGGACTTTTCGTTTTTGAGCTATACTGCCCACAGACACACAGATATACATACAGACAGATACACTCACGGATATGTTTTTATAGCGCTTTTTTAATTTAGGGGGTCTCAAAACAATTATATCCGGTGAAATATCGACATCGAATTTGGGTGTAATGCAAGACTTTCTCTAGCTATTGTGTGCATATATGTATGCTAGAGAAGGTAAAATGTCTTTAAAATAATGACAACGTTTACGCAATTGAAACCATTAACTACGGCTATCTCGGTAATGGTTAATGGTATAAAAGCTATGCGTAATAGATTGTGTGTTTTGAAGAGAACTACATTTCTGGTGAATTAAGTTTTCGATAATTGCTTAACATTTCCAACTATAAAAAACTCCTTCCGAAAGAGAGGGCTTCATAGGGTGTTCCCAGAAAATTCAAGATATAAGTACATTAAATTTTCCATGTGATTACTTGCAATAAATGGCATTTAAATCAAAGTAATTACACAAATTGTTGAGAAAATACACACTTTTTTAGCAACTTCCACGTAAAGGATAGCTTAGTGTGTGGGGATAATCTTTAATACATTTGTTTCATGTCCTTGAAATATGAAATATTAAGTTTAGAATTCAACCGAGTTATGCACAATTTCGAGTTGTGCACGCGCCCACACACACACACCACAGGATGTCCACAAAATAAGTACTCATTACTGATTGAGGTAAGTTACGAGTGTTGTTTTGTTACAGGTTGATCATTCAGTAGTATGTTGACTGTTCACAAAATAAGTACTCATTACTGATTGAGGTAAGTTACGAGTGTTGTTTTGTTACAGGTTGATCATTCAGCAGTATGTTGACTGTTCCTGAACGTTTTGCCGTTGTCACAGGGTTCCGTGCGATGAGCTGCGACGACGGTTTCAACGCAAACTTAGAAAGGATGGATGAACAACCACCTGGAAACTGTTAAAAATAAGTTGCTGACGAGACTCAACCAGATCAACATTCCACAAGCACAGCTGAGATTAATGTAATACTGAGTCAATTGAATGGGGTCCAGAATTCCGAAATCATAGGTGTTCAAAGTACTGAAATTCACTTTGAAGATGCGTGCATAACCTTTTCAAACATTACATCAACTCCATGAAGGAATTTTCAAGTAACGCGAAAGACAACGTAGGGATTTAGGACCCCGTTCAATTGACTCCCGTACAAATGTCAGCTGCGCTTGTGGAAGATCGATCTGGTCGAGACTTGTCAGCAACAGAGTCTATTCTTTGAAACTTAAGTAACGGCTTCCATATGGTTTTATTCGTTGCTCTATCCTTTCTAAATTTCCGCTGAAACTATCAGCGCATCTCGGAACACCCTATGACGACGGCAATTGTTCAAGAATAGTCAACATGCTGCTCAGTGATCAATATGTAACAAAATCACATTCGAAAAACTCCTCAATCACGAAATGTTACTTATTTTATGGTGGCTTATAGGTTAGACTAGTTATTTAATTGCTGAAAAGATTTGTTTAGTTCCAAAGATATGTTTTCCTTAAAATGAAATTCTACAGCCGTAGAATGTCTGGCCAAGGTGCAAAACAACAAACTGAAATAGAAGTGCGTGTGAGGCTTATGTCTCGCTGCCCTCAAAACTAATTTATTCACCATGCGGTGAAAAGCTTATGATAGCATTTTAATAAAATAGAATAGAATATGTAACTTTAAGATCAGAAACTTATAAATGTTGATATGACTCTAACATCTCCCACCGAGGACAGAAATCTGTGTTGCGGCTTTCAAAATAAAGTAATAAATTCATTTGGAATTTGTGGGACATTTATTGAATTTTAGTAGAGAAAAAGATGAAGAAATAACAGTTGATGAAATATTTTCCTTGCTAGGGGTACCAACCTGTGACATTTTCATACTCAATGTTTCTTAAAAAATTACATTTATTTTTTATCACATAGCTCTATTGCTATATGAAACCAATTCTGAAATTTTGAAACTAATGCATCAAAAGTGTATTTGCAGAAAAAAATGTTTCAATTTCTTTTTTCACAACTCTATCAAAAAAGCTCCTTGTGCTTCGGTTTCAAACTTTTGTAACAAAACTTTATATTTACATTCCGGGAGTATCACACTAAACATTATTGATTGAGTTTCAAAAAGTAATGATAAAAGGTATGATAAATTATCCTTGCATACTTTTTTCTTTGTTTTTAGGAAATAGTTCATTTTGTTAATACCAATATATAATTAATTTTATTTACATAAAAACTTAATTCAATAATTTTTACTTTCTCTATATGCACTATGTACATAGTGTATAGAGAATGTATTGCACTCCACCCAAAAATTCGATACTGAGATTTCACCGGAAATATATGTTTTAGGGTCCCCTGTATCTAAAAAAAGCATTTTCGGAAAAAAAGTCCGTGTGTGTGTGTGTGTGTCCGTGTGTCTGTGAACACGATAACTCAAAAACGAAAAGTAGGTAAAATACCAAACTTGGTATTTAAGTTTAGTATGTTCCAGGGATGCGACACGAAGATTTTGAAAAAAATCTCCCCACCACCAACTACCCTTTACATGGAACTTTTTTTCGAAAATGTTGATTTTCTCAAAAATGGCCTTAACGATTTTGATTAAAATTTCATATATTAAAGACATTTACCTGACAAATAGAATGTATATCTTGAATTTTCTGGGAATAGCCTCTGAAGAGTAGTTTATTTTGGATGAATTTTACTGCATTTTTAATAACTGCTAAACCGTAAGAGATTATAAAAAACATACTACACAAAAAATGTAGAGCACTTTAAAACACACAATTTATGTTATATACATTTTTTCGTGGAGTTCGTCGTTTTTGGGATATTCCTTATTTTTGGTTTCTGCTATGAATAACATACATTTCTCATACTGGACTTTGTCAACTGCTGTCCATACAAACAAAGGAACTTCAATGACATAGCAACTTGCTTTTGATTATAATTTTAAGCTATGATACTCCCTTATTTCACCTCTACTTACAAGGAAGCAAGTAATATGGCTATTTCTGCTAATGCTTTACTGATTAGCATGAAGTAAATAGAAGTATAAGCTTTTTAAGAATAATATGTTGCAGGGATATAGAGAAAGTCATGCGAGTGGTTCACATCAGATTTTTATTAATTTCGATATTAAGGTTCTCTGGTAGAAATACCAAATTGAGTACTTGAAATGTGCAACAAAATGAGAATTTTGAACATTGACATACAATGGAAAATGCATTTAGAGAAACACGCCTTTTAATATTTCAAGTGCCATTTGTTACCATTGAAAATTGCATTTAATAAATCACACGACAAGTTTTTAAATTGCAAGTGGCTATAAATAATTTCAACACATTAATCTGCAAGACCCTTGTATATTAATCAACATGTAGGTCAACTTTCATAGTAGGGCCCTTTAAAATGTCTCTTGCATAAATTCTAGTACAGCTTTATGAAAACGTTTGAATAATTGGGCACTATAGATACTAGACGAAAAATTTGTATTTGGATATATTTTGCAAATATTATAATCTTACACTCTCTTTTCTAAAAGCTACTAGCGTTATTGTAACTACACATTGTATTATTTCTGTAAGAGTGTATCGTAAGACGTGTTAAAAATATAAAAAAGTTAGAAATTTTGTAATAAGTAGCTCCTGTAGGTAAATCATTCCCAAAAATCAAAACTTTTATTCCAATTTTTACTTTCTCTACACAGTACATAGTAGATAGAGAAGGTATTGCATTCCACCCAAAAATTCGATACCGAAATCTCACTGGATATATACCTCTTAGGGTCCCATATATACAAAGCACCAAATTTGATATTTAAGTTTAGTATCTTCCAAGGATGCGAGACGAAGGTTTTGAGAAATATCCTCCGACCTCCAACTACCCTTTACATAGAAAAAAAATTGAAAATATATATTACTAACGATTTTTATTAAAATACCGTATATTAAACATATTTAAATTATATATATATATATATATATATATATATATATATATCTTGAATCTTCTGGGAATATCTTCGGAAGACCTCTTTATTAAGGATGAATTTTGCTAAATTGTGTATAGCTGGTAAACCGTAAGAGATAGACAAAAACTACACACAACTTAGAGATCATTAAAACACACAGTTTATGGCACATGCATTTTTTTCGTGGATTTGACCATTTCTGAGATATTACTTGTTATTGATTTCAGTTTTCAAATACAAGCTTTTCTCATACAGGAGTTTATCAACCCGAGGTAATGTAAATAAACGAATTTCAGCCAAAATAGCAACCAGATTTTAAGAAATTTGACTATTGCTTTAGTCTAGTGTATTCCCTTATTCCCCTTCTACTTACAAGGAAGCAAGTAATAATATCTGGACAAACTGGAAAACCCAACCTACTATGCACGAAACGATCATCCGTTCAAAACTAAGGGTAGAAGATACAGAACTGAAGTGGGCAAGTTCTCCTTTGTTAATAGAACCATAAAAGACTGGAATGAATTGCCTTTCGGGGTTGTCCTCTGTCTCTGAAGAAATTTAGGAAAAATCTTGATATTAATGTTGGATAATTTTTGTAAATATTCCTTAAATGAAATGCTTGTGATTTTATATTGTTGTAAATGCAAATGTTAAATTGGTTGGTGATTCTAATTAAGAAATTAATTAAGAGAAATTGAGAGAAAAATTAATGTTTTCATATTTGTTGTAAATAACTATTATATCTAGCTTACAAAGCCATAAACTGGTAGCTGTGATTTATTGTTTATATATCTTGTAAACATATATAACTCTGCCACCGAGTGATAACCACTTGTAGAGAAATAAATACATACATCATTTCTACTATTTTTTTACTCGATTAGCATGAAGTAGATAAGTAATTAAATTACATAAAATGGAAAATAAATAAGAAATATTACAAGATTTGTGACCAATTAATAAAGCATTCAATAGTAGTAACGATGTTTCGATTCTCAGAGACTAGACTTGCTCCTGTAAAGCGCTAAAACTGCTTTGACACCATTCGCACGAAACACCGTTTTGGACTCATGAAGCACTTCAGTTGTCAAAGGGTCCTTTGATGTCTCGTTTTGAGACAAAGTTCTGTCTCTATTGACCAGAAAAGTTTCATCATTCAATGCAAAGGGACCTCACCCAATACTAAGTCTCAACTCATTATATGTTTGCTTGATGAGATGCACAACTTTTGGGGTTCAAGAGAAATCATTTCGAAGGAATCAAAAATCGTTCCCAAAACAGTTGATATCTTCAATGTTACTAGGATGCCAAGAGGACAAATGTGGACAAAAAACGTGCTGAAAGGAGATTCTCATCCAGAAGCAACAATTAATGTATTCAAGTCTTTTGTCAAGTTTAGTGAAAGTGAGCTACAACATAATAGGAATCATGGAGAATCATAGCACTGGATGAATTGGCTAAAATTACTCCTGTTAAGACAGTTTTACCTTCTCTAGCCAAAATGTACAACGTACATAGTGGATAGAGAAGGTATTGTATTCCACGCAAAATTCGAAATCGAGATTTCACTGGAAATATGTTTTGAGGTCCCCCAAGTCCTAAATTTTTTTTTAGAAAAAGGTCCGCATGTGTGTATGTGTGTTTGTAGTATGTGTGTATGTGGACAGAATAGCTCAAAAAGTCCGTTAAATACCAAACTTGGTATAAATGTTCAATATCTTTCAAGAAGAATAATGAAAATAAATCCATACTAATTGCCCATAACAGTTGGCTATACTGTGAATCCTGGGACTTAAAGTACTTATAACATTGTAAGTCTTCATTGGGGTTGTCATCTCAAAATAATTTGAGATCACCTTGTGGTTTACCGGGAAACATGCGAGTCAATTGAGAAATTCAATGCTATGCTTCAAATCCCGGCTATGACATTGTATTTATCTATGTCTGTCTCTACCTATACAACTTTGTTCTACACACGAAGACTGCATCCACCATAAAGATCAAACGAGTATCACGAACACTGTCACAATAAGACCAAGCACTTAAAGTGACATTCAATAAATACAATTTTTAAAAAATAAGCTAAAGCGATAATCAACTATTTTTAAAAAGGCTCATTAGTTATGCTTTTGAAATGCCGTTCTCTTTGCTTGACCATGAGAAATAAAAAACGAATAACGCCTTCGCATTTGACAAAACTTAAAATTCTTGGAAAATTGAAACCAATAACAGAAAAAAACTGCATATTATATAAAGTGTGTTTTAACCAAACGTACATTTTTGTGTAGTAAGTTTTTATCTGTCTAACTGTTTACGAGTTATGCAAAAGCCATCCAGAGTGAATAGGACATCAGAGGGAATTCCAAGATAATTCAAGACATAATTTTATTCAATATGACAACTAAACATACGGTATTTTAATAAGCATCTTTGGGGCTATATCTGAGAGAAAACAATTGTTCTAAAAAAAGTTCCATGTAATGGGTAGTTTAAGGGTCAGGATTATTATTTTTTTTAATCTTCATGTCGCGTCCTTAATATAAGCTGAACTTAAATACTAAGTTTGGTATTTAAGGTACTTTTCTTTTTTGAGTTATGTTCACAAACACACTTACATACATACATACATACATACATACATACATACATACATACATACATACATACATACATACATACATACATACATACATACATACATACATACATACATACATACATACATACATACATACATACATACATACATACATACATACATACATACATACATACATACATACATACATACATACATACATACATACATACATACATACATACATACATACATACATACATACATACATACATACATACATACATACATACATACATACATACATACATACATACATACATACATACATACATACATACATACATACATACATACATACATACATACATACATACATACATACATACATACATACATACATACATACACACATACATACACACACATACATACACATACACACATACACACACATACACACATACACACACATACATACATACATACATACATACATACATACATACATACATACATACATACACACATACATACACACATACACACATACACACACATACATACATACATACATACATACATACATACATACATACACACACATACATACATACATACATACATACATACATACATACATACATACATACATACATACATACACACATACATTCATACATACATACTCACACACACTCATCCACGGACCTTTTTCTAAAAAGGGGGATTGATTAAAATATGTTTTTGGTGAAACGTCGACATTGAATATTTGGGTGGAATATAATACCTTCTCTACCTACTATGTACTTATACATAATGTGTGGTAAATTAAATCATTGTTACATTTAAATGCCAATATTGTATGGGAATAAAGTCTGTATCAATTATAGACCTAGCGATTTCCTTTGTCACGTACTTAGTCGGCAGTGATGATATAAATACTGTATTCATTGTTAAATAAAATTTCAATATTGTATGACAATAAAATGTCTGTATCAATTATAGACCCACCAATTTTCTTTGTCTCGTACTTAGTCGGTAGCGATGATATTACTTTATTACTTTCCTCAGTTGAGGGCTGCCATGTAAACAAAGTATGACTACAAAATTAACTTTTTAAAAATAATTTACAATGCTAAAAATAAATCGTATAACTAAGTACAGGTAACATATAGAATTAGAAATGATAAACTTCAAATCTAATACAAATAGCACATACAAATCTTCTCAAAAACACTTAAGTAATTTCAAAATCACACAACAAAATTAATAAATTTTTATTGCACCAGCATTGGTGTAAATTTTTGGGTATTGTCTCTCTGGCTCCTATCATTAATCCGGTGACTAATATATTTTTAAGATTATATTAGTCCTGGTAAAAGGGAATGGCAGATTCATAAATTGCCTTTTTTTCTGTGTCCACTTTTTCAGGCTGTTCACAGTGGGACTCAAAGCGAACAGTAGGATCGAGGATCACTCCGCTATCATCAGATATCTTATAAGCTTTAATGTCGATGCGCCTGTTGCTACCATTGTTGGACAAACCATGCACTTCCTCATGGACCTCAAAACTTTTTTGTTTCATGCTTCTTGTAATAAGGCTCCTAATTTTATGATCTCTGCTGTTTCGCAGTACCTCTCCATAAAGGCAGGCACCCAGAACATGTGCAAGTGTTTCGTACTCCCTGCCACAGCGGCGGCAGAGGGTATTGTTCTGGGACCTACCTGGTAAGGAACGTACAGCAATAACTCCAGCAGTCATTTTGATGGCGTCTGTCCATTCGGAGCAGGAAAGTCCGCGATGATCTCGGATCCACTTATTTGCAGGTGTATAGTCGCTGAACATTTTAACACCTTTTCCTTTTTGTGGTCACTCACTCCAAAGCTGAAATTCTCTTTCTCTTAAATATTTTCTTACTTTTCTCGCATCCGGGAGAAGACTTACTGGGTCTCTGATGTTATTCCGAGTAATGTTAAGATGTTGAGTTTCCTGCTCAAAATTCCTTACAGCGTTAAGAAGTGGATCGTTTAAGTATTTTAACACTTTACAGATGTTCATTGTTAAATTTAAATTTCAATATTGTATGACAATAAAATGTCTGTATCAATTATAGACCCACCTATTTTCTTTGTCTGTACGTAGCCAACAGCGTTGATATAAATACTGTATTCATTGTTAAATTTAAATTTCAATACTGTATTAAAATAACATTTTTGTATCAATTATAGACCCACCTTTTTTCTTTACCACATACTTAGTCGGCAGTGATGATATAAGTACTTTACTCATTATTAAATTTAAATGTCAATATTGTATGACAATAAAGTCTGTATCAATTATAGACTTACCAATATAAACTGAAAGTAAAATTTTACGCAATTAAAGCCAAATTTTAATTATTTATGAATCAATATACGCAGTAGTTTTATTTTCTGTACTACGCATAATAAGAGAGTAAGTACTATATTCCATCCAAAAATCTATACCAAATATTCGACAGAAATATACTATGTGAGACTGTCCCTGAAAACAGTAGTTTTACGAAAAAGTCTGCTCGGGCGTGTACGTATATATGTCTGTGTCTGTGGCTGTGTCTGTGAACACCGTATTAAAAAAAAATTGGTTATATACCAAACTTGGCATCTACCGAAGTTGCAATACGAATATTTTCAACCCCTTCCTGAAGTGTCGTTTACATAAAACTCTTTTTTTCGAAATTGTCGATTTTCTCAAATGTGGCTCTAAGGATTACAAATAAAATACTATAACTGAAGACATTTTACGACAAAATAAATTGAAAATTTGAATTTTCAGGGAGTAGCTTCCGAAGTGCTGTTCACTCTTTTGCATAATTAGTATACAGAAACTGGCAGACAAAACCTTACTACATAAAAATGTAGATCTCGTTTAAGCAGACAGATTGTCAGATTCATATTTTGTAGAACTAACCACATTAGATATATCTTTCCTTGTTATTCGTTTAAATTTCTAATATTTGTCTCAAATGAAATTCATTGTTCTTTATTTTTTCATCCAGGTAATACAAAGAAAATTTAATTTCGGTTGTGATCCGCTCTTAAAAGATGTTATATCGCTTAAGTCTGATTTATCATTCTGTTCCTATTATGAGTACAAAAGAAATGTAATAAATCCACTTTTGTTCATTTTAACTCGTTAATAGGCTTTTTATAAAATATTCTGTTTTAGAGTAGGTAGAGAAAAACATGTGAATACTCTACATAATATATTTTTACCGTAAAACCATGCTTCGTACAGGATGATGATGAATGTGTTTTTACTCTCGACGGAATTTAGACATGACCAATTTGTATTAACTAAAAGGAGCACCGTCATTTGTCTGGCATGCCCTCAGGAAATACTTCAAGCTTTCAAAAATAACAGAGCGAGAGAGAGAGAGCACTAAAGTAATTCTCATAAGTTTGTCATCTTTCTTTCTCCCTTCAACCTCTTCTCCCTTATTCTCTATTGTTCTGAGATCGTTTCTTTGCTCACGTGATACCTTCTTGATGTGCTTAAGAATTCTTAAATTATGAATAATGCAAATCTATCCCCAAGAAAGTGAAGTTTAAAGTAGACCAGTTAATATTTTCATAGATATTTTATCCAGAAACAATTTTAAGAACTCCCAGAACCACAGGGATTTCACGAAGTTTCCACTTTTGACACCAGTTATTAACATTTAAAAGTTTGTTATAAAAACTTGGAGTATTACCTATATTAATATTGAAGCTGCGGAAAGTATTCATACTGTCTGTCTGGCAATGGCAAACCTTCCAGGTGACAGAGAAGAGTTGCAGAACTCAAAAAAAAGCAATTCCAGGCAAATACCGCTCAGTGGGGAACTCTTGCTTTCTATTGAATACGATGAGCGGATAACAACAATAATAACAATACTAATAATGACAATAATTGAAATAATGCAATAATAACAAATAATAACAATAGCAAGTGAACAAGATTAATAACACTATGCTTTCCTTACAGCGCTTTAACGTCTTTTTTACTTTCTCTACTTAGTACATAGTACATAGAGAAAGTATTGCACCTCGCTCAAAATTGTGATGCCGCGATTTCACAGGAGATACACGTTTTAGGGTCCTTTGTATAAACATGTTTTTTAGAAAAAGGTCCATGTATGTGTTTGTATGTGTCTGTCTGTGAGCACGATAACTCAAAAATGATAATTCGGCAAAATACTAAATTTAGTAATTAAGTTTAGTATCTTCCAAGGATGCGACAAAACAAGTTTGAGGAAAAACCCGCCATGCCAAGCTACCGTTTACATGGAAAAAATATAGAAAAATGTGATTTTCTCAAAAATATATCTAACGATTTTGATTAGTAAATCATTAAAGATATTTGCATGCCAAAAATTCTGGATGACTTTTGTATAACTGGTAGGCCGTAAGAAATGCAGAAAAACTTATTACACAAACAATGTAGATATCACTAAAACAATACTTATGTGGTATACATTTCATCGCGGAGTTGACTATTTCCGATTTATTCCTGGTTACTGAATCAACATTTAAAATTCCTGAGCTCTTATCACATGAGAACTCGTCAATTCCTAGCCATGCAGATAAGCCAATTTCAATGACATAGCAACCAGATTTTAAAAGATTTGCTGTCGTTTTAGCCTAGTTATACCTATTCTTTTATTTTCCTTACAGGTAAATAAGTAATAAGACCATTTATACCCAATGTTTATCTCGACTAGCGAGAAGTAGATAGAAGAACAAGTTTTTTAGTAATAACTAGTTACAAAGATAGAGAGAAAGTCATGTGAATGGAACATATTTTT
Source organism: Hymenopus coronatus (assembly GCA_030762935.1). Taxonomy (NCBI): domain Eukaryota; kingdom Metazoa; phylum Arthropoda; class Insecta; order Mantodea; family Hymenopodidae; genus Hymenopus; species Hymenopus coronatus. The sequence continues at coordinate 127,260,344 of CM060897.1, read as the reverse complement.
TTTAAATTCCATTTATATGCGGCCTTTTAACATCTAAGATCATATAGGGACGCTTTTACCTTGGAACAATTCCTCATCAGCCAAGCTGTTCACTTACTTACTGTGGTGTTAGTCTGGTTGGTATTACTTTAGGTTACTACATTAAATTCACACTCACACACACACACACACACACACACACATTCACACTCTCATACACATTTCCAGGCTCTACCAAGGATGGAGAATAATCCTGGCTAAAGAAAAATTCCTTCAGCCGGGAATCGAATCCGTGACCTCTAGCTTTGAAAGTTATTCTAACTACCGGCACACAGTGGCAGTGTTCATTCAGTGTTCCCCACTGATCTGTGTGTTCTTCGAATTGCGCCGCTGAGTTTAATAACTCTTAAAACACGAAGGGATATGTGCTCAAGTGAAACGTGGCTGTAGCTCCTGTTGAACGTCACATGTTACATGTTCTATAAGCTTATACTTGCTTTTATGTAGGATACAGTTTTACTCGGACAGTAATTAGAAGTATAGAATTCACCCAAAAATTCGGAAATATATGATATTAGGCCTCGTGAAATTAGAAATAGCAATAGTTATAGAATAAAGTCCCCGTGTATGTGTGTGTACGCTGTAACTGAAACCTGAAAATTCGACTAAATTTCAAACTTGGTATTTAACTTCAATAACTATTTGATTTTCAAGAAAATCCATTACTCTTTATATGGAAAATGCTTTTTTCCTAAAGAATGTCTGTAACAGTTGAGATACAAATACTATAGCCTAAAAATAATTATTAAATGACTGCCAAAATATAGACATCTATAAAATATGCAGACTATTTCAAATAAAGTTTGTGTCATCAGCCATTTCGGAGATTCGAGTTCTGAATATTCCGATATTCTTTAAAATCCCTTTAATATTCAGGTTTTCTTATATTGTATCGGAAGAGTTTGAAATTTTGTCTCCATGTAGCCTCGAATTCTTAAAAATGTTAATACTATTCCCCTTGTATCCATAAACAATTGTATAATGTAGCCATTTCTGGAGGTGTTTATCTCTTACTTTATATGTTACATCAGTAAGAGGAGGTTTGTCATCTTGATCTAAATCCATGAGGTTTAATTTTATGTATGGGTCAATTGTGCTCGGATTTTTGTATTTAAAATGTTTGTAAAATAACTTATATGATAAAATAAAATGCATAAATAAATTTGAATTTATTAAAAATCAATATAAGGTAAAGAAGCACTGAGAAAAATATATCTTATGTTCATAGGACTTTCTCTACCTGTTCTGCAACAAACTACTCTTTAAAAAATTAATTTTTTTTCACATGTTTCACGTATACCATATACACAGATTTGGCAAACATGGTTTTAGTATGTACTTCCTTGTAGATATGCGGATCAAGGGGATAATATAGGATAAAGCGATAGTCAAAGCTTTCAAGAACCATTTTTGAGAAAATCAAAAGTGTCCAAAGATGTTCCAAGTAAAGGGTACTTTGTGATGAGAGAATTCTTTTCTGAAAATTTTCGTAATCTTTGAAAGATGCTCAATTAATCAAGTGTGGTATACTACTGACTTTTCGTTTTTGAGTTTTGCGGTTGGAGACGTATACACACATACGCACATACGGACTGTTTTTTTTTTCAAACAATCTCAAGTGTTCCATTCAGATGGCCATATCTAATCTGTAATACATTATTCTTACAGAAACTCTTTCTCCCTTTTTCATGCCAATCAGGATAGACATTAGTAGAAATGGTCGTATTACTTAATTCCTTATAAGAAGGAAAATAAGCGAATAAACTAAGCTTAAGACATAATAACATCTTTAAAACCTAGTTGCTGTATGCTTGAAATTCCGCTTCATTTGCATGGTCAAGAGCTAAACAAAAGAAAACGGAATGACACATTCCCGTTTGAGAAAAACAAGTATTTTAAATTTTAAACTAATAAAAAAGAATATCCAGGAAATGGTTAACTTCACAAGAGTGCGTGATATATAAATTGTGTGTTTTAGCCAGATCCACATTTTTTGTGTATCAAGTTTTTGTCCAACTCTGACGGTTTATGGGTTATGCAAAAGTTATCCAGAATGGAGAAGTCTTCAGAGACTATTCCCGGAAAATTCATCATTTACATTTAGCTTGTCAATAAATATCTTTAATAAATGATATTTTTTTATCAAAATTGTTAAGAGCCACTTTTAGAGAATCAGCATTTTCTAACACTTTACCCGTATAAAGGGTAGTTTAGAATGGAGGGATTTTCTTGTAAATCCAGCCCCAACACGATACAAACACGCGAACATAATGGAGTTGTGAAGCCGCGTATTTTGCATTGTATCGGTATCCCTTTGGACGATAGACCTTTCCCTTAAGAGTGGAAAAAAATGTCACGTTGTCTGAGAATATTCCAGTTACTACCTCCCCCCAAAAAATCAAATTTGCCCAAAATGGGTTTCCTAAAAATGTTTCAAAACATTGGTTTTCTTAGCAGTAACGTTAGTATTTTTTCTTGCAATTTTCGTCCTTTTTTCTTTCTCTTTTTTTTATGAGAACTGTTCGTGCCTGATTCTTTTGTCCACCAAGAAGCTTTTGTCTGCAGCATATTGTTGTTTGGTATCATAAACCCTTATAATCGTGCATAATAACTATAATACTATAATATTATTGACTGTACTGAATGTCATGTATGAAATAATTGCCTAAACTAAATAGCCACAATGTATTTATTCAACTTCATTTATGAGAAGGAAGAAAATGCTTGCCACATGCGAGAAGCGAACCTGTGACTCTCACCAGAAGAGTAACCTACGTTTTGCCACAGTGAACACACAGAGAAGGTGGCACACTTAGTAATACGTACAATACAAACCGTATCATGTTTTGTGTCGTTAATATTTTTAGTTAATATTGATAGTTTGTTGTTGAAGAAGCTTAAGTTATGCATTTGATTATAATTATTTATCACATGGGAGAGAAATATTAAGATTTGGAAATAGTGACAACTTGTTGCTGCCGCTACACAGCTGCATCGCGGATGATGTATACAAGACAGTGTGGCATTTAGAACTTAGGCGAATTTGGCGTTCCAGACATGACTCATTTCCTCCCCCTCCCCCGCCCCCACAAGTGCACGATGCAGAGAAAGTAAACCTCTTTTTCTGGATTCAGGGGGCCTCAAAATATACAACGACACTCAGCATAGAATTTTGGATGGAAAACAACAGTTTCTAGTAGAGAAAATAAAAATACTGCATGAATTTAACACAGTTTGTATTTATGTTGGAGTTCAGACTAATTTTCGAATTTTCAAAACATTTTAAATAGTGTTTAAGAGGTCATGAAAATCACTTACGTCGCATTTATCGCGGTAAAAATAATTATCCATATTAATTATAAAAAAAGTAACACCAAAGCAATAAAATGAAAATGAAAAGGCCTCTACAACTCCACCACATAAATATATGGTAAACTTTTAAACGGCATATGCATAACTGACTGAGTGGCGCAAGAGTTGGCAGCATTGGGAGATTCCCCGCAGCTATGCATCATCAGAGTAACGAGCGTGAAGCTTTATCGCTTTACTGGAGGTGTGACGTGCTCGTGATATACTCCTAGAAAAAGTTCAAAATAATGACCTACCTGATACGGTCTAATCTCTACCCACAGAAGAAGAGAAACTAATGGGATATCCATCTTTTACTGTCAACAGTTGGCAAAAGATAATAGCAAGATTTAAAGCGGCAATCCCATTCCGTTAGTTCTATGCTGCCATTCTTTAAGACATTTACTTTGTGCTTCAAGCATTAGTGCATGTGCGTACAAATGTTGACAAAATTCAAGAGTTATATTCACAAGGCTTACTCTATATCTTTGTAACAAATATTTGTTAATAAGCTTACTCTGATAGTCGAGATAAACATTAGCAGAAACAGTCTTATTAGGGAAATAAACCAATATACTAGATAAAAACCGAGAGTCAAATGTTCTAAAATGTGGCTTACTATGGGATTTAAATCCGTTTCTTTTCCAGCAGATGACACCATGAGAGATGTATAAGTATTTTAAAACAGAAACTAATAAGGAATGTTTTGAAAACGGTCAACTCCACGAAAAAAATATATATGACATAAATTGTGTGTTTTATTGAGATCTACATTCTTTATACAGTAAGCCTTTGTCTATATCTTACGATTTACAAGTTATGTAAAATTCATCCAAAATAAACAGATCTTCCGAAGCTATTCCCAGTAAATTCAAAATATACATTTTATTTCTGATAGAAATGGATTTAATATGTTGTATCAAAAGTTTTAGAGCCACTTTAGAGAAAATCTAAATTTTCAAAAATATTTCCATGTAATGGTAGTTTGGGATGGGGTAGCTTTTTTTGAAAATCTTCGACTGGTATCCTTGGCGGATATCAAACTTAAACATGGGCTTTTCGTTTTTGAGCTATGCTGTCAACACACACACACACACACACACACACCCACATGTCCTTTTTGTAAAAATGTTTTTTTTTTATTCAGAGGGTCATAAAACATTTATTTCCGGTGAAATCTCGGCACCGAATTTTTGAATGGAATACAATACTTCCTCTATAAACTAGGTACATAGTACGTGTAGAGAAAGTAAAAATCTATGTGTTACATTCACATGACTTTATCGACCTGATCCACAAACTTCTTACAAAATGTTATTCTTATTTCTATACCATGAAATAAAAAACAAAAAACAACAACAACAAACTGCTGAAGTCATTTCTGTGCTTTGTTAAAACCATATATTCTGAACGGTTGTAAGCACGTTAACAATAGTTATAAACTGGAATTCTCCAAGGCGTTAAGAGCCAAAATTACCAAACCTGAGATATTTCTTCAGATAGGAGTTTTAAGCAAAACGTGTTTTCCTCTCAAAAGCGTTGAGTTCCTGTTCGTCATTCTCGAGCTGAAACTGATTGCAACAAATACCTCAACTCCGTTCAGAGCAAATCCAAATGTGAGTTTACCACTTCTGCTAAATTCAGATTTAAATGTGAATTTATACGCTGTTATTCTCAATGTTTTTGTTAATATTCCGATAAGAATACTTTAGTTTCTCATAGTTACTTGTTTAAGAACCAATGAAAGTACTTAATTAAAACATAAAAAAGATCGCTAGAGCAAGATTGAAAACTTCGATGCCATAGCGGGAATTGGAACGACGGACCTCCCGATCAGTACTCGTTTGCTATCATGGCAACATGCTGACATGCCATTACATTCCTTAACTGACTCGAATGTTTCCCGGTAAGATACAAGATGATCACAAATTATTTGGAGATGACACATGTCTTGAGCAGATATTGGGAGGTTCGTGGTTCAATTCCCAGCTATAGCATTGAACTTTTCAGTCTGACTCTATCAATCCAACTCCTGTCTATATATGGTTTGTTTGAAAAAAACTAATAACACTGAAACATATATTGTTCATAAATAAAAGCTAATGATTTGCCAATCTATATATTTGAGAATTCCAGTCCTTTCAAAAAACATAAAAGATTTTTATAACGTTAAAAATGTTTAGAAATATCTAACCATTTTAAAACGTCAAAAAAGGTCGCTTAAGGTAATTCTTGTAATAATTTTAAAGAAAACGTTCTGAACAATTTCTAAGTCGTGTAATTTTATTATTTAATTATCAGTATTGATCATATAATAATGGAAAACAACTAAAATCTATTACCTATAAGGAGGGCTCGAACTTTTGGGCTTTAACCTATTTTTCGTAGCGCATTTCAAGATATATATTCGTTTCAGACTTCTTGAAGAAATATGTGAATTTCGCTGAAACTAGAAAAATCTAAATGAGGAGTGGAAACCAAAATTATCTAAATAGCGAGGTATTGTATTTTCGCAATGAAACTCACCGTAAAATTATTTCCACCTCTACTATTAAGTAGAACAACGGAGTTTTTACGGGTTACTTACTGAACGTAGTACGTCTATTTTTCAGCTGATTGTTACGAAAACAATAAAAACCCTCAAAATAAGATTCAAAATACACAATAACCCTACAGTTGGTAAGACTATTTCTGTTTCTGAGAAAAAGGACTTGGTAATTTTAAGTCGCTACTGAAATAGTTATTTAAGAAGTCAGATCAGAAATTTAATGTCATGCCGGTGTGTATTTATGGTAATTGAATGGTTAAGAGCAACTGCACGGAAAGTGACGGAGCCATGTTTAAATTCCGGGTCTGACATTTAATTTTTCATTCCACACCACCATAAAACGTATAAGTTGTTCGTGGAGAAGCTATCAACAGTTGCTATTCCACGACCCGATACTTAACCGCTGTTTACTATGCTGAACACCTAAAAGACATAAAAAGTGTTAGTGACTCCGGATGAAACATAAGCATTGCCAAGACCAAGAAAGCGCTCGAATGTCACACTCCTGTCGCCTCAGTTGCATTTTTGTTTTATATCAGAAGCTATTCCCGCTTGGACCCTCAATGATGCTCTGAATATCCTTGGCGACATTTCCAGAAAATAAATACCTGGGCCATGGGAGTTGTAAAAGCAGCAAGAGATTCTTTAACGTACCCGTCGTCCTGAACATATGAAAGTTATTATTTTAGTATTATATGGAAAAAAGTATAGATGAGAATTATCCATAAAGCTGCTGCATTAATATACTTTTACAACATCTGGGGATGGATTCCTTACATTGAAACAAGAAAATAGGTACATATAAACAAATGTTCTAAAACCCTTCATTTAGGCATTGTCAAGTTTTAATGAAAGTTACGTTCAACGGCTTTCCGAGTCCAACTCAACAGCTTCGTTTATCTATGTACTCATTCACAGAAGGCTTGGGCCCGTTGTACCTTGCGGAGATGGCCTTGTATTGCCATGGATGTTTGTTTCATTTGTCAGCTGTTGTATAATACATTCTCCCAGCATACTTTATAGGTGCTGTCTACAAGGACTTCATTGAAAACACTCTCCCATATTTAATAGAAGATATGCACTTGCAGATAAGAAGAAACATGTGGTGTATGCAATATGGGGCTCTATCACATTTTAGTCTCACAGTTCGAGATTCACTGGCTGGTACCTACCATGGCAGATGGATAGGTAGAGGAGGACCTCTCTCATGGTCTGCATGTTCCACCGATCTCAATCCATTGGAAATTTATCTATGGTTTATGCAGCAGATATCCCGCATAAATAATCTCTTAATTAATGTGTCAAGGAAGCCTGCGAAATCATACAACACCAGCAGTTCATGCTTCAGCAAGTGCATGAGTAGGAGGAGGACTTTTGGAGCATTTGCTATAAGTGGTATTTGAGTTCCTAACAAGATGGCATCAAAACTAGAGTAATATGTCATTTTTAAAATGTCTTAATTAGTAATGTTTTGAATGTCAGTAAATCATAAACAAACAGTTTTAGGATGTCTGTATATATGAACATTTTTTTCTTATTTCGATGTAAGTAACCAGTACCCAATTTTTGTAAAAGTATTTTTTAATCATCCTATATACTTCATATATCGTACGCTTCAAAGACATGAGTTTCCACTAAAATAACTTTTCCTATTGAACTTAAGTACCAAGTTTAACATTTAACTGATTTTTCATGTTTAATATCTCTACATAGTGTATAGTACGCAGGTAGAGAGGGTATTACACCCCACCCAAAAGTTTGTTACCGAGATTTCACTGAAAATACGCGTTTTAGGGTCCCCTTTATAAAAAAAAGCATTTTTAGAAATAGGTCCGTGAACGTGTGTGTGCGTGCGTGTATGTCCGTCTGTCTATGAACACGATAACCCAAAATAGGTAAAATATAACAAACTTGATGTTTAAATTTAATATCTTTCCAAGATGGAACACAATGATCTTGAGAAAAATCCCCGCAATCCAAACTACCTTTTACCTCGAAAAGGTTTCTAAAATTTTGATTTTCTCCAAAATGGCTCTAACGATTTTGATTAAAATACCTTATAATAATATATTTATATAACATACAGAATATATATCTTGAATTGTTTGAGAATTGTTTATTCTGGATGAATTTTGTGAAATAATTGGTAAAGCATAAGAGATAGACAAAAGCTTACTACACAAAAAATGTACAAAAACACACAATTTATGTCGTTAACATTTTTTTTCATATGTTGATCTTTCCGAGATGTTACAGATTTCAGTTTTAAAATACTTAAACATTTTTCAGTCATATTCCAACAAGTTTTAAAAACTTTGACTATCGCTTTAGCCTTGTAGATCCCTTTATTTTCCTCCTACTTATAAGGAAGCAGAAATAAGACTAATGTTCTGCTAATGTTTATCTCGAATATCATGAAGTAGATAGCACAATAAGCTTTTTAAAAAATAATTTTTACAGAGATGTAGAGAAAGCAATATGAATGGAAGGAATGAGATTTTTGATCTATGGTGTTCAGTCTCAAACATGCACTCACCCACATGCAGCCATACCCATGGATCTTTTACTAAAATAATTTTTTTCAGGAGTTCCTAAAACATCTGCTTCCGCGAAATCTCGGTAGATATAGACATTTTGAGTGGAACCAATGGTTTGTCTACATATATTGTGTAAGTGCTAGAGAAAGTAAAAATCTGATGAGCTCCATTCTCTACATCTCGGTAACAAATTATTGTTAATAACTTTTTCTTCTATTTAATGTTAAAACATTAGCAGAAACGGTCTTATTACCAAGTTCCTTTAGAATTAGAAAGGAATATTAGGGAATACACTAGGCTAAACCGACAGTCAAATGTTTTAAAATGTGGTTGCTATGGGATTGAAATCCATTTCTTTCCATGGCCAGGCGTTGACAAGTTCCCGTATGAGGAAATATTAAACTGAAATCAAGAACAAGGAATATCTCGAAAACGGGCAACTCAACGAAAAAAATGTATATGACATAAAGTGTGTTTTATCGTGATCTACGTTTTGTATGCAGTAAGCTTTTGTCTATCTCTTACGGTTTACCTGTTATGCAAAATTCAATAAAAATCATCCAGAATAAAGAGGCCTTTAAAGGCTATTCCCAAAAAGTTCAAAATATAAATTTTATTTGGCATCTAAATATTTAAATATTAGAAATTTTAATCAACATCTTTAGAGTCATTTTTGAAAAAATAAAAATTTTCGAAATGTTTTCCATGGAAAGGTTATTTTGAGGTGGGGAAATTATCTTGAAAATCTTCGTGTCGCATCTTTGGAAGATACCAAACTTTGGTACTTATCGGTCTTTTCGTTTTTGAGCTATGCTGTCCACAAACACATACACGCACACACGGACTTTTTTCTAAAATGTGTTTTTTTTACTTTCTATACACGTACTATGTACCTAGTGTATAGAAAAGGTATTGTAATGCACCCAAAATGTTGATACCAAGATTCTACCAGACCTACGTGTTTTTGGGTCCTCCTGAATCCAGAGAAATATTTTTGGAAAAGGGTCCGTGTGTGCGCATGTGTGTGTTTGTGTGTGTGTGTGTATGTGTGTGTCTGTGGACAGCAGAGCTCAAAAACGAAATACCAAACTTGGTATTTAAGTTTTATATCTCCTAAGGATGCGACACGAAGATTTTCAAGAAAATCTCCCTACCCCTTTACATAGAAATTTTTTCGAAAATTTTGATTTTCTCAAAATTGGCTCTAACGATTTTGATTAAAATTCGTGTATTAAATTCATTTACAAGACAAATGAAGGGTATATCTTGCATTTTCTGGGAATAGCCTCTGAAGACTACTTTATTTCGGATGAATTTTACGGAATTTTGCATAACTGCTAAACTGTAAGAGATGGGCAAAAACTTACCACACAAAAAAATGTAGATCATGTTAAAACACATAATTTATGTTATACACGTTTTTTCATGGAATTGATCGTTTTTTAGATATTCCTTGTTTTTGTCAACTCCTGTCCATACAAACAATGGAACTTCAGTCACATAGCAACCAGATTTTGACTATCACTTTAGCCTATGTTACTCCCTTATTTCGCTTCTACTTACAAGGAAGCAAGTAATAAGACTATTTCTGCTAACTTTTTGACGACTAGAAATAAATAAATGGAAGCATAAGCTTTTTAACAATAATTTTTGCAGAGATATAGAGAAAGTCATGTGAATGGAACATCAGAGTTCTTTTTTTATTCATAGCGATTCAAAACGTTTATTTTTGGTGAAATCTCGGAATCGAATTTTTTGGTGGAGTGCAATACCTTCAATATACACTATGTACATATTGTGAAAGTAAAAATGAATTTTATCAGCTGTTAGACTATTAAAATATCTGAGAGTGAATGGCTGTGAATAAGAAAAGTTGGAAATGCTAGGGAGCTCTCTTTGAAGAGACATTGAACACAAATATTGGAGTTAGACGTTAGGCGGCGAGATTAGTTGAAATGTCACAGCGCGCAAAGGGATGAAAGGGAATAGACTTGTGATTGATGAGTTCACAAGTGTCGATACTTTATCTACAAATAACTTATTACACAAGCGCAGATTGCTTTTTGCCTCATATTTAGAGAATTCCTGCTCTCTTTTGATACTATTAATCAAATGCGTCTCCTCCTCAGCTTTATTTTTAAAAAGGAGCAGCAACATCAAACACTGAGTAGAGGGAATGTTCTTATTTGCATGATTTTTTTCGTTGCTTGAGCTTCCTGCCTGCTGACGAAGTTCTACTCGGAACCCCATTAACTGCCCTTGCATGTATAAAATGTTACATTAACTCAAAATGCTTGTAACATTACTACTGACTTTAATAAAACATGCAAATATATAACAGACTAGTAATTCGAGTCCAGCTTTAGTTTTCAGTATTACGTGTAATGTACCAACCAATTTAACTAATATTTTTTGCATAATTGTAGCATAAATTTAATTTTTATGTGTGCCTAAGGGCGACGTCGTAGCTCCCATCTAGGCGGCCCAGGTTCGATTCCAAACAACCACATGTGGGAGTTGTGGTGGAAGAAGCGGCGTCTGGTCGGGTATTCTCCGGGTACTCCGGTTTCCCACGCCACTCATTCCACCAATTGATCAATCATCACCTATCCTATCATCCATTTCGCTTGCATTTTTTATCATCCACTTCCTCACACTCATGTCTGGCTAGGGGCTGACCACTCGTTCCAGGCTCTCGTTCTATGGTTCCGTGCCGTTGGCTCTCTGACAGCTTCTGGCCCTTAGGCATCCGCTGCTAAGTTCTAAAACACGGGGAGGATTAGCCGACTACGAAAATGTGTGCTTAAGTTCTAAGAAAACTATTATAAAATGTCATGTCCTGCATTTATATGTCTTTCTCTACATAAATTTACACAAAAGTATAAACATTTTTCCATCTACTTCTTATTCTTCTTCACTCCAGTCTGTTCACTTTCATTCTCTTTTGCGGTCTGCCTAAATCTCAAGGGTTTATAATTCAATGCTACTTTTGGAAGCTTCTGATTACTTATTCTCTCTACAGTGAGAACACCTTTTACTTTCTCTAGCACATATGTTCAACATACAGAGTAGATAACGAAGGTATTGTATTCCATCCAAAAATTCGATATCGATTAAAAAAAACATTTTTAGAAAAATATTCTTGTGAGTCTTTACGCGTGTTTATATCTGTGAAAACCATAGCTTAGAGAACGAAAGTCAGTAAATACCAAATTTTAGTTGGTTTAAAAGTAAGTTCAGTATCTTCCAAACATGAGCCATGAAGATTTTCAAGAAAGTCTCGCATGCCAATATCCTTCACATGGAACATTCTTAGAACATTTCGATTTTCTTAAAAAGGGCACGATTTTTATTAAAATGTTTAAGGTACTTTCATGACAAACGAAATGTATAGCTTGAATTTTCTGGGAATGGTCTCTGAAGACTTCAATCCAGATGAATTTTGTATAACTCGTAAACCGGGGGAGATAGACAAAAACTTGTTATAAAAAATGTAGATTTCATTACAACTCACAACTATTTATGCCATATTTATGTCACTTTGATCAACGTTCGTCTGATCTTTGAAACCTTTGACACCAGACACACATTTGTATGTCCTACATGCGATAAAGATAAACTGACTAAGAAAGAATACTTTGTGACATTGACGTCATAGATTTAGGTGGGATATTTTGTTTGAAGTAGATAGAAAATAAAAATACCCTAATTCGCTTTTCACTCCCAAAGGCCCAAGTTTCCTATGACAAGAAAGGAAAACATTTACAAATTAAAATTATTCACTATTAATATTTACTTATTTGTATATAACATATCTATATCTGTGTTTACAAAGTATTATGAATTATATATAAAAAACTGAACATTTTCGGCTCTTCAGGCTTTTTGGGAGGGAGTGAGATGTAGTTTACAAAAATAAGGGCCTACACAAGGCTAAAAGCTATATTCAAAACTTTTAAAATCTGGTTGCTATGTGATTGAAATTCGGAATCCTTTGAATGGCTAAGAGTAAACCAAAAGAAACAAATATGAAACATCTCGAGCGAGAAAAGTTTTAGTATTTAAAATTTAAACCAATAACATGGAATATCTCGGAAACGATTAACTACGCAAAAAAATGTACATGATATAAATTATGTGTTTTAACGGTATCTACATTTTCTGTTTAGTAAGTTTTGTTTATCTCTTACAGTTAACAGTTATGCATAATTCATTCAGAATGAAGAGGTCCTCAAATTCAAGATATACATTTTTATTTGGTCTTTTAAATATCTTTAATATAAGGTATTTTAATCTAACTCGTTATAGCTATTATTGAGAAAATAAAAAAAATTGAATTTTTTTCTATGTAAAGAGTAGTATGGTGTGCGGGAACTTTATTGATTTTTTTTATCGTATTCTTGATGTACTGAACTTAAATATCAAGTTTGGTATTTAACAGCATTTTTGTTTTTGAGTTAACGTGTTCACAGACATACGCACATATGTATACATCCAGCTTCTTCTAAAAATCTGATGTGTTCCATTCACATATGTTTCTTACTTCTCTGTAACAAATTATTGTTAAAAAAACGTTTTCTTTCATCTACTCCCTATCAATCGAGATAAACTTAGCAGAAATGGCCTTATTTACTTAGAACCTGATAAGCAGAAGGGAAATTAGGGGATACACTAGACTAAAGCGACAGTCGAATCTTTTAAAAGCTGGTCGATTTGTGATTGCAATGTATTTCTTCGCATGGCAGGATTTTGTATATTAATTAATAACTCATTTTTGAAACAATAAAAAATTGAATTTTCTCCATGCAAACGATAGTTTCGGGTGAAAGGATTTTCGTCAAAACCTTTATTTATATTCTTATAAGATATTAAATTTAAAATCAAGTATCCTACTGACTTTTCGTTTTTTTGAGTTATGTGATCACAAACACATACATACACGCGCGAACTTTATGTTTACAAAAAAGTATGTAGGGGACCTTAAAATGTGTATTCCAGTGGAATATATTATGAAGTAAGTAGAGAAAATAAAAATACATTTTTGGATACACGAGATCCTATAATGTGTATTTCCACGAAATGTCGGATTTAATTTTTGGATGGAATGCAATACCTTCTCTACTTATGTGCTATGTACAGTGTAGGGAAAGTAAAAATAAAACATTTGCGGGTGATATTTTCGCTAAATGAACTCTTGATTGTAAGTTACCTTTAGCGCGGTCTTGCACACAGGTATTTGTAGCATCGGAACTACATTCAATATTAGAGTTTGCCATAGTAACAAGCAGCATATCGTTGAGTGGACGACAGAGCTAAAGTCAGCCGTTACAACCTAATACTTTAGTCTTTCAAGAGTTGTTTAAAACTTTAACCCGCTACTACACAATTTAAGATAGCAAAAAATAAATAAATGAATAAAATAAATAAATCTGATGTGTTTCATAAATTTCTCTAGATATTCCATACACAAACTATTCATCAAAAGATTATTCTTTAATCTACGTCATGCTAATTGAGATAATTATTAATTGCTTCCTTGAAAGTAGAAAGAAAATAAGGGAACAAGCTATGACTAGGCTAAAACGATAGTCAAATCTTTTAAAAGTTGGTCACTATGTGAAACAATTGAGGTTCAGTTTGCTTTGCATAATCCCGTTTGCGAAGAGTTAGATAGTCGAAAATTGAAACCAAAATAAGGAATATCTCAAAAAAAGGCAACTCAAGTAGAAAAATGCATATGACGTACATTATGTATTTGATGATATCTATATTTTTATATAATAATTTTGTTTCTATCTCTTAGGTTTAAGCATTATCCAAAATTGTCCAACATTCATCCAGAATAAAGAGCTCTTAGAGACTATTTCCAGGAAATTCGAAATATGCATTTTATTTTTTATGTAAGTAGCTTTAATAGACCGTATTTTAACCCAAATCTTTATACTGTTTTTGAAAAGAATAAGATTTTCAATATTTTCTCCATGCAAAGCGTAGTTTGTGGTGGGGATATTTTCTCGAAAATCTTTGTGTATATTCCTTGTAAGATATTAAACAGAAATACCAAGCTGTTCACACATACATACTTCACACACACGGACCTATTTCTAAATATACCTTTTTCGGACTCAGGGGACCTCAAAACATATATTTCCGATGTCGAATGTTTGGGTGCAATACGACACCGCTATACACTATGTACATTGTACGTGCATGCGTGCTAGAGAAAGTAACAGTAAAATACTAAGAAAGCAATGGGATTTGGTTTTCTTTTGTTGTTTTTTTCAGTTCAGTGTTACCATAGGTACAGTTTGGTTGAATATACTAATTTGATTCACACTGCAGTGAGAATTTATAAAATACAAATCATGGCCCTCTCACTAAATGGTAGAATATAGCTTATCAATGCTATTACAAAAGTAACAGGAGGTTTTCTCAAGGTCTGAGAAAATGTATAACTCTTAACAATTTAAGAGAGGTTCATGTTCCATTTGTAATATGGGGGATTAATTTTGAAGTTTGAGGAAACCGGTTTTGTTGCTGAAAGAAGAATAATAAGGGTAATAAATGTTTATGACAATAATCTTGGAGAATTTTCTTATTATTATTTCATCGGCCATTTTATTTAAATAAGGATGAAAGGGAATTTTATCAATATTTCTATTTAATCCTAATGGGTTATTGGATCCAGTTTGGTGTAGAAATAATAAATGGACTATAACTGTTGCTGCTACAATGAATGGGAGAACAAAATGAAATGTAAAAAAACGGTTTAAAGTTGCATTATCAACGGCAAAACCGTGTATTTATTTATAACAAAAAACATAAATTGTGTCACTGTTGCTGAGTGATTTATGCAAACAATCCATATCTCAATCCGACCGACTTTTGGTTGAGGGGTTACCTTAAAGAACGAGATTTCCTGATACCTCCAAAAGCCCAATAGTAACCGAAATATTCTATCTCGCAACAAACAGTTAATATTAGAAATCATCTGAAATATTTTGTATATGGATTCGCAGAGAGGATGGTTTATGCTAAACAGAGAACGGAGGACACCTTATCAATTTGATAAAACCCCATTGTTTACCCATCATGTTACTTCTTTTGTTTCTGGTTTGTTTTGTATTTTTCCTATTTCAAATATTATATAGTTTGAAACAACCTTTGAAAGACCCCTTACACATGATTCCTTCAGCGCCAAATAGGGACCTAATAGGGATTTTATGTTTTCGGTGCATTTTCACTGTAAAAATTGCGCCTTGTAAGTAAATAGATACAGTATTGTTTCTTTTATATTTTGAAATCGCAGGTTGCAAGAAAGCACGCAGGAGATTCTAGATGCAAAAACTAGATTATAGCCTTTTGGGAAAGGTGTGTTTTTCGATCCATATTTCATTCCGCCAAACAGAAATCCTCCAAACTAAGTACGAAAAATTGTGTAATATACATTCAGCATTTGCAACATTTAACCGTTTTGCTTTCTCTAGCACGTACGTATAATGTACATTGTAAATAGAGAAGATATTGCATTTCACCCAAAAATTTAATTTCGAGATTTCGCCGGAAATGTATGTTTTGGGGTCCCCTGAGTACGGAAAGAGATTTTTAGAGCAAGGCCCGTGTGTATGTGTGTGTGTGTGGACAGCATAGCTCAAAAACTAAAAGACTGTTAATTACCAAACTTGGTATTTAACGTTAGTGTATTCCAAGGATGCGAAGCATTGAATTTCCTGGGAATAGCTTCTGAAGAATGTTTATTCTGGCTACATTTTTTCTGAAATTAGTGTTGCTGATAAACCGAAAGAAATAGACAAAAATTACTACACAACAATGTAGATCGTGTTAAAACATTACGTTCTATACGACCATTTCTGCTAATGTTATATCGATTAGTATGAAGTCGAAGAATAAACTTTGCAACAATTATTTGTTGCCAAGATGTAGAGGAAGTCTTGTGAATGGAACACATAAGACATTTTAGGAACGTAATTTCTGTGACACGCAATCGGACGAACTGCCTGAGGTTTATTTATTCTACCACGTATGGACTCTCAGAGACAATAAAAATACCATGTGGTTTGGTGAAAATCTGAACTTTTGACGGGACTCGGAGCTTAGCACGATTTTCATTGGTGCTATTATGGTACGACATACCACGCGAGTAAGAAAAGGCAGAGACGATTGTGAAATCCACCCCTTCACCCCTCAACCTAACTATAAGAAGTGTATTAATGTAGTCCAACACGTGGGCGTATTACTTCAGTATGAAGCACAGAGAAAAGATTAACGTAAGTTTGTATCATCCGGTGAGAGAGGTGGTTATTGTCCAACCAGAAAGTTTAGAAATCACCAGTTCCGATTCAGAACTTCATTTTTTGCAAGTTCCGTTTAATGTCCAACCCCTTTGCTTCGTTAACGTGACCTGTCCAATACGTTTTTAAGAGAATAGCAATTAGGTGGAAGACATGGACCGAGTCAGCGGAAAAACCCCGTCTTACGTAAGTATTTGCAGGCGAATTTTTAATGTCTTTGAGTGTGCAAAGAGCATGGTAGAAAACACGTATTTTATTCCATCCAAAACTTTGATACCGAATTTCACTGGAAACATGTTTTGATATCCCCTGAAAAAAAAGGTTTTAGCAAAAGATCCACACGGGCTCATATGTGTTTATGCCTTTCTGTCTATCTACTTCTTTGAACAGCATAGCTCAAAAACGAAAAGACAGTTGAACACCAAACTTCATATTATTTCAACTCTTTCCAAGAATGCAACATAGCATTTCCAGGAAAATATCTCAGCCAAAACTTCACCTTACATGAAAAATTTTCAAAAATATTGATGGTCTCAAAAATGGCTTTAACGAGTTGATTAACTTATCTTATGCTTAATATATTTTATGACAACTGAAATGTATATATTGAACTTTTTGGGAATAGCTTCTGAAAAGCTTTTCATTCTCTATGACTAGTATAACTGGTAAACGTAAGAGATAGCAAAAACTTAGTACACAAAAATGTAGATCTCCTTAAAACAGACACTTTTACATTCTTTTGTGAGTTAACCATTTCCGAAACATTCCTTGTTATTCTTTGCAATTTTAAAGTACTTATTTTTTTTCAAACAGGAATCTGTTATTCCTTTTCATTTTGTTTTACTCCTGGCTGTGCAAAGAGAACCGAATTTCAATCACATAGCAACCAGCTTTTAAAATAGTTGATGAATTAGCAAGAAGTGAATAGAAGAATAAGCTTTTGTGAGAATGTTTGCGGAATAGGTAGAGAAAATCATGTGAATGGAACACGCAAGACTTTTTTGTGTTTTCCCTAGTCGTCGAGATAAATATCAGATTAGATATTTAGCACCAGACTCAAAATTCCATCTTCAGCCTAAAGCACTAATAAAACTGAAAATAGCGACTGCGCTGTCATCTATCCATATTTAAAGCACCTAGACTTAAAGGCACCCTAACGCCATCTGCTTGTCAAAGTAGTAGAGTATGTGGGGATATGGCCTTGAAGGGCTGGCTAAACTCTGCCATCTGACTACGGATGATGGAGGCAGCTAGATAAATCAGACCATGATGTTTCACTGTAGTTACCATCTGACTATGGATGGTAAACGCGGTCAGGCCGTCGCACCCTATCGCAATCTGCATGGCACGAAGCGAAGTGGAATAGAACGAAATACGTAGTTCTGAAAAACTACTGTCTACCACATACTCTCTTAGCAAACAGATGCCTAGAATTAATTTTTTTTTCACACAAGCCGTGTATAGGGCAGGAGTTGGATAGGTAGAGTTAGACTGAAAAATCCAATGCCATAGCCGGTATTTGAACACGGATCTTACGGTGTGAGAAAACAATTAAATCAACACTAATTGATCATGGTCGTCTCCTTAGCGCGGTGGTAGAGCAGCTGCCTACCAAGCGGGAGACCTGGGTTCGATCCCCAGTACCGGCGTGGGGATTTTTCCCCCTCTGGGAGACCTGGACCGGGGTACACTCAGCCTCGTGAGGTCCCTGGGGGGCCAATTGAGGAGCTACTTGATTGAGAAGTAGCGGCTCCAGGTCGTGAGGAGGGAGGGGCTCGAGGCGCTGACCACGTCTCACCCTCCAATACTGCACCCCATCCATGACGTCTGTAGTGGACCGAGATGGGGGACGCAGCGGCCGGGCGGTAGGCCAAGGCTCCCCGTGAGCTGTCGTGCCATGGAGTTATTACTAATTGATCATAATGGTTGCCTACAGTATGAATCCTGAGATTTAAAGTATTTACAACTTTGTAATTGTATATAATAATAATAATAATAATAATAATAATGGGATAACATTGTGGTTTACCGGGAAACTTGCAAGTCAGTTGAGAAATTTAATGCTATGCCGGCATGTTGCCATGTTAGCTCAGTGGTAGAGCAACCGGCTAGAAATCGGGAGATCCTGGTTCAAATCCAGGCTATGACATTGAATTTTTTCAGTCTTACTCTACCTATTCATATGCCTATAAGTCAAAGAGGCATAATGTAAACTAGATTAAAACAAAAATGTCTCTATTATATCGGAACGGGATAAGTGGGCGATCCACGAAAATGAGGAGAATAGGTAAAAGAGGAAGATCATGAGAAGCGCATTTCAATTGCTTAGAGAATTCACAACAATAATCTGCTACAGCATTTTAAAATGATGGATGGCTCTTTCGAAGCAAACCTTAGAACACAGGGCACCTAGTTAATCCTCTACTCTTTAAAGTTTAATCTCTTGTGAGGACTGAGCGCAAAGGTAACGTAACTGTCCCTCTGCGCGCGAAAGACAAAGTTATTGAATATCGAGCGAACGTAGTCTTGGCTTTTAGAGTCATTGAGTGAATCTCTTATATGCCTCGCATAAATCCCCTCAGAAACTTAATGAACTAGTCGTAAATGCACGATTTCTTAAAAGTTTAAGAGCTCCAGAAATTACACGTTAAGGGGAAAATGCCTGCTTTCCTGAAAGCAATATTCATAGATGTCTCTGGAGAAATGTAATTCCAGAAGTGGAAGCCTGGAGCAAACACAAACGCGTATTAAGGGGAGACGTGCAGTATATAGGGTGTAAACATAATATCGGATCTTCAGATTTGTTCGGATTTTGCCGCCAGTCGTTTGTGCAAGACGCCAATATTAGGGGTCGAGTTTATTACGCATTGTTTCTTGCAGAGGACTAGCGAACGGTGAGTAGAAGGGGTGGATGTCAAAGTTTCGACGTCACCTTAGTGAAATTGGACTGGCATCGTACCTCTCTAATATTTACGTTTGGAACATTCGTTTGAGTCTCGTGAACTCATTTGCAGCATTTATGATGACAGGTAATTCAAATAACTGTACGGTGACGCAGAATTTAAGCCTGAAGCATTCTAGGCAACTAAAAATAAAACTACACTGCCCTAAAACAGTATTAAAAATCAAAAAATGATATTGTTTGTCACGTAAAATCTAAAGAAATGTATGTGGAGAAATTACAGCGTGACGTCATCGCTTTACGATACGCACGAAAACTTCTTAAAATGGCGTGTTTAACGAAAGTAGCATAACCAAGGATATGCAATAAATATAACGTCATTATTATGTATAAAATAACTAAGAATTGGTGTTTAAGAACATTTATTTAAGCATATAAAACGTAAATAAACATATAATATGGAGGAGGGGAAGAAGGAGAACAAAAGAGATTACGATATACCGGATGCTGTAATTTATTTAAGAATGTAACAAAGGTGAAGCACAAATCTTAACAAACAACTAATTTAGAAATTTTCATAATTGCACGAATAGTATTATGTAAGTTATTTAAATGCATTAACTTTAATTACTTGGAGCATATAAAAATGTAGTTTATTGTTTATGATTTCTCCAAACATGGGAACAAGGAAATCTATCGTCCCCATGGATGATCTTCAACTTTATGATAGGAGTGACAATTTTATAATGTTCCGGTGCACAGTGTCTGATTAGTGAAGACCCTATACATTCATCTCAGAATGGAGATTAATATTATAGTAATTGTATATAAAGTCATGTATTATGTTAACTATCATCAATCATTCATGTAAGTACCTACCATAAGACAGATACTAGGTACAATTTCCGTAAAGGAAATCAGTTCAAGTTGCGTGTCTTGGTATGCCGCGTGCTTATAACTTTTCCAGGAATAAAAGTTTTAAAATCAAATTACTTTTAAATTCATTCTCACCTAAAAGATCCTACCAACCAAGCATGGGGATTGAGATTCCTATGCTAACCGACAATACAGCTAGTATTTACTTGAAGAAGCCCGGGTTATTCAAAATAAACACTTTCACCGCAAAGAAGAAAGCTTGAAACCGTCTCAACAATTGGTTCGGCGCTAAACAGAAATTCCAGTTGCGCCAACTGTAAGCGTGATCAACGTGACAGATCCAGCGGCAAATTCAAACCTGTAAGCAATACCTCCCGACAGTGAAGGTGAGGACACAGAAAAGAGGTTCCGCACCAACGGTTATGGTAACGTAGAGAGCTTAAATGGCAAAACTTCCCTAATACCATAATTGCGTGTTCATACTCTTTACAACAATAAATGAAAACTGACATACACAGTATCTGTGATGTCATCACTCTCATCTCGCGTGAACAGAACGCACAAAATTTCCTGGTAAAAAACAGTCCTGTAACCGCCCAGTACATCAAGTCGGCAATGTATGCAGTCCAAGGATTAATTCCGTACTTCCCCTTTGAGACAAGGTGTTCGCTGAGTAATAATGTACTGCATTTAAAGTCACTGGCGCTAAAGGCCGAAAACATTTGAAGATCCGGTATAAGTAACGTGCAATATGACTGGTATTTGGGAGATATTGGTTATGGTTTTTCGTGGTTTCCATTAGTCGTTGGAGAATTCTTGGGTGATTCTCCTTCTATCAAGAATTTTCTGTACCCATCTTTTAATCTGTTTCAGGATTTCATGACTAAGTAACAGCAGTTAGTGTGTTGTGACAGAGTGGTAGAATTTCCCTCTGGAAAGATATTTCACTGGTTCACCTTTCTTTCTTGGAGAGTCTCGTCTATTCCTGATATCCCCAGTTTGCGGGTGGCTATAACAGGGCTAACCGGTTGTCACATTTATGTCATGTTGAAATTGTTACTGACCCCATCCTTGCTAGCGCACATCGTCGTGATGACCTCCGTAGTGTAATGGTTACCATGCTAACTTCATATACCAAAGGTCGCGGGGTTCAAACCCAACAGAGGACGATGAACTTTTCGGGTGTAAAAATCCTTAGTATGTCTTCCTTCGGAAGGGAAGTAAAGCCGTTGGTCCCGTGTCGTAGATTTACGGCATGTAAATGAACCTCGAGCATGATAGAAATGCCTCCGATCAAAATTAAGCGGTCTTTCACACCCAATTTAGAATGGGATGCTGAGAATCACAGTAGTTAAAGAGCGTCCATAAATAACACGCCATTTACATTTTGGTATATCGTCGAACTGCGATTTAAACTGAGGAATCGCCATGTTATATGAAGAAAACGATATTAGTGATTAATAAATGCATTACTTTAACCCATATCCACATCACAAGAAATGAAAACATTCTCATGTATGGAATTACGGGGAATTGTACGAAAGTTTTAGATTAAGCAAAGAGTTGACAATGATAGTACCAAAAATTATACATGATATAAATAAAGGTAGATATAATAAAATAAACCAAAACTGGCCGCTAAACAAAATTTAATTTTATATTTAATACGCTATTGTATACTTTATCACACTCACTGTCGTCGCATCTAGTATCGTTTTATAATTCAGTAACAAAGCGTTTCGTCAAAAGCATTGCTTCTCAAAACGTTGAGGCTATAATATGCAATTATTGAAAGCACACTAATTGCAGATGGACATTTTTTCCAGCACCTCACAATCTACAGTATGCTGAGCGGTCAAAATGTTTATCTACTTTAGTTATTAATTATGCAATAAGACTTTATAATACTAAAAGAAAAAAAAACGTAAACCTATTCATTACCTAAACAGTTCCGTAATGGTACCTCATTACGCAACTAGTTTCGAAATGAAGCTTTTATTAAGCACCGATTTACGTAATGTAGCTCTTATCTCGCGAAAGTAAGCCAGAATTACATTTTCCCTAATACTTTGAACATGTATCTTCAAATTTCTGAAACTCCCCTTCATACTGTAGTCTGGATTTCTAAGGAAGTAAACTATCTGTAGCAGAATTAGTTGTATTTGCAATATCTTTGTCAGAATTTATTTTTCAAAGTTTATTTAATTCACCCAGTACTGATGATCTTCAGTTTTAAACAAACAAATCGTCTATCATACCATGCATGGTCCACTACACACACACACACACACACACACACAGCAACATACACACACATCACCTATGTATCAATGTAATGAACTGTTTCACTAATTCTACATCTAAAATAAAAATATAATTTACCGAAGCACATAAAAACATATAATGTGTCCCATTCACATTACTTTCTCTATTCATTCTACATACTATTCTTACAAGAGAAATTGTTTTATGTACATCATGCTAACCGAGATAAGCATTAGCAGAAATGATTCCTTGTAAGTAGAAGGGAAATATGACTAAGCCGATAATCATATCTTGTAAAAGCTGGTCACTATGTGAACAATTGAAGTTCGCTTTGCTTTGCAAGGCCAGCAGTAAACAAACCCTAGATGTAAGGAAACGTAACACCATTTGAGAAAACCAATATCAAAGAATATATTGAAAACGGTCAACTCTACAACAAAGTGCAATGGCATAAATTGTGTGGTTTAATGTGATCTACATTTTTGTGTAGTAAGTTTTTGTCTATTTGTTACAGTTTATTAGTTATACAAAATCCATTCAGAAGAACAGGTCTTCTTCAGAAGCTATTCCCAGAAAATTGAATATATATAATACGGCATTTTAATCATAATTGCTAGGGCTATCTTTGAGAAAAAGAAAATTTAAAGAAATATATCCATTAAAGGGCAGTGGATGGGCGATTTTCTTGAAACTCTTCGCGTTGCATCCTCGGAAGATACAAACAGAGTTTTGTATTTAACGGTGTTTTAGTTTTTGGGTATGCTGTCCACATGCACTCACAGGGACCTTTTTCTAAAAATACTTTTTTTTATTCAGAGGACCTAAAAACATATATTTCCGGTAAAATCTCGGTATCGAATTTTTGCTGCATTACAATACCTCTTCTATACATTATGTACATAGTACGTGTAGAGAAAGTAAAAATCCACATTACATAACCCAAGCAGATAAAACTACGATAGAGCTATCGTAACTACATATTACAATACCTGCTCGATTGATTATCAAACTCGGCTTACTTCTTCATTTGTCAATTTTCCAGTCTCTTAATGTTATTTGATACATTACTATATTCGTATTGTAAATTACTATTACTATCCTTCTAAACTACACTTCGCATCGCAATTTTGGTACACATTTGATTTTTATTACTCCAGAATAATTTGTACAATGACTTGTAGTTTATATCATGCTTATGCACCGAGCCAGGTGGCGCAGGTGTTTCTTCTGGGACTGGCATTCGGGAGGTCGTGGGATTGGTTCTCTGTGACCGGCTTCGGATCCTTCTTTTGACAGGTCATGAGGACCGCATTAACCGGCCGGGGGATTCGAGCGCTGTCCAAGTATCACCCTCCAATACTGCACTGCATGGACCAAGATGTGGGACGCAGCGGCAGTAGGTCAAGGTTCCTTGAGAGCTGCCGTGCCATGGAGTTGTTATTGTTGTTATTATTATTATTATATCATTCTTTTGAACATTTTATCATAGAAGCCTCGCTTCTTTCTTACCAGTAGGCTTTTTGGGGGCTTTCTCGGGTCACTAGGCGAATTCTGGAGAGATTTCCTGAATCACCCGATCTTTCTGTATACCTTTATTTTATCTCCATTTCCGGTCACAGGTGACTGAGTTCTGGAAATACAGCTCTCGGTGGCGGAACGACGTAGTTGGTTTTTGTACACTCAGGAGGTTTGCTCAGACCTGAGCCACGGACGCCTAACACTCCCCTCGTCGAGATAAAGAGCTGCTTGGAAACTGTTTGGGACCCTCCACGGCGGCTCGCTCCCTGTCCGGATTCGACCGGGCTCTGACGTACTAAAAGCTAATTGCTGACGTGTAGAATACCCATCTGAAAATCTCACACGAACTCACACACACACACACACACACACACACACACACACACACACACACACACACATACATACATATGCACTTCAGAATTTGTTGGAGGATGCTCGCTTCTTGAAAAGTAACGTTCACAGTAAATTTTGACGTGACCCTCGGTCATTTTAACTGTATGTTGGTCGTTAAACTACAAATGCTTATTTTAGGAAATAATGGAAATTTACCAGATGCGCATGCACAAGCGTTACCAACAATACCGTTCCCTGGGGTTGTTGAACTCAGTTTAGCCGACTGAACCTGGTTTCCCTATTGTGAAACTTGCAAAACATAACCCAAAGCTTAAGTATGGCTTAAGTAACCTACTATAGCTTCGGCTTAAGCCTATAGAAACACATATATGTTATTTTATTGATTTTGGGTTAAAAACGTCCATTTCTGTATTTTTGTTAAAAGAATCACAATACTTTAAAGTACATATTTGCAATGCTTGATTCTCCTAGAACGGGTGTAACGTAGGTTTTGGATGTCATTTTACAGCGTTGATCTGGACACATGACCCAAGCGATGTTTCTATCTTCTTCCACCAAACTACTGCTATAGGTCTGAATGTGTGAAGTAAAGTGATGTATTTACAAGTTTGTTATTCCTCATAGTTTAGTTTTAAAAATAATTAAAATAACCATACTCTGTTTTTTCTCTGAGTTACTCACATTAGTAGAACCTATCCCATAATATCCAATCAAACATTTTGTGATAAATGTATTAAGAAATTTAGTTTTAAAGAATGCCACTTTGGCTACGACATCTATCGGAGATGATAGATTTTGAATGTTGCTAATAAAATCAAATAAATGAATTAATAGATCCAGAATGGCTATATATATATATATATATATATATATATATATATATATATATATTGTGCTGAAACTTGGTTTAGATAGTAATGTCTGTGAAAAAAATCTGATGTATTCCATTCACATAACTTTCTCTGTACCGCCTGCGGTGCCATAAGTAGTTAAAGTGGGTGTTAAACACTATAAAAAAAAACAACCCTAACTTTCTCTACATCGCTGTAACAATTTACTGTCAGAAAGTACATTCTTCTATTTACTTTAAGATAATCGAGATAAAAATTAGCAGAAATTGTAATAATTGCTTGCTTCCTTGTAAGTAGAAGGAAAATAAGGCAATACATTAGGCTAAAACGATAGTCAAATCTTTTAAAAGCTAGTTGCCATGTGTTGAAGTCCATTTCAATGCGTGGCCAATAGTTTACAGCTTTCCATGTGAGAAAATTTGAAGCATTTTGAATCTGAAACAAATAATAAAGCATATCTCAGAACTAGTCAATTCCGAGAAAAAAAAACATATATGACATACATTGTGTGTTTTTAGGTGATCTACATTTTTTGTGTAGTAAGTTTTTGTCTATATCTTATGGTTTATCAGTTACGCAAAACTCAGCAAAATTCTTTCAGAATAAAGAAGTTTTTGGAGGTTGTTCCCAGAAAATTCAAGATATACATTTTGTTTGCCATATGAATATCTTTAATATACGGTATTTTAATCAAAATCGTTATAGCCATTTTTGAGAAAATCAAAAATTGTTTAAACTTTTTCCATGTAAAGGGTAGTTTGGGGTAGGGGGATTTTTCTCAAAATTTTCGTGTCGCACCCCAGGAGGATACTAAACTTAAATACCATGTTTGCTATTTTACCGACTTTTCGTTTTTTCAGTTATCGTGTTCACAGACACATGGACACACACCACATAAACCTTTTTCTGATAATACTTTTTTTTATACAGGAGACCCTAAAACGTGTATTTCGGTGCAATCTCGATATTGAATTTGTGTGTGAAATGCAATACCTTCTCTATATTCTCTGTACATAGTACGTATAGAGAAAGTAAAGATCTAACTCTAGCTCTAATACTTTCGAAAATGGCTTCTGGAACTTGAGTGTCCCGTTAAACTGTGAAATCGGTTCTAAATGGCAGAGACATGTGCTAAGAGAATTCCCACTAGTTGCATACACGTTTGAATATTGCCACAAAAGTTTTTCGCTTATTAGTTAAGCAGTTGAGTAAGACAGAAATCCTATACAAGGCCTCGCCATACCCGAGTGGTTAGACCACTCGCCTCTCACCTAGGCGGCTCGGGATCAATCCCAAGCGACCGCATATGGTGGACATAGCGGCGCAGGGGCGAGTTTTCTCCGGGTTCTCCGGTTTCCCCCCATCACATTCCACCGGTGCTCCATTTTCATTCCATGTATCATCACTGTCAACGCCTGCAGTGCCATAGTAGCAAAAACGGACGTTAAACACCATCCAAAAAATTCTGATGTGTTACACTCACATGACGTTCTCTAGCAGCTCTACAAACATACTTCTTACAAAAGGTTCTTCTTTTTTCTACACCATGCTAATTGAGATATACATTAGCAGAATCTTCTTATTACTTTGTTGATTATAAGTAGTAGGGAACTAAGGGAATGCACTATGCTAAAGTGATAGTCAAATGTTTTAAAAGTTCTCGTTTTGCGATGGTCATTCAAATCGCTTCTTTGCTTGGCTAGGAATAGAACACAAGAAAAACGGACACTTCCAGTCCGACAAAAGTATAAATACTTTACAATTAAAACCAATAACAAGAAATATCTGGAATAGGTTACCTCCACAACAAAAAAGCTAAGAAGAAATTGTGTGTTTTGACGATATCTACATTTTTATGAAATTTTTCTGTCTATCTCTTACGGTTTAGCAGCTAAGCAAAATTCAGCAAAACTAATCCAGAATAAACAGGTCCTCAGAGGCTTTTCCCAGAAAATTTAAGATATACATTTTATTTGGGATGTAAATATATTTAATATGCGGGGTTTTTATCATTGTTGGAGCCATTTTTGAGAAAATCAAAATGTTCAAAAAAAATTCCATGTACAGGATAGTTTTTGGTGGTGTATTTTCATGAAATTCTTCGTGTCGCATCCTTGTAAGATACCAAACCTAAATACGAAGTTTGGTATTTACGGTCTTTTCGTTTTTTGGGCTGTGCTGTCCAAGGACACACACGTACCTTTTTCTAAAAATGTTCTTTTTCGGGCTCAGGGGAGCCAAAACCTATATTTCTGGTGAAATCTCGATATTGAATTTGTGGATGGAATACAGTACCTTCTCTATCCACTATGTACATTGTACTTACGAGGTTAGAGAAAGTAATATGATAAGTATATTGTGTAAACACCTCAGTTTTCAGATAACTTTTCTTGTAGAGTTGTTTGATTTAATCGCAGGAATATACCTAGTGTAAATTAGGGAAACAATCGTTTGCTATCATGTACAATACTACCCTGTTTCTCCAACCGGTTCCACCATAAATTGTATACATGGACGTGACGGCTTTGTTTTGCGGAAAGTTCGCAAAACATCGATAAGCATATGGGGAAGGGATGGGGAGTCTTTTGTTATGACGCAGAGCGCCTGTTGTACACAGCATCAACTTTGATACAAACAGTTTAAAGCGGGCCGGTTTGTTATTGGCATAACAGATGGCAGGAATGCGATTGCTCCGCTCTCGCCCGCGTACAGCGATTCTTGCCTCCGATCCGCAGCGCCACATAAACTACTCGTTACTGAAAAACAGATTAATCAAACCTGTCTCAGTTTTATATTCACAGCACACCATCTAATGTTTAATATTACCCATTTGCTGGTAGTAATATCAATACATGTAATAAATTTGCAACAGATTATCCTTGATAATCCTTCCATTTTTACTTTCTCTATACGCACTATGTACATAGTGTATAGAGAAGGTATTGCACTCCACCAAAAAATTCGATACCGAGATTTCACCGGAAATATATGTTTAGGGTCCCCTGTATCCAAAAAAAGTATTTTGAGAAAAAGCTCCGTGTGTCCCTGTGTCAGTGTGTCCGTGTGTCCGTGTGCCCGTGTGTCTGTGAACACGATAACTCAAAAACGAAAAGTCGGTAAAATATCAAACTTGGTATTTAAGTTTAGTATCTTCCAGGGATGCGACACGAAGATTTTGAGAAAAGCCCCCCCACCCAAAACTACCTTTACATGGAACTTTTTTCGAAAATTTTCGTTTTCTAAAAAGTGGCTCTAACGATTTTGATTAAAATATCGTATATTAAAGATATTTACCTGACAAATAAAATGTATATCTTGAATTTTCTGGGAATAGCCTCTGAAGACTACTTTATTCTGGACGAATTTTACGGAGTTTTACATAACAGATAAACCGTAAGAGATGGAATAAAACTTACTACACAAAAATGTAGAGCAATTTAAAACACACAATTTATGTTATAAAATTTTTTTCATGGAGTTGATCGTTTTTTAGATATTCCTTGTTTTTGGTTTCAGCTATAAAAAAGTATACTTTTCTCATACAGGACTTTGTCATCTCCTGTCCATACAAACAAAGGAGCTTTAGTCACATAACAACCAGCTTTCGACTGTCACTTTAACCTATGGTACTCCCTTATATCTTTTCTATTTACAAGGAAGCAAGTAATAAGAGTATTTCTGCTATTTTTTAGGATTAGCATTAAGTAAATATCACAATAAGCTTTTTAATAAGAATTTGTTGCAGAGAAGTAGAGAAAGTCATGTGAATGGAACATATCAGATTTTTACTTTCTTTACACGTACAGTGCACATAGGTTACAGAGAAGATATTGTATTGCACGCAAAAATTCGATACCGACATTTCACCGGAAATACATGTCTTAGGTATCCCTGAATCCAAAAAAAAAAAAACATTTTTGAAAACAGGTCTGTATATGTGTGTGCACAGCATAGCTCAAAAATGAAAAATCCGTCAAACACCAAACGTGATGTTTAAATTCATTTTCTTTCAAGGATGCCACACAAAGATTTGCAAGAAAACCCGCCCACCTTCAAATACCCTTTACATGGATTTTCGAAAATGTTGATTTTCTCAGAAATGGCTCTAACGATTTTGATTAACATATCGTTTATCAAAGATATTTCCCTGACAACTAAAATGTATATCTTGAATATTCTGGGAATAGCCTCTGAAGACTATTCTGAATGAATTTTACGGAATTTTGTATAACTGGCAAACCGTAAGAGATAGACAAAAACGTACCTAACAGAAAATGTAGAGCTCGATAAAACACACAATTTATGGTATATACATTGTTTTTCGTGGAATAGATCGTTTTTTGAGACATTCTTTGTCATTTGTTTCAGCTTTAAAAGATTTACACTTTTCTCATTTGGGAATTTGTCAACTCCTGTCCATAAAAACAAAATAACTTGAGTCTCATAGCAACCAGCTTTTGACTAATACTTGAGCCTATACTGCTCCCTTATTTCCCCTCTACTTGCATAGTAGCAAGTAATTTTTGCTAATTTTTTCTCGATTAGTATGAAGTAAACAGAAGCACATCTTTTAAACAATAATTTGTTGCACAGATGTAGAGAGAGTCATGAAAATGGAACACATCAGATTTTTAATTAAGGGAACACCGACGTGGTAAAAGTGATTAGTAAATAATTAGAGCCTAGAAATATAATTTGCTATGCATGTATTATCAGCACTTAAGAAAGTGTGTACACAAAATGTCAGTTCAATATCTAATTACATTCCTGAGGTCTCAATTAAATTGTTTAAATTTCATTAGCTATAAAAAAAGGTCTCTCTTACGATTAGAGATATCATTTTCACTAGAAAATTTCTGCATTCCACCCCAAACTTACTGATACTGCAAACCTATGTTTTGAAGCCCCATAAATCAAAAATCATCTTTTGAAAAGCGTTCATGTGACTGTGTCTGTGAAAAGCACAACTAAAAAGCTAGAAAGTCGTATTAAAGTTGGGTGTCTTCCAAGGATATAACACAAAGGTTTTCAAGAAAATAGTCCCCTCTCCAAACTACCCTTTACACGGAAGAGTTTTCGGAATTTTCGATTTTGCAAAAATCACTAACGATTATGATTAAAATGTCATATATACCGTAATATATTTACATGACAAGGTTTATATTTTGAATATTCTGGGAATAGCATCTAAAGCCTTACGGATGAGTTTTGCATAACTGTTAAACCGTAAGAGAGACAAAATGATACTTAAAAAATGTGCTATTCATCAAAACTCACAATTTATGTCCAATGGATAAATTTTTACTTTCTCTACACGCACTATGTGCATAGTGTATAGGGAAGGTATTGCACTCCACCCTAAAATTCGATACCGTGATTTCACCGGAAACATATGTCTTAGGGTCCCTTATATAAAAAAAAAGATTTTCACAAAAAGATCCGTGTGTGTGTGTGTGTGTGTGTGTGTGTGTGTGTGTGTGTCCGTGTGTCTGTGAACACGATAACTCAAAAACGAAAAGTCGATAAAATACCAAACTTGGTATTTAAGTTTACTATCTTCCAGGGTTGCAACATGAAGCTTTTGAGAAAAATCCCCCCACCCAAAACAACCCTCTATATGGAACATTTTTCGAAAATGTTAATTTTCGCAAAAATGGATCTAACACCTTTGATTAAAATATCACATATTAAAGATATTTACCTGACAAACAAAATGTATATCTTGAATTTTCTGGGAATAACCTCTGAAGGCCACTTTATATCAGAGGAATTTTACGGAATGTTTTACTGATTAGCATGAAGTAAATAGAAGTATAAGCTTTTTAAGAACAATTTGTTGCAGGGATATAGAGAAAGTCATTTGAATGGTACACATCTGATTTTTTTTATTTTGATTAACGTGGAGTACATTAAGCTCCTTTGTTGCAAAAATAGGTAAATCCATATGAATGGAACAACAGATATTTTTATACTAGAAGCTCCAACCGTTCCTGTTTTGTTTTCAGCTCAGTAGGGTAGGGAAAGAATAGAGCTAGTGGACGTGACAGAGAAGGGAAGAAAGATTGGCGAGGTGGACGGGAAGAGGTTGAAAAAAGGAGAGAAATAAGAGGGAGAGAGAGAAATAATGGAAGAGGGGCTGAAGGAGAGGAGAACAAGATGAAGATATGCATTTAACGCAATATTATTTGCGGCGCTGCGGGTTGTGATGACTATGTAGGTTATGTTCTTGGTTACTTGATTATTAGCAGCTGAAGAGCTATTCTCAAGATTATTGACACTGAATGCTTTTCAAAAGAAACACCTTTTATTTAGACTGAATAGGATAGAACAATAAGAGAGAAAGGAGTACTCGTAGAAACAAATACTCAGATCTCATCGGAAATATATCTTTTGAAGTTCTCTGAAAAAAAAAAACATAGAAAAAGGTGCGCCTGTGTGTGTGTGTGTGTGTGTGTGTGTGTGTGTGTGTGTCAACAGCATAACTCACAATTGTGATAATTTAATTGTTTTCTCACAGAAACCGTGTGTAGAACAGAAGTTGGATAGGTAGAGTCGGACTGAAAAATTCAATGCCATAGCCGGTATTTGAACCACGGATTTCTAGCCGCTTGTTCTATCACTGAGCTACCATGGCAACTCGCCACTACGGCATTAAATTTCTCAACTGACACGCATGTTTCCCGGTAAACCACAAGGCGATCTCTTACATTGTTGTAACTAAATTATCACAATTGCCCATAATAATTGGCTATACTATGAATCCTGGGATTTAATTTTCCTAGATATCCTATTCTTCAATGGGAAGCCGTCAATCTTTTTTCCCCTCCTAGCCATACAAACCATAATACTGATTTTACTATCGCGTTAGCTTAGTGAATTTTCTTGTTCCCCTTGCACCTTCAAGAAAATGCGTAATAGAACCAGTTTTGCTAACACTTATATCGATTAGCATGAATAATTTTACTTTATCTACTCGCACTATGCAAATAGTAGGTAGAAGAACGTATTGCACTCCACCTAGAAATTTGATGTCGATATTTGACCTGAATTCCCCTCAACAAAGTACCCTTACTTGGAAAAGTTTTTGAAAATTTTGTTTTTCTCTAAATAAACCACTGTACGTTAAAGATATAGACATGGGCACTATAATTAATGCATATCTATTCTCTGGGAATAACTTCTGAATTTTATTTTCATTCTGGATACATTTTGCATAACTGGTAAACCGTAAGAGATAGACAAAAACTTACGGCACAAAAATGTAGATTTTGTTAAAACACACAATGTATGTCATATACATTTTTGTACAGTTGACCGTTTCCGAGATATACCTTGCTATTGGTTTCAATTTTAAACTATTTAAAATGTTCTGGGAGGTTGTCTTTGTTTCATCTTTCTTTTGTTTTACTACTGGCCGAGCAAAGCGGACCGCATTTAAATTGTTTGACATAGCGACCGGTTTTTAGAAGACTTGAGCATCACTTTAGACTCGCACATTCCCTTATTTCCCTTCTACTTATAAGAAAGCAAGTAATAAGACCAATTCTGCTAATGTTTGTCTCGATTACCACAATGTAGATAAAGGACTATTCTTTTGTAACAATAGTCTGTACAGAAAGACATGTGAATGTAATACATAAGATGTTTTTCTCTCTTTGTTCGAGAATGAGCTAGGAGAGGAGAAAAAACATTATAGAATAAAATATTTATAATACGCTTGCAAAATTTCATGTGCTAGCAACTTTTTTGTGCCTAGCTATTTTATGGTAAACAGAAGTCAACAAAGTTAAAGTAACGAAAAAGGATCAGCAACTTTTAACACATCTATTGTTCATATTTCTAAAGTTCCAATTAAAGTTTTTCGTATACAAATTCAAAAACTTAAAAAGCTTCATTTATATGGAAATTTAACCAGCTAGTTTGAGCATGAATAGCGTCGGATTAACAAAGTATTAAGCGATTTGAGCAGTCAGCAGTAAAGTTAGTTCACAATAAAACGCGATTTCTGTTCCTCTTTCATTTGCAGTCGCCAACATCCAACAAACAAAACTTCTAACTTCCAAACCTTGTTACATATTTTGTGCAAACATACACAAAAACACAATTACCCCATCCACTTCCACCTGGAAAAAAATGGTCATGTTGCGGTTACATTGAAAACAGACCTTTTCAGGTTTAATTAAATACAAAAGCTAGGGGAGAATTTAGAATCAATATTTACGTTCTCCACAGCCGAAGCGGCTGCCTGCCTCAGAAACAGAGCAAAACCGTCAGTTAAGTAATTAAAATTAGAACCTTTCTATGGACTTGTTGCAGTTCCTGTAGCTGGCGTTTGGAGGCTGCACCTGCTATCTGTTTCCTAAAAAATAAAACTCTTCTGTCCACGAGATGGCTCTCCTGTTCACTTGAACATTTGTTATGTCATAAAATCTGAATGAGATGTCAGTTAACAAATAGCCTCTGGTATGCATTTCGCATTTTGTTAAAAAAATATAACACACAGATTTAAAATGTGACATGTTTAAATATGAAATTGACACAAATCATCAGCAGATAGATTATTCCGAATATACAATTTAGTACTAAATGACATTGCAAGCTACAGCCATGTAGCCCACTATCGTTTATTTTATACAGTGTCTATAAAGTATTCTTGAAAAAACATATTTTACATCAAGTTAATTCAATAAGTATAACGAGTATTATTTAGTTACACATTTTCTTATAGGTTAAAAGGTAATAAAAAAAACACGAACAGAATTTTAAAAATGACTTAGTAATTCAAGTTTTATACTAATACAACGCATATCTCTGAAACTATAGTTACAATAACATATATTTGAAATACCTAATACGTTTTAAAGATACCCACATTTTTTCTAATATTTTTTCCCATTTCTTATGGTTTATAATTATACAAAACTATACAAAATTCCTTGCTAATGAAGAGGCCTTCGCAGGATATTACCAGAAATATTATATATATATATATATATAAAATAGCAAAAAATCATTTAAGAAATAAACACGAGGAAGTATTTATTATGAAACAATAAAAACAAATTAGAAGCTAAATTGAAATTGGTAATGTAAATTAAATAATTCGTGAATTGATTGTTATTCATGAATATAATAGAATGAGTAATTTAAAACTTAGTTTTAAAACTAAGGATATGTGTTAAGAATATGAATTTATATAATATCCAAAGTAATTAAAAGAAATAGTTAATATAATGATAATAATAAAGGAACTTAATTAATAATTAGTATAAATAACATTAATAGTAAATCAAAAGTGTAAGTATGAAGTAAAATAAATATATAGGAAGAAATAAAGTTGGAAGGAAGAATAACAAATAATATACCATAATTTAAAAATAATTTAAAATAAAGCTATCATAAATTGATAGATAAATATGAACATTTTCTAACTTAATATAAAGAGAGTTTAAGTATGTAAAATATTATTTTAAAACCCTTATTTAAATAATTAGCCATCTAGGTGGGAGGCGAGGGGTCTAACTACTCTGCCATGGCGCCGCCTGTCATTAACATATAAAATAATTTAATTAATCCCGCTCTTACTCTACGTTATAGAGAAAGTAAAACTACTTATTTCCACGACGATAGCAAGCATGGTTTGCAGTACGACATTTCATATTTTGGCTGTCTCTAGTAATGACTTCATTTTATCCGTATATTTTTTGCTCGTGTAGCATTTCATATCTATACAGACAGCTGGGCTTTGGTAGCGTAAACAAACCCCTAAAATTCTCCCTCCCCTGCAGGTTACTGTGCGATAAATGCATCCAGGGTCGAAGACATATGGGCGCAATTATAACACAAGCTCGTGTGTCGTGGGCATTCCAATGGAGACAGCAGCGTGTTGCTCGCGTGATTAATATCATTTTCTCTCCCTCTGTCTTTACCACTGGACGCTCTCTGAGGAGAGCCGTATTAATGTGCGTCTATAATAGGTATGGGCAATCTTTGCCCCGCGGGTCATGTGTGTCACGCAACGTTTAACCCTTTCCTCTGCGTTTGCTGTTTGCAGGACACAAGTTGTCTTCAAAGTATAGCAGTGGTGAGATGTACTCCACAAGAGTAGATCGGGCATTAGTAAAGAATGAGCTCCTTCCTGTTTTGTAGTACTATACTACTAAACTTGACCGTTTCCTTCGCAGCCAGTCACACGGCCTATCACCCAATCACACGTGCGTGGATGTCAAATAAAATCTCAAATCACATTAAAAATTATCAGGATAAACTTAAATCATACAATGCCTTCCATCTGCATCAATACATCTACGGCATCTCCTGAGGAAATTTTCATTCATGCGCATTAGCCCAACTTCCGAAATAACATTAATTTCTGTCTTGATATTTTGTTTTGATTCTTCTAATGTATGGGGATTAGTTTAGTATATTTTATTTTTCAAGTTGCCACATAAACACAAATCGCATGCCGTAAGATCGGGGGATCGAGCGGGCCATAAACCCTTACAAATGATTCTATCCATAAAAATGTACGCAATAAACTGTAATGATTCATCAGTTGTATGCGCGATAACAGAATCCTTTGGAAATATCCAGACCGACATTCAATGTCCGTCAGCTGTTTGAAATATGGTGCCAGTGTACTATTTCTGTATCTTTCAGCATTTATGGTACACTCATAAAAATAGGTCCTATTATTCTGTAGCCAATTTTTTGTTCAAGGGAGTTTCATGAACGAAATTGGCTTTGTCTGTAACATGATATCGGTTGTGTTGTGATGACACATGATCATGTAAATGAAATCATGCTTCAGCACTGAACAGTATTCATCGTGGATTGATGGCTCCATCATTAACATTCCTCAAAATGCAGTTACAGAAATTCAACCGACAATGGTGATCACGTGGTAGCAATTTCCGGACAAGAGTAAACTTGTATGGTTTGAGTTTTAAAAGTTTTATTGCTTTCCATGCTGAAGTTTTCGAAATGTCAGTTTCTTGTGCAAGGCACCTAAAAGATTTTCGAGGTGACCGTTCTAATCTTTCTCCGATTTCGTCTAATTTCTGCTCCGTAAGCACACGCCTGTTTACCTTTCTTTTCCTATAATAAATTGTTTCCGTCTCCCTGAATTTAATTACAAGAATTTTTAGAAAAAGGTCCGTGTGTGTCTCTGACTTTCCATGGTATGTCTGTGGACTGCATAGCTCAAAAACGAAAATACTGCTAAAAACCAAACATAGTATTTACGTTTAGTATCTTCCAAGGATGCGACACGAAGATTTTCAAGAAAATCCCCCCCACCACAAGCTACCCTTTACATGGAATAGTTTTAGAAAATTGTTATTTTGTTAAAAATGGCTCTAATAATATTGATTAAAATCCCGTATATTCAAGCTATATACATCCCAAATAAAATGTATTTCTTGAATTTTCTGGGAATAGCCTTTGTTGACCTCTTTATTTTGGATGAATTTTGTAGAATTGTGCTTAACTGCTAAACCGTAAGAGGTAGCTATAAACGTACTACAGAAAAATGTAGATCTCGTCAAAGCACACAATTTATATCTTTTTGTTCTTTTCGTGGAGGTAACAACTTCCAAGATATTCCTTGTTATTGGTTTCAATTGTAAAGCACTTCATCTTTTCTCAGACAGGAAGTGTCCGTTTTTCTTTTGTTTCTACTCCTGAAACAAAGAAGCGATTTGTAATGACAATCGCATAGCGGCAGTTTTTAAAACATTTGACTATCACTTTAGTCTAGTGCATTCCCTTAGTTTCCTTCTACTTATTAGGAACTTACTTTTTTTTTTTTTTTTGGTAGTGTTTAACGCCCGCTTTAACTACTTATGGCACCGTAGGCGGTGACACTGATGATACATGAATGATGATGGAGCACCGCTGGAATGCGATGGTGGGAGAAACTGGAGTACCCGGAGAAAACCCGCCCCAGCGCCGCTTTGTCCACCACAAATCTCACATACGGTCCTTGGGATCGAACCCGGCCGTCTTGGTGAGAGGCAAGTGGTCTAACTACTCGGCCACGGCGCGGCCGGGAGGAACTAAGGAACAAGAACATTCTGCTAATGTTTATCTCGATTAGCATGGTTTAAAAAAAAGAATAATCTTTTGTAAGAAGTTTATAGAGCAGCTAGAGAAAGTCATGTGAGTGTATCACATCAGATTTTTTATATACAGGAATGTTTAAATTATTATGGATTTAAAATAGACAAGCCTATTTTTTTTGTGATTTTTCATGAAATTTCAGCCATACATACCCTTGTACTATGGATTCTTCCTACCTAGGGGAACATTGCTAAATGATGTGACGGGAGGACTTCAGATAAAAGTCTTGGGAGTGAGAGATGTGGAGGTTCAGAATTGCAGAATATCATTCACATGGGTACAGGAAGGAGTCAAATATAAAAAGCTATTTATAAATAAATAGGTAAATATACATGTGTATAACGGAGGACTCTTCGTGCACCTCGACCTACGTAGATCTTGTACAACCTCCATGAGGAAGGAATAATCACAGGAGTTTGCAGGCCGCCGTAGAAATTCCTAAAATTTCCTTCGGTAAGCGGTTCCCTGCTGGAGCTTATCCGATGGGCAACCCTTATGAACAGCTAGTCGTCAACTTTACAGGAGATATTCTTTTATTGTGGCAACTGTCCGGCACTGCTGCACACCACGTTATTTGGAAGAACACCTGAAAATTTAAATACACGAAACGGATAAGAAATGAAAGAAGGAAATCATGAGAAATCACAAATCATGCCAGTATTTGTCTTTTGACAGGAAAAATCTCGAAAAATCCAAGGCCAGTTTAAGCAATTGAAAAAAATTGATGTGTTCCATACACATGACTTTCTCTACTTCTGTGTAACAAATTATTGTTAATAAGCTCATTGTTCTATTTACTTCATGCTAATCGAGAAAATTTAGCAGAAATAGTCTTATTACTTGCTTCCTTGTAATTAGAAGCTAAATATGAGAGTATCGTAGGTTAAAGTGAAGTCAAAAGCTGGTTACTATGTGACTGAAGTTCCTTTGTTTGTATGGACTAGAGTTGACAAATATCTGTATGAGAAAAGTACAAGTTTTTCAAAGCTGAAACCAAACAAAAGGAATATCTAAAAAACGATCAACTCTTCGAAAAAATGTATACAACATAAATTGTGTGTTTTAATGTGCTATACATTGTTTGTATGGTAAATTTTTGTCCATCTCTTACGGTTTAGCACTTATGCAAAATTTCGTAAAATTCATCCAGAATAGTCTTCAGAGGATATTCCCAGAAAATTCAATATATTCATATTATTTGTGAGGTAAATTTCTTTAATATACGATACTTTAATAAAAATCGTTAGTCATTTTTGAGAAAATCAAAATTTTCGAAAAATGCTCCATGTAAAGGCTAGTTGGTGGAGGGGGAATTTTATTGAAAATCTTCGTGTCGCATCCTTGGAAGATACCAAACTTAAATACCAAGTTTGGTATTTAACGATCTTTTCATTTTTGACTATGCTGTCCAAAGACACACACACACACACACACACGCACACACATGGACCTTTTTACAAAAATGATTTTTTTTGGATTCAGAGGGTTCCAAAATAAGTATTTCCGGTGAAATCTCAATATCGAATTTTTGGGTGCAATACAATACCTTCTTATACACTATGTACATAGTACGCGTAGAGAAAGTAAAAAATCGACGAAAATTTAATCAGTACTTCCCGAATCCCAGCCTCATATGTTACGTGGATCAATTTCCTCAGTTATCTCAATATATAGCTAGTTTTATTTTCCATTTAGACAGCAACATTTTCTACTTTCCCTACCACATACTACATACGTACATGGTAGGAGGGGAGAAGGTATTGTATTCCATCCAAAAATTCGATTCCGAGAATACTCTGGAAATACATGTTCTTAGAACTACTGAACCCAAAGATGTCAAAAACGAAAAGGTAGTTAAATGCCATTCTTTAATTTAAGTTTAGTATCTTCCAAGAATGCCACATAATTACAGATTTACAGTAAAATTTCACCATCCTAAACTACACTTTATATGGAAGAATTTTAGAAATGTTCGATTTTCTCAAATATGGCTGTATCGATTTTGATTAAACTACCGTATATTATAGATACATACATTTAAAATTAATGGGTATCTTGAATTTTTCTGGTAATAAGCACTGGATGACTTTGAGTAACTAGTAAGCTGTAAGAGTTAGACAAAAGCGTACAGCACAAAAATTGTACATCCCGTTAAAACACCCAATTTATGTGATAAACAGATTTTTGGACCATTTCCGAGATCATTTCCATTGGTTTGAGTTTTAAAAAATCTAAAACTTTTCTCTAACAGGAATTGGTCTATTACTTTTCTTTTGTTTTACGCCTGACCATGCAAAGAGAATTTAATTTCAATTGCAAAACATAGTGGCCAGCTTTTAAGATATTTAATATCGCTTTAGTCTAGTGAATTCCCATATTTCCGTTCTGCTTATAAGGGTAAGTAATAAAACTATTTCTATTAATGTTTTTCTTGATTAGCAAGAAGTAGATGAAAGAATAAGCGGAAGAGTTATACAATGGTTGCAGCACACATACACACACACACACACACACACACACACACACACACACAGAACGCTCTCAAGAAGTATTTTAAGTGATGTGGTAGGTAAAACTTCCACTGGCGATCCATATTTGAAAGTGTTTAAAATATTAAGTTTTTCAGATGTGAAATTCGCTAGATTGCCGAAGTTTTGATTTCTTGGGATCATTGAAGTTTTAGCCTCATAAATCCTTGGCTACGCCCTGTCGTCGTTCCTTCGGTCCTAACTGCTACACTCCTTTACTTGTAAAAACTATTCCTCGGCTATGCTTTGCGGCTTATGCATTGCGGCCTAGACATTTATAACAGACCACAATTAACTACAAAGCGGCCCTAATGACTGAATAACAAGAGTACCAAACCCAGATCACATTTGCCAAGTTGTGTAACTAAAGTATAGTAATCATGAATATTTTGTAAGAATAGTTTGTTACAGAATAGGAACAAAAATCAAGGGGCAGAAACATATCAGACTTTTTTTGTCCAACTCAAGTTTTGCACAAAGCTTCTTCATTGTGAAGACCTTCTTTCTATCGTGAACTTCTTATGTTCTAAAATGTTTTTTATCACATGAAACTGACGTAGGGACGTGGCGCGCCCATCGCCCAGTGGATCCCACTGCAAGTAGCTTCCCGAGTATTGGCCGGAAATCCATAATGCTAAGTTTGGGAGGAAATGCCTACCTCCATCTAAAGATCTTAGGCCAGCAAGTCTTAACCTTGCAAAACAATTTAGCAATGAAAAAAGAACAAAACAAAATGAGCATTTATACCCAAGTTAGTCTGAAAAATCCACCCCCTATGGAGGCAAGACCTGCGGATTCTGGGGAGGGGCAACCATTGCTTGGAAAGGAAATCTTTAATATAAGTTCCATGGTAGCTAGATCTCCATCATTGATGGATGTCAAAAACAGTGCCATTCTTGAGGAAAGGAATGATAAACTGAAACGCATATGCTCTATGTAGTGAGTTAAAAGTGAAATAACAGAACTCAAAGAAGAAACTGTAAAGCTCCAAAGAGCTTATGTTGATGTCAGAGATGAAGGCAAATAAGACTATTGTTGCAAAAGAAGAGTATCATACAGATGAAGAGAAATTAGTTAGAGAAACAGATTGAATCCTTAAAAAGAATATGACAAATATAAAAAGGTAGGCGGAATCTTCAGCGGAATTTGAAAACTCCAAAGCTAAGGATAACAGAATAAAAAGAAATGAATCATATACAGTGAATCTTAAAGAGAACCAGCCACCACTATTTAGTGTGGTTGGAATAAGTAATGATAATAAAGATAATATAAAATAATGATAAGTAAAATAAAATAAGAATAAAAAATAATGATAATAAAAAAATCTTATGTGTTACACTCACCTGACATACTCTAGCTGTTCTGCAAACTTCTTACAAAAGATTATTCTTCTTTCTACACAATACTAATTGAGGTAAACATTAGCAGAATGTTCTTATTACTTGGTTCCTTATAAGTAGAAGCGAACTAAAGGAATGCGCTATGTTAAGGTGTCAGTCAAATGTTTTAAGCTATCGTTTTGTGATTGTCAATGCAAATCGCTTCTTTGCTTGACCAGGAGTAGTAAAACGAAAGAAAAACGGAAACTTCCTGTCTGAAAAAAGTATAAGTACTATACAATTGAAACTAATAACAAGGAATATCTTGGAAAGGGTTATCTCAACAACAAAAACGTAATGGACATAAATTGTGTGTTTTGACGAGATCTGCATTGTTTGTGTAGTACGTTTTTGTCTATCTCTTAAGGTTTAGCAGTTAAGCAAAAACAAAGAGGTCTTCAGAGGCCGTTCTCAGAAAATTTAAGATATACATTTTCTTTGGGATGTAAATAGCTTTAATATACGGGATGTTAATCAAAATCGTTAGAGCCACTTTTTACAGAATAAAAATTCTCGAAAATGTTTCCATGTAAAGGGTAGTTTAGGGCAGTTTGTGGTGGGGGATTTTCTTGAAAATCTTTGTGTCGCATCCTTGGAATATATCAAACCTAAATACCAAGTTTGGTATTTAACGGTCTTTTTGTTTTTGAGCTATGCTGACCACAGACAAACGCGCACACATACACGGACCTTTTTCTAAAAATGCTTATTTCGGGCATATATTTCCGGTGAAATTTCGACATCATATTTTTGGGTAGAATTCAATACCTTCTCTATTTCGATGTAAATTGTACATACGGTGCTAAAGAAAGTAAAAATGCTGCACAGTAATGTATGTGTTCTAATTTTGGTAACTGCAGTTTATTTTGTGGCAAGATCAATTTGAGAATTATTGCTCCTGCTCACACACGGTGAGAAACAGATGCAGAATCCGTAAAGGATTCAACGCAATATTCTGATTGTAAGAATGTGCCACGTGCGTTCACATGGCCAGCTGTAATGTGGCACAGAGGACAGCAAATAACAATGTCATTACAAAAGTGCAAGCCGTTCAGGCATGGTGAAGGTTGTTTTTGCGTACATAGAGAGGCCACGCACCGGTTACCGCAGTATCGTGGTCATGGAACCAGAAGGATCCAAACCGCAGACTCCCACGTACATAAATAGCACTCAAACGGTTTGCGGCACTCAAGCTTTATAATGGCCGTTCCACGAGAGCTCGCAAATTAATTACTTCGCAACGGCTTTTGAAAACGCGCATTGAAGATACTGGCACACGCTGTTTGTGAGCGTTCAACGAAACGGAAAAGGAAGGCAGTCTTGTACAGGGAATTAGGCTAATTCCCTTTCAGGCGAGCCGAGCTGCAAGTGTGATGGTATTAAAACCAAGTTGCTAAACAAGGATGCAAAAACGTGCAACTGTTCTTTTCTTCTCCCCAGCTGACTCTACTCCACAAACAAGCAATATTGTTCTGGACAGCATTAACCCCTCTTAATAAGGCAATGCAGACACAAAAATCTTATGTGTTCCATTCAAATGACTTTGTCTACATCTCTGTAAAAATTATTTTTTAAAAGCTTATTCTTCTATCTACTTCATACTAATCACGATAAGCATTAACAGAAACGATCTTATTACTTTCTTCCTTATATGTAGAAGGGAAACAAGGCAATATACTAGGCTAAAGCGGTAGTCAAATCTTTTAAAATATGGTTGCCATGTGGTTGAAATCGGTCCCATTGAATGGCTAGAAGTTTACAAATTTCCATATGAGAACAGTTTTAAATATTTTAAAACTCAAACCAAAAACAAGGAATATGTCGGAAACGATCAATTCAACCAACAACTATATGAAATAACGAGATATACTTTTTTGTATAGTAACTTCTTGTCTACCTCTTACGGTTTACCAATATGCAAAATTCAGCAAAATTCATCCATAATAAATAAGTCTTCAGAGGCTTTTCGCAGAAAATTCAGGATATACAGTTTAATTTTCATCTAAATATCTCTAGTTTGCGGTATATTAATCAAAATATTTAGAGCATTTTTGAAAAAAAATCCAAATTTTCAAAAATGTTTCCATGTTAAGTATAATTTGAGGTGAGGGAATTTTCTTGAAAATCTTCGTGTACCTTCCTTGGAAGAAACTAGGACTGAATACCAACTTTAGTATTTTACGGACTTTTCGATTTTGAGTTATCGTGTTCACAGACACACGGACAGACACACAGATTTTTCTGCAAATGGTTTTTTTTTTTTTTTTTTTTTTTTTTTTTTTGGTACAAGGAAACTAAAAAAAGGGGAATTTCCGGTGAAATCTCGGTATCAATTTTTGAGTAGAGTGTAATTCCATCTCTCCTAGGTTTCATGTACTACGTGGAGAATATAAATTTTGATCATACATCAGATGAGTCAGCCACCATACTAAGTGAAGAAGAAAGTGAAGAAATAAAGAAGTTCTTCACGTACGACTCTTGTACGAGAGCCATCCAGAAATTAACGAAGGATTTGGCATACGTAAATAATAACGGTAGATATCTACACAAAACTTTATTTACAATGTTAAAGTACCTTACTCTATTTCTTAACGTAACCTCCGTGCGTCAGGAAATGTATTATCACGTGGTGCCAGTCTTTCAAAGCCGGTAATATACCTTTCTACAACCAAAGCACTTATTCGTTTTTGAATGCATAAAATGTTCACTCAATCGAATTTTATGGGCAAATAAAACAAACATATGGGGATAATGCAATGATGGAGTCTTCAGTGACGACATGATAGATAATTTTCGAGTAATCAAGAAAG
Source organism: Hymenopus coronatus (assembly GCA_030762935.1). Classification (NCBI taxonomy): domain Eukaryota; kingdom Metazoa; phylum Arthropoda; class Insecta; order Mantodea; family Hymenopodidae; genus Hymenopus; species Hymenopus coronatus. Next base: position 127,215,954 of record CM060897.1, on the reverse strand, counting down.
AACGACACAGACACAGACGAGTAGAAGTTCATCAATCGTTATGGAGGAGCTGAAAGTAAATTATGATAAAAGAATTTAAAAAAAAATCGGTGTTTCCTTTTGGACACCAATACTTTTTGGAAGGAAAAGATTTTCCAGCCGATGAATACCTCAATGTGAAGTGACATCTTGGCGCAGATCTTTAGCGGTGAAAAATCGGGGTATAGTGATAATAAATACCTTGATAGCAATTGCGATTGTGTTGATAAATAGAGTAACGTACTGTAACTTTGTACGTAAAGTTTTATGTTAATATATTTCGTTATTATTTAATAATTCTAAATCGTTCGGTACTTTCTGGATGGTCTTCGTAATATACTTGATTTGTTCCTATTCGTAACTTATGTTATTAGCATTTCCACCGTTTCCAAGAAATAATGCTTTTTACTTTCTCTGCACATACTATGGTATTGCATAGAGAAGGTATTACATTTCACCCAAAAGTTTGATGTCGAGATTTCACCAGAAATGCACGTTTTAGGGTTCCCTATTTCCAAAAATGAAAAAAGCATTTGTAGAAAAATTCGTGTGTGTGTGTGTGAGTGTTTGTCCGTGTGTCTGTGAACATGATAACTCAAAAATTTACTCAAAATTATATCTAACTATTTTGATGAAAACAGTGTATATTAAAGATATCTACATGTCAAATAAAATGTATATCCTGAATTTTCTCAGAGTAGTCTCTGAAGACGTGTTTATTCTGGGTGAATTTTGCTGATATTTGCGTAACTGGTAAACCGTACGAGATGGAAAAAAACTTACTACAAAGAATGTAGATCTCGTTAAAACACACAAAGTATGGAATATACATTTTTTCGTGGATTTGACCACTTTTGAGATATTTTTTATTATTGGTTTCAGTTTTAAAATACGTAAAGGTTTTAGAAAATTTGACTATCGTTTTAACCTGGTGTATTCTCTTGTTTCCCTTCTACTTACAAGCAAGCAAGTATTAAGACTATTTCTGCTAATATTCATCTCTATTAGCATGACATAAATAGAAAAATAAGCTTTATAAGTAATGTGTTACCGAGATGTAGGGAAAGTCTTATGAATGGAGCACATCAACTTTATAAACATTCAATTTTAATGCCTTATTGCAGCGGTCACCAAGTGCTGCACTTGTGACGTCGGAGCAGGAGAGCTACAAGTGAGCACTGTATGACGAGCAGTCACAAGTAGTATACATCAAGCAGTGGTAAGGATGTTTATTTCCATGGCAATTCATGTTGTAGTTCATTAAGTCAACATGTGTTTGCTTACTGGCCGAAAGCATGTGATGAACTGCAGAACATTTGCTTCATCCCTCATCCCCTTATTCAGAAAACTACAGAAAGTTTAGCATTTTTCATTATTCGAAAAGGATTGCTCCTTTCCTCATCAAGAGGTGGTAATATAATTAAATTAAGCTAAAACGCATTCCAAAATATATGTTTCAACACAGCTAAATCTGTCTGGGTCTCTGGTTCGCCTCCACCATCGTGAAACAAAGGGTAAGCACAGATTACCAAAAGTAACGCAACTAGACCATTTTCACTGAATGGGTTCTCACCTAAGCAGAATGGGTTCTCACGTGCACAAAATCAAATCAAATGCACATTCATTGGCTGATGCCGCATATTACAAGGAACATCCGTTACAAAGTTCGCTGAGTACTAACAAAAACTAATGGATCTTTTCTGTATTCCGTAATAGCGGTATGTTGAGCGTGTAATTATTCGGCAAAATAAATCTAAAGTAAACAGTCAAATTGGACTTACTTAAAAAATCTGATGTGTACCATTCACATGACTTTCTCTATATCCCTGCAACAAATTATTCTTAAAAAGCTTATACTTCTATTGACTTTATGCTAATCAGAAAAAATTAGCAGAAATAGTCTTATTACTTGCTTCCTTGTAAGTAGAAGCGAAATGAGGGACTACCATAGCTTAAAGTGATACTCAAAATCTGGTTTGTTATGTCAATGAAGTTCCTTTGTTTGTATGGATCGGAGTTGACAAGTTCCTGTATGAGAAAAGTAAGTTTTTCATAGCAGAAACCAAAAATAAGGAATGTCTCAAAAACGACAAACTCCACGAAAAAAAGTTATATAACATAAATTGTGTGTTTTAGCGTGCTCTAAATTTGTTGTGTTGTAAATATACGAAATTTTAATCAAAATCGTTAGAGCCATTTTTGAGAAAATCAAAATTTTCGAAAAAAGATCCATGTAAAGGGTAGTTGGGGGTGGGTGATTTTTCTCAAAAGTTCCATGTCGCATCCCTAGAAGATACTAAACTTAAATACCAAGTTTGGTATTTTACCGACTTTTCGTTTTTGAGTTATCGTGTTCACAGACACACGGACACATGGACACACACACACACACACACACACACACAGACCTATTTGTGAAACTGCTTTTTTTGGATATTGGGGACCCTAAAACAGATTTCCGGTGAAATCTCGGTATCGAATTTTTGGGTGGAGTGCAATACCTTCTCTATACATTATGTACATAGTGCGTATAGAGAAAATAAAAATGAGCAAATGGGGTGCGCAGCCTGCTTAGGAAGCGAGAAAGTGAGGCCGTTAATACCTACATAAACCATCATGGCCGAACAAATGTAGTTTGTAAAATATTGCAGAAGTAAGCCTTTTAACGAGTGATGACAAAGGTATAATTTTTATTTTTTTCACAAACTATGTAAGAAATACCTCACATTGATCGATCATCAGGAATATTGTTAATGTGACAGTGGAGTTTACAGGTGTGTTTGTGTGTGTGTGTGTGTGTGTGTGCGCGCGCGCGCATTAAGTATAAAGTCCGCGCGCAGTGAAAGATTAATAACTCGCAAGATAGCCATACCTGAAAATCAAGGAAACGTAAAAATCCAGTGCCAGAAGTTCGGTGTGACGAATCTGTTAGGAGTGCAGTGCGTAAAAATGTTAATTTCTTTCACATTAATGAGTCGCTATCAAGAAACTACTTGCGTTTGTGAACGGTGACTCCGACCCACCTACGTTAAAGCAAATATCTTTTTATAAGCTGTTACTTGACGTTGATTTCGAATTCCGGAAAAGAAAGGGTAAGAATATTATTATTGACTGTGAGGATGTATTGTTAAATTGCCGTGTATAGACAAGACAGGAAGGGCGGAAGCTGTATTTTCTCAACGAAATATAGGTAAATAAAGTCGACACAACTTCTCAGATACGTGTACACACCACCATAATTAAAGTTAATACAAGCAGAAGAAGATGGAGGAACAGATCTCCAATCTTGATGGAATACAATTAGATTAGATATATTTTTATAAGAATTTTCATATAGTGACTTATTTCTTATTCATATCTTTATTTCGGAGTGATATACTCAATTGTTATCTAATCAACAGCGTGTTTCTAAATTATTCCGCGAGGAAGAACGGATTTAGGAAAGCGATGACAGTTCCTAGGTCCCACGTGGTTACGAAAGCAGCCCCGATACCCCTCAAATCAGGGCAAGTAAGCAGAGGAGTAAGTTTTGTGTTTTATTTAATTGAGGACAAATTCATCCGGTGAAAAGGGTTTAGGAAGGCACACGCGTTCACATTTGCCTCTTTGCTGTCATGAGTTAGAGCTAGATCGCATCGAAGTGTTGCGTTACACTTCGCGTCAGCACAGACATTGGGCAAACAGCTGCGGCTACGTATATGCAACCAAATGACAAATCGCAAAACCTCCCTTCTTTAGTGATCATAGAGCTCGGTCCGAAGTCACGAAACTACTGGATTGAGGTTCGGTGCATACTGATTATAATTATGAGTCATAGCGTGGTCTCTACGGCCCGTTTCGAAATATGTTCCACTATCTAGCATTGCTCACTGCGTAGTCTCCTTCAGTTCCTGCTAGTAGATAAACCAGTGAACACTGAAATAGAGCATAGATTGAAAAATGTGTAAAATACGAAAGGGTAGGCATTCGAGCTGACCAAACTTGTGGAAGATCCAAACATATATTTTCTTTCAAAACAGTCAAAATATACCTTGTACGAGTAATTCGCTGCAAGGCATTCTAAGTGAGCTTGCTTATGTTCATTATGTTTTCAAAGCTCTGCACACTATTATCCCGACTTTATGTCAATCTTTATATTTTTATTTGTATATGTACAAGGTGTTTTTGTTTACTGACCACATTATAACAATTTTTTTTAAGTATTACTTTATAAATTAGAACGATGCATATTATGTTAATATATGTAAGGAACTACTTTGGACCAGATCCACGTGTGCACGTTTCCGCTATAAATACTTTATACCGCTGACTGCTCTGTATGTTGGATACTGTGTGAGCTTCGGACTCAAAACCGAGCTTTAGTGATCGCATTCTTTCCTGCCTGGGCACGGGCCGATCCCTCATTCCGGGTTCTTTATTCTACAATTACATGTTTGTTGGCTCCTCAATAAGCTACTGACTATAGGTGGTATAAATACTGCTGCACTCGGGGAGGGGTAAGCCGACTAGGTTAAGAAGTAGATAGATAGGTAGGTAGGTAGGTAGGTAGGTAGGTAGGTAGGTAGGTAGGTAGGTAGGTAAGGAAAGTAGGTAGGTAAGGTAGGTAAGGTAGGTAGGTAGGTAGGTAAAGTGGGTAGGTAAGGTAGGTAGGTAGGTAACGTGGGTAGGTAGGTAGTTGGGTAGGTAGGTAGGTAGGTGGGTAGGTGGTTAGGTAGGTAGGTGGTTAGGTAGGTGAGTAGGTAGGTAGGTGGGTAGTTAGGTAGGTAGGTAGGTAGGTGGGTAGGTAGGTGGGTGGTTAAGGTAGGTAGGTAGGTAACGTGGGTAGGTAGGTAGTTGGGTAGGTAGGTGGGTAGGTGGTTAGGTAGGTAGGTGGGTAGATAGGTAGGTAGGTGGGTAGTTAGGTAGGTAGGTGGGTAGGTAGATAGGTGGGTGGGTGGGTAGGTGGGTGGGTGGGTAGGTGGGTGGGTGGGTGGGTAGGTAGGTAGATAGGTGGGTAGTTTGGTAGGGGGTAGGTAGGTAGGTAGGTAGGTGGGTGGGTGGGTAGGTAGTTGGGTGTGAGGTAGGTAGGTGGGTGGGTGGGTAGGTAGGTAGGTAGGTAGGTGGGTAGGTAGGTTATTTGCCATAGGATTACACGTAGTCATGACGTCAAAAACTGTGCAATTGTATGAACAAATCAAGTAAATTTTACACTATAAAATTCATTTAAACTATATAGAGGATTTTCTCTCAATGTGGTACTGACTCTACTCTTAAAAATCTTAAATGTAAATTGTCTTATGTGCAAATGTATGCTATTGTAAAGCTTAAGAGATATATAATGGAAACTACTTGTACTTATACTGTATTTACTCTTATATATATATATATATATATGTTAGAATTACTTCGAGTATCATGACCATGTATAGAAGCACAAGTTGCAAATTCAGTAATATGTTTCTTTACATACAAAAGACAGGCCAGCCAGACGTACTTTGAGGGCAGAGTAAGTATACCAGATTTAATAAAAAGTGGTTTACAATGAAACTTAAATGAAACTCCATAAATTAATCTTAAGGCTTTCTTTTGCAATACAAACACTCTAAAAGCAGATGCATGGTTACCCCAATGTAAAAGACCATAGTTAAGATGACTATGAATGAAGCCATAATCAGCTATAATTAATGATTCAGTAGTGATATTATTTTTAATACTCTCAACATAAATAAGCCCTTACTTACTTTCTTAGCAACTTATTCAGTATGAGTTGGCCAAATTAGATTCAAGGTGCAGGCCAAGAAATTTAACTGATATTTTCTCGTCAATATTAACTCTCCTTAAACTAAAATGCAATGTATCAGTTTTTGTACTGTTAATATTTAAATTTTTCGCATTACACCACAGTTGAACTACTCGTAGTTTAGTTAACTCACTGAGTTTAGTGTTTATTATATTTGTGTTATCATTTATTATATTTAAAGCCAGATCATCAGCGAACAGAAATGTCTCACAGTATGGACTACAAATAAAATTGGGAAGGTCATTAATGTATATTAAAAACAATACCGGTCCTAATATTGAACCTTGGGGTACACCATATCTCAAAAGTTTAAAAGATGACATTTTACTATAATTTAAAACATAGCCTGGTATCTATTGCTAAGATATGAGGATAAATGGTTAACACTGCAGTCATTAAATCCATAACATTTTAATTTAAGAAGCAGATTTGCATGAGATACAGTCAAAAGGCTTCGTAAAATCAAGGAATTGACTACACACTAGATTTGCAGATTCAAGGCCTAAAAGGCAACGTTTATAAAATTATATAATTGCATCCGTAGTGGTTAGAGAATTCCGAAACCCAAACTGGTACTAATTTAATAAGAATTTCTCTTCAAAATATTTGTATATTTGTTTATTAATTAAAACCTCAAAAACCTTTGACACCGTCGGTAATATACTTATCGGCCTATAATTCCCATAATCTGCTCTATTGCCCTTCTTAAAAATTGGAACTACTTTGACATACTTAAAGGCATCGGGATACTGGCCATAGTCAATACAACAATTAAAAATACGAGTTAAAGGTTCTGATATATAAATGGCTGCCATTTTAATTAATTTATAATTAATACCATACACATCAAAAGAAGAACTATTACTTAAATTTAATATAGCGGAGTATACGTCTTCTACACCAACATGTCCAAAGGCAAATTCAGTATCAGGTTTAGACATCATTTCCAAGATAATTTTAGGCTCACTGGGAGATATACTACTTACAAGTTCGTCAACTTTGTCAATAAAATATGAATTAAATATCTCAGGATCAAGATCTGAAGATGATGCTTTAAGGTTGTTATTTACAATACCATTAATAACAGACCAAGTTGCTTTAGATTTATTTTGTGAACCACTGATAAGTTTCGAAAAATAATCAATTTTTGTATTTATTAGACCACTCAGAAATAATTTTCTTAGCGTTGTTATACATATCTTTGGCTTCTGGGATTCCATGAAGCACATAAAATTAAAATATTTCAAAAATGTATTTTAAGATTATGGAAATCACCCGTGCACCACTCTTTATTAGATGATCCTCTATTTCCTTTAGGTTTAAATAAGACTAAAGGAAACGTCAAGTGAATTACCTCTAAGAAAACAGAAATAAAATAATTAACTTTGGCATTTAACTCAGTGATATTATATAAGTATAGCCAACACACTTGACGTAATAAAAAAGTAAAATAAAAACAATTTTGGTCATTTATGACTCGTTTTGGTATTAGAATATTATGGTTATCACCTTTTTTGTTATCATCACCATTTCTAAGTTTATTGACATCAAAAACAAACTGTATAGTGTCGTCATCTGAATAAAGTGTGTGCACAACACATGCTTTACAATAATTTTCAATATTAGTGACTACATTATCAATACATGTTCCAGCGTCATGTTTTGTGCCGAGACGAGTAGGGCTATTAATTACATGTCTGAGACCAAAACTTGTAAATAAATTAATAAAATCGCGTACTTCAATGGTGCTAGAACAAAAGTCAATATTAAAGTCACAACTTACCATATTTATGAAACAACATAGTGAGAAGGTCATTAAGATAAGTTAAGAAATAGGTAACATTTATTTTGTTGTTGTCAGGTACCCTGTAAAATTTATACATATAAGATTCATATTTCTAATATATATCGAACAACATTCAAACTCAAATTGTCTAGCAATGTTTTTAAGATTAATTCCCATGCTAGTTACGATTCCATTGCGTTTAAATATTGCAGAACCACCATGATATTACTAGAAGGCCTGCAATAACAATCGATCAACATAAAAAAGGAATCTTCAATAAAAGCAGTTCATCATAACATCTGCTACCGTGAACAGCTGCGAATGGAAGGTAATTCGACGTGGGATCAAAATTAAAGAAAGGGTTGGAAACCATTGGGATGAGATACATTTGAATGGCGGGGTAGGCAAACAGGCGGAGTATTTGGAGAAAAATTAAGAACCGCCTCTGTGATATTGACAGACAGCAAATAATTGCGCAATGCACAGAGAAGGTTTCATTAGAAGTACAGTCTGGGCTAAAATCGGAGTGGGGTATGGAGCAATACATCCAGACACCAACTCATTAGAGAGGGGCTAGCGTGGATTACACTAGGAGCATAGAGGAGCACGAAAATTTCTGACGAGAATGGTACGAGAACCTGTCCCATTTGCGAGGAGGAAGAGTCGTGGACTCACATCTTGGCAAGATGTTGGCGTACGGAGGAATGGCGGAGAAAATATTTACCGCGATTCTTTACCACCGCGAATGTAGGGCTAGAAGCATGTTGGACTCTACTGGCAGGCACGGAAAACATGGACGGGCTAGGTACTTAAGGCAAGACAGCTGAGATCTGAGGAGGCTGCCAATAGAAGGGAATAAGATCAACTAAAAAAAAGTGACTACAATGTTCTACATACATATATATTACGTCATACTTAGGCCACTGTTGTGCTAAGGTTTTATATATTGTGTATATATTATATGTATATATTTCTTTTAAGTGTAATTATCTATTATAAGAGGGTGCATTTATAAAGGTGTACTCTGTGCTGTAAATTTAAATTGCTATATTTGAATATGTTGGTATTTTTATTTTTGGTTTACTCTTAATTCTTTATTGTTGTTTTAATATTGCTTTTGATTGTGTATTACCTTTGTCTTTTTATTTTCGTATTTACTCTTTCAATTCCTTGTTGTTTTAATATTGTTTTTAATGTGTATTACAAAAGCACGTACGGTCTGTGGACCGTTGCGATTGTTGAAATTCTATGTATGATATTGTTATGTCAATAAATACACTTATTCATTCATTCATTCAACATAACCAGTGTTCAGTAATGCACAAAATATATACATTTAGTTCATTCGTAAGAATTGAAACGTAGTCAAGTTTATTCATTCAACTTTGAGAATTCCAGTATAATATATTTGTATTGGACTCAGATATGAAATTGTAATCAACATTATTATTAAAGCTGAGTCAAGCTGTCGCAGTCTTTTTAGTTCCCTGTTGCTCAGCATGCTGATCCAGTCTAAGTGAACCATAAAACTGAGAGACGAAACATCTTGCTGGCCAATATTTTGAGTAAAATAGTTCATCAAACTGTTGTTCCTCCACTTCAATGTGAAAGGAAGCACATGTGTCATATTTAGTTTTTAATTTTATGACTTTAAGTGGCTTCAGGTTATAGTTGCTTAAATGTTGCGTCATTTCACTCTCGGTGGCAGCCTACTAACAAAACTTGCCTTTGTTTTCTGTACAACTTTAATACTGTTAGTGGCACTTGTTCCACGCAACACTGATTTAGGAGATGTCTTATTTACTACATTTTTCCTCTTTTTATTTAGTACCTCCACTTAGTATAAAAAGTATCGTCTTTTTCTTCTTGTCCAAAGTCTAGGCTGAATATCCCGTTCCAACGAAGTCACAAGTATAGTTCACCTTTTATGTGGTCGTTAATATCCATCGCTTGTGCGTATCGGTTTGTACAAAAGCAAGTATACAGAATATCTAATGAAAGTGGAATTAAATTGAATACCAAAGAGAGCTTTCAAAATCAAAAGCGGATGCTCGATCACGTTTGAAGTCGTTGAACCAATATTTTACTGTTGTCATATATGGCGAAAGGGGTCCATAGACAGCATCCAATTTCACCTTTATCTCCTCACAAGTTTTGCAATTCAAAAGTAAAAAGCGTATCACGATATCGCACTTTTTCCATTCCAGCGAAAACACGTTGAACGACTAACTGAAATGCTTGAAAACCCGAAATTAATCTATAAACCAGTACCAAATATGTTTTGGCGATGTGTAACTAATGACATGACACGATGGTAACAGCTTTCCAATACTATATATTTTGAAAATTGGGCATTTATTAAACCACCCTCGTAAGCTAGTTGGAAAGTCAGTAAACACAGTTTATTGCACTGTCTTCGACATTGATAAAAACATAATCTTAGCTCGATTCAGTTATAAAGTTTAAATGATTTAATCTGTTATGAACTTCGGGTTATGGTTTAAGTAATCCTGGCCTACGTTTTCTGGCACAAATTATGTACACGAGTTTCAGCTGTTCTGTAAACAATTGAAGGAAATTGAGTTTTTGTTTATGGATGTTCTTTAATTACTGTGGTTCTCAACGCCCCATTCTATATTGGGCGCGAAAGACCGCTTATTTTTGCTTAGATGTCTGTTTATCAGGCTTGAGGTCCTTTTCCGTGCCGTAAATCTACGACACAAGGCCAGCTTCATTTCCCTTCTGATGGAAGCCATGCCAAGGATTTATACGCCCCAGAAAAGTCATGTTCTCCGCCGAGTTTTTTTTTTTCTTTGGTAGTGTTTAACCCCCGCTTTAACTACATATATCACTGCATGTGGTAACACTGATGAATGAAGACGGAGCACCGGTGGAATGCGATGGCGGGGGAAACCGGAGAGCCAGAAAAAAACCGCCCCGGCGCCGCTTTGTCCACCACAAATCTCACATGCGCCGAGTTTGAACCCGCGACCTTGGGTATATGGCAATCACTACACTACGGAGGGAGGCTCTGTAGGCAAGACTGACGACAGCTTAATATTGAAATCGTCTTTAGTTTTCGTAGTATTGCTGACCCTGCACGGTTATCCTCGTCGTGTTGTTCAGCAAGGAATACATATTCGTATTGCATTTTCACACACAACACGTCCTTGGTACTTTATAGGCTTTCAAATCCCTGTGTTTTAACATTAACAGTTCTCAAATGATAACACCAAATGTATATGTTCCCTTTGTCTGTCCTTAATATCGAGCATAAAGAAAACTAGTGAACAAAGGTCATTAAGTAGTGAGTAGGACTAAAGCTATAGTGTTGGACTGTGTGAAGTAAAACTGCGCTGCCGGGCGACAGGTTTGCAAACTAAAATAGCGCTTCATCTCGAAGTGATGCTTGGTATTTTTCATATGGATATTATCAAGAGAAAATGGTTTGCAGTTTCCATGTGAACAGAGCCAAAGTACTAAACATCTGATATGTTATATTCACATACCTTTCTCTACCTATTCTGCAACAAGCTATTCTAAAATAAGCTTATTCTTTTATCTACTTCATGCTAATTAAGATAATCATTAGCAGAAATATGTCGTGTCATATTTGTTAATAGCTTCAAGGAGTATAAGTGAATGTACTAGGCTAAAGCCATAGTAAAACCTTTTAAGTAGGTTATGGTTGGTAGCTATGTGATGAACTATTTGCATAACCAGGATGGCAGACAGACAGACAGATTTGTCGCCATACACTGTACAGAGAGACTCGTAAATGTGCATTAATTAAATAGTTCAATTAAACTGTAAAAGGTGTTGTAATGTAAAACTGAAAATTTATACATGTCATCTATTTTAATAAAGTTATATGGGAGAACATTAACAAGTTTTCTTATGAGGCAATTTGATGATTTTGAATATTTAGTTGTTTTATATTTTCCTATGTGGATGTCATTCATACTTCTAGTAAACTGATTATTAACGTCACAGTTGAGAGTGAATAAGAATGGATTGTTTTTATAAAATAGTGCAACATTATATATTAATAAATCAGTCAAAGTAAAAATATAAAATTGTTTAAAAACATGTCTTAACGAATCTCTTGGCTTCATATTAAAATTATTCTTAACACTCTCTTCTGAATTAAAAATAATCTACTTACTTCAGTTGCAGATCCCGATATTAAAATTTTGTATGATAAAATTGATTGTACAGTGGCATAATATACAACAAACAAGCCGTTAATGTCCAAACTCATTTTCAGGCATCTAATAGCAAAGCATGCTTTATTTAATTTGATACATATATGATCGATTTTGAAAAACTTCTATATAAAGGGTAGTTTGGTGGGAATTTTTCTGAATATATTAGTGCCGCATCCTTGGAAGATTTTGAACTTAAATACCAAGTTTGGTATTAGCCACCTTTTCGTTTTGAGTTATGCTCTTAACACACACACGCATACACTCATACATTGACAGTCCTATATTCAAGAGGTCCATAATTCGAATCTAGGTTCGGATACGTTATCCGGATAAAGGTTTTTACAGGGTTTTCCTGAGAAGACGAATGTCGAATAACTTTAAGTTCCTTGAAACTTGAGTTAATTTAACAGATTTCATTCATCATTGATATGGCCTTCCAGGTAAAAGGATATTATACCACAAAAATATCTTTTCTATCTACTATGTACATTGTACGTGACAGAGAGAGCAAAAAATTGTTGTGGAGTTTCCGACGCCCGCTTTCTTAGAGGATCTTCTCCTTTAAAATATAATTACATTTATCGATGCCCGGCTGCATCAAATCTTCCAATTAGAATCTAGAAGGAAGTTAAGCGCTCCTTAAATGTAATGTGTCTAGTTTACGAAATAATAAGATTATTGTTTGATTCCTTTTTGAACAAAAGTCACCATAAAAAAGTACTGTTGCACATGGGTCATGAAACCCTGCCAGATGTAGACAAATTAGATGAATTAAAATGTGGATTATCTCTGAGAAAGGGCAACGGTCTGGATCCTTAAGCTAGTTTATATTGCTAAAGTTGTGGCAGAAATGTTATTCTAGCCAAAAAAAGAGAAAACGAATGTTTCCTTGGATTAAGAGAGTCATATTTTGAATGATATGCAACCTTCTTAAGGGAAATTATGGAGGGTTAAATCTTATCGTTTGTGAATAATTTCTCGTGGGATGAGTTCGCGGTTTTAAGTTCCTCTGTTGTCATTTCATTTTTAGTAAATTCATTTTTTAAATTCAATCACTGAAGTCTCACAATTACCTTTTAACAAATTTAAATCCCTGAACTTTAATATTTCTTCACTTCTCCATTTCATCCACCGCAAACGCAATATAACCTCAAAATCAAATGTTGGAACATGTTTGGTTTTATCTAAAGTAGGAAGTAGCCGAAATTGGGTAGTGTCGCAGCTAAATTTTGCTTATTGCAGTGATTCCCGTTATAGGTTGCTTTAGAAAGAGTTCTGGGTTCGAATCCCTCGTGATGATTTAGATTAAAGAATGGTGTGGAAGTGTAAAAGCCCTAGCACGGGATATGCCAGCATAGAATCTTTCTCAGGGGTGGTGTTAATACACAAGAGGTTTCCTTTGAGTTCACGATTACTATTGAACTCCTTTATTTCGTTTGTTTGACATTTTTTGCCGTCGAACACACACACATACACATTCCTCCAAATTTCACCCCCCCCCTTTCAGGCACTTTTTACGCGACCGCGCCTACCATCTCTTATTACTTGTGACACTTGTGTATTAATTAACACTTTTTCTATAACGGCCATACACAGCCCGTTTGTCTCCATTGCTGAATCAAATAGCACGTCTTAGCTCACCGCGTCTCCCATAGCAAGTGAAGTCGCTTCCCTCAACCAACAAGAAATCCGTTGTTTTCCCTTTTATCGTGTCCACCTCGGGCAATGGACCTTATTCTCCCTTCGGTTCATTGTCGCGCAGTAAGAGTACCTGTCTACCTGGGCACATTCGCACCTTGGTAAAATCCGTCCTCTCTTTTCGACGCTTTTCACAATATTTCTTCCCTGGTCATTTCAAAATCATGCTTTTCCCTTCTTAACATAATTTGTATCTTCCTTACACACACCGTTTAATTCCTTGATACGATGTGTATTGTCTAAGTATACGCCCAGAAATAAAAGATAGTTGCAAAACTGACTTGACAAACCTAGTGTCCTTATGTAAACTAGCCCTTTAAATGTGGTAAAATGTTTGAGGAAATGTGCTGAGAATAATGGTGGAACGTAATTCTTTAGCTGGAAATCTTTGTTTATATTCGTTAATGTTTCTCCTTACTTTATAGCAAACATGAATGCATTTTTATAAAATGCAGGTACTACTTGTTTGTGACAGGACACGAAACAAATCTGAATCGTGATATCTGACTAAGTTCCTGTAACTACGCTCACGCAAGGCCTGTAATAGTCTTGACCTACGTCAATAGTGTTTTATTATTATTATCATTATCATTACTAATTTTATTATTATTATTATTATTATTATTATTATTATTATTATTATTAGGCGGGTGAGAATATGAAGATATTCAGTGTCGCGAAAAGCAACATTGTCACGTTTTCTCCAAGTAAAATTGGCAGTGTGGACAGCTATTATTAGGACATACTTTTTAGAGCCCGTTCTACAATCTGCAATATTTGCCAATAAAGTTATTTACTAGATATTGAGGCAATTGGCGTTCCCAAAATTTCTTGGAGCACTACGTGGAGGATATGCTTGCCGATAATTTTTCAGTATCTTTGGAGTAAATGACAAGTACATTATCTGACATACAATAATTTCACGTTCACGACTAGCAATAGTAATCATTACAACATTGCGTTTATTGGACGGCGAAGAGGAAATAATAAGAAGAGAAAGCTTAAGGCCATGAGAAAAAGAAAAATTGTTTCCCAACATTGAAAGAAGACAACATTTAAAAACTTGCTGTGACTTACTTAACTAAACCTTTAAAACAAAATATTTAATTCTAAATAAAAGAATAAAAACATCAGAGGTACCTTTGTAAACTGGAATGGCGCTTAAATTAGTTGCGTATACCTTCTGATAATCTTTATAAAATCATTGACAATCTAGGTGATGCTATGCTTATTCCTCCCACTTCATTGCATATATTCCCCTGCGTCATGGTGTAGTGGTTAGCATGCTAGTCGCTAAAACGCTAGATTGGAGGAGGGTGATGGCTATATTTTTATTCACAAAAATCCTTACTATGGCTACCTTCTAAAAGGAATTAAAACCGCAGGTCCCGTGTAATGTTTATTTGCACGTAAAAAATCCCATATCTTGCAAGAAGAAACTTCGCCATTTTGCGTACGCAAATCGTGATTTCGTCCTACAGTGCCATATGTAAGCGACGAGCTGATCCATCGTGTTTGCCAAACCTTATTAGTATTTTATTAATTTTTGGCTTAAAATTAAAATCATTTTATATTGTATCTTAAAATTTGGAGTTTTCAATGGTAAAAGAATTATAAAAATCGGTTTACTGATTTTTAAGATTCACTCAGACATGCACACGCACACACACATACAAATGATGTTTTCTCTCTATCATTTTGTTATAGTATAAACTTCGGCTTTGGAGAAGTATAAGGAAATGAGAGTACTACATCAGCAAGTAAACACCAACTCAGAGGTAAGATTATGTTAACTATTACGTAATTGGGGTTCAGGTTACATTAGTCTTTTTATTTCTGTGCAATCTTATAATATACATTTCTAGAGATTTAAAGTCTTTTGCAGTGAAAATGAGTGAAGTTTTGAGTCCTCCTTCACTTCGACTCTTCCATTTTATTCTACACCATTGGTAAAGACGTCCCGTGATAAACACGAACATTCATTTTGTTTGTTGTGACCACAGAGATAGAGAGAATTGATACGAAATGTCCTATCCTTATGCACTGGGCTTGGTACTGCACGTTTTTGTCAAGCAGCCATATTGTGGTTATAAACATTTGAAATAAGTACGGCTTTTGTGGGTTACATGTGCACCCAAAAATAAGATTTTGTGGTGTTAAATGTCAATTAAGCAGTACATTTGGACTTAGCATTCAAGCCAGTATAATGGTGAAAACATTTGTGATATTTGGTTGTAGTTTTTCATATAGCAAAAGAAAAAAACAAGGAAAATGAATGTAAAATTACATAGGTTAAAGTACTTATTTGATTTTGTGGTGTTAAATGTTCAACTAAGCAGTAAATTTACAGTGTAAATTTTGAATCAGTATAGCAGTCAATACGTGTGTGGTATTTGGTTGTAGTTTCTCAAATAGCAGAAGCAAAGATAAGGAAAGGGAACTTCACATACAAAATTGGTAACCTGCTTCGGTTTATAAGAAACCTCTTGCTAATTCGACTATTTAGCAGCTATCGCGAGAAATAATTACTATAGAATTATGTGCTTATTATAACAGAGCCGTGAGAATAGGGAACGTGTTCCCCGAACTCGGAATGCAATCATGTTCACAGTGAAAATCGTTTCTCTGGGATTTTTCTGATACTTGTCACACTTTTTTTTTTGCTGTGCACTTAAAATGATTCCAAACGTTTCCCAAGCATACGAGTGTGAGTGTGTGTGTGTGTGTGTGTGTGTGTGTTTACGTACATGCATCCTATACCTATATGTCTGCATGTATATATTCAGCTTTTAGAGTGGTTTTTGATCAAGAAATTAGAATATAATTAAAGTGACTTTGCCGCGATGTTTACTACAATAATATCAATTTATCAATTATAACTTCTGACAGGCCGAAAAAATGTGATTATATTAAATATACGTTCAACTATACACCTCTCTTCTTTCATTGTATTTGGTTCTATACTTCAAAACTTGGAAAAACAATTAATTTAAGATGTTGCGTATGGTGTTTATAGCAGTGTGTATAACCACAAGTTGGCGGCTGGACACAACATGTGCTTCAGCAAAACGCTAGCTTTTCCGTTCTGCTGTTGTGACCTGCTTCGCAAGCCAACTCTCAATGTTTTCTAGTTTACAAATTCCGCCGACATCAGAATGGCAAACTTAACACATTAACAATTACCCTATGTAACTGTAGAAAGAAAACGTTACCTATTGCCTACAAAAGTTTATGTACAAGCTAATCGAGAATTTCTAGAACCGGTGTTTAGAAGAAGAATGACAGAGAAAACGCGGGAGATGTTGCAACGCTGTGTTTCACTTCACGTGAAATTAACAACTATGAGTCAACTGTGATTTGTTTGATATCATTGACTGAAGCGACACGCTCATAGGTGCAATGTAACACATCAGCGACTTCCGACGATAAATGCATACGGTGAGTGTTACTTCAGAAACATTCTGATGATTAAACACAAAGCGCGTAATAGCCATTAGAGCAGCACAATTCAATTGAGTTATATTTAGACGACCATTAACTGCTGCGCTTCTTAGCGTTCCCTTCTCTATTGAGCGTGAAAGACCACTTAATTTTGCTCAGAGTTCATTTTATAAGACTTGAACTCCTTTTACGTGCTGTACATCTAAGACAAGGGTCCAACTGCTGTACTTATCTTCCGAAGGAAGCCAAGCTAAGATGTTTACGCCCGAAAAAATCCATCGCACCCCCACCCCGCCGGGTTTGACTTTGGGAAATAGCGGCTATCATGCCACTCCTTGACCACGGAGGACGGCAGAGGAGCGTAATACTACCCAACATTAGTATATAAGATATTTATAAATACATAAACAACGCTCAGTATTTTAGGTGCGACATTAAAGTGAATATTTTTCAAGATCGGAAATACTGGACTGGACTCTGTGGGTTGTTCAACTTCGCGAACGGTTCGGATATGTTGATGGGCATGCTTTCCATATTTAGTTAAGAAATCCAACAATAATTAACCTCATCATGCTGTAAATTACTAGAGGGGTTCAAACTGTTGACCTCCTACTTGAAAAGAACGTACACTGGCGGTGCAGAGACAGACGCACCGGTAAATGCAGCTCAATATTTCAGTGGAGTCAGGCGATAAGGCGATACATCTGATGTTACATGTATACCATACATCATTGCATTCATGGTACCTCACAGATAACAATCAAGAGGTGTAATATCAGGTGATCATGGTGGCCATGAGAGGTCTCTCTCTATCAATCCATCGCTAAGGGGTATATAGCGGATTGTTAAGCTTACAATCCATCAAGAAATCAATCTAATTTATTGCATTTAAATAGATAAAGCTGCAATCGACGTGAATAAAACAGTAAAATATAAATATATATGCAATATATACAAACAGAATAAACCCTATGCATCTTTTACAATAATAGTATAAAAAATCACAAGTAATATGCCAATAGAAGATGCATTAAAATCAATAAATTCATTGATAGAATAAAATGGATTATGGATAAGCTAAGCATGCATTGTTTTATAAAATATTTTATATGGTAAAGTAGTTAACTCATGAGATAACTTTTTACATAATTTTATACCAAAACAGTGATAATGTTTGAAGTTTTTGTAAGTCTGGCTGAGGAATTTCAATCCTTTGGTAATTTCGGTTGTTATAGGTATGGATTTCAGATCTTAAGTCATACATATGCTGGTTCCGTTTAATAAAAAGCAATATAATGTAAACATTCAAATTTATAACACACAAAATATTATCATCTCTAAAAAAGGTTTAAATGAGACCTGGCAGGCACCTTGGTCATAGTTCTAATTGATTTCTTTTGTAAAACTAAAATGTCTTAAATGTGGGAAGCATTGCCTCAAAGTAGAATGCCATAATTAATTATACTCTAAAAATAAGCAAAGATTGACATAAGCACATATTCAGATGGTTAACTAAATCCTCAGCAGAAGCACAACCTTGACAACTTCCTACAGAAAAAATTAATATGAGATTCCCATGTGTAAAATCTATCATAGTAAATATCTAAAAGCTTCACATCGGAACAAAGTTATGGCACAGTAACGTTATTTCAAATATGTTGAGATTTCGAATCATTAAGTAAAAAATCTGATGTATTCCATTCACATGACTTTCTCTACAGCTCTACACTTAATCATTATTAAGAAGCTTATCCTTCTATTTGGTTAATGCTAATTGAGAAAAAATTAGCGGAAATTACTTGCTTCCTTGGAAGTAGAAGAGAAATAAGGGAGTACCACAGGCTAAATCAATAATTAAAGATTTTAAAACCTGATTGCCATGTGATTGAAGTAACTTTGTTTGTATGGACAAGAATTGACAAATTCCTGTATGAGAATAGTATAGGTAAGTATTTTAAAGCCTGAAACTATTAACAAGGAAGATCTCAAACAACGGCCAGCTGTGTGGCAAATTCTTGACTATCTCTTACGGTTTACCAATTATGCAAAATTCCGCAAAATTCATCCATAATTCCTAGAAAATTGCGATATGCATATTATTTGTCATGTAAATATCTTAAATATAAGAGATTTTAATCAAAATCGTTAGAACATTTTTGAGAAAACCAAAATTTTCGACTATTTTTCCATGTAGCGGGGGGGATTTTCTTGAAAATCTTTGTGTCGCATCCTTGAAAGATACCAAACTTAAAATCCAAGTTTTGTATGCTGTATGATCTATGCTGTCCACAAATACAAACACACGGAACTTTTTCCAAAAATGTGTTGCTTTTTTTTTTGGATTTAGGGGGACCCAAAACATATATTTCCGGTGAAATCTTGGTAATTAATTATTGGGTGTGACACAATATTTTCTCTTATACACTTAGTACTTAGTACGTCTAGAGGAAGTAAACATTTTGGCTCGGAACCATTGCGCATATATAGTATAATTTTGTACCTGAGTTTCATAAACATATGAACTAAATATATTACATAAGAGAGTTATTAATATATCTGGAATGCATGTAAATTCTTATTATGAAATAGATGGAGGATCCTTTCCTTCAAAACTGCCTTTGAGAATGGCGATAGCAGTTGCATCTATATGACAGTGTGTTTCTACCGCTTATACCTGCCTGGAATAACCAATCTGGTGAAAAGGGGGAGGTAAACTATCGTGAAAGAATATACCTCTATGGGGCAAGATTTTAAGAAACAACGATTAAATTGGAGCACCCGCGACACCCCTCCATTCCCTGGTAATCATAAGTTGGTGGAAAGAAATTAAATGTTAAGAATGATTCATACAAACCCAAATCTACTGTATAGCATTTACAAGAGTTTCTCAATCAATCCTGCACGGACTATTTTTACTTTCTCTATACGTACTATATATATAGTGTATACCAAAAAATTCGCTACCGAAATTTCACCGGAAATATATGTTTTAGGGTCCAAAAAAGTATTTTCAGAAAAAGGTCCGTGTGCGTGTGTTTGTTTCCGTGTGTCCGTGTATCAGTGTGTAGGTGTGTCCGTGTGTCCGTGTGCCTGTAAACACGATAACTCAAAATCGAAAAGTCGGTAAAATACCAAACTTGGAATTTAAGTTTAGTGTCTTCCAGGGATGCGACACGAAGATTTTGAGAAAAATCACCCCACTCTAAACTACCCTTTACAAGGAGTTTTTTTTTAAAAATTTTGATATTATAAAAATGGCTCTAACGATTTTGATTAAAATATCATATATTAAAGATATTTACCTGACAAATAAAATGTATATTTTGAATTTTCGGGAATAGCCTCTCAAGACTACTTTATTCTGGATGAATATTGCTTAACTACTAAACCGTAAGAGATGGACAAAAACTTAATACACAAAAAATGTAGAGCACGTTAAAACACATAATTTATGTTATATACATTTTTTTCGTGGAGTTGATCGTTTTTGAGATATCCATTTTTCTTGGTTTCAGCTTAGAAAAACATACTTTTCTCATACAAGAATTCGTCAACTCCTGTCCATACAAACATAGGAATATCAGTCACATAGCAACCAGATTCTAGCTTTCACTTTAACCTATGGTACTCCCTAATTTCGCTTCTACTTACAATAAAGCAAGAAATAAGACTATTTCTGCTAATTTTTCTCGATTAGCATGAAATAAATAAAAGATAAGCTTATTAACAATAATTTGTTACAGAGATATAGAGAAAGACATGTGAATGGAACGCATCAGATTTTTAAAAAATGTATTCTTCTAAAATTAATAGAGATAAACGTTTGCATGAATACTTGAATTATATATTTATGTGTGAATACAAAGGAATAAGGGAATACTCTAAGCTAATGTGCTAGTCAAATCTTTTAAACCTTGGTCGCTATGTGATAGGTTTTACTCCTTTATTGACCAGGAGCAGTAACAAAAAAAAAAATCTGAAGTGTTCTATTCACATGACTTTCCCTACATCTCTGCCACAAATAATTGTTAAAAAGCTTATTCTTCTATTTACTTCATGCTAATCAGAAAAAATTACCAGAAATAGTCTTATTACTTGCTTCCTTGTAAGTAGAAGCGAAATAAGGGAGTACCATAGGTTAAAATGATAGTCAAAGCTGGTTGCTAGGTGACTGAAGTTCCTTTGTTTGTGTGGACATGAGTTGACAAATTCCTGTATGAGAAAAGTAAAAGTTTTTCAAAGCTGAAACTAAAAACAAGGAATATCTTAAAAACGAGCAACTCCAAGAAAAATATGTATATAACATAAATTGTGTGTCTACATTTTCTGTATTTTAAGTGTTTGTCCATCTCTTACGGTTTAGCAGTTATGCAAAATTCTTCCAGAATAAAGTAGTCTTCAGAGGCTATTCCTAGAAAATTCAAGATATACATATTATTTGTCAGGTAAATATCTTTGGTATACAATATTTTAATCAAAATCGTTAGAGCCGTTTTCGAGAAAGTCAAAATTTTCGAAAAAGTTCCATGTAAAGGGTAGTTGGGGGTGGGGGAATTTTCTTGAAAATCTTCGTGTCGCATCCTTGGAAGATACCAAACTTAAATATCAAGTTCGGTTTTTAACGGTCTTTTCATTTTTGAGCTATGCTGCCCACAGACAAAAAAAGACAAACACACACGGACATTTTTCTAAAAATACTTTTTTTTGGATTCAGGGGGTCTCAGAACGTTTATTTCCGGTGAAATCTCGGTATGGCAGTTTTGGGTGCAATACATACCTTCTCTATACACTATGTACATAGTACGTATAGAGAAAGTAATAACGACATCCTATTTGAGGAAAGTAAAAGTATTTTAAAATTGAAACCAGTAACAAGGAATATCTTGGAAATGGTTAACTCCAGAAAAAGAATGATTTGGTATGATTTGTGTCTTTTAACGAGATCTACACTTTGTGTGCAGTAAGTTTTTATCTATCTCTAATGGTTTCCACATCTGCAGAAGTCATCCAGAATGAACAGGGCTTCAGAAGTTATTCTCAGAAGATTCAAGATATACACTTTATTTGTCATCCAAATAAATTTAATATATGGCATTTTAATTAAAATTGTTAGAGACATTTTGAGGAAATCGAAAATTTCGGAAAATGTTCTATATAAAGTTAGTTTGGGTTGCAGGATTCTTGTGAAATTTTTGTGTTGCATCTTTGGAAGATACTGAACTTAGAATGCAAATTTTGGTATTTAATCGACTTTTCCTTTTTGAGTTATACTGCCCACACCATCCCCCCTCACAGACACACATAGTACATGAACCTTTTTCTACTTGTTTTGCGTTCAGGGGTCATCAAAACATGCATGTGATGAAATTTCGATATTGAAGTTTTTGGTGGCATAATTTTTCTGATTATTATTTACTTCCTAGAGAAAGTAGATACAATGCTCAGTGGTAGAGCAACCGGCTAGAAACCGGGAGATCCATGGTTCGAATCCCGGCTATGGCATTGAATTTTTCAGTCTGACCTTACTATCCAACTCCAGTCCTACACACGGTTTCTGTGAGAAAACAATTAAAATTATCACAATTGTGCATAATAGTAGGCTATACTATGAATTTGGGACTTAAAGTACTTGCAACATTGTAAGTCGCCATCAGGGTTGTTATCTCAAAATAATTTGAGATCACCTTGTAGTTTACCGGGAAACAGGCAAGTCAGTTGAGAAATTCAATGCTCTACCTACATGTTGACGTGGTAGCTCAATAGCAGAGCAACTGACTAGAAAACGGGAGATCCATGGTTCAAATCCCGGCTATGGCAGTCTGACTATACCTATCCAACTAGATACAATGCACATTCTCCATTGGTAGAAAAAGCAATACGTCTGTACGGTAATTACCATAAATGTAAAACTGAATATACTGGTCTGTCTTTGTGCTGTTGACATTTCTCCAGATGTCGATAAATGGGTAATCAAATCGAATTATATGTTATATTCTTATTACATTTTATGTGATAACTCATTTTATAATAACTCATTTTATTTACATCTTTATGCATTTTGCAACAGATGCAGTGTTTGTCTTTTAAATTATTACTTTGTTTACAATGTATAGCAAGAAGCGGTGTCACTGTATTCTTCTTTAAAATTCAGTGTCGAAATTTTACAGCAAGCTATGTTTTGAGAATGTTAACCAGAATCCAATAACTCACTTTTTATTTCCTCAAAAAGATCGCCAACATTTTTAATTAAAATATCGCATGTTTAAAATTTTTGCCGGAAAAATGAAATGTGAATTGGGTTTTCCAGTCTGAAGTTCTCTTCATTCTGGATATGTTTTGCAAAACAGAATGATAAGATAAAGAGATAATTTTATTGCACCAGAAATTCAGATTACGTTAAAGCATAGGTACTATTTATGTGAAATAATTTATTTATGATGTTAACATTTTCCATATATTTCTTGCTATTGCTATAAATTAGCCAATACTAATACTTTTATCAAATAAAAAGACATTTTCTTACCTCTGTCCATTCAAGGAGAATTGAATCGTCACATACTCTATTGACTTAGCCAAGTATTCTTTTATTTCCATTGTTCTCATGAAGTGGATTAGCATGAAGTGGATAAAAGGATAAGCTTTTTGTAAGAATATACCGTTGTAAAATAGGTAGAAAAAGTCATGTGAATACAACACATGAGATTGCTAAGCAAACTTTCACTATCTATTGGATTAAATTTGCTCTACAGTACTCTTAAATTTGTATTAATTATTTTTCTTATGTGACAAAAAACAAACGTGATGAAAAAGAAAGTAAGGACAAAGCATATATAGAACTGCAAGTGCTCAATAAGCCACAAGCACAATTTGATTTTCCCTCAGTCAGTTTCAACGAGACTACAAATACCGAAAGGGCAAGCAACTTCAATCTTCTGTTGAGCATTTCGAGATCCCTTCTGCCTGACGTTCGTGTTTAATTTGCGAGTAAGTAATAAAAACAGAGGTTTTAATGATGTATATGGCCCACTCTGCTGTATGGCTCTTAATTTCCGTCCGGCTTCATAAAATATTTCGCGGTAATTAATTTCACTTCTTCTAATGGCATACTGACGCTATCAACTCCGCTGGGCATAAACTTTCAATTCGAATATCCTGGGAATAAACATTTAACATGAAACTTTTAATGGGAACGCTTACCAAGAATACTATGCACAAAAGTAAAGCTATTATTGTGCATCTTCGATTAGTCAATTTGACGAATGAAATAGTTGCATAGCCAATACAATCTGAAGTGTTCCATTAACAGAACCTTTCTTACAAAAGACTGATCTTTTATCTACGTCATGAGATAAACATTAGCAGAAATTGTCTTATTAGTTGCTTCCTTGTAAGCAAAAAGGAAATACGGGAATACACTAGCATAAAACGATAGTCAAGTCTTTTAGAAGCAATGGTTATATGAAATTGAAATCCGCTTGTCTGTTGTCTCTCGAAAGGGTATTTATCTTAAGTTTATTTGGTATTAATGATAAAATCATATAATATACTCAGGTTACAATAAATAGTAATAATAAATATTGAATGAGTTTTGGCCATAAAATACTCCAGGGGGATTTAATTAGAATGAGCTTGATTTAATTGTCCTGGAGTTCCTGGAAGTAAAATAAAAGAGATGAAACGAAAGTTGACTTGCCGATTAGAAAAGATCCCTTACGGTTTACCAGTTATATAAAAGTTATACAAAAGTTATACAGAATAAAGAGGTCTTCAGTGACTTTCCCAGAAAATTCAAAATATGCATTTAGTTTTTAATGAAAATATTTTAAACATTTGGAATTTTAATGAAAACCGTTACAGCTATTTTTGAGAAATCAAAAAATGTTTCATGTAAAGGGTACTTCGGGGAGGGAGGATTTTCTTGAAAACCTTCGTGTCCCATCCTTGGAAGATACTGGAGTTAAATAAAAAGTCTGGTATGTACTTTTCGTTTTTGTTTTATCGTGTTCACAGAACCACGGACACACACACATACACACACACACACATACACACACACATACGCCTTGCCCTCGGGTTTTTCTCGTTTTTTTTAAGAGAGAGAGAGAGAGAGAGAGAGCGAGCTCAAAAACTAGTATTTCCGGTGAAATCTCGGAATCAAATTTTTTGGGTGGAATGTAATACCTTCTCTATACACTATGTAAGTACATTGTACATATGCGCTAGAGGGAGTATTTCGTTTTGGACTCAGCAAGTCTCAAAACATATATTTCCGGTGAAATCTCGTCATCGAATGCTTTGGTGGAACACAATAACTCGTTTAGCTACTAATATATTGTATGTACTCACCAGCTAGAGAAAGTAAAAAGCAAGGAGTGAAATAAATGATTTTCTCTATAGGTAATATGTACATAATGTTTACAGAAGGTATTATAATGCACCGAGATTTCACAGGAAATACATGTTTTGAGACCCCCTGAATCCAAAAAAGCATTTTTAGGAAAATGCTTGTGATGTGTTTCTCTCTCTCTCTCTCTCTCTCTCTCCCTATCTCTCTCTCTCTGTGGGGAGGGGGCAGGATAGCTCAAAAACGCAAAGTCATCAAATATCAAACTTGGTATTTAAGTTTAGTATCTTCCAAGGATGAGACACGAACATTTTCAAGAACACTTTCCGACATGGAACATTTTTCGAAAATTCCAATTTTCTCAAAAATGATTTTAATTAAAACAGCTTATCTATAAGATATGTTTTATGTCAAACGAAATGTGTATCCTGGATTTCCTGGGAATAGCTTCTGAAGACCTCTTCATTCTGGACGACTTTTGTATAACCGTAAGAATATACAAAAACTTACTATTAAAAAAATAGGTCTCATTAAAATACACAATTTATATCATATACATTTGTTTATCTTTTTTTGTAGAGTTAACGTTTTCGAGAAATTCTGGATTATTGGTTTCAAGTTTAGCTACTTAAACTTTTCTCGAATGGGAAGACATCTTTCTTCTCGTTCCTGGTTTGGTTACTCCTGGCTTTCAAAGAGATTAGAATTTAGGACGATACTATCGGTTTAGACTGTACAGTTTGTTATTTTCCTTCTACTTATAAGTAAACTAGAGGATATCATGTGAATGGAACATATTAGATTTTCTCCCCTGTACTTATAAGGGACCAAATAATAAGGACAACTTCTGCTAACGTTTATCTCGATTAACATGTTGTAGATATAAGAATAAGCTTTTGAACAACAATTTGTTACACATATGTAGAGAAAGTTCATGTGAATGGAACACAGATTCTTTTTTTCGAATCAACAATGTTATATTATGAGATGCTAATTGTTCTTCTTTTTCCAGTTTCCAATAATTTTTGGATTTCACAGCAACATCACTGTTCACCTTAATTTGTAATTATCGTATTACTAACCCAACTAAAGCCTTTAGAAACAAATTACTGCGAGAGAACATTCCTACTTTCTCTGTCCCTGTAATAGATAGATGGTGTATTGTATTTCACCCAAGAAATCGATAAAAAAGTTGTGCATCGAAAATTGACGTTCCAAAGTGCCCTGAATCCAAAATATTTTTTGATATTTGTACTCAAAAAGCATCTATGAGCGACATAACTTAGTTGTTTAATATCTACAGTGTAAAAACATTGTGGATATTTGGGAAAGATCAAGAAAGATGCAAATAGAAATTAATAGAAAATATTTTACTGAATATCCTTCAAATGTTTTATTGAGAAAAAAAATCAAGGAGCAGACACACACCAGTGACATTACCCATCTCAAATTTGTATGCATACAGTCAAAGATTACTTCTGCTACTCTCTCTGACCGACTGAGTGGGACACAAATACAACCTAAATCATCATTTAACCTGGGATATGGTTCGCTCAAAATAACTTCATTCTACCCAGTCGGAATGTGTTCGCAAGATAGATAATCGTTAGTGGATTACTCCCCTCTGCAGGAATAAATACTAGCGAGGTGCGGAAGGATCTGAAACTGCCTTCAAGATAGCAGCCCGTCCTAGACAAGCCGACCTCAAGTCACCCACAGTAGCTGAGCATCTAAACAGGCCACATGAGCATGTAAACTTAAGAATTTGAAAAAATATGTAATTGACGAGTGAGCATCGGCATTTCCGCGATATGAGAAGCGGATAGGCAATTGTATAGGTAATACATTTTTTACCACCTCTATACGTACTATATAGTGTATAGAGGAAGTGCTGTATTCCTTACAAAAATTATATACCGAAATTTCACCGAAAATACGTGTTTTGAGATCCCTGAATCAAAAAAAAATACTTTTTAAAAAATTGTCTATGGGCTCCATAGCTAAAAAACGAAAATACCGTTAAACACCAAATTTGGCATTTAAGTTTGCTACCTTTCAAGGACGTGACAAGATTTTCAAGAAAATCCTCCACTCAAAATTACTCTTTACATGGAATATTTTTCAAAATTTTTGATTTCCTCAAAAATGGCTCTTAAAATTTTGATTAAAATTTTTAAGATATTTCTATGATAAACAAAATATAAATCTTGAATTTTCTGGAAATAGCCTCTGAAGACCTCTTCATTCTGGATGACTTTACTAGAACTGGCAAACCATAAGAGATAGACAAAACGGTGCTCCACAAAATGTAGATCTCATGAAAATACACTATTAATGTTATATACTTTTTTGTAGAGTTAACAGATTTCGAGATATTCTGGATTATTGGTTTCAATTTTAAGCCACTTAAACTTTTCTCAAACAGGAAGACATTTTTCTTCTCGCTTCTCATTTGTTTACTTCTGGCAAGCAAAGATAATGGAATTTCAATTGCTTCACAAAGCGACAGGCTTTTAAAGGACTTGACTACCGTTTTAGCCTGTGTATTCCTATCTTTCCCTTCTACTTACAAGGAAACAAGTAATAAGATTAATTGTGCTTATGTTCATTTTGATTAGCACGATGTAGATAGAAGATTAATCTTTTGACTAAAATGTTTGTTTGCGGAACTGCTAGAGAAAGTCCAGTGAATGGAACACATCAGAATTTTTTAATTGTGTGAAACTATTTTAAATTTTATCTAATTCTTGTGGCGTAACGAATACTATCTCAATGTGAAAGACAGAGTAGAATTTTGTTATGACGTGACCTAAAGATTACGAAAAGAGCTGAGGAAAGCAAACAAAACTCCCGTTTTTAATTCCAGGAGTTTATAGAATGCTGTGTTGTAAACTGCAAATTGTTAATGGATTTAAAGAATAAAGCTCCGGTACTTAAACCTTTTCTGAAAAACTTTATGTTCCATGCACCATAAACCTTGTGGCTTAAGAACTAGCGAGAGATGTTTTAAGCCTACTATTAGTTTTGGCTAGGCTGATGATTTGGGTACTGTAGAACCCTACCCTAGGGGCAGTGATCAAAACAACCGACGCAAGCCCCAGAAGCCGCCGTCGTTGGTGCGTTTGGCATTGACGCTCTGCCGCTGGTTCGAATCCCGCAATGTGCATAGATGTTTAGTGTTGTGTGTTTCTGTATCTGTATTCTATGTAAGTGGTTTTCTCTCCCCTGATGGTCAATTAGGTTACGCATGAAGGGCAATAAGTGTAAATATTATTAAAAAAAAAGCCGACCATCTATCCAAAAAAGGAATCTTACCGAGTGGTATGGACACGTGCTGGGGTGTTTTTTTCAGTAGATATACGCAACACCGTGCGGAGAGCCTCCACCTATCCTCCTAGCCATTGCACTTCTTGCAGTAATGCATTTTTCTACTCTATAGTAAAACACCTGATGTGTTCCATTCACATGACTTTCTCTACATTTCTGCAACAAATTATTAATAAACAGCTTATGCTTCTATTTACTTCATGCTAATAGAAAAAAAATTGCAGAAATAGTCTTATTACTTGCTTTCTTCTAAGTAGAAGCGAAATAAGGGATTACCATAGGTTAAAGTGATAGTCAAAATCTGTTGCTATGTGACTGAATTTCCTTTGTTTGTATGGACCGGAGTTGACAAATTCCCGTATAAGAAAAGCATAAGTCCTTTAAAGCTGAAACCAAAGACAAGGAATATTTGAAAAAGAATCAATTCCACGAAAAAATGTATAACATAAATTGTGTGGTTCAACGAGCTTTACATTTCTGTTAAGTTATCTTTTCTCTACCTCTTACGGTTTACCATTTAAGCAAAATTCTGTAAAATTCATCCAGAATAAAGTAGTCTTTAGAGACTATTCCCAGAAAATTCAAGATATAAATTTCATTTTTCAGGTAAACATCTTTAATATACAATATTTTAATAAAATCGTTTGAGCAATTTTTTAGAAAATAAAAAATTTTGAAAAAAATTCCATGTAAAGCGTAGTAGGGAGTGGGAGGATTTTCTTGAAAATCTTCGTGTCGTATCCTTGGAAGATAACAAACTTGAATTCCAAGTTGGGTATTTAACGGTGTTTTCGATTTTGAGCTATACTGTCCTTACACACACACGCACACGAACACACACACACATGGCCGAGTGGTTAGACCTAGATGGCTCGGGTTCAATCCCAAGCGACCGCATGTGAGATTTGTGGTGGACAAAGCGGCGCTGGGGGGTTTTCTCAGGGATCTCCGGTTTCCGCCGCCATCACATTGCACCAGTGCACCATCTTCATTCTTGTATCATCAGTGTCACCACCTGCGGTGCCATAAGTAGTTAAAGTGGGCGTTAAACGCTATTAAAAACCACACACACACTCAGTTGGACGTTTTCCTTTTTTTTTTTATTCAGGGCGACCCAAAACTTGTATTTCCGGGGAATCTCGGTATTAAATTTTGGGTGCAATACAATACTTTCTCTATGCACTATGTACATAGTACGTGTAGAGAAATGTTTTAAAAGCTGGTTGCTATGTGGTTGAAATCCGTTTCTTTGCGTCGCCAGACGTTGACAATTTGCCGTTTGAGAAAAGTTTAAGTATTTTAAAACTAAAAACAATAACAAAGAATATCTAAAAAAAATGATCAGCCTCGCCAAAAATATAGATTTCTGTTTTCTGTTTTAATGATATCTACATTTTTGTTATTAAGTTCTGTATATCTCTTACAGTTTACCATATATGCAAACTACAGCCATTTTCATTTAGAATGTAGGGTTCTTCAAGTGTTATTCCCAGAAAATTCAAAATATACAATTTATTGTTCATGTCAGTATTTTTAATATACGGTATTTTAATAAAAATCGTTAGACCATTTTTGAGAAAACCAAATTTTTTAATATTCTTCCTTGTAAAGAGTAACTGATGTGAGGACATTTTCCTCAAATTTGGTATTTAAGTTTAGTATCTTCCAAGGATGCGACACAAACATTTTTGGGTGGTGTGCAATACCTTCTCTACCTACGTATCATGTAATATGTAGAGAAAGTAAAAAAGGGGCTCCCAGATGGTTAATCTGGGTTTTCCTCAGTCACCAAAATAAGTATCGGATTGGATATTTAATACCAGTGTCCAGAGCTCTACCTTCTAAAACAACAGTAAAATAATCTGATGTGTTCCATGCTGAGGACTTTCTCTAATCTCTACAACACATTACTGTTAAAAAGCTTATTCTTCTATCTACTTCATGCTAATCGAAATACGCACTAGCAGAAATGCTTTCTTGTAAGTAGAAGCTAAATAATGAAGTGCACTAGGCTAAAACGATAAGCAAATCTTTTTAAAGCTGGTTTCCATGTGGATCAAATCCATTTCTTTGCATTGTCAGGAGTTGACAAATACGCACATGTGAAAAGTATAGATACTTTAAAGCTAAAACTAATAACAAGGAATGTGTAAAAACGGACAAATCCAAGGAAAAAATATATTTAACATAAATTGTGTGTCTCAACAAGCTCTGCATTTTTGTGGAGCAAGTTTTTGTCTATATTCTACGGTTTACCAGTTATGCAAAATTCCCCAAAATTCATCCAGGATAAATATGTCTTCAGAGATTATATCCATAAAATTGAACATATACATTTTGTTTGTCATGTAAATACCTTAAGTATAAGAACTTTTAGTAAAAATCGCTAGAGCCATTTTTTAGAAAATTAAACTTTTCGAAAATTGTTCCATGTAAAGGGTAGTTGGGGGTGGGGGGATTTTCTTGGAAATCTTCGTGTGGTATCCTTGGAAGATACTGAACTTAAATACCAAGTTTGGTATTTAACGGACTTTTCGTTTTTTAGCTGTGCTGCCCACGGACACACATACACACACGGACATTTTTCTAAAAATTTTTTTTTGGATTCAGGGGCTTCTAATACATGTATTTCCGATGAAATCTCAGTATCGAATTTTGAGTGCATTACAATAGGTACCTTCTCGATACACCATGTCATAGCACGTGCAGAGAAAGCAAAAACCGAAAATGAACAACTGCGACTGCGCTGTTATCTATTTTCAAACAGTAAAGGCCCTACAAGCATGGGCGACAGCATAACTCTATATGCTTGTCGCGGATCTAAGTCGTATACTGTGAAGGGATGAAACCTCAAAAGACCAGCTCATTTATCTACGGAGCACCATCTGATAGGGATTAAAATAGCTAGATTGGACGTCCCTCTGACCGAAGCGGGGATGAAACCTTGAAGTCAACTACATGCCGTCAACGAGGTACCTTACCGAACAGATCAGTCACGATATGACCAAGTAAAATACAAAAGAATTAAAAAAGGACACCTTAACAACAGCGCCATTACTGCTATCTAAACAACAGAATGCGATTCGTTTACAGTCTCAAGAAGCACTTTCTTTTGTTAAATGTTTTATAGCTATCACGTTTTAACTACCTACCATTACAGTTTCCATCAAGAGCGACGTTCCTAAAAACGGATAGCATCAGTCTCCTTTTTTATGAACGTTGTGGATTAAGTTGGTTCCTTAACATTTACTGAAACTCAGTCAAGCGGATCTTAACCAGAGGCGTAGTCTTCATGGATGCAAATAAATGTTGTGTATGATTCTTCATTAATCGTTTTTAATTTTGGAATGCAAAGCATCATTAGCTCTACATAGATGCTCATTTTCTTTACTCTTTATACTGCTAGACGTGAACATTATGAATGTTACTAAAGGATACAGATTTTTATGCATTAGTTTTACTTATCTCTACAGTTTTGTTCTTAATTAATTCGCTCGCTACGTTTTTTCGCTGTATTTCTTTCCCGCATTTCGTTTCATTGTTCTCTTTAATTGCGTTTCTTGCCTTACCGCACAACAAAGCTATGTGTAATAAGAAAATGTTTGCTTTCGTAGACGTCTTTCCCGAAAACTAGCGCTAAAATATGACCATATTATGTAGAAAATACCGAGCTCCGCAGTAATTGCGAAGCTCGCATTCGCCAGGTTCTGTATTTGTTTCCTAGCGACCGCCCTTGTGACCTTGAGTTATTTGTGGTTTTTCTATTGGGAAGGTGAATGACGGTGTGGTTTGTCTTCCACCAATATTTCCTGTACTTCATTTTACTATGATTCCGTTTCCTTCAGATATGCTTCTAGGTTCCGTGGTACATCGCGACGCCGGGCAGATGTTGCGGATGCTTGCGCAAAGGAAAGAATACTCCCGTGGACACTAGAGAACAACTTGGACAATCATCGCCTTCTCTTAGCAAGACTGGGATTTACTAATTCAGATTTTATCATTTTTTTAACT
This sequence comes from Hymenopus coronatus, assembly GCA_030762935.1. Taxonomy (NCBI): domain Eukaryota; kingdom Metazoa; phylum Arthropoda; class Insecta; order Mantodea; family Hymenopodidae; genus Hymenopus; species Hymenopus coronatus. Next base: position 127,183,342 of record CM060897.1, on the reverse strand, counting down.
CATGTTTTGTTTAAGGCAATTTACAAAACCAATATTTTATATTTAAACTTTTAAAACATCTAATGCTAACATTATTCTATACTGACATTTAAACATGTTTGTTTAAAATCTAAATTTATATACAATAAATATAAAACTGGACATCAGCGTATCTCTGTGTCTTCCAGCCTGTAGCCTCTGTGTTTCCTTCTCTCAATCACTTCGGCCTGTGGGGTGTTGAGCGACAATAGATCTACCTATATATAGGTCGCAGCACGCAAGATTTTTCCTCCGTTATATAACCTAATCCACAAGGTGATCCAAATACCCCGTATTTGTTGTATACAGATATCCCTTAGTGCGCTAAGAGTTGCAGAACTCAACGGAGTATTTCAAGTTAAAACCTTGCAGTGAATTACTGGTATGGGCGACCTTTGTTTTACCCCTCTCAATGACTGTGACCCGCCTACCATCTCAGTTAAGAAGCAAGAGGAGTAAAACGAAAGCCTCTCATGCTAGATCCCAACTGACCCGTTTTAATTGCCCCAATGAGTTCTGCACTCTTTGAACATTCGAAGGGATATCTACACATGTCAAAAAAGGGATGAGTTGGGCCACCTGTTATACTACTTTGAAAAAACTGATACAGTACACTCACATAACCTCCTCTACCATTAAAAATCCGTAGACATGTTTTATGAACTGGTGTGCAAAACCTAAGGACGAAAGTAACATAGGCATGCTGAGCCTCTGCCAAGTAGCTGAATGAAACTTGAATAGTACACAGAGAGAATTGCTGCAGTATGCTAGAGTAGGCAACTAAACGAAATGTGTAATGAGACGAAAAGAAATTACTCTTTTAGTGACAGCAAATATGCTACACTAAAGTCACTATATCATATGATGATCCTCTAGATTTACATAAATTGGCAAATTATTCTTAAAGGGGTTTATAATCACCATTGACAGCAATGCATGCTCTACGTCGTGCTCTCATGCTGGCCATAAGGTTGATAAGGGATTCTTGTGGTAGGGTACTCCATTATTCCACCAGCGCTGTGTGGTCGTTGGTGCATATGGATGTGCTGCAATGCATCTACGCAAAGCATTCCACACATGTTCAACATCATTTAAATCGGAGAAACGGGCAAGCCAATACATTCGCCAAATATCTTCTCATTCCAAGCAGTCCCCCTCCTGTGCTGTCCAATGCGGTGGCGCGTTTGTCATCCATAAAAATGAAGTCAGTGCCGACTACACCCCTGCTAGGATACATTTGGGGAATGAGTACAGTATCACAATAACGTTGATCAGTGATTATAACGTCTTCAGAGATTTAGAGGTCGGCATTATGCGTCCCCACATAATAACACCAGGATCACCAAAACGATAATGTTTAAGCACCTTCCTGGGCGTATTACGTGTTCCCATCTCTCACCAGATGAGGATACGTCGGGAATCGCAACCGAACCTCATCTCATCCGGGAAGAGCACACGACCCCATTCTTCGTTAGTCCAGTTCAATGTTCTTGGGACTATCGTAAACACAGCCGGCGATGTCAATGGAACAGAACATTCTGGCGGACGGGAAAGGTGACCGCCTCTTTGCAGTTGTGTAGCATGAGATTGCCTGCCTAGCAGTCCTGTTAAGTGCGGTTGCAATTGCACCCGCTGTTTGGCGTGGATCTCTTTTTGCCTTTTGTACAACGCAGCTGCTGTAGTCGAACACCTTCTCTCCTTGGGCAGCAGGCCTGTGGTTTGGAAGGCTCCCTATGAAATAATGCTGTGATCAATATCAACACTCGACACACTTCGTCCTTCTTTCATTTTCTCGTTGAATCTTCCCCGTGTGAAGCCATCCAAATGTTGTCTGTGGGCTGTTATAAAGAAGAACACCACAACAAAGCACCACAACAGCTTGCTGATCGCCAAACACTGCCTTGTCCTGTTTCTTCAATTGTCCCGTTTTACGGGAAAAGACCCTTTTGGGGCTGTAGTCACGCTATACTCATGCTATGTGACGTCCAGCTTTCTGTGCACGTGTAAGAGACCTCTGGCAACAAGTTCCTCCCGCCCTTTCATGCATTTCCAACATGTAGTTCATATACTGGTTAATTTATGTATAACATACCTAAGTTTTACACACTAGAGTACACTATGACACTCTTTAACAGAGACTTCTCTATCCAACTTATAGAATATCAGTCAAGAATTCTTTTTAAAGCATTTAATTTTTTCACTGTTCAAATATTCTGTTTATTATCAACACATTTCTATAAAACCAATGCTTAAATCAACGACACTACTTTTCCTAGGGGACTCTAGAAAACAGCGTTTATAATGTTCCACTTCTACATCTACATCTGATGACGAAAGAGTGAGTCCACACATTTTAACTTTGAGTTTTGGAAACGAAAATAAATCACAAGGTGCTAGGTCAAGACTGTATGATGGAGGTCCATACTGCCGGTCTTTGGGTTGTTAATGTTACTGTATGCGACGATGCACTGTCATTAGGTAAAGTTATTTTTACTTTTTACGAGATGTTTCAAACATTTACGGTGAATACAATTTGTGGACCAATAGACAAGCAACGGTACGTCATATTCGAATGCTACAGTAGCAGTATCGCATGTTTTAGAAGAAAAACTAGCAACCATCTTCTTAGCAGCACTGCGAATTCGTTTGACTTTTGTAGTTTAGGTACCGCTTCGAAATCTCATTGAACCGGTAGACTTTTATTTTGGGGATCATAACAATTAATCCAATGGTCATCACTAGTACAATGTTCCAAATAAAAAAATTGAAATGCTGTCTTGTTATTTCATTTGTTGTTTTTGATCGGGAGTTAAATTATGTAGAATTCATCGATAAAAATGTTTTCTCACATGTAACTGTTGATGTTAAATGTTTTGGATTTAACTCATATCAATGCCCAATGATTAAAACATATTTTCATAACGTGTCCATTGAACTCTTTTAAGTATTGCTTGAACAGTGACAACATTTTTATCAGCAACAGGAGTTCTTAGGCTTCACGCAATTCGTCAGTAAGAAGACTGTTCCATTATGAATTCAGTGTACCAATTATTATAAATTGTTGCAGGTGAATCTTCTTCGTCAAATACATTTCTAAGGTCTTCAATTTGTTTAGGCGTTAATGACAATGACGATTTTAAATGTATATATGCATATAAATAAATTGGCAATGTTCAGGAATCAAATTCATTTTAGTTGAACACAAAATATTAAAATGATGACAATTAATAATCAGAACAAACGAAAAACCTATAGAGCATTCAAATCCCAAAAACATTAAAAAGTAGCTGTTTAAACATTAGAACATTTAAAAATTAGAATCATGGCTAAGAATTAATACTTGAGGGAAACATTCCAATAATGGAATTAAAATAAATTAAAATGTCCGACAAGGGTGTTCACTTTCACCTGCATTATTTAATACAGATATAGACGATGACATTCGTAATTGATAAAAATGTAACATAGCTTTAAGATTGTTACCGCAAATATGGACACCTCAATTTTTGCAATGGACCGAGCAGTTGTAGCGTCCACTGAATAGAATCTGCAGAGCGCGCTCTATGATTTAAGGAAGGCAGGAGCTGAATATTATTTAAAAATGTTTGCAGAGAACAGACAAATAATGGAATTTTTACTTTCTCTCCAGAGTACATGGTACATAGATTACTGCATTCCACCCAAAAATCAATAACCAGATTTCATCGGAAAAAATACGTTTTAGGCTCCCCTGAACTCAATAAAAACATTTTCAGAAAATGTTCCGATTATTTGTGTGTGAGTCAGTGTAACTGTGTGTCTGTAACACAATAATTCAAAAACGAAAAGTTGGTAAAATATCAAAATTTTTATTTAAGTTTAGTATCTACCAAGGATGCGACACAAAGATTTTGAGAAAAATCCCCCAACCTAAGTTATACTTTATATGAAAAAAAAAAAAAAACTGGAAAATCTTCACTTTCTCAAAAATGGCTCTAACGATTTATATTAAAATACCGTATAATAATGGCCGCGCCGTGGCCGAGTGGTTAGACCACTCACCTCTCACCTAGACGGCCCGGATTCGATCCCAAGCGACCGCATGTGAAATTTGTGGGTGGACAAAGCGGCGCTGGGGCGGGTTTACTCCGGGTTCTCCGGTTTCCCCCGCCATCGCATTCCACTGGTGCTCCATCTTCATTCGTGTATCATCAGTGTCACCGCCTGCGGTGCCATAAGTAGTTAAAGCGGGCGTTAAACACTACCAAAAAAAAAAAAAAAAAAAAAAAACGTGTGGAGACGAAATATAAAATGGCGTAATTTAATGCCTAAAATGTTTGGTTCAGTTTTGAAAGTATTCTTTGTACACGAATTCTGTCTTTGACATGTGAATATATACTGAAAATAAATAAACAAATGAAGGTGTTTAAATCTTTTAAGCATGTTTAAATATAATTTCATATCATTACACGCATATTTAAATTTAAAAAGAACGTACACTTTGCTTTATTTACCCTAGGGTCAAATTGGCCCAACGGGACTATGAATGCCCATTTTTGTCACGCGAATACTCATGGTTTAATATTGATTTCATCAGCGACGTCACCTTTTCTCTTGCTTCAGTAGGTCAGGCGTCCGCAGGTCGTTTGATTTTGTACTTAAGTAAATAGCCCTGTTCGTGCATGCGGTGAGTAAACACGTAACAGCAGGGATTGTCTCTCTTCCTTGTACAGTCAGTTTATAATGCTCGTTGCAGATATCTAATACGCAAGCCTTGGAATCCTAAATTTATGCCGTATAAGATGAATCGTTCTTATTTATTGAAAGTGGCGGAATAAAATTTAGTTTTTAGCAAAGTTCTACTCTACGAAAATTCAATTTGCATCATCATTAGGCAACCCATGCAGTTTAGCTCAACAGCTACGAAAAAGAAGACAGTTTCTTTCAAATTGTGTCCTATGAAAATTAATTCATATTAATTGTTATAAATTTGAACGTTTAGTTCCAAATTAATTCTCATATTGTTTTCCATACAATGCTCACATGACTTTAGATTAAATTACTTCTGGTATACTGTTACGTTGTGTACAGGCATACATGCAAGCGGATAGGGGAGGGCAAAAATCCCGTTCATTACTGAGTTTGTAAATGTATAGATATAATTGGGCACAGAAGAAAGTATAAGGTTCTGTAGTAAACACAACATTTTATTACACACTAAAAATAATAGCCAGAACAAAATAACAAATCTTTACTGAGTCATTTTAATTATTATTTTTTTTTTTTTGTGGTGTTTAACGTCTGCTTCTACTACTTGTGGCACTGCAGGTGATGACACTGGTGATACATTGAATGAAAATGGAGCACCGTTGGAATGCGATGGCCGGGAAAACCGGAGAACCCGGAGAAAATCCGCCCCTGCGCCGCTTTGTCCATCACAATTTTTACATGCGGTCGCTTGGGATCGAACCCAGGACGTCTAGTTACTGAGGCAGATGATATATTTAATTTTATATTTGATTTATATGGGTGGACAACAATTGCAATGGATTATAATATATTTTCTGAATGTATCAATATTAAAACATCTTCTATTGGACTTCTTGCATGGAGAGGAGAAGGTTCCAGTAAAATCCTGTGATCACATAACTATTTTACATCAGAGTGCAACCAAACCGTATCCGAAGCCTAGTTTTAACCAACGTAAGCAGCTTCTTAATGCTATGTTTGTTATTTTTCACCTATTTATGTTTTTTATATATATATATATACATATTAGTGCTTTTTGGTGATTTTGGTCAACATTTTCTATTTTTGGATTTCTGGTGCAAGAAATGCACCATACTTTACACTCCATATTTGCAATGTTTGATTCTCTTAAGGGTGCCTGTAACATAAATTCTGGGCGCCACTTATAATCATTGCCCTGGTCATACTTTAAAGTTATTTTTCTTAGGTCTACATTTTTGTTATTCGCCCATTTTAAAATATTTTTTCTCACTAAAATACAACTATACATTTAAAAATGTTTCAAAAAGCACTGCAGATGTATACAATGAAATGTCTGGTAGGTTATTTTTACTTCCTCTATACGCACTATGTACATAGTGTATACAGAAGGTATTGCACTCCACCCAAAAATTCGACACCGAGATTTCACCGGAAATGTATGTTTTAGGGTCCCCAATATCCAAAAAAAGGATTTTCAGAAAAAGGTCTGTGTGTGTGTCCGTGTATCCGTGTGTCCATGTGTCAGTGTGTCCGTGTGTCCGTATGTCTGTGACCACGATAACTCAAAAACGAAAAGTCAATAAAATACCAAACTTGGTATTTAAGTTTAGTATCTTCCAGGGATGCGACACGAAGATGTTGAGAAAAATCCCCCCACCCCCAACTACCCTTTACATGGAACTCTTTTCGAAAATTTTGATTTTCTCAAAAATGGCTCTAACGATTTTGATTAAAATTTCGTATATTAAAGATATTTACCTGACAAATAAAATGTATATCTTGAATTTTCTGGGAATAGCCTCTGAAGAGCAGTTTATTCTGGACAAATTTTACTGAATTTTTAATAACTGCTAAACGGTAAGAGATGGACAAAAATTTACTACACAAAAAATGTAGAGCACTTTAAAACACACAGTTATGTTATATACATTTTTTTCCTGGAGTTCGTCGTTTTTGAGACACTCCTTATTTTTGGTTTCTGCTATGAAAAACGTATACCTTTCTCATACAGGAACTTGTCAACTCCTATTCATATAAATAAAGGAACTTCATTGACAGAGCAACCAGCTTTTGACTATCACTTTAACCTATGGTTGTCCCTTATTTCGCTTCTACTTACAAGGAAGCAAGTAATAAGACTATTTCTGCTAATTGTTTCTGATTAGCAAAAAGTAAATAGAAGTATAAGCTTTTTAAGAATAATTTGTTGCAGGGATATGGAGAAAGTCATGTGAATGGTACACATCAGATTTTTTTATATTGGATATAGATTAGTTTTATAAATAAATTAGAATAACCATGGACTTTTTTCAGTCTTTTCCACTTTGTACACAAAATAATTTATAGGAAAATTTCAACCACATAATTTCTTACAGAGACATTAAGGACTCTTTAACTGTTCTAAACAGTGTAAGTAGCTCAATATTTATAGGAGAAGATAGATTTTGATTTTAACTAATTAAATTGAATTAATTAATACATCAAGAATGAAAAGACATGTTAATGAAATTTGGTACGATTATTTCTTTTGTCTATGTTTTAGGCGTTCATGGGCTTCAATCGACGTTTTGGGAGCGTGCATTCTGATGATGGAAGAAATGCACGCTCCCAAAACGTTAATAGTTCCACACCTGGCTTCAAGTCCGACAAAACCATTGGCGCTTTAATACTGGAGCTGAATTGTTACTATTGGTGTGCATAATTTCTGGTATAATCGTGAATACTGTAGATTTTGCAAATGTCAGACGCATCACCTTAAGCTGTGTTTTATTGCTTCCGTGTCTTGGAGCGCCTCTTTGCTATCCATATGTTCGTCGCCAAGAAAGTTTCAGCTCTTAGTTCACTTCACTTACCAGTAATGCCACTACAAGAAATTCAAGCTCTAGCTTTAATTTTGTTTGTTTGTTTTTATAAATTTTATTTTAACTTTCTTACGCTATAAGTGTATCACAGTTTTGATATATTACACATATATCGCTTACTCGTACACAGGACATTTGTGTAGAGGTTATAATTCATTAATTTCCTCGAGTATAACATGTTCATTTCTGCAAGGTCGGTGTGGCGTTTCCGTTTCAATCTTCTGTGTTCACGCTGTGGTGGCAAGTTAGAGGAATTTGATTAGCAGGTTGTTGGGATGCTTGGTGAAGGATTTATAGAGACGTTTGTAGTAGCAGAAATGCAGAGCTGAAGCTACAGAGGGTAGTGTTACATTCACAATGAGATGTAAGCGCAAGTGTAACATAAGCACAAGATTTTGCACTCATATTATTTAATGTAAGCATTCACATAGAAACAGGCAAGACGCTACACAATGTAATGCAAGGGTTGGCAAACTCCAAAATTTAGACTTTCATTGCGTGCAAAATTCTGCTTCTTTTCTCTATGCATTGCCTATGAATTAAACAACAGACGATCGCACTGCAAGATTTTACAGGGCCCGCTGTACATACGTGCTCTTCTGTATGGCCTTGCAGTGTCGCGTTATCTCTAATTTCCTTCAAGCTGTGACAGTCTCCTTGCGAAGTATCCTTTCATTTCGTGGATATAACTATCATTTGCTCCAGATTTCTAGGTTCTCATAAGTCGAAGGTACAGAGAGTAATTTTTAGTTTATTAAATGTGTAACATTCTCTATACTTGTACTATTTTCAATAATTTTGAATGAGCAATTATTAATGAGCCGCGAGCTTCAGTTGTTAGTGTGCAATTTGTATGACACATTTATTTGTTAAATATTGATTGAATATTCTTATATCGTTGATTATGTTATTCAATTTGATACGTGTGGAACATTTGGAAGATATCTGCAAGAAATTTACAGATCTAGAAACCCATGGAAACTTCTTGCGTTACGCTTACGACCTGCATTGTGAATGGTCTTTCCTCGCGCTTGTGCTTATGCTGCGTTACGTCTGCTGTCGCACTCATTGGGAATTGTGGACGTAGGGAGCGTACACTATTATACGTAAGATCCGATTTTGTAGTGTTTGAATTCTCTATATATGCGAGTTTTAAACTCCATACAAGCAGAGGATCTATTTTTTTGTAGTGTATAACGCCCGCTTTTACTACTTTGGCGATGACACTGATGATAGATGGATTGAAGATGGAGCACCGGTAGAATGTGATGGCGGGGGAAATCGGAGAACCCAGAGAAAACCCGCCCCTGCGCCGCTTTGACCACCACAAATCTCATATGTGGTCGCTTGGGATCTAGGTGACTAGAGGATCTATTCATATAGAGGATCCAAAAAAACAAATTGGTCTGATTAGAGAAAAATATATATTTAGTGTTAATTCCATGTATCTGACAGTCTCAGCTTGTGGTATTTCTTCCTCTGCAAGGATGATTGAGTATACTGGTATTTTTCTTTGGTATCTGAATTTTGATTTTGATTTCTTTGGAGCTCATTTGAATTTTCCATTTTGAGCACCAGTTGGTTATGATATATGTATATAGTAAGTCTAGCTTTCATACTTCAGAAAACATCTTCTGTCACTTCCGTGTACTCTTAACCTATGAGAGGCAGATTGCGTATTTCAAATGTAAACGGGGATACAGCGCCGGAGTCCTGATAAACTCCGGTACTGTTTAAAAAAAACAAAACATGAATTTCATCACCCCCCTCAAAACCCCTCCGGACGATGAGCCTTTCATCCTCTTTTGTTCGGATACCTCGAATACGGGGCCAGGTCCCGCATTGTTTATCAACCCGTGTATTGGACACATTCGCACCTTAGAGAAATCCATTTTTACGCTTTCCGAACTTATTTAACACAAAATTTCCCCCCAGGACATTTCAAATACATATTTATGCCTTCTTTAGTGTAATGATTCTCTGCCGTAAATACATGTGACGACATATATTGTCTCACTCTCCGCGCAGTTGGCTACGCAGTGAAAAGCACAGGATTCGCAGGAGCATCGAGGAAATTTGCTCTGTTTGCTTTATTCAAAGCGCAACCAGTTGGTGAGACTGTTCTAGGTAAAACTGTGCAGAAAGATCCCATTTTAAAGACAGTGAGTGGTGTATTGTGGCATGACCACGTAAAGCATGGCTCGCTCACTGACACGGGTCGGTGTAGCGTTTTTGGCGGGCAGTAAGCTGCTACCATAGCCTGCTGTAAAATGCCCTTTGTTCCCCTGCTCCCTTTTGCCGTTTCGACAGGTAACAGGTGGAAGGGGTTACCGGAGCCACGTGTGCATTAACTTCAGTTGACATCCTCACTACGTTCCCAAATACCTAGCGAACAATTTCAAATATTTTTCTTTGATAATTTCCAAGCGTACAAAGGCAATTTCGATACTCTTTTATTTTTCGTGCACAAATTCCGGATAAGAGGAATTTGTTGTTCACGTTAAACAAAAGCGTTTGGCCTTTGCGAGCAGTTGAAAAACGAGGAGGTCCACAAAGCTTAAGAGGCATCGCCATTTGTAACGGACACCGTGTCAGCTGGCACTTAACATGTCGTGACAGGAGTTCAAACAGCTCAAGTGTTATCTGTAACACAACTTTTAGCAACAAGTAACTGTTCAAATGAAACCAAATTCTACGCAGTGTGAAAACTGCACCTGTAAAAATACGTGTCATGTAGCAAACAGAAACGGCGGTGGTCATGGTTTCCCTGTTAAAACAGCACTGGCCCTTTTAAGCTGTTACACACAGATGTATTAAAGCATCAAACGGCTTTCTCAAACCATTAAACATGTCACATGAATTCCATGCATTGCACACACAAAGGATTGACGTTAGGGCACTTCAAAGCTTAGATACTTCTACAAAGTATGATGATTCTGATTAAACATGTGAAAAATGTTGGCTTTTATGTGAACGGAAAATAGCTTTTTCTATTTTGATATAATCTAAAAGGTCTTTCTTTACATCGAATATAGTGCTTAGGTAGAGAAGGTGTTGAACTTCACACACAATTTCGATGCAGAAAATGTTCACTGAAATATACCTTTTAGGCTTCCCTAGCAACCTAAAAATTCATTTTTAGAAAAAGTTCCTTGTGTGTGAATTCTTCAGTGTGTCCGTCAACACAATAACTCATAAACAAAAGTCAGTTAAATACTAGACTTGATATTTAAGATCAGCATCCTCAAGGATGCGAAACGAAGATTTTCAAGAAAATCCTCCATCCCAAACTACAAGGATAAATTTTCGAGAATTTTATTTTCTCAAAAACGGCAGAGCCCGTAACTGCAATGTGGGGGTAGCGTGTCTGCATCATATTCAAGAGGTCCAGTTCGAATCTCGGTTAGGTTGAGTTACCAGGATAAGGTTTTTTCCGGGGGTTTTATTTATCCTGTGAAGATGAATGTCGAGTAACTTTAAGTTCCATGGATCGCAGGCTCATTTAAGCATAATTTCATTCATTTTTCGATATGAACTACCAGGTTAAATGACGTTAAACTAAAGAACATGGTTCTAAGGTGTTTTTTTAATTAAAATACAGGTAGCTACATGACAAATAAAATAAATGTATATCTTGAATTTTCTGCGAATAGTGTCTGAAGACCTCTTCATTCTGAATGACTTTTGCATTAACTGGTTAATCGTAGGATATTGATAAAAGCTTATTACTAAAAGGTAAATCTTATTAAAATATATAATTTATGCCAAATACATTTTTATGAGTTAACCATTTCCGAGTTATTCCTAGTCATTGGTTTTAATTTTAAAGTACTTATTTTTTCAGACTGGAATCTGGCAATTCATGCAAAGAAATTAATTTAAACCTCATAGCAACCAGATATTAAAATATTTTACTGTCGCTTTAGCCCAGTGCATTCACTTATTTTCGTTCTACCTACAAGGAAGCAAATAATAAAAGAATGTCGGCTAATATTTATCTCGTTTAGCATGATGTAGACAAAAGAGTAATCTTTAGTATGTATAGTTTGTTTGCAGAACAGGCAGATAAAGTAATGTGAATTTAACACATGATACCACTTGGTACTTTAGTGTGGCTGTTTGATATTAATGCCACGGCTTTGCTGCAGTGTACAACAACGTACACTCTCGTATTTAATTATGTATATTTTCCTCAGTTCTTGGACTATTTTATACTATATTTTACTAAATAATAACATGAGATTTAAGCTAAAATAGCCCTGACTTATTAATTTTAAACCAATAAAAATGGCCTCTCGTTAAACAATATACAGTTTTGTAAGCAGTGCGTTTCCATCACGTCTAATTCAGACGAAACTGATGCTATGAATATTTTTCCACTACTTGAGATTACTCAGGATGTTCTGTTTCTTAAACAAAAATCACTTTAATTAATATCACACATCCAGTATAATTATTTATACTTTAATGGCTTGCAATAATGTAGGATTAAATTCCAACATTTTTAAACCTCTTTTTCTCGCAATATTTCTTTGTATATAAATTTCCTTATGCGTTTTTCTATGGATTCTTGCCGTCTTTTCTCCTTCTTTTTTACACATACATAAATTTACACATTTAAACACACATTTAAGTTTTTCAAAAGTCGCTTCAAAATTTAAACCGTTATAAATATTATTATATTTGAGATATAGAAAAATAAATGAAATCACATACTGTGCAAACAATAGGGTTTTATAAACACTGGAAAGGTGTCCTCCGTTCGCTTGTTCAACATACACCATTATTCCATCGACTTCATGGATAGCTTTTTGCAGATGATGCCTTGGAATATTAGCGAAATGCAGTCTTTCACTTGCTGTCGGGTTGTAGTGTTTGTTAGGAAAACTCGTTCTTTAAGGTAACTCAACAACCAAAATTCGGTCGAATTCAGATCTGGAGATCGCGGTGGCCCTTTATTGGAACTCTACGAATAGAAAATGGGCCTGCTCTTAAATCAACAGTTCTAAATTTTCACAAACATTTCAAAAAAATCCGCCTTGTTTTCATAATAGCATTGAATCTGCTGTATTCTATCAGTAGTGATAGAGCCTTGATTTGTAGCTTACACATTCTTATAGCAGTAGAATAGAACTACTAATGTTTTATTCAACAAAGCTGTACCCCATTGACAGCTTCTGTGGTCGAGTGGTCAGCAGCTGAATTCTCACCCGGAGGTGCCGTGTTCATTCCCGGCTGGGAATTATTAGAATTATTCCTTATCTTCCACAGAGACTGAAAGATGCATGTGAGAGTGAATTACGTGTGTTTAATGATGCAAAATGATTATCCTAATGTCCATTACCTATATGAATATACGGGGGGCGTTCAATAAGTTCTCAGCAAAATATAGAAAAACAAATTATTTTTGGTCTTTTTTCAACATAATCTCTTTTTAGCTCGATACATTTTCTACAACTGTTTTAAGCCTTCCAAAAAATAGAATTTCGGAAGGTCTTCAAAATAGGCATCTGTTTAGGACCTGACCTCTTTATTAGGTGCGAATCGTTTTCCGCCGAGCCACTTTTTCAAGTTTGTTAATAAAAAAAGTCACTGGGAACCAAGTTTGGTAAATGAGGCGGGTGTTGTAATTTGAGCCTCAATTCTACAATTTTCGCCATCGAAACGGCGCAGGTGTGCAAGCTTGCATTGTCTTGATGGAAGAGAATTTTTTTTTGTCGCACGAGGGCGTTTTTTCTGATTTCTTCGTTCAACCGGGGCAATAACAACGCATAATACCCTCCATTCATCGTTCTTCCTTTCTGTAAGTAATCAATGAGTTGATTCTGCGGCATCCCAAAAACCAAGGTTATTACTTTGTCTGCAGATTTGATCACTTGTGCCTTCTTCGGAGCTGTTTGCCTTTAAAAACCACTGTTTTGAATGCACTTTTATCTCTGGAGTATAGATGTTTCATCCACAGTTATGTACCGACGCAGAAACTTATCAGATTGCGACGGAAGTACTAAACCAGCTTCCAAATCGATCACACAATTGCGTTATTCTCCATTGAGAGCAAACGCGGCACCCATCTTGTCGAGACCTTTATCAGGCCTCATTTTGGTGCAACATTGAGAACACTGTACCTTATGATTTGCCTGTGGCCTCTACTATATTCGCGAGCTTTGAGTCGTCGATCACTCAAAACCATATCTTGGATTTTGTCAATCGTTTCGGAGGAAGTCACTTCTAGTGGACGTCCAGAACGATGTTCACCATTTGTGGATGTGCGGCCACGTTTAAATTAATTTATCCAATTATAAATTGTTGCAAATGCAGGAACAGATGTGTCATGAACTTCAATCAACTTACTTTTATCTCTTTCGGTGTTAAGCCTTTTAAATAGAAGTGTTTAATCACCGCAAGAAACTCGTTTTTTTCAACTTTCTAAAGAAGCACAAGATTGCTGATTCAATCACCTATGACAACGAAGCCACGTGATGGATGTAGCTGAAACTTTAACTGCCACCTAGTAAGAGACGATGACTAAATACATACTCTTTTCGATTCTACCAGTGTAATTTCTTGGATTTGCTGGGGACTTTATTGAACGTCCTTAGTATGAGTTGTTTCACAAGTTAAAGCCATTGAAGTTAAAGGGGTAAAAATAAATGAAACAATAAAAATATGTACCCAAGGTACCAGTGAACTGAAAATAAATAAATAAATAAAAGAAAAGAAAAGAAAACCTTATCTATAACAGAATTCTTCACCAAGCAGGTGCTTTAAGGGACTTTCAGATAGCTGCACACACGCATGCAGAGAACTTGCTACTACAATGACGGGAAAATGTTGGCAGGATTATTGCAAAATGTACCCTTGTTTCACCAACTTGAAATAAGGTAGGAAATTGCTTGTACTGCAGCATCGTGAGAAGAGTCATTAAGGCTGAGGTTTCTGTTAGTTAATCGATCACAAGTACATCACGTGATTGCCGAGAAATGTGAGGAGGAAGCCGGCCGGCTCTGAAGTGGATAGCAAATAAACCTCTCCAGTACTCCAATATTTCTTTCCGTGGCAAGCAACACCAAATAACTTCTACTTGAGAAATAGAGGTCTAAATTGAGGCTGCTATAAAAACCTCCACTGCAATTTGGGTGTGTAAACCTTTTAAGTTCAATAAATCTCGTATCATCCGATAATTTGTTATTTTTATTCTAATATTTATGGAACAGCTAAAAGGCATGTGATGTGTAACATTCATATGCATATCTGTACCTCTTATGTAACAAACTACTCTTACGAAAATCTATTACTCTCTCCCCTATCTCTCTCTCTCTCTCTCTCTCTCTCTCTCTCTCTCTCTCTCTCTACTTTATGCTAATGTAGATAAAAAATAGCAAAAAGTATCATCTTACTTAGTTCCATGTTAGTAGAAGGGAAATATCTAAGTAAAGCCATGTTCAAACTTTATAAAAGCCGGTCGCTATGTGACGCAATTAAAATTGCGTTCTCTTTGCATGACCAGGATAAAACTTTTCATTTGAAAAAAATAACATTAGAAACATTTGAAACTTTAAAACCCAAAACAAAGAATATCTAGAATATAGTTAATTCTACAAAAATTGAATACGGATAACTTATGACACAGACATATTTTGTGTTGTACGATTTTATCTATCTCTTATGGTTTATCAGTTATGAAAACATTATTCAGAATGAAAAGGATTTTATTAAAATCTGGACATCTATTACCAACACGTGCTTCACTTGTCATGGTGTAGATGGAGTACCCTGGACGCGCGTTTCAACAACTTTTGTTGTCATCCTCTTGCAGGTTTGCAGACTTCTACATCTACACCATGACTAAGTGAAGCACGTGTTGGAAATAGTTGTCCAGATTTTAATGAAATTGACAGCTTCACTGTATGTAATGGCTTCTTTAACATTTTAAAAAAGCTAACAGGCTTCAAAAGCCAAGGGGGGAAAAGAACCAAGGTAAAAGAGACATCTGCAAACCTGCAAGAGGATGACAACGACAGTTGTTGAAGCGCACGTCCAGGGTACTCCATCTACACCATGACCAAGTGAAACACGTGTTGGTAATAGATGACCAGATTTTGATAAAATTGGCAGCTTCACTGTATGTAATGGATTTTATAACATTTTAAAATGAAAAGGATTAATTAATGCCCAGTTTTCACTACCATATATCAACATATATACTGCCATCCCCTTATGGAATTTGAGTTGTGTATCAGTTGGAGTTTCGTCTCTTAAAATTAGTGTATTGTACCGCACATTTGCTGAAATGTAAACAATTTAATTGTTAGATCATTATTCCTATTAGATGATACATCACACTAAAGATAATTCACTTGCTCTACTGAATTATTATTTATAATTATTTTTATTTGACTGGTTGCTCACCTTCAAAGGCCGTTCATTACTTTAGGTTTATTACTTGAGATGGACAAATTATAACTAGCTGTAATTTTGTGTAATTAATGAACAGCCATTTAGACTACATTCTGTGTATGAGCAAATAAAACAAGCTGTATTTTGGATCATATCTTCTATGAAATGTCGGAGTGGCCATCGAGTTGGCTAATCCTGTATCGACAACATAGATATTTTAGATACTGACTATGAGGCAAGATGCAAACCGAATACGTGAACAATCTATGTAGGGGAGGCCCGGGCAAGTTAAAGAGCAGATGACGAATTACTTAGTTTCAGTTCGTGTAATTAGATAGCAACACTTTACGATACTACTAGCGCTCCACACTGCTTTACAATAAAAATGATGTGTTCCATTCACATGACTTTCTCTACATCTCTGCAACAAATTATTGTTAAAAAGCTTATTCTACTATTTACTTCATGCTAATCGAGACAACGTTAGTAGGAATAGTCTTATTACTTGCTTTCTTATAAATAGAAGCGACATAAGGGAGAACCATAGGTTAAAGTGAAGGCCAAAAGCTGGTTGCTATGTGACTGAAGTTCTTTTGTTTGTATGGACAGGAGTTGATTAATTCCTGTATGAGAAAATTATAATTTTTCAAAGCTGAAACCAAAAACAAGGAATATTTTATAAACGATCAACTCCACGATTAAAATGTATATAACATAAATTGTGTATTTTAACGTGCTCTACGTTTTTTGTATGGTAAGGTTTTATCCATCTCTTACGGTTTATCAGTTATGCAAAATTCCGTAAAATTCATCCAGAATAAAGTAATCTTCAGAGGCTATTCCCAGAAAATTCAAGATATACATTTTATTTGTTAGGTAAATATCTTTAATATATGATATTTTAATCAAAATCGTTAGAGCCATTTTTGCGAAAATCAAACTTTTCGAAAAAAGTTTATTTTTTGCTACATATGATTACCTTAGGCAATATGCTTTTCACAATAATTATTTATTTGTATCTTATTGTTGTTAATTCTACCACAAAAATCAAAGTCTTTTAGCGTTTCCGATCGGGGCAAATTAACAACTTAATCTGAATCAATAATCTTACCCCAAGGGCTTTTTACTATATCCCTTTATCTTTTTATGCACCTTATTACTTTGTTGTGCGATTTCCAGACCTACTTAATCTCCAAACTGTTGTGTAGCGTGCTATAAGACGTATACAGGGAGTACATATACTGTTTTGATTCTCCCTTATGGGCTATTTCATTCATTTCTAACGGATTAAATTTCAGATACAGTGAGAAATTAAAAAAAAAAACCTGATGTGTTACACTCACATTACTTTTTCTAGCTGCTCTAAAAACTTCTTATAAAAGATTATTCTTCTTTCTACACAATGTTAACCGAGATAAATATTAGCAGAATGCTCATATTACTTAGTTCGTTATAAGCAGAAGAGAACTAAGGGAATGCACTAGGCTAAAGTGATTGTCAAATGTTTTAAAAGTTATCATTTTGCGATCGTCACTTCTTTGCTTGGCCAGGAGTAGAACAAAAGAAAAAGGACACTTCCTGTCAGAAAAATTTAAGTATTTCACAATTGAAACCAATAACAAGGAATATCTCGGAAACCGTTACCTCACAACAAAACATAAAGGACGTAAATTGCCTGTTTTGATCAGGTCTACATTTTTTTTTTTTGTAGTAAGTTTTTTCTATCTCTTACGCTTTAGTAGCTAAGCAAAATTCGGCAATATTCATCCAGAATAAAGAGGTCTTCAGAGGCTAATTCCAGAAAATTCAAGGTATGCATTTTATTTGGGATGTAGATAGCTTTAATATACGGGATATTAATCAACAGCTTTAGAACAATGTTTAAGAAAATCAACATTTTCGAAAATTTTTCCATTTAAGGGGTAGTTTGTGGTGGGGAAATTTTCATGAAAAACTTCGTGTCGCATCCTTGGAAGACATTAAACCAAAATACCATGTTTGGTATTTAACAGTCTTTTCGTTTTTTATCTATGCTGTCCACAGACACACAGACAGACAGATAGACCCAGACACACACACACAAACACACTCACACTCATGGACCTTTCTGTAAAAATACTTTTTTCGGACTTAGGGGAGCCCAAAACATAGGTATCCGGTGAAATTTCGACATCGAAATTTTGGGTGGCATACAATACCTTCTCTATCCACTATGTACATAGTACATGCGGGAAAGTAAAAAGGTCTTCTAGAGGTGAACGGGACCGAAATGATATGGCTGCGTTTTGTTATAGGCCAAAGAAGGAAAAATAAGATGTTTGGGTGCAGCAAATGCTTATCATATTCATGAAACAACTCTTCATCGCTGTGTGAAGAAGAATGACGTTGTAAGAATTAGTTATTATTTTAAGTATAATGTCTTATGAGGGAAATATACCTCATATTTATAAAAGGCGTGAAGGTCCTCGTAATAGCATTTATTAAAAATCTGCATAACCTAGATTTAAAGTTATTATTTTTATTATCATTGTTATTATTGTTATTTTGTTTTTTCTACGAAATTCCTATTTATGTTGTAAGATTTCGAGAATTTTTCAATGAAGAGCAACTGCAAGATTTGAAGAAATACTTCACAGCAATGGATAAAATATTTTTAGGAATGATGAAGGAACATGCACGTAACTTATTTGACTTCGCAGAACAATATGAGATTTCACATCCTTTCAATCCAGATACTAGAATGGCAAATTTAGATTGGCTAGCTAATTGTCTGAAAAAGTTTAAATTCAGTGTACGGAAACCAGAGGCAACATCTATTACCAGAGCAATGTGCTTTAACAGTCCAAGTGTAGAAGTGCGGGAAAAGCATATATTTCCTGATTCTGCCATTTACAATGGATTGTCCACTGTCCCTATTAAACTACCAAAGGTCGTTTCGCCCCAGGAACTAAGAGAGTTTCTAAAATCGTATTATCAGAGAGAGGAAGAACTATTACAATCATTGCATTAACCCCCTTGGATATTACACACCTTCTTGTATGGTTTTCGCAAGAAAACGGGTGCGACCGGAAGTTTTGGAAGGAGCCCCATTAGGAACTACTGGATATTGCAGCGATAATGGATGGAGTAATGTATATTTTCTCCAAAACTTGATGACCCTTAAACGGGACCGCTCCCCTTTGCCACTGTGAAATATCCATTAGTAAACAAAAGACTAACCTCTACTAGGGGTAGAGGCAACATAGTAAAATCTTTGTTTTCTGGATACTCGAAGACCCTGCTTGAAAGTCGAGATTCGCGCTACATTTATGGGGTTAGTAAGTGGAAGACTTGGCAACTGCGAGGGTTGGTTTCTAACCGCAAAGTTGTTAAACCCAAACTTCAAAGTCATGCCGAGGGTCATCACGTTCTGAAAAATACTGTAGCATTCTTTGTATTGTTTTTAAAATAGTTTAATCTTTCATGTAAAACCTGCTACTGAATCTCCTGTCCTGTTGCTTGTGGACAATCATAAAACACACATAACTCTTGAGGCTATCAACTTCTGCAGAGAAAATAATATAATCCTGGTTAGATGTCAGCCCCACACCACACACCGGCTTCAGCCCTTAGATGTTTCGTTAAAGATCTATTACATTAACTTCTTGTGATAACTTCATGGTTGCAAATCCCAGAGCAAGCCATTCTGACAAAAATATTAGTGAGGTATTTAGCACTACTTATTTCAAAGCAGCTACGGTCGGTAATGCAGTTAATGGACTCAAACTCTGTTGAATCGAACCACAGTCTGCAACACCTAAAGAACAACCTACAGAAATGAATCTTCTGATAATCACGAACCACAATAAAATGAAGAACTTATAACCTTCAGGAAATGTTGTTCCTGTTAAGCCAAAAACATCTGAAGTATTTTAGATTTTGCATCATCGCCTAAAGAAAGTCCATAAAAACCGGAAGAGCTATACGCAATCTGCAAGCGCGTTAACAAGATCACCTATGAAAGAAATGTTGTTCAGCAAAAAAGGTGGCACAAGAACATCTAAAGCAACAACAAGAGTCTCGAGATGTAAAAGTGGAGTTTTATTAAGAAACAAAAGCTTGACTCCTGTAAGAAAACCAAGAAACGCAGAGTATACACACTTATGACGTCAGCTCAAACCGCAAAAGAAAGAATAGTGCGTTATCTTATTTGTGATGGGATCTATCTTGATCCTTCACAAGAAGACTGAATAGAGTGATGCAAATGTCACACATGGTGGCACGAGAGATTTTGTGTCCGATTTCTGTTAATTAAAATCTATGATTCTGAGTTCAATTGATTTATTATGCTCTATTAACCAATACAATAACCATTTCATCACCAATTATTCAGTAAAAATATGTAACAACATAGAAAACAATTAGTGTAATACGTTCTACTTTCTAAGAATGAAAATGTGTTCAAATTTTATTTTAATTGTCACTTGCGCCATGGTCAAAATTATCTTGCCTAGGGACTAGGACAAGATGACATGTTTGCATTCATTTTTAAAAATTGCTAAATTAATTTGATTAAATTAAAATAAAAATGTACAGTACTAGCTACAGTACAACAAAAGACCATTCTAATAATACGTATAAAGAAAAACATACCTAAAAGAATGTATGCATTAACTGTTAACAACGTCATCTTACCCTATCTATTTAGAATACTTTCAATTTCATGAGTTGTGTGTTTTTTTCAGTTTTATTCTGCAATTTATACAATTCATTTGTTTGGTCATTCGTTTTGTCATTCGATACACAGCACCTAAAGTAGAATAACTTAAATGAGACACTCACTCTTCTGGTTTATAATTTAAAACTAGTTTTGATCTCAATGGTTACTTACCTTCAAAGGTTTGCTATTTGAGATGGCCAAACTATAATTAATTGTAATTCTGTGTAATTTATGATCAGCCAGTTTGAGTTCATTTTCTGTTTGAGCAATAAAACCTGTTCGCCCGCCTATTTAGAGTTTGGTGAAAGCGTGTCTGCCTCACATTCAACAGGTCGTGAGTCGAATCTTGCTAAGGATGAATTACCAAAATAAGGTTTTTTCCAGGTTTTCCCTTATCCTGTAGAGACCAATATCGAGTAACTTTAAGCTCTGTGAGCCCCGAGTTCATTTGAGCCTCATTTTACCAATTTCATTCATCACTCGATAGGACTAACCGGTTAAAAGAGGTTACACTTAATAAAAGAAAAAAAAAATTAACTGTTCATCAACAAGTTCCTCTATAAGAAAAGTTAAAGTATTTTAAAACTGAAACCAATAACAGGAAATATTTCGGAAATTGTTAGTTCCAACAAAAAAAAATCTGATGTGTTCCATTTACATGACTTTCTCTACATCTCTGTGAAAAACTATTGTTAAAATGCTTGTTCTTCTATCCACTTCATGCTAATTGAGATAAACATTGGCAGTAATGGTTTTCTTACTTGCTTTCTTGTAAGTAGAAGGGAAATAACGGAGTACACTAGGCTAAAGCGATAGTCGAATATTTTGAAAGCCGGTTACCATGTGGTTGAAACCCATTTCTTTGTATTCCCAGGAGTTCACAAATTCCCGTATGTGAAAATTTTAAGTATTTTAAAACTGAGACCATAACAATGAATATTTCAAAAATGGTCAACTCCAGCTAAAATATACACGACATAAAGGGTGTTTTAACGAGATCTACATTGATTTGTTTAGTAGGTTTTTGCCTGTCTCTTACGGTTTACTAATTATAGAAAATGTAGCACCGGAATAAAAGGGGTCTTCAGAGGCTATTCAGAGAAAATTCAAAATGTAGATTTTTGTAATATAAATATGTTGAATATACTGTATTTGATTCAAATACATTAGAACCATCTTTGAAGAAGAAAAAAATCGATTTTTTTTCCATATAAAGGGTAGTTTGGGGCGAGGGCTTTTCCTCAAAAGCTTCACATCCTTGGAAGTCACTAAACTTAAATATCAAGTTTGGTATTTTATCGAATTTCATTTTTGAACTATCGGACATACAGACACGGATCTTTTTACTTTCTCTACTTAGTACAGAAATAGGTAGAGAAATATTATACTCCACCCTAAAGTTCAATACCGAGATGGTATCGGAAATACAGGTTTTAGGGTCCTCTGTATCCAAAAAAGCATTTTTAGATAAAGGTCTCTGTGTGTTTTGTGCGTACATGCGTGCATGTATGTTTCCATGCCCATGTGTGCGTGAGCACGATAACTCAAGAATGAAAAGTCAGTAAAATACTAAACTTGTATGTAAGTTTAATATCTTCCAAGAATGCGACACGAAGGTTTTGAGGAAAATCCTTCTATCTCAAACGACATTTTACGTGGAAGAAATTTTGATTTTCAAAAACGGTTCTAACAATTTTGATTAAAATACCGCACATTAGAGACATTTACTTCACAAATAAAATGTAAATCTTATTCTTTTAGAATAACCTTTAAAGAATGGTTTAATTCTGGATGGATTTTGTATAACTGATAAACCGTAAGAGTTTGACAAAAACTTACTGCTCAAAAAATGTAGATCTCGTTAAAACATACAGTTTATGTTATATATTGTTTTCAGTTTTAAAATACTTAAACTTTTTTCATACGGAGTTTGTCAACTCCTGGCCATGCAAAGAAATGAATTTCATTCACATGGCAAACATATTTTAAAAGATTTGACAATTGCTTTAGCTTAGTGTGTTTCTTTATTTCTCTTCTATTTACAAGTTAAAAGGTAATAACAAAATTTCTGCTAATATTTACCTCGATTAACATATGATACATAGAAAATAGCAGTTTTAACAGTAATTTGTAAGAGATATGTAGTGAAAGTAATGTGAATTGAACACAATACCTTTTTCTAAAATAATTCATTTAAACACACGGGTCTCTAAAACGTGTAGTTCCTAAAAAATCTCGGTATCGAATTTTTGGGTGGAACGCAATATTTTCTCTATGTACTACCTACTAAGTAGAGAAAAGGAAACGAGTAGAACAGAGTGAGCAACTCTAGTTCGGTCCTTGTCTATAATTATTAAAAATCAACTTAAACAAATCTGACGTTCAGATATACAAATATACGAATAGATCATAATAGAATGAGTAAAAAAGGATTTGATGTGTTCCATTCACATGACTTTCTCTACATTTCTGCAACAAGTTATTGTTAAAAAGCTTATGCTTCTTTTTACTTCGAGATAATCGAGAAAAATTAGCAGGAATAGTCTTATAACTTGCTTCCTTGTAAGTAGAAGCGAAAAAAGGAGTGCCATAGGTTAAATTGATAGTCAAAAGGTGGTTGCTATGTGACTGAAGTTCCTTTGTTTGTATGGACACGAGTTGACAAATTCCTGTATGAGAAAAGCATAACTTTTTAAAGGCTGAAACCAAAAACAATGAATATCTAAAACGATCAAACCCACGAAAAAATGTATATAGCATAAAGTTTATGTTTTAATGTGCTCTACATTTCTTGTTTGGTAAGTTTTTGTCTATCTCTTACGGTTTACCATTACACAAGATTCCGTAAAATTCTTCCAGAATAAAGTAGTCTTCAGAGGCTATTCCCAGAAATTTCAAGATATACATATTCTTTTTCAGGTATATAGCTTTAATATACGATATTTTAATCAAAATCGTTAGAGCCATTTTTTAGAAATTCAAAATTTTCGAAAACTTTTCTATGTGATACTGAACTTAAATACCAAGTTTGGAATTTAATGGTGTTTTGGTTTTTGAGCTATGCTGCCCACAGACACACACACACACGCACACACACACATACACACAGACAGATAGACAGACACACACGGACATTTTTCTAAAAAAAATTGTTATTCAGGTGGTCTCAGAAGATGTACTTCCGGTGAAATCTCGGTATCGAATTTTTGGGTGCAATGCAATACCTTCTCTATACTCTATGTACATAGTACGTATAGAGAAAGTAATAATTAACATCAGAAGGCATACAAATGTTGGTTGTCCTAGAACTAGACGGATGATGTCTGAGTCGGAGCAGCCTTAAGACCTACCATATGGTGCTACTGACGACGATGATGATGATGATGATGGTGATGATGTAATACGTCATAATACTTAGTGTAGTTTGATGCATAAGTTTATAAGCCTAACACAGGCATTGGAGGTAGCAGCAGAGTTTCCGTAGCCAATAGGGAATCAAGGCAAATCCATTTTACTTTTTCTACACGTACTATGTGAATAGCGCATAGAGAAGGTATTGTATTCCACCCAAAAATCGAATACCGAGATTTCGCCGGAAATACACGTATTAGGGTCCCCTGTATCCAAAAAAAGTATTTTCAGAAAAAGGTCCATGTGTTCCTATGTCAGTGTGTAGCCCTCCGTGGTTACCATGCTAATTACATATACCCAAGGTCGCGGGTTCAAACCCGGTGAGGATGATGGGTTTTTTCGGGCATAAAAATCCTTAGCTTGACTTCCTTCGGAAAGGAAGTTAAGCCCAGGTCGTAGATTTACGGCACGTAAAAGAACCTCAAGCCTGATAGAGAGGCCTCTGAGCAAAATTAAGCGGTCTTTCACGCCCGGTATAGAATGGGACGCTGAGAACGGCAGCAGTTAAAGAGCGTCCATAAATAAAACGTTATTTCATGTTTTGTGCCAGTGTGCTCATGTGTCTGTGAACACGGTAGCTCAAAAGCGAAAAGTCGGTAAAATACCAAACTTGGCATTTAAGTTTGGTATCCTCCAAGGATGCGACACGACCCAAACTACCCTTTACATGGAAAAATGTTGATTTTCTCAAAAATAGCTCTAACGATTTTGATTAAAATGCCGTATATTAAAGATATTTATATGGCAAATAAAAGCATATGACTTTTCTTGAAATAACCTCTAAAGACCTTTTTATTATGATTGAATTTTGCTAAATTTTGCGTAAATGGTAAATCATAAAAGATAGACAAAAAATGTAGAATACGTTAAAACACAGAATTTATGTCATATAAGTTTTGTTGTTGTTGTTGTTGTTGTTAAATTGGTCATTTCAGAGATATTCCTTATTAATTGTTTCAGATGTAAAATAGAGATAGTCATGTGAATGGAACACATCAGAGTTTTAATTTTCACTTAAAGTTAACAGATAAAAGTTGCGGGTTCGAAATTTGGGTACTGACAAGGAACTGCACTAGTTCAAAACTGGGATACCAATCAATCCGTGTTGCGTGTAGTTGGCTATGCTGATGTATTTGTGAGCATTTAAATGCTTTTGGCCTGAAGTGATATTTAGGATCATTTTCAGGCATCGAGATTTGAGCGGGGTTTTTTTTTGGTGCTTAAAGCTACTAGCTAGAGCGGCGCCTTTCGCTCTTTTGCTGCCGGCTTTGTCTATTGTGGCGCCAACCACTCAAAATGTCACTGCTCGAAAACAGCCCTAAGTATAACTTTGATTCTAAACCGTTTGAATTTCTGAGAAGAACAGCGCCTCAGATAACCACGAAAACTGAACAAAATCCCAATTTCAAACAAATAATGCCTCCCTTTTCTTCTGAATAAAATATAATATGAACTTATTGAAGAAACAGACATGGGTGAAAAATACAGGCATTTCAAAATGACTCGTTCCGATTTTTCTAATGATATTGCAGTTTTAATGGAAAATTAAAGATATGTAAACTGTTTATTAATGCATTAGAAAACACACTAAGACATAATTATCACTTAACTCTTAACACACCGAAAACAACATTTTGATTATAGAAAAAAGGAATTAATATAACGCACATTTAATTAAAGGGAAAATCATTAAATACAGCCGAATAAATTCAACATCAAGTAGCAACGTAACATCCGAAGGAAATAGTAAAATAATTTAATGTGTTCCATTCACATAGCTTTATCTGTTCTGCAAACAAACCATTCTTACAAAAGATTATTATTTTATCTACATAATGCTAATCAAGATAACCATTATCAGATACAGTCTTATACTTCATTCCTTTTGAATAGGTAAAGAGAAATAAGAGAACGCAATAAGCTAAAGCGGCAGTTAACCTCTTCAAACGTTATCGCTATATGTTGGTCATTGAAATTCGGTTCTTTTTCCAGGTGTAAAACAAAAGAGATATGAAACAAAAGCTGACTCTTGTTTAAGAACATTTTTAGTTAAAACTGAAGACAACAACAACGAATATCTCGGAAACAGTTAACTTTATAAAAAAAATGTACATGGCATACATTGTGTGTTTTAATGAGATCTACATTTTTATATAGTAGAGTATTACAATTTGTTATACAAAGAGAAGTCTTCAGGGGCTATTCCCAGAGTATTCAACATATACATTTCGTTAATAATAAAATTATCTAATCATAAGATATTTTAATCAAAATCGTTAGTACCACTTTTGAAAAACTTAAAACTTTCGAAAAATCTCCCATGTAAAGGATAGTTGGGGGAGGGGTTTTTCTTGAAGATCTGCGTGTCGCATCCATGGAAGATACTGAACTAACCACCAAGTTTAGTATTTAACCAACTTTTGGTTTTCGAGTTATACTCTCCACAGATGCTTACATATATACGAGCCTTTTTCTAAACATTGTTTTGAATTAGGGGTCTTCAAAACATGTGTGTGGTGAAGTCTCCGTATTAATTTTTAATGTGAAACTTGGTCAATACTAAAATCAGAGCAAAGAATAAGAGCATTCTAAACATGGTGCTGCAGGAAAATGCTCAGCAAAGTAATTTGAAAATTACAATAGAAAGAACAATTGTAGCAAATGTAGAGCAAGATTACAAAATATGAAACAAATTAAGAGGAGTGATGATTAAGAAAAAGGATAATATATAATGTAAACGTTATAAATACGCTATATATACTAATATCCTTATAATTGCTCAGCATGGATATTTGTTGTGCATCTGAAAAAAATTAACATTACATAAATACAAAGTTGATGTGTTACATTCACATGATTTTCTTTACATCCCTGTAACAAACTATTCTTAAAAACTCACTCTTGTATCTACTTCATACTAATCGAGATAAATGTTGACAGAATGGTCTTACTAGTTCCTTATAACTAGAAGGGAAATAAGACAGTGCACTAGGTTAAAGCGATAGTCAACTCTTTTAAAAACTGGTTGCTATGTGACAAATCCTTGTTGCTTAGGCAGCAGTTGACAAATTACTGTAAAAGAAATGTTTAAGCGCTTTAAAATTGAAACGAATAAGAAGGAATATCTTGGAAGTCATTAAATCTACAAAAAGGTATATGACATAAATTGTTTGTTTTAACAAGATCTACTTTTATGTTCTCACTTTTTTTCTATCTCTTACGGTTTACCACTTATGCAAAATTCTTTCAGAGTGCAGAGGTCTTCAGAGGCTAATCCCAGAAAATTCAAGATACACGTGCTATTTGTTATATAAATATCTACAGTATACGGTACTTTAATAAAAATCGTTTGCAATTTTTTGAGCAAATCAAAATATTCGAAATTTTTTCCATATAAGGGTAGTTTACGGTAGGCGGACTTTCTTGCAATTATTTCTGTCTCATACTTTGGTATTTAATCGAGTTTTTGTTTTTGAGTTTTGTTGTTCACAAAACACACATACACACACACACACACACACACACACACACACAAACTCATACGTGGGCCTTGTTCTACAAATTATCTTTTTTTGGCACAGGGGATCTCAAAACATGCTTGCGATGAAATCTCGACATCGAATTTTTGGGTGGAGTACAATGCCTTCACTCGGTAATATGTACATCTTACGTAAGATAAAGTAAACATGCATTATGCAAATAAAAATCCGATGAGTTAAATTCACAAAACTTTCTCCACACCCATCTAATTATTGTTAAGAAGGTTTATTCCTCCATCTATTTCATGCTAATCGATATTAACATTAGCAAACATTGTCTTTTTACTTGCTTCCTTGTAAGTAGAAGGAAAATAAAGGTAGTACATTAGGCTAAAACTGTAGTCACATTTGTTAAAAGCTGGTTGCTATGTGATTGATATTCGTTTCTTTGCATAGACAGGAGTTGACAAATTCACATATGAGAAAAGTTTGAGTATTTTAAAAATGAAATCAATAATATGGAATATCTCGAAATGGTAAACTGTACGAAAAATATGTATACTACATAAATTGAGTGTTCTAACAGGATCTACATTTTTGTATAGTCTCGGTATCGAATTCTTAGGTGGAACCTTCTCTACCTTTACCAGGTAAAGAAGTAATAAAATCTTATGTGCTCCATTCAAATGACTTTCTCTACATCTCTGTAACAAATTATTGTTAAAAAGCTTATGCTTCCATCCACTTCATGCTAATCGAGATAAACATTGGCAGAAATTGCTAAATTACTTGATTCCTTATAAGTAGAAGGAAAATAACGGGATAAACTAATCTAAAGCGATAGTCAAATCTTTTACAAGCAAGAAACCCCCCCCCCCAACCGGCTACCCTTACATGAAAAAATGTTCGAATTTTTTTTATTTTCTCAAAAATGACACACTTTTTTGATTAAAATAATGTATATTAAAGATGTTTACATGACAAATAAATGCATATCTTGAATTTTCTGAGAATGGCGTCTGAAGACCCCTTTATTATGGATGAATTTTCCTCAATTTTGCGAAACTGGTAAACCGTAAGAGATACAAAAGAACTTACTGAAGAAAAAACGTAGATCTGGCTAAAACACTAATTTATGTGTCAATGAGCCAGTAAACCAGTAATCAGTAAAACCTACGGGGGGAAATGTAAATAAGGATACAAAAAAAAAAAAAAAAAAATGTTTACTTTTTTTGAACTGACCATTTCGGAAATATTCCTTGTTATTGGTTTCAGCTTAAAATACGTATACTTTTCTCATAAGAGTATTTATCGATTCCTAGCTATATAAACAAACAAAAAATTCAATCACATGGCTACCAACTTTTAAAAGATTTGACTATCGCTTTAGGCTAGTGTATTCTCTTATTTCTTTTCTACTTACAATAATGCAAGTAATAAGATCATTTCTGCCTATTTTATACCGTTCAGCATGCAATAGATAGAAGAGTATGCTTTTTAACAATAATTTTTAACAGACATTTAGAGAAAATCATATGAGAGGAACACGCACAAATTATTTACTTCTCAACATATTTCCATTTTATAGATATACGCTTCTCCCAAAGTTCCTGCCATTTTTAACCCCTCCAAAAAGCAGGAAGTGACAAACTTTGCAAAATAGAGCTCTGTCCGGAAGATGGCCTCATTCGATCTAAATTTTGTTCTCGCGAGTCATTCATGTTTGGAAATTGTAGGGAGCACGGGCGGTGAGAAGTGGGGAGGGAGTTGCGGTGCCGCAGCAATTCTTAACGGAGCTCATAAACTTTGGTGGTGACTACTCCGGAGGAATGTGCTGATGCGTTGTCGTGTTAAAACTAAATTTTCTTCTTCGTAAAATGGGGCCGTGTCTCTGTCAACATCGGGCCAATAATTCACTATAAAATTGTCCAGTAATCGTTTTTTCTATTCATAAAAACGGAGTGAAATCACACTCTTCGCACCCCAACAATTATGGCCATCACATTTCCGACTGTAAGAACTGGAAGTCTTTGTCTTCTTTGTAGTAGACGTCGTTTTGATTCTGCTTTGTTTCTGGATTATAATGATGAATCCAGTTGACATTTTTATACAAAAAGTTCTTCAGGTTTTGCAAACACAGCTTAGAATTTGGAACCACACCCATGTTTATGGTGAGTAATCGCGGCACCCATCGGGCCGAACGTTTTCTTTTTTCCTCCAATTTATGATGCAAAATATGAGTTGTCGTTCCCGTTGACACACCTATGGCCTCTGCCACGTGACGAACTTTCGTTCGACAATCAGCAAGGATAATATGGTGGACTTCTTCAATGATTTCCTTGGTAACCATATCTCCCGGACTCATCAAAAGCGGATATTCAACCACGTATAAAGTCATTGGACCAGTATGTAAATACTGCTATAGATGGCGAAACGTCCCTATAAACGTCCCTACAACTGCGCTTTTATCTTCTCGCAAGTTTTCCACCCAAAGGCAAAAAGCGAATTATTTCACGATACTGCATTTTATGCATGTTACCGAAAATATGTTAAATGACTAACGGAAATTCCTGCTAACTCCAAGGTAACTTATGAATCATGTCAAATTGATTTTGGCTAGGTGTGACGGTACACGATGGTATCACCAATTTGCCTTAGTAATACAATTTTAAAACTCGGACACTTATTAAAGCGTCCTTGTGTACATTATTGCGCTTCATTGTGTACATAGTGGATAGAGAAGATATTGCATTCCACCGAAAAATTCGATACCGAGGTTTCACCGAAAATACTTGTTTTAGGACCTCCTGAATCCAAAAAAAGCATTATCGGAGACAGGTACGTGTGTCTGTGGACAGTATAGCTCAAAAATGAAAAGAGGGTTAAATACCACACTTGGTATTTAAGTTTGGTATCTTCCAAGGATGCGATATGAAGATTTTCAAGAAAATCCCCCCACCTCATACTACCCTTTACATGGAAAAATGTTCGAAAATGTGTTTTACTTAAAAATAGCTGTAACAATTTTGACTAAAATACCACATATTAAAGTTATTTTCCTCACAAATAAAATGTATATCTTGAATTTTCTGGGGATAGCTTCTGAAGACCTGTTTATTCTGGATGAATTTTGCATAACTAGTAAACCATAAGAGATAGGCAAAAACTTACTACACAAAAATGTAAATCTCGTTAAAATATCCAATTTATGTCATATACTCTTTTTTCGTGGACTTTAAGGTTTTCGAGATATTCCTTGTTAGTAGTTTCAGTTGTTTTTTCAGATAGGAAGTGTCCGTTTTTCTTTTGTGCTACTACTGACCAAGCAAAGAAACGATTCGCAATGAATCGTATAATGACAGATTTTAAAATATTTGACTATCACTTTAGCATAGCATATTCCTTTAGTTCTCTTCTACTTAAGGAACTTGCAAATAAGAACATTCTGCTAATGTTTATCTCGATTAACATGGTGCAGAAAGAACACTTGGTGTTACCTTTGTAAGAAGTTTGTTTGTAAAGCAGATAGAGAAAGTCATGGAGTGTAACATATCAGATATAAATATTTTACAGTGTTTAATGCCCGCTATTACCACTAAGGTGCCTCAGGCGGTTCCTTGCAGTTAAGGAACAATTAATAATATGGTTAGAAATAGGAGCGAAGAAATGGCGAGCGAGAATATATTGCGCCAAAGAAAGATGCATTTGTCCTAGCATAAAAGAGCGAATCATTTCGTAAGGAGGAGTGACTAGCGTTACTTTACGTCTTTTTCTTCTAGTTAACGTGTAACATTTACAATTTTGACAAATATTTCTACGCAAATGTTTTTGTTCTTAAAGAAATGCACCACTTAAAATGCTAGTTTCTAAAGTATACATCCAAAAAGGCTGAAAGTTTACCATATATTTATTTTGTATGGATGTGGTACTTCAATTCCAAATCTTTCTAGTTATCAATTTTAAAAGATGCAGAATTATGAGTATCGGCGAAATGCTGCACTCACTGGAATTTTCATAAAAAAATGTATTTTAAACATTTAGTTCCCTTTGAGACATTGAACGATATATAATAATACATATTCTTTTTTATTTTTCTCTACGAGGAAACAATTCTAAATTTGTATTTTTCGATGTTTTAATTTCACTTTTTGTTTACAATAAGAATAAATAAAGACTATTTATTTTGCAGAAGGCTGATGTATTAGTTTTATTCATTTGGATTTTTAAAATAATCATAAAAGTTTCAAAATTATTAGAAGAAGACTGTATTTTGAATAAACACAGATGCAGAAAAAAGAGAGTAGCAGTAAATCAAAATTTAAACTGGCAATCACCTATTGCTAAAGCTTTATACTTCGAAAGTGTTAAAATCCCTCAGGTTCGTATGTTGGGTCATCCTACTATTTCATCTTTTCTTCTGCAACTCTTTGTTTAATTTTAGATTCTTCCTGAATTCTTTGACATTTTTTTTTTTTCAGTTACAGAAAACAGAAGAAGGTTGCATACGTCCGATAACCTTCCCAAGTGTGCTTTTCTGATAAGTGGGTGAAATTGAAATGCCTTTTACTTCTGTTATCAACTTCATGAGGAAAAATAGTCAATGTGCAGCTCGGAATCTGCTAACAGAAGTCTCATCGTCGAAACTAAGGTCTTATTAGGACACTTTGTCACACAATAATATGCAGATTTTCATTTCCAGTTCTCACTATGAACTGCAATTGGCTATTTACTTTCAATATTTGGTTTCCAGCGCTTGCTTACTAAATCCATTGCCTCACTGCTATATTTAGAGGTTCTTTTTGTTATTGGCTCATTATATTTGTAATAATCGTAATGAATAATTTGCCTCATCGATGAGCTACCTATGAATCTAACTAAAGAAACTGTAAACTAATCTGGTAACCCAAACTAGACACACTATTTCTCTACTGTTTTCTAAATGTCCGATTAATATTTCTTCACTGTATTTTCCGTATAACCATTAAATAAACGGAGGAGATTATATATAAATATATCCTATAATACATACTTTGGGGGCAAAAAATCACAAGCGCTGAAGAACCAGAAGAGAAGGAGATAATTCCAATTCATCAACTCAACTTTCGCAAATACAGCTTAACAGAATAACAAAGGCCTTCACATGAAAACAAACGTTTGTTTTTATTTTACCTACAAAAACACGTTATACCTTTCTGCTGTCAACTTAGCAACACACTTCTAAACAACAAATCCTCTTCTTCTTACTTACTCACTAATTTCAAAAGCTGTTAGTGAGGTATATATGCATAATTATGCCAGCTACACTCAAATTTCCTCGTGCCTCTGATAAACACGTGCACAAGGAATTTAAAGATCCACGTGACGATACCACTTTTTAATTCCTATAGAGATTTGTAAATAGTGGTGTATCGCTTAAGTTGTTGATCAACTTAGCTCGAGACGATTTAGTTCAGTATTATGACACATCATGCCTGAAGTTTTACCATGAACCTAAAATAAAATACGCATGTTTGCCAACTTGTGTGAACCTGTATCAAATCTTAGCTGTTATATTATTAAGGATAACAATTATTATACTGATTTATTGACACATTATGATCCAGCTGATCCACATAAGCCGTGCTTTTTTGAAGTTTCTTAATCCGTGAGCGCGGATGCCAAAAGGATGCCAAGTATAAAGGGATCACACCAACAGACCTTGCTAAATGGAAAACTAACACTTGAAGACAATCACCAACTGCCTTGAGGGTCCCATAGTTCAGCTGGTGGAGCACCTACATCCTATGGAAGGGGTCCTAGATTCGATTCCTGCCTGGGCTTAGAAAGCTCACAAACGTTTCGCGGTATATGTGTGTGTCTGTGATCACTTATCTAATAACCGATTCGTCCATAAACAGAAATTTAGGATCAAAAGCAAGCAAAATCTGAGCATAAGTCATATCATTACATTACAGTTAGTCTCCAATCAGCAAAACTATATGGCATCAATTGGTGCTTCAAAATTAAACTTTCATGCAGGACTACAAAATGCCTAGATCGGCGTCACCAACTTGCTTAATTGCGTGTTGCAAGCAAGCCTATGCATGCACTGGGTAAAAATGCGATAGCAGGAATTGTCACTTTTTCTTGTACAGTGTGTCGTATGTCAGTTCATAATTTTGCAAACAGAAAGCAATCCAACACGCAAGCCATTGGCTCCTACGCTTATGCCTGCTTAGAAGGAAGCTTTCTTATTTATAGAAAGCGGCGGAATAAAAGTTTGGTTTGCAGTAAAGTTCTGCTTTCAGAAAATGCATTTTGTAGTGTCATTACGCAATTCATGCAAGTGAGTAGGAAAGTTACTAAAGAGAAGAATATTTCTTTCGAATTGCGTTCGATAGCAATTAGTTACCAAGATGGCTGTACATATTTATTGCTATAAATCTGAAATAATTGTCTTATAAATTAATTATAATACTGTAGCAGATTCAATACGATTACAATGGTATTGAACAAGTTAAGGAGCTTATTATATAAATACTATAATAATTGTCTTTAGTTTTTTTATAGTTGTTTATGTCACGACTACCAGTTACCACCAAACCTATACAAATATACCAAGTGGCCCAACTGCCCCGTATTTGGTGTATTCAGATATCCCTTAGTGAGTTTAAAGAGCTGCAGAACTCAACGAGGTATTTCAAGCTAAAACCTTCCAGAGGAGTACTAGCGAGAGTGACCTTCGCTTTACACGTTTTACTATCAGCAGTGAGCACTCCGCGGTTGTGAGGGGTAAAGTCTCTCTCGTCCAGTTCACCAATAGCAGGTTATAACTTGAAATATCCCCGTTAAGTTCTGTATCTCTTTTAACGCACCAAGGGATATCTGCAAACGTAAAGTACGAGGCAGATGGACTACCTGCTATGTTCATACACAAATTTAAATAATAATGTAAATATTAATTATAATAGTAATAATAAAATAATAATTAATAATAACAATAATAATTAATAATAATGACAATAGTAATTAATAATAATTAATACTAATAATCTAATAATAATACTACTACTATTAATAACAATTATAATAGTAGTAATAATGATATTAATAATAATAAAAATAATAATGCAAGAGTCAGAATAGAGCAACTGTTCTACCAATCATGAATTTGCAATAGATGAAAAGTAGATTACATATTTCAAATGCAAAATGTTGCATACTGCCACAAAAGTGAAGGAATTATTAGTTCTTGCTTTCCATACGGTTGATCACGAAGTACACAGTAGGCAATTCGCAGGAGCTTCTTAAAATTTACTCTCACAGCTTTGCCCAAAGGGCAACCAATAATTGGTAAAACCTGGTGTAATGGATAGCTTCAGAAACCTAGCGGCAGTTGATTCACCGGATAAGTACGTTCAGGCACACCCTTATATTACAGATCGCTGGGTAGCCAAGTAAATTTCCAAACCGAGGATTTAATTAAGTATTGTTCTGTATTAATGATCCATTCTCCTCTTACTGTCTCCACTATAAAATGAGTGAGGAGGGGAGAAATCAAACATACTTTTATCTCTAACGAATGGAGAATTTTAGATTTGATTTTAAGCATCTCAATCGTCAAATGTAGAATTTGTTTAAAGTACGAACTAGATTAAAGTTTAGCGAGCTACGGAAGATGATAGCTGCAGATCTCTGAGCTCTTAGGGTACAGTCACCTGGACAAGGAGTCGGAAGTAACCAGCTCCTCAACCTGTTGCTTCTTCACCACCAAATCGCGGGGGTTCCCTCGAAATCAATATAGCCTTTTCCCTCTCTCCTTCTGTCCGTTTCCTTTTTCCCTTACCCAGCTGTACTTATCGACCCTACACCAGCCCTACTTACCGCACATGACACGCACTGCAATCCAAATGACGGGATCCAACAAGTGTTCCCTCACGCAAACTGCCTCATTCCTGCTTTCTTTTGATCCTCTCCAGTGTCTTCGTACTCGACGCACATATGTTTACATGCCTCAGAGATAAATAGCAACAGCACACAGAGTTGTAAGGGTTTCCTTTCCAGTTTAGCCAGTTACGAACATAATATGTATATACAATGTACGTAGTAGCCAGAGAAGGTTGTTGTATTTTACCCAACAATTCGAGGTCAATATTTTACCGGAAATATGTATTTCCAGATCCCCTGAATTAAACAAAACAAAAATAAAAACTGTGCCAACCACTACCAATTTTACTTATTGTTTTACTACAATAACCGGTAACATTATTGTAAATGTGCTATATATTTCAGTCACAATATTCATAGAATTTCCTGCGGAAACGATTAGTTTGTGGTAGGATTTAAGAGGCGGGTGCCCGTTGAAGTGCCTTCGTTGTGGGTTGTGCTTGGATCTTGCTCGAAGTTGCAGTCAGGTTTCCCCTGCTGATCCTACAGATGCTGCTTTGCTGTGTCAGTACTGCTAACGTTGTAGCTAAAACAGTTGGGTTGGTAGCTTCCTTTAAGTGTGAATTTTTTATGCTGCCAAATTATACTATACTGTTGGTGTAACTGCTCAGCCAGTCAGCTCACTTGTTGAGAATTGTTGAGGTTAATAGAAGTTAACAGTTTTCGCAGTGGATAAGAACGTGCTTAATACTTTTATATGCTCTGAATAATTTGGAGGGCACCAAAATCTACTAACTCCAGTTTGGTGAGTATAAAATACTTTACCTCAGTACTTGGTTTCACAATATAGAGTATAGGGAGTAGAAGTATTGAAATTAAATCAGTCTTATTCGAATAACACCGTAGTAGCATCTATCTGTGTGGCACGAAAGTTTTCCGCTGCAGTATCTCAACCAATCAAAGTCAATGTTTAAAGCAAACCAATTCTTACAGAAGTATTTACAACATTACTGATGTATAATTCTTACATATATGTATTTTGTATGACTTCTTTCAGACGCTCTCTTTTTTCGGAAGGGTAAACACACTATATCACTAATATATACATCTATCGTCATCGCTGGTCACTATGACGCCGATGCAAATTTTAAATCTTAATGTGCAAATAACACAATGCTTTTTAAACAGCTCGAACTAAAAGTAGAATTTTTAATACAAGCAACACGAGTTAAAAAGTGGTATTTCATGGCACTAGTGCGCTGAATGTTTATGCCAGCTCATTGTCATCAACATTGATTTCATGACCAGCAACATCGCCATCACTTTTTACTTTCTCTACGCGTACTATGTATACATTGTGTATAAAGAAAGTATTGTATTCCACCCAAATATTTGATATGGAGATTTCACCGAAAATAGTGTTTAAGGGTCACCTGTCTCCAAATAAAGCATTTTTTAGAGAGAGAAAGAAAAAGATGCGTGCGCGTGTGTGTCCGTGTGTCTGTGAACAAGATAACTCAAAACTAAAAGTCAGTAAAATACCAAACTTAGTATATAAGTTTAGTATCTTCCAAGAATGCGACAAGAAGGTTTTGAGGAAAATCCTCCCACCCCAAAGTACCCTTTACATGGAAAAAATTTCGAAAATGTTTATTTTCTCAAAAATGGCTCTAACGATTTTGATTAAAATACCATATATTAGAGACATTTACACGGCAAATAAAACGTATATCTTTAATTTTCTTGGAATAAATCTTTGAGGACCTCTTTATTCTGGATGAACTTTGCTGGATTTTGCATTACCATAAACCGTAAGAGTTAGACAAAAACTTACTACACAAAAAATGTAGACCTCGTTAAAACACGCAATTTATGTAATTTATTTATTTTTTTTTCGTAGAGATGTCCATTTTTTTAGATATTCCTTGTTTTTTTTTTCAGTGTTAAAATACTTAAAACTTTTCACACACGAGAATTTAAGAACACCTGTCAATACATAGAAACGGAATACATCCACATGGAATCATCTTTTAATGTCGTTTTAGCCTAGTGTAATCCCTTGTTTCAAGAAAGTATTTCTGCCGATAATTATCTCGATTAGCATGAAGTAGATAGAAGCTTGAGGTTTTGAAGAGTAATTTGTTACAGAGATGCAGAGAAAGCCTTGTGACTGGAACACATCAGATTTTTGTATTTGCAGTTGCTTATTAAAATACTGGATTTGTTTTGAATTTACAACAATTATGCAATTTTATATCATAATTAATCTCTCTTGGCGGTCGCTATATCTGT
This sequence comes from Hymenopus coronatus, assembly GCA_030762935.1. Lineage (NCBI taxonomy): Eukaryota > Metazoa > Arthropoda > Insecta > Mantodea > Hymenopodidae > Hymenopus > Hymenopus coronatus. Next base: position 127,145,609 of record CM060897.1, on the reverse strand, counting down.
AAATAATATACGTTGCCGCTGTGATTCTAATTGTGAATGCGCAAGTCTATTGATATCCAGCCTTCAGGTATTCTCAATACTAATTCCTAAGAAGGTACAAATGAATATCGCAGCTGCGATAAAAATAATCTAATAATTGATAATTTGTCTATAAATATTGACGAATGTCTAAAAAAAAGTGTATGACATAAAATAAAACACCATAAAATGAATAATTTTACAATTTCATAACCATTACTTTCATTTTAAAGCTAAATTCTTAAAAATTAGTTTATTAAATCCTGGTGTTGCAGAACAAAGTCTAGCAAATATCCAGTTGTGAATATCATTTTTGGAATTGTTTCTTATACCATTTCTTTTAGAAATACATATTAGCAACTCCTAGAATCTGTATATGTTTATATTAACACTGTTTTTGTTAGTGAGTTTATGCATTATTTACTAACACATATTTAATCCGTGAGTAATGCAGTAGTATAGTACCATAATACATTTGTAAATAAATTCTTTTACAGTATATCTTACGTAACGTTGTCCCTTTGATGACGTCTCTAGAAATGTTGTGCATATATGTTTCTTTGTAATTTTAAGATTAAAAGCAAGAAGTGTAATATATTTTATTCAATTTTGATGCACTTTAAAGCAACTATTATGAATAATATCTGTGACAGCTAAATACCGGTCAATTTAGCGACGTTACGTAAAACAAGTAGCCAACTGGCTGAGCAGTTGCACTAACAGTATAGTATTTTTTGGTGGCATAAAAATCTGCAGGTAAAGTAAACTACCAACCCAACTGTTTTAGCTATGACGATAGCAAAGCATAGGATCAGCAAGGAAAATATGGCTGCAACTTGGAACACAGGGCTACCAACCTAAGATCCAAGCACATTAAGGGCACTACAACAGGCACCCGTCTCTTCAATCCTACTACAATTTCAACCTTAAAATGTTAGTATACAACATTTAACCAATGATAACGGCAAACAATACTTACACTCGTACTTCGTACGTCGTTCATCTAAACATCAAAGTAACAAATAATCTTGCTTTCATAGGTACAATTCTTAATCGGCAAGCCATTGACTCATTGTTATTAGTATAAACAGTTTACAGCCTTATTGGAAATTAACATGGATATTTAAAGCTGCCATTACATTTAAGACAGTAATAACTAGGGATGGTATCTTGGGGACCGATAACGGAACAGAATCGAAGTTACCACAGCAAGATATATACTAATGATGTGTTGACAATGTAGTGTGTACGTAGTGGTATTAACAGAAGAAAAATGGGGTAGTGGTAGACTGTGATGTTTTCACTAGCAGTGGAAGCGATTGAGGTTGGGTGGGGGATAAACAAAAATCACTGATTTATGGGAACTAACAATTGTAATATTTACAATTGCTGCTGTACAACAACCATTGCCATCATTACCGTTTCATTTTCTCTCAGCATACATAGATTACAATGCACAGCAACATACATTCGTAACCTCTCAAATGTGAATCGTCTCCGATTGGCATGTATATTGTAAAAAATTTCGCTCCACATCGCAAAATGTGATTGAAGCAAAACAGAAATGGGATACGTCATTGACTGTTACGTAAGATACTCCATTAGCAATTATTTCCGTAGCAACAGCTCGTAGCACATTTCGTATTTCACACATTATTGAAAATCCGTCATTTTTTTTTTATTATTTTTTTTTTTTATCAAATACTGCCTTCGCTTTCTTTATCACACGGTCTAAAACAAGTGTATCGGGTCTCTGAATAATTGCTAGCACTGGTTCATCGACATCTTTCGAGCTCGACATTTCAATGTTTGATTTTTCAAATATGTGTTATAGTTGTAGGTAATACTGATGCGTCGAGCCATGTTCCCCAATGCGTTGTTACAGCTTGTTTACATACGACGCGTGCAGTTGTCGATGTAAGTCGGCCTCTACTCGGTAAGTATACAACTGGTATCCGCATGTGTCCCGCTATCGGACCCCAAGATGTTATTCCAAGTAATAACAAAGTGAGTTAGCAATTTTATATATTTTTAAATGTCATTTACTTTTACACCTTACTTTAATTAAATATCGAAATAAAGTATAAAATAGGTTGAATTTTATGTGCAGTTAGTAAATAAATATAATGTAAAGTTAAAAGCATCACTCTTATACGCACAATCAGCGCAAACATTGCCATTGTTGACTACTTCGCATAACAGCTTTCCAACGTACTGCAGAATCACTTATGCAGATATTAAATTAAGTGGATTATTTAGTTACTTTGGAAAGTAACACAGTGGTCATATACTCAACAAACAGTGTCATATACTCTCTTACTAGCCAAATTTTATAACCAATCATAGCAAAGAACGCAAAATATCACCAAGCCTGGCGTACCTGTCAACATATCGTTGTTGCTCATAGCAAAGCAAACACCATTCAGCACTAATACAGGAAACTCGGCAAAAAACTGGAGACCAGCACTCCTATTCTATTCACTCTTGGTTGACCCGCGCCACAACGGACTCACGTAGCTAGTGCACCCTGGTGCAACACAGAAATACGCACAGGGAAGTAATTGCATGCTATTAAGCTAAATTTCAGGATTAATTTATTCTTAAGCGGTATAATATTTGATACAAATACCTGAGCGTTTAACTACTGCCGATAAATGTCGTTAAATGGAGCCACAACATGGAATTTGCATTAGTCACCTGATATGGTATATTGTTTACAACAGTTGCTGTTTGTTGCTGTTTAGAATCATGGAGAACGATTGCCGTGAATTTACTCTTGAGTCTTCGTCGAGTTATGAAAACCATAAGACTGGTAAACCTTTGGTTACGGATAGTGGTGAAACAATAACAATGTTGAATGTTTATTGTAAGTTTTGTGAGAAATGTCGAATACTTCTTGTAAAGTAAGTAACTTCTGAGTTCAGTGGTGTTTTGGTACAAATACAAACTGCTCGTAAAACGGGAAATGCGGTTGCACCTGGAAAAAAAAGAAAGCGTGTGAAATACGCAATATGACGATTTTGTGAAGAATGCACTTTGCGCAACAGTGTACAATTTCCTCTTTAAAACCATGCCGCCAACAGCTAATAAAGTGCTGCTTACTGTAGCTAATGGTAATCCAGATTTGCCTATTTTTCAGAGAGCCATATTTTATAAAATTGTTTGTCAAATTGGATTCAAATTTCTCAAAAGAGTCCGAAATGTAAGTCACCGCATACCGTTTCTTTTACAGTTATTAGATATTCCCCGTTTATTTTGTTGCAACAGTAAATATTATCACCTTTAATCATTAATAACATATGGTAGTCACCATTTAAGTAATCGGAATAAGCCCTCAATGTATTACTCGCCGTCTGTTCTCGCCACGTGCTCATAAACCTTTGACAGTATTTCTGGCGCTAATGGCGGAAGACTACATTACAACGGTGCATTGGTCGGCTGGATTTGTTTTGGCGCGGATCAACTTAAGGTTGAATAGATTATAGCGTAGCGGCCTAGATAGTTTGTATCTCTATGTAGAGAACATTGTGAAATAGGTATTCAGTTTGCTTTTTTAGTTTTAGACACTGAAAACCTTAAAGAACGGGAAAGCTAGTGAGTTATATTATTGCTAGAGCTATATCTGGCAAAGTAAAGGTATCTATTTCCTTCGATTTCCTCAAGATAAAGACAGAAAATATTTCTTTAATGCACAAGATCAATGCTCGTTCTCGAGGTTACGTTTCTTTAAAGTTACAAACACACATTGAGAAAATACCCAAATTTTACAATCGTAACAATTCTTGTAGCAATAGCTGTGGACTAGGTATATGCGTTGCTTTAAGTCTTGCTTTTCATTCCATTTGCAGCTGTGCTCAATGGATAAGCAAGTGTCGAAGGGCCACCTTTAGCGAGGGTTTTAATAGCAATGGCTCAACCAAGTTGAACATTTCTTTCAGCATCTGTGCTAAACGTTCAATATCTCGTATTTTCGAACACCAAACTTATTAGTCAAGGGTAAGGAACACTGTTTGTCAGATATTTTCTAACTGGAATGAGTTGAATATAATACATAATCTGCAGAGCTCTATAACTCTGATCGTAATTCATATATGTGCAATTTTCATTTATGCAAAATATTTAAATTTAGAAATGTGAAAGGTTAAAAGGCTAATATGTTGAATATAAACTAATAACTAAAGGAGATACACGGTTAAGTGAATTCTCAATGATACTAATAATAATTTTAATAGAATTTATATATTATTATTGTTGTAAAAAAAACTCACTTCTTACTGTAATAAACAACTCTTTATTTGGATAGGTAGACTTAGACGGAAAAATTCAGCGCCATAGCCGGGATTTCAACCACTCCCGGGCTCTAGCCGGTTGCTCTACCAGTTAGCTACCATTGCAACATGCTGGCAATGCGCTGAATTTTTCAACTGACTCGCATGTTTTCGGGTAAACCACAAGGTGGTCTCAAATTATTTTGAGATGACATATACCAATGACGACTTACAATGTCGTGAGTACTTTAGTATAGCCAACTATTATGGTCAAACAGTGACCAGGAGATACGTGGTTCAAATCCGGCTATGGCGCTGAATTTTTTAGCCTGACTCAACCTATCCAACTCCTGGCTTCTACACGGATTGAGTGAAAAACAATAAAACAATTCTTAATTTCTTCCTCTAGAGTCTCCGACACGAATGAAGGCGTTTGCGCAGTAGATAAATACACAACGACGTCATAGTCACATGGTTTCCGACCCATGTTTCAGAGCGTGTTTGAGTGAACTTGTCTCCAGTTTAACAGTGAAATGTATTAATACTCCGAGCTATAAATTGATTCCATTGTGTAATAGTAAGGTGCTAAACAGTCCGTTAACAGTTCTGACTATAGCTGAAGCAAAATAAAGGAAGAAGAAAGTTATTTTCTTCACGGTCAAGCCAGAGAACTGGTATATGATGTGTACAAATACTTCCAGGGAAAGATGGAAGTAGCGGGGAGCACTCTAAACAGCGCTGCCAATTGTTGCAGAAAACAGCTGACGCTGTGTGGGTATGATCACTGTAGAAAGAATTGTAAGTGAAGCAAAAGCTTGTGTTAATGCAGGAGAAAGTATTATTTTTAATTCTCCTGAAAAAGTGCATAAGTGACTGATCTTGGCAATTTTGATAAGAATTTGTTGAATCAAAAAATTGTTTCTATGTATGAGAATGAAAAGTTTCTTAGGGCGCTAAAGTTTGTAATCGAAACAAAACAATACAGGACTTTGAGGGCAGTGAATCTTTCATGCTCCGTATTTGGAGGAAAATGGAATTTTGTTATAGGAAATGCTGAGAGAAAGAACATTAACAATGGAACGTAGCGACATTGTAACTGCATGAGTTGTGTTTCTCAGAACAATGCATTCAATTAGATACCAGAGTGACACTAAAATATATTACCTGAATGAAACCTAGGTAAACCAAAACTATACCAGATCAGCTTGTTGGCAGATGAGAGACGGGATTAGGCAAAAGTTCCTATTGGCAAAGGAGGCGGATTAATTTTATAACATGCTGGTTCCGTCGATTCAGGTTTCATCTCAGAGAGTAAATTAATTTTTCCCTGTAAATATAACTGCCCTTCTGACCATGATACAGAAATGAATGCTGCTGTGTTTAAAAGCTGGTTCTTAGGGAAACTGTTGAAGAATAAGGTAAGATAAGATGTATTATATAGTTCTGTGACTTTAACAACAAAGGAATACATACTACTGTGTCAAGAAAGTTCCAGGAATTTGCCAATAAAACACAAAAAAATAATTATTTATCCAATTTTATTTTATTACCTTCTGAAATTATACATTTATGCCAACAAATAATCCAATCATCAAAATGTTTTTTGTAGGCACTTTTAGGAATCGATGTCAATTGTCGCCGCGAATTTTCCTTTATGACTTCTATCGACTGAAAACTAAGTGATAACTTGAGTTTTGGAAAGGGAAAGAAATCAGCAGGAGTCAGATCAGGTGAATGCGGTGGTTGTTTGATGAACTTTGTTGAGTTTTTGGCCAGAAATTCTTCACAATGATAGCCTTGTGAGCTGGTGCGTTATCGTGGTGCAAAATCCATGAGTTGTTCCACAAATCTGGCCTTTTTCGCCGTATTTATTCTCTCAAACGCCGCATAACGCTCAGATAACCATCTGACCTTCCGGCAAGCACTCTGAGTGCACGACACCGCGATAATCGAAAAAAACTGTCAACATGAACCTACAGTTTTGATCGAGTTTAGGGTGCCCTTTTAGGTTTCGGTTCAGTTGGAAGGCGCCATTCGGAAGCTTGTTGACTGGTTTGAGTGTCAAACTCGTAAACCCACGTCTCATCACCAGTTACAATGCGTTTTCTAAATGTGGAGTCGGAGCTGGCTCGTTCTAGCATGTCTTCAGCAATCCTTATGCGGTGGAGTTTTTGTAGAAAATTCAAGCTTTCGGAACTAACCGAGCTGCAACACGTGTTATGCCCAAAAATCGTTTAAAATGGTACGAATCGATTCATGAGACACAGAAAGTTCAGCGGTAATCACTCTCAGACCTAAATGACGATTTTCAGACACCATTTTCTTCACTTTAGCGAGGTTCAGTTCATTTGAAACCGTTGATGGCCAACCAGAGCTAGGCAAATCTTCCACCACATTTCGATCACTTTTGAATGCATTGTACCACTCACATGCACGTGTTTTTGATAAAGTCGATTCACCGTAAGTCCTCTGTAATATTTTCAGCGATTCGGCACACGAAATACCATTTGCAATGCAATAGTTGAGACAGATTCTTTGTTAATATTTGTATCCATCGTAAAATCGCAAATCACCTTTGAGATGAACTAACAAAACGGCGTACTGTAAACAAACTAGATGACAAATAACGATCAAACTCCGCGCGGGTATAGAGGAATGTTGTACCAACTTAGCGACAGCAATAATTTCGAATCCCCTTTTAAACAGGATTTTTAAATGATCAATTCCCGGTACTTTCTTGACAGAACGTAGTTTCGGTCCGCGCCAACTGCCGCGTGCTTGCGAATACTTTCCTCCTTTCTCCGTCTCTAGAAAAATGTCACAACGCAACACTTCCCCTATCTTCCCCTACTTGCGTGCATTATGCCAATTACCGCCTTCATTTCTGACGTGACTATAACCGATTCAATCAGAATCTGCTTACAAATATCTGCCTTTCTTCAATGTTTTGAAAACAATTTTGCGTATAGTTTCCTTTCGAAGTTCGCTGCGGCGACGTGCAAAACATCAAAGGTATAACAATGCCCGGCTTCGACGTCAGAATACGTGTCTACTCGCACAGATACAAAAATCACAGCTGTTGAGTCAAAAGAACTTGCCGCCATCACCACTAGCGCAGGTGTAACAATGGATGTCAGTCGGCTATGATTTACGAAACAAGCTATTCAAACACTTCTGACGATTACGGCCGCAGAGCGAAGCTCCGTTACTGTTGTTGTTGTTGTTATTATTATTATTATTATTATTATTATTACCACTGGCACTAAAGATTAATGAACACCAGTTGACATAGCAATAGTTTAAAATCGACTCCTTTCTGAGCTATATCTTGGCTGCTTCTGATATTCGTATTTTCGGCCCAAAACAATTATGTATAAATTATATTTTCTTCGGCAGCATTGCAGGAGTAATAGTGATTAAAAGTTGAGCTTCAAAGCATATATTATAATTATAGCAATTCATACTGCGAGATTCTCTCACCATTTTCGCTGATAGGGAGGAGAACAACGCAGGTAACACCGATAACACCACCACTGATCGGCATTTACTTGGATTTGCCCCGTTGAGCGCTGCAATTCTTTAAGCCCATGAAAGGTTATCGCGGTTAGGCCGCCTGGTATAAATGAGTCAAGTCTCTTCCTCGCCCTCTTAATGTGCTTAACGGGTTTTCTATATATGTTGCAGAATATGAATAAAAAAGTTGTTTTGGCAAATATGAAATGCGGAAAGTTTGATCTGTCTGTGATCTTTGGAACGAGGGAGATCATTTCGTTCGCAGAATGATCAGCGTGGTATTTTTTGTTGTAGAATGCTGGACACAGAAAGATCGCTTTAAACGTGGATGTGGGATTTAGGAAGATTGTTTTGGCCGTAGAACATGAGAGATAGGAAGGTATTTTTAGTTTTAGAATGAGCTTGGGCAAATAGATCTCTTGTGGCTTAGAATGTGTGACTCAAGAGGATCATTCTGGTAAAAGAATTATTAATGGTTTGATCATGCGACCCAATGTGATGAAAATAGAAAGATTGGGTCCCAAAGTAGAAGAAATTACAAAGATATCTGTTTACAAATGTCTAGTCCTGTACCTACATGTAACCATTCTAATAAAGGATTACAGAATGAAAAACACACTTTAAAATGACAGCACATTGAGCTAAAAACTTAAGATTCTAACAACATAGTTAATATTAAACATGCAGAAACATTCACTGTGTTTTTGGATATAAACATTAATCAAAACAATAATTGACATTAAAATGCAATCACATTCACCGAACACCTACCTTAGTTCCGCAAAGCAGGATGTCCCTGAAAATAAGAAAGAAAAACAACACAGTTAGAAAATAAAAAGTAGAGAATGCAAGAAAGTCATTCACGAAACTGTGATACAGGAAAGATAGAATAAGATAAGAGAGAAAAGGAGATGTTTACATAAACGTGGACATAAATGTAATACTCGGCTACCAGTTTTAGGGCTCAGTTATGCACATGCTCAGAACAACATAAAATCTTTCTCCTCCAACAAGTAGTCATTTTATGTTGATTTACTGCAATCTTTTGGGATAGTGCATGCGAATAACTCATTCTAGAAGAAGTAACCGAGTAACACTGACACGTAGAAAATATTACAGAATAGGCAACACATTAGAATGAGGAGTAATTTATGTGTACACAAATTATATTCTATGTGACTTGCGAAGGATGTGCATTGAGTTTTTGCTTACAGCTTTAATGAAACTTGACTTGATCAAAAGGAGCATTGCTATATAAGAACAGGAGTATTTGAAGTGGTTATTGTGGCTCGTGTTGTGGAGACAGCATTTAAAGCTTTGTATAAGACTTCCGATAGAGGCAGATAGAGGCAGCATCAAAAGAATGGATCTTTTCCGAACTGGCTACGCGGGAAAGTAAGAACAGCCACCTTGCCAACCAACCTTTTCCTACAGGGATTCTACGGGCTAATTCTTGTTCTAATAAATAACTAAATATCTTTGCAGACTTCTCACCTGGCGCTCCCAGGTTCGAATCCCGGTTAGGGCGGGGAAGTTTTCTTTAACCGGAATTATTCCCTATCCCCCACAGAATCTGGAGGTATGTGAGAGTGAATGTGTGCGTGTGTGTGTGTGTGATGGAGGGAAAAAAAGATTTAAACCCAACGTAAAGAATCACAGACAACGAGTTGTTTCTAATGCAAAGCTCCCGATATGACCTTAGATGTTACAGGGGGAGGGGGGCTAATATAAATGAAACAATAAAAAAAAAAGATCCAATATTGATAAATTATCTATATAGCGATTTACTTCAAATTTATTCTTTTCTTTATGAATGTTAAACCGAAAGATTAACCCTCTATTGCGTGGTGTTGCTGTTTGGCTACAAAGATGGTTAGTCAAAGTTTTAATATTTTTAAGTGTGTTTGTTGTTATTTTCCTATTATACTAGCATTTGACAACAAAATGGGAGTATTTTTATTTAGATCGTAAATATGTTAACTTATTTCAATGTTATTGTAGTGGTTTTAGAATAAAGAGCAAAGTCCAGTTAAATGTAACTCCTCCACACGTACCATTACATCAGTTATTTTACATGGGCCCTCACCGCACTTCAGCAGGGTACGTTTGACAGCAGTTGCTGGCGATTGATCTCAGACCTTCGGCTTGGCTTTGAATGGATGGCCATTGCGTTTTGCCTCGAAGATCACGGCTATTCGACGCGTTTACATTATAGGGCTATCTAAACTGGTCCAAGAATTAGAAGAGTGGCATATTTAGTAAAATAATTAAGAATGTCATGTTTAGTTAATGAATCAATCTCTTTATTATTTACGATGATCGCTTATATACCATAACTGATATTAATCTATATTCAATGTAAAGTGTAATAAAATAAAAGGTTATTATGCAGAACTTGGGCCGCTCGAAAGATCGAATGAATATAAGTGTGACTGATTGATTTTTTTTTATATGACCTACGTACTTTAACCTAGTTGGTCATATCGGACGATGAATGAAATTGGTGAAATGATGCTCAAATGATTTCGGGGTCCTTGAAGTTACTCGACATTCGTGTTCTAAGGATAAGGGAAAAATCTCCAAAAATCTTTATCCGGGTAACTCACCCTAAGTGAGATTCGAACTCACGACTTTTTGAATTACACTACCAACACACTACCCAGGCGGGCTAATTGATCTTGTATTTGCGATGACGATTTCAAAGGTTTTACTTGTCGGAAAAACTTGTTTTTTTATATTTTGTTTTCTTTTATTATAGACAAATTCGTGCTCATGCTGGAACAGTTGCTATTTTGCGTATATGACGGACACTTACCAATAATTATACATAAACGAATATTATATGATAATAAATGGTTTTATAATGTGTATATGCTGAAGTACTTGTATAAAACTGAATGAAAAAACTTGGTTTCGTGGCTAGCGGAAGACTCTGTAGCGTCATAGTCGCTCTTGTCGCTCATGAGAACCCGTAGGAATAGTTCACTGGTTAGTGTGACTAAAGTAGTTGGTGGAGGAGTGAGTGTGAGCTTTCTTTTAATCTGTTTCTGTAGACGAAACCACTGGTCCTGTGGTTTTCAAATTTAGTGCGAAGATAGGTTCGAATCCGTTACGGTTAGTGTGTGTGTATATAAATCTATGTTTATAATTTTCTATTGTGGTAGCAGTTGGTGGAGAAATATGTTTCTGAACATTATAAAATCATGTAATATCTATATAATACTCGTTTATACGAGGGTTGGGGCAAAAGTCATGGCAACTAGTTTTTTTTCTTGTAGATATGTGAACGGATCACAAACGCATATGAATTGTGTGGAAGTTCTGAGGGCATAGTGTGTATGCAGAACAGATGGCTCTGTGATAGCTGGTAGTAGCGCAGCGAGGGCTGTGAAATCAGTCAGTTGGTGAGTGTTGTATGAGATGGAAGTAACCCGTGTTGAGCAGCGCGCTTACATTAAAATAGCCGTTCTCCGAGGAAGAAATACGATGGAATGTCTCAGCGAATTAGTGGAAGCCCTTGGGAACAATGCCCTACCGTACTAAAGGGTAACACGGTGGGTATGAAAGTTTCAGCAAGGAGGGTGTCAACCAGTTCGGGACGACCTGTCAGTGTGCGGACCGACGTGGCAGCGTGTGGTGACAGTAGCAAGGTACTACTTTGAGAGTCTTGAGGCCCAGGTTTGTCATGTCAACTATATGTGTACTGTGTTGTCATTCTTTTGCACCGTGAAGGCCATAGTGCCCTGTATACTACCATAATAAATTAGTGTGTTACTATATTCAGTACTATTCATTGTCCACACATGTAGTTAACGCTTTGTCCTTCCGTCTGTATATGTCACATTTTCCAACGGAACTGTATCTTCAAGAAAATAAATAATTGCCATGATTTTTGCCCCAGACCTCGTATACAGATATAATTATTTGGTAAATATCCATCATATACGCAAAATACCAACTGTTCCAGCATGCGCAAGAATTTCTCTACAGTAATAAAACTAGGCTTGGCCGCCAAATAAAATCTTTGAAATCATCACAAATATAAGATACATCCATCAATTTCATCCGATTTTTTGAGCGGCCCATTTTCTGCATAGTTACCAAATAAAACAATGACTTGTGGGTTAAGAAGACCTTTGAAACAAATACAACGTTGTCATATCTTTAGCTATCTGAGCTCTACATGCATCTATGCAACAGCAGTACTGACTTTCTTTCAAGATTACAAATTTAGTTCTATGATGATTTCATATCAGGACACATAAATCAATTATCAATCAAACACAAATCAATACATCATTGTTATACGTTCATGGGTAAATTTTTCGCTATAAATACAACTTCCTTCTTTAGCAATCTTTAATTTCCTCTATTTCTGCGCATGTAGACATAATTATAATATTTTCTGTTTCCAAGATGTTTTTGCATTCACCATGCCTGAGAGTATAACTTTTAGCAAATAATTCTTATCATCCAACGGAATTAGAAAGAATCCTTTTTCTTTATCTTTTCAACATCATTTTTCATTTCCAAACACCTTCTAATAAAATATGTTAATTGTTTTGTATGGACATATCCATCACTCCTTTTGTCTCCATACATTGCAAATGTTTTCATATCATTTTGCAATGATTACTTGAATAGCGCCTAATTTATAAATTTCACACACGTTGTTTCTTTTACTACTTTGATTTTCTTTTGAAGTTCACATTCGCTGAGTGTTTTAAGAATAACATGTAAAAGAATTGAAAATAATATTTCATAGCACTTCGGCAGTGATTAAATTAATGATATATTTTAAATGAAAAATGACATATTTTAGTACGTAAATAAATTAATGGCACATTTTATTCTGTGTCTCTGGGTAAATAGTAAGCATTTAGTTTTTGGCTGTCTCAGGAAGAAAGGTTAGTTTCAAAGAGTAACTATTAAAACCCTAGGTGTCTCAATCGTTGTTAGTCCATTGTGCAATGCCTTCATTTTCTGTTCTGTAGAACGTCCGTAGCTTCGTTACTGGGAACTTATTAAGCCCATTCATTTGCATTAACGACGAAAAAAAGGTTAAAGAGTTGACTTGCTCTTTCAGTTTCCTTTTGCATCTCATACAATGTTTATAGGTACACCTTTTATCTAACTGGTACACGTGTTCCTTTAGATACGAGTCACCTTCTGTTATCATTCCAACCGTCCAACGAAGTTCATAAGTGCTGCATTTTTTAAAATGTGTTTAGATTAACGTCCTTTAACCTGGTTGGTCATATCGAATTATGAATGAAATCGGTGAAATGATGCTCGGTGTCCATGGAGCTCTAAGCTACTCGATTTTCGTCTTCTCAGGATAATTACAAACCCCGAAAAAAAAAACCTTATCCGAGTACCTTAAGATTCGAACTAGCCACCTCTTGAATGTGTGGCAGACACGCTACCCCCACACTACCGAGGCGGACAGTGCGGCTTTTAAATCAGGGATTCAAAGTTTGGGTAGTTGTATCCGGATATTGAATTCCAATACTACATGTTTCAACAGCACACTTACTGATAACCTTAGCATAATCCGAAAATTGATTTTGGTGAGATTGGTGGAATAGGTGATCCTTTTTTAGCCAAATCATCTCTCCTTTCATTGCCATGAATTCTCATATGTCATGGCAGCTAGCTTTTTGGGATATTCTCGAGTTCACAGTCAAGTTTCGATTAGACTTGTTGGCAATAAGAGCCTTCAGCTTGCTTGATTGTTTGAAATTATAGTAATTTACCTAATGATTTACCCCTGCATAGAGTTTCTTATGTGGTAGTCAAATAGCTCTGTCACTACTATTTCATGAAGTTGCTGCTAAATTACTCTGTATAGTTCACAGTCTATTATACTGCATTATTTTCATCTATTATTTTGTAAATATTAATATTAAGGTCCCCGTTTATTGCACTTTGTTATGTCTTCTTGCATATCTCGCCCTATTGTTTTCTCTCAGAATTAGAAATGTAATTTCTTCCTTCATTGCTAAAAATATTACTAGTTTTGTAAATTGAAGAGAACTGGAAAACTGGGCTTTAAATTGAAACAATTTATTTTAATATATCTGTAAGTTTCTGATCGTTATATTGAAGTTAGCATATTTTTACATGCTTTTTGTGATAATGATGTGATATCATTATTAGTATTCTAAGTGTTATCTTAAATAGTTCAGAGGATTCCATATGCATACATGAGAAAACTTCACGTATTCCAAACTTATTACCATAAATTTATTAGAAAATGTCTAAATGAAAACTCCATGCACATCTCAATCATCAATTGATAGACAGTTTGATACTCTGTTGGTATAGTGAAAAGGGTTTTATGACGTAAATTTTGTGCTATATTAGCCTGTGCGGCTATACACAATTGTACAACACAATTTTCTCTCCTTTTAGGTATCTACGATAAAACGCATAATTAAAAGACAATCAGTAAACTAGAGAGAGAATTATCTATGTTAGAAATACACTAAAATGACAAACAGAAGAATGAAGAAAGAAAAACAAATCCAAATACACTAGGATAAACGGATATAAGAAATGATGTCGCTTATATATGTTAAGCTTAATAAGTAACATTTATAAACATGCGAAAATGCTATGAGTGTATAAAACGTCCATGTTTCGTCGTCGACCCTTGTATTCTAATGCCTCGCAGTGTAAATGTTCACTCTAGGTTAGCTATGATATCCAAATATGTTACTTAAGTTGCAAGAGGAACAATTCAAACCTTAAGTGCTGAATATGAAAATAATATTTTAGCGTCGGTAACACTAGAAAAGCGGTCTGCATAGGTTGGGGCAAGCCCTTGGACCTTGGGCGTCAACATAAACACAATAAAAGTGCTCTTATCACATTGAACAAAGCATTTTATTTGTCACGTAAAAATCCTAAATGTGTGGTGTTTTAATCAAAATCATCGGCGCAATTTTTGTAAAAATTAAAAACACGATAGCTTTTCCGTGGAAAAGGAAACTAATAAAGAAGAAATCAATTATTTTATCACATTTCTACTTTCTAGGTTTATAGAAATAGCATCATTAATATGCACACATAATTTACAATAGAATAATAAGTAATTGCTCATTGGGATCAATAGTAATAGAGAATAACATTGTAAGAGCACGGCAGCTGCAAGTTCCACCTTCCTTCTTTGACTTACTCCCTGGGCATTGTGAGGCAGAGAGGATAGGAATAGGGGCGTGAGTTGTCAATAGACAGTATGCGTCAACAAATCGAATACTACCTACAGATACGGGGACAGTGCACAAAATCTCTGTCAAGTGTCTTTTCAATCATGTTTTGGTCCAAGGCCCTAAGTGCATTCTTTACCAAGCCCCCAGCATGAGAAAAAGTTCATATCGGTACCGGAAATCGACCCAACTATTCGCAAATGCAGGCAGGAGCGCTCATTGAGCTAATAATAGTAATAATAATAATAATAATAATAATAATATTGACAGTAATAATTAATAATTGGAAAACTATTTGTCTTTAATGTAACATTAGACAATTAAGCTCGGGTTGAATAGTATAAAATAACTCAGGATTCAAAGCGAGCCCAGGAATTTTGGTCCCTGCAGACCTGTGCCACCATATAATGGGTGTTCATTTTTAACCGTGATTTCCCGCTCACTGACAGAGCAGGAATGGTGTCATAATCTGCTGGTGAGCCTAATAGAAGCCTTCTCTACCGAGAAGGAGCGATGATCATTTGCGAACGAGAAAGTAGTCTACCAATAAACAGTGACATCTGTCTAGAAAGAGTAGTGTCAGTTTACAAAAGAGATAGCAAACCACAGTACTTTGGATGTGATTGGTTGCTAAATGATACAACCAGCTTTCTCATGTCCTCTCCCGTCGCAGTATAAAGATTTCTCCATTATTTGTAAACAATCTGAACGTGAACATTGTTGTTATTTCATTTAACTAATAGCCACCATTTAACTTATATGGTCATTCTGAGGTGTCCTTTAGAAACAACTGCCGGTGTTTTCTCGCTGAAATGTTTTTTTTTCTTCTGTCGTCAGTTTTTAGAATTATACACATGCATACTTTTTTTTTTGGTAGTGTTTAACGCCCGCTTTAACTACTTATGGCACCGCAGGCGGTGACACTGATGATACATGAATGATGATGGAGCACCAGTGGAATGGGATGGCGGGGGAAACCGGAGTATCCAGAGAAAAGTCGCCCCAGCGCCGCTTTGTCCACCACAAATCTCACATGCGGTCACTTGGGATCGAACCCAGGCCGTCTAGGTGAGAGACGAGTGGTCTAACCGCGGCCTATGCATACTTCTAGACCATGTGTAGGCTAGGGAATGATTTTACTTAAAGAAAAAGTCCCTGCCCTACTCTTTGCCCCAGCTGGGAATCAAACCCGGGATCTCTAGGTAAGAAGCCAAAACGCTGAAAACATTCCGAACCAAGTATGAACGCCTAATGCTAGATAGACACAGAGTTGTCAAATAGCCTCAATGGTCGCTAAACAACAGGGTTAACGCTTCTGTTTTAACACGTCTGCCATCTATGTCCCTGATCACCTCATTGGATAGTATCACATTAAGTGATATATTCTGCCGCTAGAGGCACAGTATCTTACTTCCCTTATCATCGTTAGCAATTCATAAGTATGATCGACTTTCACTAGAGCGGAGTATAAAACTCGCTTCAATAGCGAGGCCATCCAATCCGGCATTTTTGGGCGGGAAATGACGAATCAAAATGAACATTCTTGTCCATAACTTCACCTATGAATCACGCCTGAATTCCATTATGTCCATAACATATAATGATATTTACAATCTGTGTAACCATCATTTACAGCAATCTCACCGTAAATTCCATAAATGTTTTGTACTGTCGCCAATTTGTAATCTTACTCCGGCAGAATGTAGCAGAATTGTAATTTAAACTATTATCAAGCTGGACATGGAGTAATAAACCGCAGACAAAATGCATACGTTTAGCTGTTTATTTTGTGAAAGGTTAGCATTTTTAATATATTTCATGACAAAAGTAAGGAAAGTAGACATTTTAAAGCAAATGCTAGGACTTTGGCGTTTAAGTGTGTAAGAGGTAGCTGTGAAAAACATTGTTTATTTACCCAAAGATATGTAATAAAATATCATCGTTCTGAACTCAAAAATCACATAAAACGATTGAAGTAACAGCTTTTTTTGGGCTGTTCTCAAACCTTCTTTATGATTAGAAACATAAATTTGAAAATAAAGAGTGTATACCAGAAGCTCTGTAAAAACATTTGCTCTCTTCTCCTGAAATTTAAACGTTGAAATGTAAACAAACATTCACATAATAAAAACATTCAGTAACATATAATAGAAAACATGAAGAAACACTTATTAATGATACTCATAAGTATTTTTCACTAATATATTTGTAATCCAGTAAGTGATTTAAGTGAAAGAAAGAGAAGGAAAGAGAGAAAGAAAAAGTGGAAGAGAGGAAATGACGAAGAACTAGATTGCAGATAGACACGGAGAAAAGAGAGAAAAATAGTGCAAGAGAAAAGAAGCTTGTTGGTGACAGAAATGAGGAAGAGAGAAAGAAGTAGAAGAATTAGGCAGGGAGTTATTTTAATGGGTTCTATTGTACATACCTCTATTTTCTAAAAATACAAAAGCATGCACTTCTATTTAGTTGCGAGTTTTCGAGCAAGAGGATGCCACAAACAATTATAATGAACACAACGAATATTAATAGTGAAATATAGTTATGACAACTTTCCTTTCTCATACGTTAAACCAGGGCCTCTCAGGGTGCTTGCACCGTGCATTGTGCGGTGCAGGAAGTATAATACGACCTGGCTACATTCACAACAGTGCAAACTTCAACTCTTCAAGTTGTAGCAATGTCTGCCTCTTTCCTTACGCTTGTCACACTATCTCCGCTGCCCCCATTCCTCACTTCCCCGTTCTTCCACACAACAAATTATCCCGAGCGAGCCGAGTTGGACAGAAGCACACTGCACAGAAGCTCTGCACCTCGGTTTGCACACATACGACTTTGGATATTTGAGAAGCCCTGCTTTAAATGTGGCGCGTCTAATTGCCAAATTTGAGGTCCCAGAATTGATTCCCAAACTACCATTGGATTTCGTTACAGGATGCTCCTGCAATAAACATGGGCTGTAAAATTAGACTTATAGCTTTTCGTGACATGTAATTCTCACCTTTGTCTTCATCAACTCCTCCGTGAAACTGCAGCTACGTCTTCCTATGGCTTAAATTAAGTAGTTGTCTGCAACTGCATCATACCAGTAGATTACTCTAAAAGGCCATCAAGATAATGGATAATGCTATATAATATCTAGTCCTGTTTAAATCTAATTATTTAAATATTTAATAAATTTTGTTGCGCACCAAATTGATATTGATTATTATCGAGAGCATTTCGATAGATAAAGAATTAAGTTCATACACATTGCTGTAGAGGCAAGCAGCACGCGCTCTTGAACCGGTTTTGAACAGAGAAGTCACAACAGGAAGGCTCCCAATAGCCTCAGTATCCATGAGTGGACAGTGAATGTACAGACTCTTTTAGCACTATTAACTTGCAATCCCTCAAACCTTAAACACGTCTGCGCTCTCTATTGATAATCCACAAATATAAAAGATAACCACCTATAAAGTAACCAACAATAAAATAGAATTATAGTGGTAATAAGGAAACAACCTTCAAAACCACAATTCAAAATAAGGTGTCTTATGTCATCTGAATAATATACACTCTTCAAACTGGCATCCTGCATGGGATCTAAAATTTCTCAACAGACTAAGAGATGTGAATATCGTTAATTTCTATGATATTTTTACGTAACATCCTTTAGATTGCTTAACCTACGGTGGGTAAATAATGTCCACCTATTTTTGCTTTCTTAATTTTTGCCACCAAATGAACTCTTGCGTTTTCATATTCTTTCTATTTGTCAGAAACATTGCAAAATTATTTATATAGAATTTATTCCAATTTTGTTTAAAAATAACAGACTTAAGGATTATTTTGTTGGTGGGCAGAATCTACCCACCCTTGGTGTTCTATAGAACCAAAATGTTATCATGTTAAAGGTAGAAATGTATGCATTGTTGTAACAGTTCTGCTGAGAACAATCACTATTCGTCTAATTGTTTCTTACCGAAAGTATCATTCAGTAAGATTCGGTTAGTAACACTTTCTGGTGGTGTTTGTGTGCTACCTTAAAGTAATTGTTCAATGTTGGCAATGACTTGGTTTTTTCTACCGCATAAGTTTCAGTTAGTAGTAACCTTTACATTCTCTACAATAAATGAGTGAAAGTGGGAATTATTTTATATTTGAGAGCCATATTATGAGAGAAAATGAAACGTTAACAATACTAGAATCTAATTTGCTACAAGTTAAGGAGGAATTAAGTGATAGTGCGCCAGATACAGAAGAGTTTGATGATTAATTGTGAACATAATCTGTGTAAAAGACATACAGACACCAAAATCGTTTGTGCAAATACATCTTGTTTATATGATGATAATGTATCAGTAGAGTAAACTATGATATCCTTTTTGAGTCACACAATGGAAATCTTTTTTCTTTTTTTTTCAAATCGATATATGGGTATACTACAAATTGTATATTACTTCATAATATGGCACAAATAATGTATAAGTTTATTAAAAAGAGTGTTAAAGAGTCGGCATGATTCAATTTAAAATTTGCACTAAAATTGTAAATTGAATATGGTGGGCAATATTTGTCCATCTTGGTAGTTCTTGTTACAAGAAACATCTTGCTATTGTTACGGCTAAAGTTTCAAAAGCTTAGGTGCCACGAACGTTACCCAAACTAATAGTAAGACTTCTATGAAATGGATAATATTTTAATTAAGGCTGTGGTGAAGTTCTTCGTTATCTTCAACAATAATGCAGAAGGACCTACAATCGACACTAAAGAATCCTTCGTTAAAAAGTGAACTGGTAAATTTAAATGTGCTCGTACAGTAATTCAAGATGATAATTGGACAAGGCGATCCAAAACCGTCACGGCTGAAAAGTTGTGACACGTAATGCCGTACTCAATGATTGGCGGTTGAATGCACGCCATTTGGCAGAAACTGCAAAGCATTCGAGATGGATACCACGTTGTTAAAAAAGGTTAAACATTCATTCGAATGAACTTTTTAGCTGACGCATCCGTGAAATTTCACAAAAAAATGTGAAACATTAAAAAAAGATATGTGTTTCATAATAAATGGGATGAATTCTACATTTTAAGAATATGCTTTTCCATTTAGTGCACTTTAATATTAGATAACTGAATCTATGGATGATAAGTGCATGCTTTATAATAGGTACTGCCAAATTTAAACCTTTTTTTTTTGGCAAAATTTTTTCTGGGACTTTTGCATATTTAAAATATTCCACACGGTGCAGTTTTCACTAATCTGTTTAAAAATGTGCATAATACTTCTCAAACGCACATTAAAGAAAATGGACATATAAGTTTTTCGAAACAATACTCTAATTTTGATAAATAAATTATTACATTTTGAAAAATCAAAAGTTTTGGAGTATACAAAAAGAAATAATTTTAATAGGACTAATATAAAAAATGCAATATGAAAATCTATTTATACTCTTGTGATGTCAAGCTGGATTTTAGTGTGTGCATATTTTTAAAAATATATCACATGGCTCCTTTTATTAGAACAATGAATTTAGACAGTAAAAATGTTATTTAAATAGCCATGCAAGCTAAAATTTTGATACATGAAATGTCACTATTATTGTGTATAATAATATAATACCTGAAGTTAAAACGAACAATATATAAACCGTTGAACGACGGCGTGTGTATCCATTGAACTCTATACAACATATACAACTTTCGCAAGGAAGTTAAAAATGAATGCTTTAAGCGGAAACAGATATTTTCAAGAAACAGTTAATAGCTTAATTTGCTACTGGGGTATAAGATGCATCCAGTTTTGGGGCCTATTTTTGAAGGAAAAATGTGTCACAAGCCGGCAAATGTATAATCATCCGTTGTATTTTGCAATTTTTCCACGTTGTGATATCATTTATTTTTAAAAAACTACCCAGTATAGCAACATTTCACTAAACAATATATTGCAGTGGTACTATGGAATAACAATTTAAAAATCTGATGTGTTCCACTCACATGATTTTCTCTACATCTTTGTAACAAATTGTTGTTAAAAGCTTATTCTTCTGTCTACGTCATGCTTACCGAGATAAACATTAGCATAAATGTCCTTAATAAATAGTGACTTGTAAGTAAAACACAAATAAGGGGATATGCTAGGCTAAAGCGATCGTAAAATCTTTTAAAATCTGTTGGATGTGATTGAAAGCGATGTGATTGAAATCCGTTTTTTGCATTGCCAGCAGCTGAGATATTCCTGTATCAGAAAAGTTTTAAGTGTTTTATAACTGAAACCAATAACAAGGAATATCTAAAAAATGGCGATCTCCACAAAAAATTGTATAGAATATAAATTGCATGTTCTAATAAGATTTACATTTTTGTATTGTAAATTTTTTTTTTCTATTTCTTGCGTTTTACCATTTATGCAAAATTCATCAAATTCAACCTGAATGAAGAGTTTTTCAGAGACAATTCCCACTAAATTCAAAATATACATTTATTTGTCATTTGTAAGTATCTTCAATATGCGGCAGTTTGATCAAAATCATTAGAGCCAACTTGAGAAAATAAATTTTTTCTAAAAATTTTCCATATAAAGGTAATTTATGGTATCTTCGTGTCGTATCCTTGGAGGATACTAAACTTCAATATAAAGTTTCAAATTTTACCGACTCTTCGTTTTTTAATTATGTATTCAAAGACACACACACACAAACATACACACACAAGGGGACCATTTTTTAAAAATGGTTTTTATATAGGAGACTCTAAAACGGTATTTCTGGAAATATCGGTATCAAATTTTTGGGAGGAGTGCAATACCTTCTCTATGATGTACTATGTAGAGAAAGTAAAATGGTGTACGTAGTTCAATATCTGTAGGAAGAGATAGATTTTGATTTTAAATAATTAAATCGAGTAAGTTAATTTATCCAGGATGAAAAGAACATATTCGAATGAAACTTGGTATGAATACTTCTTTGTTTCCAGTGACATAAACAATTACAGCTCTAGCTATACTTTAGAAATTCAGTTTTATAATTTTAGTGTCCCATTAATTAGAAGGTTCTTTGAGGATCGAATCCAGAGCCCCAATGTATTTACATTTATGTAATGTTAATTACGCCAGTATCTAGTAAACAGGAGCAGAATCAGTTATAATGATTTTAAATTTTTGGTATCAAATGACACTAATTGAGCTAACTGTGAAACTGATTTATCCTTACAAGAGCACAAAGTTAAATGCAAGTATATAACTTCAGAAATAATACATGATTTGATTATGAAATAGCGTGCTTTTAAAGGGAAAAAATCTATCTCAGGACTTTTATCAATTATATACTCTACAGAAGCCAGGTTATTCTGGCTTGAGGATGTTATTGACATCACTGCTTGAGGATGTTATTGGAGAGGTAAAAAAGCTAATAACATTAAGAGAGCCTAATTTCACACTCGAGTAGCATCAATGCTATTTTCCATATAGGTCACTTGCCGAAGCTCATAGCGAAAGAAAATTTCCCTAGAGCCTCGGCTTCTAATCCCTGTATTACATGAGGAGGCTAAGATTTAAGAAAAAGAATCATTTATGTTAAATAATTTCAACATAATCAGGTTGCTGACGGCTAAATTGTTTTTGCAGAAACTGAAGATCAACTAGGTACAGATGTCAACTCGTAAATTAACAAAATCTTGTTAGTGTATAATTTTAGGATGGATGAAACTAATTACATTGACTTTCAAGGCGAATACAACAGAAGATAAAACAATAATAATAAATATCAAAACCAATGAACAATTTCGAAGTTGTACTTATTTAGGATGTAAAATCTCTCCGATACACCCAGAAGGTATTCAACATAAAAGATATAAGTGGAAATATTAAACCAATACTGAAAAACAAAAATAGCAAGAAAACAATACATACATTTTATAAAATAATGACTTTGCCAGTATTAGGTCAGTATGGATCCGAAAGTTGGATAGTGAACAATAAACACAAGAGAATCATTGAAGCCGCTGAATTGAAATTCGTACGCCATGTGGATGTCTATATTCCAATAGAGACAAGCTACGTACAGCCTATGTCGATGTATACATAGCTACCTATAAATTTGATACCGTTTTAGGTTACCTGCATAAAAATAGAATTTTTAGAAAAAGGTTTGCGTGTGTGTGTGAATAAAGAAAATAACTAACAAAAATCTGATGTGTACAATTCACATAACTTTCTCTACACCTCTGCGAAAAATTATTGTTTAAAAGCTTATGCTTCTATTAACTTCATTCCAATCGAGAAAACATTAGCAGAAATAGTCTTATTGCTTGCTTTTTTGTAAATAGAAGCGAAATAAGGGAGTACCATAGGTTAAAGTGATGGTTGCCATGTGACTGAAGTTCCTTTTGTTTGTATGGACAGGAGTTGACAAATTCCTGCATGAGAAAAGTATGCTTTTCAAAGCTGAAAAAAAAAAACAAAAAAAAAAAAACAAGGAATATCTTAAAAACGAACAATTCCAAGAAAAAATGTATATTGCATAAATTGTGTGATTTAATGTGCTCTACATTTTTTGTATGGTAAGCTTTTGTCCATCTCTTATGGTTTAACAGTTATGCAAAATTCCGTAAAATTCATCCAGAATAAAGTAGTCTTCAGAGACTATTCCCAGAAAATTCAAGATATACAATTTATTTATCAGGTAAATATCTTTAATATACGATAGTTTAATCGAAATCGTTAGAGGTATTTTTTAGGAAATAAAAATGTTCTAAATTTTTTCCATGTAAAGGGTACTTTGGGCTGGGGGGGGGGGGGTTCTCAAAATCTTCGTGTCGCATCTTTGGAAGATACTAAACTTAAATACTAAGTTTGGCATTTTACCGACTTTTCGTTTTTGAATTATCGTGTTCACAGACACACGGACACACGGAGACACACACTGACCTTTTTCAGAAAATACCTTTTACTTTCTGTACACTTACTATGTACATAGTGTATAGAGAAGGTATTGCACTCCACCCAAAAATTCGATACCGAGATTTCACCAGAAATATATGTTTTAGGGTCCCCAAAACCCAAAAAAAGCATTTTCACAAACAGGTCCGTGTGTGTGTGTGTGTGTGTCCGTGTGTCTGTGAACACGATAACTTAAAAACGAAAAGTCGGTAAAATACCAAACTTGCTATTTAAGTTAGTATCTTTCAGGGATGCGACACAAAGATTTTGAGAAAAATACCCCCACCCCAAACTGCCCTTTACATGGACATTTTTTCGAAAATTTTGATTTTCTCAAAAATGGCTCTAACGATTTTGTTTAAAATATCGGACATTAAAAACATTTACCTGAAAAATAAAACGTATATCTTGAATTTTCTGGGAATATCCTCGGAAGAGTGGTTTATTCTGGATGAATTTTACGGAATTTTGAATAACTGCTAAACCGTAAGAGATGGACAAAATCTTACTACACGAAAAATATAAAGCACGTTAAAACACAAGATTTATGTTATATACATTTTTTTCGTGGAGTTCGTTTTTTTTTTTTAGACGTTCCTTATTTTTGGTTTCTGCTATGAAAAACTTACTTTTCGCATACTGGAATTTGTCAACTGCTGTCCATACAAACAAAGGAACTTCAGTGACATAGCAACCAGCTTTTGATTATCACTTTAACCTATGGTACTCCTTTATCTCGCATCTACTTACAAGGAAGCAAGTAATATGGCTATTTCTGCTAACATTTTACTGATTAGCATGAAGTAAATAGAAGTATAAGCTTGTTAAGAATAACTTGTTGCAGAGATGTAGAGAAAGTCATGTGAATGGTACACATCAGATTTTTGTTGGATACAGGGGACCTAAAACGTATATTTCCGGTAAAATCTCGGTATCGAATTTTTGAGTGTAGTGCAAGACCTTCTCTATACGCTATGTACATCTACGTATAGAGAAGGTAAAAGTCTGATGTGTTACAGTGAATGTTTTAAAAGCTATCGTTATACGATTGTCATTGCAAATCACTTCTTTGCAAACTTAGATAATAAGGTTGTGAAGACCCAAGACTTCACAAACGTCATCAGTGTTGGGACGTGGCCACGATTTAACTCGTTATACCAGCGTTTTCAGTGGAGCTTGTTCGTAGTAAGCTGATCAATGCAATCTTGCCTTAATAACCCAAGTCGAAATAATAATAAACCATCGCAGGAACATGTTCACGAGTTCTTTTCTCTGAGACACAATTGTAAATAACGCTCAATTGACAAAATATCTGAAGTAGGTTAAGGTGAACAATGTTTTTCAGTGGAAACACCAGATGGCATATACAGCAATCAATGTTACCAAGATTTAAAATAAAATAGTGGCCCTTAAAGTGTGCAATAAAACAACAAGTTAGACTATCATCCAACACAATATTGTTCTTAAAAAGAGACATTTATATAGTTGTCAATCACAAATGGCAAACAACATGATTAAGTTATTACAAATACAGTCTCTAACGTAATAATAACAAAGATACAATGAAAGGAATCATCACTGAAAAGGCTGGTTATTTATTTCTGTATTAGATTTTCAGACTCACAAGATATCAATCACTCACTAAATCTGACTCACTTCAACAGAATTTCTTAACTTCAGAAACACCAGTATTAAGATGTGTGATATAAGTGTTGTCATAAAGCACTTTGTAGAAACCGAGTCTACATCTGCCATTAGAGTTGTGAATCCTGCACACTTCAGAGACAAGTCCGTAACTCCTATACTATCCACAGTAGTGGGGCAAATTTTATTTCGTCTTCTAGGTGGGCAGCGCCATAGTTGAGTAGTAAGACCACTCACCTCTCATCAAGGCGGCCTGGATGCGATCCCAGGGGCCGCATTCGGGATTTGCGGTGGATAAAGCGGTGCAGGGGCTGATTTTCTCCGGGTTCTCCGGTTTCCAACACCAGTGCAATCCACCGGTGCTCCATCTTCATTCCATATATCATCAGTTTTTATTGCTTTAGTGCCATATGTAGTAAAAGCGGGGGTTAACCACTATGAAAAAACACACACACTTGGGTCGTTTTCTAAAATACTTTATTTGGATACAGGGGACACTAAAACGTGTATTTATAGTGAAATCTCGCTAGGTACTTTTGGTTGAATGTAATATCTTATCTAACCATGTACTAAGTAGAGAAAATAAAAATCATAGCCCAAAAATATTTTCTAGTCAAATTAATTTATGGGTGAGCATAAATCTTTAAATAAGTACTCGAACAAATTACTGGAAATCAACTCGAAAAACAATTGAAAATAGCTGTCATATAAAACAAATTTCATTTGATTTTAGAAACATGGCACTCTAAAATAATTTAGTTTCGCCCTTGTATTAAAGGTTACTTATCAACTATTGGTTATCATCTCGCATCTTTCCTCAAGAAAAAAATTACGCGTTTCATATTTACAAATTTAAAAGTACAAAAAAAATCCGATGAGTTCCATTCATAAGAGTTTCTCTACAACCCTGTAATCAGTTATGGTTAAAAGCGCATTCGTTTATATACTTCATGTTAATCGACATAAATATTTTATTTGATTTCTTGTAAGTAGAAAGGAAGTAAGTGAGTACACTAGGCTAAACCGACAGTCAAATCTTTTAAAAGCGATTGGCTATGATTGTAGCTCGTTTCTTTGCATGGTCAGGAGTGACAAGTTCCTGTATGAGAAAAGTTTAAGTATTTTAAAAATGACAAGAATAACTATTAATATTTTGGAAATAGTCAACTCCACGAAACAAATGCATATGACAAATTGTGTTTTCACGAGAACCATATTTTTGTTTAATAAGCTTTTGTCTATCTCTTACGGTTTACCAGTAATGCAAGCGTTATCCAGCATGAAGAGGAATACAGAGGCCTTTTCCAGGAAATTTAAGATATACATTGCATTTTCCAAGTAAATATCTCTAATATATGGTATTTTAATCAAAGTCGTTAGAGCCATTTTTCGGAAAATCAAAAGTCGAATTTTTCTGTATATAAAGGACAGTCTGGGGTGATTTTGTTGAAAATCGCCCTTTTAATAATGTTTGATGCCCAGTTTTACTACTTAGGTACCATAGGCGATTACACTGATGATATAGGGAATGAAGAAGGAGCGCTGGTGGATTCCGTTTGCGGGGAAGACCGGAAAATCCGCCCCTGCGTCGCTTTGTCCACCGCAAATCCCACAGGCGGTTATTTGGGATCGAACCCAGGCCGCCCAAGTGAGAGGCGAGTTGTATTACCACTCGACCACGGTGTGGCTGAAAGTCTTCGTGTTGCATCTTTGGAGGATACAACTTAAATGCCAAATTTGATATTTAATGGTATTTTTGGTTTTAAGTAATGCTGCCTACATAAATACACACATACACACTGATTATTTCCTAAAAATGCCTTTTGTTTGATTCAGGGGACTCAAAACATGCATTTACAGTGAAATCCTGGTATCGAAGGTTTGGTTGGAATGCAATATCTTGTGTATACACTATGTACCTACATAGTACGAGTACGTGTAACAAAAGTAGCGCAAAACTGTTTTAATCGGAATGTCTCCCTGTTTCTTCATTAAAAGAAATAAAAAATAATCTAAATTATTGTAACCGTACTAAGAAGGCTTTCACGGCCGGTATCCAGTTGAAGTGAAATTTCTTCCAGTCTTGTAGGCCGTGGTCGATAAGTAATTCGATAAGTCTTCTAAATTATATGTTCGGATGTTTTTATAGAATCAATTTTACACAAAGTTTTAATCCAGGGAGCTTCATTCAAATTAAATTATTTCCTTTTAATTGGATTGGGAAAGCTAGCATATATATTTATGCAATCCGCTTAGCTTATTATAGTTATCCGTAAATTATTTCCTTTTTTACTAACTGAAATCCCAAAAATAACGCTGTACTAGTCCTTCAATATAGGCATACCATACTCATTAATGTAAGCTTTTAAGTATTCAAAGTGACCACTATCAATCTACGCCGTCACACAAGCTTCAGTACAGAATTCCTTTTGGTTTATACCGGAGAACTTCGACAAATTTTTGGCTACCATTATGCATTTAATTAATAATAATTTATTATTCTTAGGATACATTTTCAATTACTTACAAAATCATGATCTGTTACTCGTGTGTGTATAAATAGTTTTAAGTATCCTTTAGGTACTACATCCACTTAATTCCCCGGCTGTTTGCGAGTGTAACCCCTATTTGTTTGTGCTATGTACACAGAGCACAAATAGTAATCGATATCGAATTTCTGATTGTCTGTAGGGACATTTATAGGGCATGTCTTCTGGTATCCGCTGGCCCCTCCGGGAAAAGAGAAGGTGTTGTAGCTTGCCTGTTGTAGTAACATGCAATTCCATACTTTTTCTATCTGTTTGGTGACAGTCAGCAATACCTTACACAAGCGAGTTGACTCGTGGCGGGAAACAGAGCGCACGGTATAACACATTGTAAATGCTGTGCAAATGAATAGATCTGTTGTGCAATATTGGATTAAACGTTTTCAGGAGCGTGGTGAAGATGGATTAAAGAGGCGTCCAAAATCAGGAAAGCTAAGGAAAACAACGGTGGTAGTCGATGATAAGATTATTAATGCAAGCAGAGATGAACCATTTAAACCGGCTACAAGATTGCGCAGCGATCTGAAGCTATCTAGCTCCCTTATTTCGGTGAGAAACTCACATCCATCATCGAAAGGCAGCAAAGAAAATGACTTGACTGAACGGCACCGCAACAGTCGAATGGGGTTTGCATTTGAATACTTGGTTAATCCAGACAGATTTTGGCATCTAGTGATTTTCTCAGATGATTTTTTTTTTTTTTTTTTTTTTTTTTGTATGATGAGAATGGGTGAATATATTTGTGGCGACTAGACAGTTCCTATGTTCCAGAACACGTAGTTGCCAAGAAAAGAAGTGGCCGCATAAGTGCGGGATTCTGGAATTGGATGTCTTCTTCAGAACCAGGAGAATTGATCAAAGTATATTGATCCAAGTATCAGCTCGAATGAATTCCGAAGAATACATAAGTATTCTGACAAATTGTATAATTTCAAGCGTCCGAGCTATTTATCCGACCAATGAGATGCTCATTATTACGTTCGTGCAAGGTAACAGCAGTGTCCACACAGCTGAGGCAACCTTAGATTGCTTAGCACACATCCAGACATTTCAGTAATTAACTGCCCGCCAAAAGCTCTGATTTGAAACCATATGCGAATCCCTTGTAAAGTCTATAAATAAAAGATTGCATGCAGTATTAGACAACAAAGGATGGTGGACCCACTACTAATTTATAAATATGCAAGAAGAATGCATTTCGTTAGTTATTTTGAAGAAGAAGAAGAAGAAAAACTGTCTTTTTTATTTTCTCCTGGTATAATGTATTCTATTTTTATAGAAGAATGTTATTTACTTAATCAGTAGTATGAGATCAGATATTCCCTACAAGGAAATTTTCTTACCATCGGATCATCATTATTTATCTTCATTGTAAAAAATTCCAGCAGCCAAGTTAAAGGACAATAACTCTCATTCTTAATATGCAGAAAGAAGACATATCACAGATCAATGTTCTGGCGCTATTCCACTGTTTTCATCCTGTTAGACCTTTAATTCTTATGCATTTCACGAAACATTCAGCGTTTTACTGTTTGACACAAAACTGTGCGGCATAATACACCCGTCTGAATTCGCAGTAAAAGTGCAATTTAATCTGCTGGATGAAAAATTGATAAAGCCGTAAAAGCTGAGGTGTTGATGAGGAGGTTCACGAGTAATACTGATTTCTGCCTACTTTAACAGTTCTATTCTCCATCAGATCAAATCCCATTCCTGTCGTAACTTTAGGCATTATACGAAAGGCAAAATGTTCTATCAGATACACATAAAGCAATTCTGCAAACTCCAAACATCTCGAGAAACTGCTTATATTCATGTAAATTCCGAAACAGGCATTTTTTCTGCAGTGCCAATTAACCATGATCACCAAAGTTCGGTCTCCGCCATTTTGAAAGGAGTCACGTTACCTAATCTCGCCTGCAGTTGAGGGAAGTGGCTATACCTATTAGGGAATGAGTTGACAAACCCAGCATAGGTATACTCTATTGTTTCGATATAGAACACAACCCTGATACGCACCTGCAAAGTGACAGTATCAGCCAATAAAATGAATATATGACTAACAAAGTACCCTACAAACGGTAAGGAATGCGGTGTACGCAAAAGGGCAGTGCTGATTTCTTTTTGTGCCTTCTGCACCTATTGCAATTGATATTAGTCTTCATGATGCTTATTTCTGTTGTAGCTCACTTTCATAATGCTCTTTCGATAGGAGCTGCACTTGCTATTATAGCCGGATTTGTACATTGACATCCACTTTACCGTATTATCTCTTATTCTCTGATTCTCACTTTTCTTTTACCTTTCACAAATACATTCCTATTTATTTAATTCTTCTCCTTCCCTTGATATTCAACATTTTCATCGCTACCATCTCTCCTGCATACTATCACATTTTGTATTCAATTATCTTCCTCCGATTTCTTACCTCTTTACATTCAGTTAAACTATGTCCAATACTGTACTGCGCCCCGCACAAAATTCAGACTTCTAATTCATTGTTTCTCATCGCTTTCAAAAGTATTGCTCTGTCCTCATCCACGCTAATCCTTCCCTCTCTTATATATATCATTCTGGCATACCTCTTACTTGACCATTCTTTCTTTATTTTGTGTATAAACAAAAGAAATATTTAATTTTCTACCTCATCCTATATTTCCTGTTTATCTAATGTCTTCCCTCCTATTTCTCACTGATTTCCAGAATCGTTTTTCATCTTCTTCTCTCTTCTTCCATATATTGCTTATACTTATTTTCATCAAGACTGCCTCTAGTCCAGCACTTCTCGTTCTTAATTATTTTGAATTGTTTTTCTTTTTTTCGCTCTTCATACACCTATACCAATATTTCAATACCTTCTTTAGAATTAGTACTCTTCTTTCCGGTCTTCTTAATTCTACCACCGCTACCCCTTTTGATGCTGCTCTGCTTAGCCCTTAAACCTCTTCACAGAACATTCTATAATTATGGTCTACTTTACTCCTATGTCTAATCCCGTCTTTATTACTTCTTTATTTGCGTATTACACATTTGCGCCTACTATTGCCTCATAAACCCTCTCTAGCTACTTACTGCTCATTTCGCGTATTTTATATATACAAATCCTAATTCTCATTCCTCTTTGCCTTTCGCTTCTATCTTTTCGCCATGAGCTACCCAATCTCCATTACAACATAATCTTACCCTCAATATTCGAATTCTATCACTGTTTCAATTGCTTTTCCTCCAAAATACCAGTTCTTCTTTCTTTAATCTGATTGCTTTTGTGAACACCATAACCTTAGACATCTTATTGGATATGCTGTTCATCCTGTTCCAGCTACACCGGTCTCTCTAATAATTAATACGATAATAGGAGGAGGTAAAAATAAAAAAAAATATTTATTCGGAGAAATTCTATATCAGGTGCTCATAATGAAACTAATGAATTACCAAATCCTCCTTATTTTACCTCCTGTTCTAAGCAGAATTTCTGAATTACGTTAATTGCCCTCTTAAGATCTATTTCCGTGAACTGCTATATGGGCATTTATCTAAATAACACAGTTCAAGAAAAATATAAAAACTCTTTTGAAATAGAGTAATTTCTATTATAGAAATAATTCACTGAGAGTCAGAAAGGAATATTAATCGGTGGTGGAAGCACGATTTATATTTTAAAATGCCTGATTTTCCCAATACGTTAATTTAAATTAAGAAATAAGGTTCTCAACAGTGATAAGACAATAATTGCACGTGTAGTTAACATTTCAAGTGTTGCAAGGCGCAGGATATTTAAAAAAAGACACATATTACATCTGGAAAAAAGTTCCGTTCACATAGCTTTCGCTAGCAGTTCCAAATAAAAACTATTCTTACCAAAGATTATTCTTTTACCTATATCATGCTAATTGAGATAAAATATAGTAGAATTTGTCTTACAGCTTCCTTGAAAGTAGAAGATAAATAAGGGAACACCCTAGACTAAAGCGATAATCAAATATTTTAAAAACTGGTCCCTATGTGAAACAATTGAGGTTCAGTTCGCTTTGAATGGTGACTTCCCGTTTGAGGAAGTTAGGTAGTTTAAAATGTAAATGAATAACAAGGAATATCTAGAAAACAGCCTACTCTACAAAAAACACATATGCCATAAATTATGTGTTTTAATGAAATCTAAATTTTTGTGCAATAAATTTTTGCCTATTTCTTACGGGTTAACAATTATACAAAATTCTGCAAACTTCATCCAGAATAAAGAGGTCTTCAGAGACTATTATCATAGTTCACATTTGTGATGTAAATATCTTATACGGTAATATAAGGTATTTTAATGAAAACCGTTAGCCATTTTTTACAAAAACAAAGTTTACAAAAAAACATGTCCATATAGAGGATAGTTTGTGTTGAGAGGATTTTTTTTTTAAATCTTCGTGTCGCATCCTTGGAAGATACTAAATATAAATACCAAGTTTGGTTTTTAACAATGTTTTTGAGCTGCGCTGTCAACAGCACACACTCACACTCACACACAAACACACACACACACACACACATATACACACATGTGCTAGCGGATATTTTAAAAATATACATTTTTAATTTACTGCTGAATAGCCTTTGAAATCCTTTATACTGTGACTGACATTTATTCATCTGATAAACCGTAAGAGATAAAAATCTTACTATGCAAAACATTTAAATAAGGATAAAGCACACAATGTAAGATTATTTAACTTTTTGTAGCTAATCTTCTAAGATATACTTTGTTATTGCCTTTCTCAAATGGAAAACACTTTTTTTTTTTTCCTTCTCTCTTTCTCTTGACGCAAATTGAAGGAAATATCAAAGCTACCAGCTCTTAAAATATTTTACGATCGCTTAAGAATATTGATTTCTCTATTCTCATTACACCCGAAGGAGATCAGCAATAATACCACTTTACACATTTTTATCTCCATTAAACTCAAGTAGATAGAAGAATAGGATTTTGTAAGAATGGTTTGTTAAAGAATAGGCAGAGAATGTTGCGCCAATGTAATGCATTCGTGTTTTATTTTAGGCATGTTGCTGCGTTATGTTAATCTATCAAATCTATGAAGGCGTTGTATAAATAAATAATAGAATGTACTTTTTTTAATTTCTCTAGCACGTATTTATAATGTACATAGTAGGTAGAGAAAGCATTGTATTCCGCCCAAAAATTCCATACCGATATTTCACCGCAAATATATGTTTTGAGACCCCTGAATCCTCCCAAAAAATTAAACAAAGCATATTTTGAAACAGATCAGTGTGTGTATATGTGTGACTGACTCTGTGTCTCTGGACACCATAGCTCAAAAACGAAAAGTTGGTTAATATCAAACTTGACATTTCCAAGGATGAGACACAAACATTCTTAGGAAATCCCCCCCCCCCACCACAAACTACCCTTTGCATGGAAAAATGCTCGACAATTATGATTTTCTGAAAAATGGCTCAAAATTTTTGATTAAAACACCATATATATATATATATATACATATATTTGTATGAGGTAAATAACTTGAATTTGCTAGGAATTGCCTCTGAATTCCTCTTCATTCTCAATAACTTTTAAATATCCGTAAACTGTAAGAGGTACACAACAATTTAGTGCACAAAAATGTAGATTTCGGCAAAACACGCAATTTACGCCTTTTATAGTTTTGTTGTGGAAGTAACCGTTTCCGAGATATCCGTTCTTATTGGTTTTCAAATTTAAAATACATATATTTTTCTCAAACAGGAAGCCGTCCATATTTCCTTTGTTTTTACGCCTCGCCATGCAAAGAATAGAATTTCAAAGACAATTGCAGAGCTTTTAAAACATTTGACTATCGCTTTAACATAGTGTATTCCCCCAGTTCCCTTCTGCTATAAGGTAAAGAGAAAATGCATTAATTCTTATCGTGATTAGCATAGTGTAGAAAGAATAAAAATCTATTATAAGAAGTTTGTTTATTTTTAGCTAGAGAAAGTTCTGTAAATAGAGCAATCAGATTTTTTAAATCTAAATGCTTGCCATCTTCTATGTGAAATAAATATCTACATTGTCACCATATATTCGGAGTCATGTTTGGTCTTCTAATATTTTGGCTTCTAAAGCAAATAAGTTTTTACCTAAATGATTCTAATCATGTGACAGTAATAAATCAGGCTCTGATATTTGAATTTGTTATATACATATAATATGTACAGTATATATATATATTATATCTATGTGTGTGTGTCTTAATCAATTTTATCCAACTCTGCTTATTTAAAGCAAGGTTCTTCTAGGAGGTTAAGCAATTCGCGGTAGGTGTACAGTCTATTACTTAACACTAATTCCGGAAATGTTTAAATGTTTACATAACCGCAGAGTTCTGGGTCTGTGACCGTTAAAACGCTTGCGTATATTTGATCATCTCTTTGCGCGGGCAAAGTTGACACTCTCACAGACAAGTGGCGGCATCACACCATGGCGGCAAACATTTGCCGACAGTCACTTCGCCATTCACTCGGGTAATTAACTGACACAAATCCGACACCGAGGCGCTGCAGATGCCAGTTTCGAGAGCGGGAGGAAATATTTTTTTGGGTAAACGAGAAGCCGTGATTTAATGAACTGATGTAACGCAAATGTCAATCTGAACGTCAGATATGTTTTGGAGAAGCAACTCTTCGTTGGTGTAATCTCTTCAGTTTGAGTTTTCAATCTAAACTAATAGTATAAAGAGAGAATAAACCGATTACGATAATTTTTTCGACTGAAAATTTTTATTGTTACTGACTTACATGCTCTAAAAATCTGATGTGTTCCATTCACATGACTTTCTCTACATCTCTGCAAAAAATATTATTAAAAAGCCATTGCTTCCATTTCCTTCATGCTGATCGAAAAAAAATTAGCAGATATAGTCCTGATGAAGACCATGGAGTGTGCAATGGTCGAAAGCTTGGATTTTATACACCTGACACGGCTGATCACCCGTGAAGCCATAATGAAGATATAGTCTTATTACTTGCTTCCTTGAAAGTACAAGCGCAATGAGGGATTATCATAGGTTAAAGTGATAGTCAAAAGCAGTTGCTATGTGACTGAAGTTCTTTTGATGGTATGGACAGGAATTGTTAAATTCCTGTATGAGAAAAGTTAAGTTTTTCATAGCTGAAATCAAAAACAAGGAATATCTCAATAACAATCAACTCCAGGAAAAAAATGCATATAACATAAATTGTGTGCTTTAAAGGCTCTAAATTTTTCCATCTCTTACGGTTTAGCAGTTATGAAGAATTCCGTAAAATTCACCCAGAATAAAGTAGTCTTCAGAGGCTATTCCCAGAAAATTCAAGTCATACATTTTAAAATTTCCGAAAAATGTTCCATGTAAAGGGTAGTTGGGAGTGGGGGGATTTTTCTCAAAATCTTCGTGTCGCATCCCTGGAAGATACTAAACTTAAATACTAAGTTTGGTATTTTACCGACTTTTCGTTTTTAAATTATCATGTTCACAGACACACGGGCAAACGGACACACTGACACACGGACACACGAATACACACATGGACCTTTTTCTGAAAATGCTTTTTTTGGATACAGGAGACTCTAAAACATATATTTCCGATGAAATCTCGGTATCGAATTTTTGGGTGGAGTGCAATACCTTCTCTATACACTATACGTAGTGCGTATAGAGAAAATAAAAATACTCCCCAACATTTTAAAAGTGGAGGATTTAGGAATTGAATTCCTGCATACAAACGTATTAACATATGTAATTGTTTTTAATGTTATAAGTGACAGAATAGTAACAAAAATCGGATGTGTTCCATTCACTTGACTTTCTCGACATCTCTATAAAAAGTATTGTTAATAAGCTTATTCTTCTATCTGTTTCATGCTAAAGCAATAGCAGAAACAGTCTTATTACTTATATCCTTATAAGTAAAACGGAAATAAGGGAATACACTAGGCTCAACCGATAGTCAAATGTTTTAATATGTGGTTGCTATAGGATTGAAATCCGTTTCTTTGTGTGGCCCAGCGTTAACAAGTTTCTGTATGAGAAAAGTATTTTAAAACTGAAATCAATAACAAGGAATATCTCAAAAGCGCCCAACTCGAAGAAAAAAATGTATATGCCAGAAATTGTGTGTTTTATTGAGATCTACATTTCTTGTACAGTAAATTTTTGTCCACATCTTACGGTTTACTAGTTATACAAAATTCAATAAAAGTCAGCCAGAATTGAGGTCTTCATTGACTATTGCTAGAAAATGTAAGATATACATTTTATTTGTCAAGTAAATATCTTAAATATCAGAGAATTTAATCAAACTTTTATTGATTAAATAAGAATTTTGGATTTTTTTCCATGTAAAGGGTAGTTTGGAGGATACTGAACTTAAATATCAAGTTTGGTGTTAAACAGACTTTTCGTTTTTGAGCTGTGCTGCCCACATGCACACATACACACACGCGCACACACACAGATAGACAGACAAATAAACCCATACGGACATTTTAAAAAAAAAAAAAAGTTTTATCAGGGGGTCCCAAGACATGTATTTCCGGTGAAATCTCGGTATCGAATTTTTGGATGCAATACAATACCTTCTCTATACACTATGTACATAGTACGTGTAGAAAAAGAGTAAAAATGCAAACAGAATACTTACAATTGTTGGAATCTATGCTAACAGAAGAAGGTATGAAAGAAGATGCAGAAAAGTATATCGAAATCCTTCAAGAGACGGATCAAAGTACAAACAAATACATTTATATGCTCAAGCAGACACGATTCCAAGAGTTGTAGATTATTTACTGAAGTACGCAGTATTTGAATACATGGTGTAAATGTTTAATAACAATAAAAATAAAAATAATTATTATTTTGAATTAAATGATGCAGTGAGGATGAGAAATATATTTTTTAACTTAAGGACCACATCTTCCTTTTCTCATTTGAGTGTTTGTTTATCCCCTTCCACAAGTTTGGAGCCAGATGTGGTTATATCCACTGCGTCAGGCATTTATGGGAAAAATAAGATCTCCCACCATCTTCAGTGACGTATATAAGATTCATCTACGACCTGGTGGGAAATGTTGGAACTACCCTTCCTCCGCCGTCGTGGGACAGAGAGGCGTTCAATTTTAGCTGGAAATTCGCCGAGATCATCTTTAAGAGCACAGCAAAGTTCACTGCGTAGCCGCTAAGAGTAGGGAAAATTGTGATTTCTTTCGACTTGGGCAAAATTTGGGGGTAAATATGTTTCATTGAGTCTAAATAATTATTATTGTGAAAACCCACTTGCTAGTCGAGATAAGTAGACGTTTCTTTCATCAGAACATTTAGGGTTCACATTTATTTCAAGGCCTCTAACTTAAAATTGCAACTTACAAATGTAAAACTTATTCTAAGCAAAATGCATTGACAGTAAAATCAGATATATTTTAATGGCTGCTTGCTAAAAGTTCTCAAAGTAATACATTGTGAATCCCGGACAGTTTCCTAGAATCTCTCTCACTAGACGTTTTAGAAATTTTGTTTTGTTTTTTTGTGTTTTTACCGATTCTCTCTGAGTTTTTGTACATCAGCTATTGGCCTAGGACACTTTTCGCTATTTACCCTCCACTTTAGGAGGACTTACACCTCCTAGGACTTAGCCCTGTTGATGAGCAGACACAGTAGCCAGGATGAGTGATGAGCTCGATGCTGTCAGTGTGAGGAACATGACAGTGAAATAAATGAAAAGAAAGGCAATTATAGAGAAAATGGTAGAATGAATGGCGGGTGAAATTGAGGAACTCGGAGGCTCAGACGCCGCTTTTTCAATCATAAATCTCACATGCAGTACCTGGGTTCGAACCTGGGCCCCTTGGTAAAAAGTAAGTGGTCTACCCACTAAGCCACCACCGCTCTAAGGTTTGCACATATAGGCTTATTGCACCAAGAATTCCGAATGAACTTAGTGATTAAGGTATACTGGGGGAAAAAAATACCATTGGTAAAAGTTACTTCAGCAACTGAGGCGTAGATACCCACTGATCACATAATATCACAACATTCATGATGGCGGAAACGAAAATAATAAGTTTAAGGATAACAACATAAGTTAACCTACTGTTAGAACAGAGTACTTCAAGATTAAATCAAGAAAGGATACCGCGAAATGTAATAATGTCACTCGAGAATGGAACAAATTCAAGAATATTATAATAAAAGAAGCAGATGGAGCATTAAAAAAAAAAAAAAGGAAAGAATTAATAAATAAGATATGAAATGGAATAAGAATTTGCGGAACCGATAAAAATGTAAAAGAAAACAATTAAAATATATAAAAAGTCAAAAACAAAAAAGTATATATGAAGAGTTATACATGTAAATATATTTAATGTCCGGTATTTTAATCAAAATCGTTAGAGCAATTATTGAGAAACTCGAAAATGTCAAAAATGTGAGTTACGCCAATGGTAAAAAAAAATACAAAAACGTGAATAATTAAGAAACAAGGAAAAATAAACTGCACATATAAGAAAAGTGGGAAAAAGTTTTCAGATCTATGGACATAAAATTTAAATGAATAAGATGCATGTAAATGATGAATACGTATACATATATCATATATCTTCTGCTTATATATGCATATATATGGGAATAACTTTTGATTATATTTGTATATATGAATATAGTTAGCAGAAGTTATTCCCATATCTTTCGAAAAATTAAAGAATTCAGTAAAATAATAAGAATAAAGAATCAATAGATAAGATGGCATTTCACACCATATCCTTTGTCCTAAATGCGCTACATTAATTAATTTATTGAAAAAATGCTGGAAATTTGCTACTCTACTGGAAGAATGGATTAAAGAAGCAATAATCTCAATTTATAAAAAAAATCCTGATGTGTTATAAAAAGCTATTCTTCCACCAACTTCATGCTAAACGAGATAAACATAAGACAAATTATATTTTACTTGCTTTCTAGCAAGTAGAAGGGAAATCGAGGCCATACTATAGTTAAAGCAAGAGTCAAAACTTTTAAAACTGGTTGTCCTGTGGATGAAATCCGTTCCTTTGCATTGCCAGGAGTTGACAAATTACTGTATGAGAAAGGTATTTTAAAACTAAAAACAATAAAAAGAAATATCTCAAAAATGGTCAACTCCATGAAAAAAAATCTGATGTTTACCATTCACATGACTTTCTCTATATCCCTGCAACTAATTATTCTTAAAAAGGTTATACTTCTATTTACTTTACGCTAATTAGAAAAAATAGCAGAAATAGTCTTATTAATTGCTTCCTTGTAAGTAGAAGCGAAATATGGGACTACCATAGGTTAAAGTGATAGTCAAAAGCTGGTTGCTATGTCAATGAAGTTCCTTTGTTTATATGAATCGGAGTTGACAGTTCCTGTATGAAAAAAAATATAAGTTTTCATAGCAGAAACCAAAAATAAGGAATGCCTCAAACACGACGAACTCCATGAAAAGAAAATTATATATAATAAATTGTGTGTTTTCACGTGCTCTACATTTTTTTCCGAATAAACTACTCTTCAGAGGCTATTACTAGAAAATTCAAGATATACATTTTATTTGTCAGGTAAAATATCTTTAATATACGAAATTTTAATCAAAATCGTTAGAGCCATTTTTGAGAAAATCTAAATTTTCGAAAAAAGTTCCATGTAAAGGGTAGTTGGGGGTGAGGGGATTTTTCTCAAAATCTTCCAGTCGCATCCCTGGAAGATGCTAAACTTAAATACCAAGTTTGGTATTTTACCGACTTTTCGTTTTTGAGTTATCGTATTCACAGACACACGGACACACGGACACACACACACACACACACGCGCGCACGCGCGCGGACCTTTTTGTGAAAATGCTTTTTTTGGATATTGGGGACCCTAAAACATATATTTCCGGTGAAATCTCGGTATCGAATTTTTTGGTGGAGTGCAATATCTTCTCTATACACTATGTACATAGTGCGTATAGAGAAAGTAAAATTCTGATGTGTTACACTCACATGACTTTCTCTAGCTGTTCTACAAACTTCTTACATAAGATAATTATTCTTTCTGCACGCTGCTAATCGAGGTACTCAGTAGCACAGTGTTATTATATAGTTCCTTATAAGTAGGAAGAAAATAAGGGAATACACTAGGCTAAACCAATAGTCAAATGTTTTAAAAGCTATCGTTACGCGATTGTCATTACAAATCGCTTCTTTTCTTGGTCAGGAGTAAAACAAAAAAAAAAACAAAAAACAACGGACACTCCCGTCTGAGAAAAGTGTAAGTACTTCACAACTGAAACTAATAACAATGAGTACCTCCACGAGAAAAATGTATATGACATAACTTGTGTATTTAAAAAAAAAAAAACCTACATTTTTGAATAGTAAGTTTTTGTCTACCTCTTACGGTTTACTAGTTATGCCAAATTAAACAAAATCCATCCAGAATAAACAGGTCTTCAGAAGCTATTCCCAGAAAATTCAAGATACACATTTTATTTGTCAGGTAAATATCTTTAATATACGATATTTTAATCAAAATCGTTAGAGCCATTTTTAAGAAAATCAAAATTTTCGAAAAATGTTCCAGGTAAAGGGTAGTTTGGGGTGGCGGGATTTTTCTCAAAATCTTCGTGCCGCACCCATGGAAGATACTAAACTTAAATACCAAGTTTGGTATTTTAGCTACTATTCGTTTTTGAGTTATCGTGTTCACAGACATACGGACACACGGACACACACACACACACACACACACACACACATGCACCTTTTTCTGAAAATGCTTTTTATGGATACAGGGGGTCCTAAAATATGTATTTCCGGTGAAATCTCGGTATTTTTGGGTGGAATACAATACTTTTCTATCCCTATGTACATTGTACATACGGGGCTAGAGAAAGTAAACATGTATATGATATAAATTGTGAGTTTTAACATGATCTACATTTTTTTTTCGGCAGTACAGTTTACTAGTTCTGCAAAGTTGAGCAAAATGCATACATAATAAAGAGCTCTCAGAGGCTATTCCCAGAAAATTCAAGATATGCATTTTATTTAGGATGTGCATGGCTTTAATATACGGTATTTTAATCAAAATCATTAGAGCCATTTTGGAAAAAACAACATTTTCGAAAAATGTTCCATGTAAAGGTTAGCTGGGGGTGGGAGGATTTTATTGAAATTCTTTGTGTCGCATTCTTGGAATAGCCGTTCTTAAATACCAAGCTTGGTATTTAACCGACTTGCCGTTTTGGAGCTATGCTGTCCACGGGCACACGCTTATGGGCATGTTTCTAAAAATGCTAGTTTTTTATTTAGGGAGTCTGAAAACATGTATATCCGTGAAATCTTGATATAGAATTTTTGGATGAAATATAAAACTTTCTCTGTCCATTATGAATATTGTACATATAGGCTAGAGAAAGTAAAAAGGAATATGTGTGTATGTATATCACTTAAAAAAAAAAAAAAAAAACTACAAAGACATAAAATATGTGCGACAATTTCGTCGTAGGACTTTAATAATTTTCCAGTAGAACAGAAAAATGGATTACTGAAAACGAACATTTTGAATGCATGCTGTGTTTATAATTCAATAGTAAAACACAGAAAGTCTTTATCTTCATGGAATTTTTTACGAGTCCATTTCTACAAAAGCTTGTCTCGACCACGTGAACTAGAGAGAAAAATGAGCATTACAAGACATATTTTATAGAAGCTATATAAACAACAATATGATGTTTACTTTCTCTACACGTACTATACACAGTGTATAGAGGAAAAAAATTGATACCGAGATTTCAACGAAAATATATGTTTTAGGGTTCCCTATCCAAAAAAAAGTATTTTCAGAAAAAGGTCCGGTGTGTCCGTGTGTCGGTATGTCAGTGTGTGTCCGTGAGTCCGTGTGTCTGTGAACACGATAACTCAAAAACGAAAATTCGGTAAAATACCAAACTTGGTATTTAAGTTTAGCATCTTCCAGGAATGCGACACGAAGATTTTGAGAAAAATCCTCCCACCCCAAACTACCCCTTACTTGGAACTTTTTTTCGAAAACTTCCATTTTCTAAAAAACGGCTCTAACGATTTTGATTAAAATATCGTATATTAAAGATATTTACCTGACAAATAAAATGCATATTTTGAATTTTCTGGGAATAGCCCCTGAAGACTACTTTATTCTGAGTGAATTCTACGAAATTTTGCAGAACTGCTGAACCGTAAGAAATAGACAAAAACTTACCACACATAAAATGTAGAGCACATTAAAACACACAATTTATGTTGTATACATTTTTTTTTTCAGTTGATCGTCTTTGAGATATTCCTTGTTTTTGTTTTCAGGTACGAAAAACTTAACTTTTCTCATACAGAAATCTGTCAACTCCTGTCCTTACCAACTAAGGAACTGCAGCCACATAGCAACCAGCTTTTGACTATCACTTTAACCTACGCTTCTACCTACAAGGAAGCAAGTAATAACGCTATTTCTCCAACCTCTTTGTCGATTAGGTAGTGTTTAACGCCCGCTTTAACTACTTATGGCACCGCAGGCGGTGACACTGATGATGCATGAATGTAGATGGAGCACCGGGGGAATGCGATGGCGGGGGAAACTGGAGAACCCGGAGAAAACCCGCCCCAGCGCCGCTTTGTCCACCACAAATCTCACATGCGGTCGCTTGGGATCGAACCCGGGCCGTCTAGGTGAAAGGCGAGTGGTCTAACCACTCTGCCACTGCGCGGCCCTTTGTCGATTAGCATGAAATATATAGAAGCATAAATTTACTAACAATAATTTATTACAGAGATGTAGAGAAAGTCATGTGAATGGAACACATCAGATTTTTTTTCTACCTGATCTGTAAACGGACTATAAGATTATTCTTTTATTTACTTCATGCTAATCGAGATAAACTAAACGTTAGCAGAAACGTTCACCTTAATTTCCTTTTTTTTTTTTTTTTTTTTATATTGTTTCATTTGTATAGCCCCCTTTAACT
Source organism: Hymenopus coronatus (assembly GCA_030762935.1). NCBI lineage: Eukaryota > Metazoa > Arthropoda > Insecta > Mantodea > Hymenopodidae > Hymenopus > Hymenopus coronatus. The sequence continues at coordinate 127,102,465 of CM060897.1, read as the reverse complement.
TCAATGGTCATATCGGGGGCTTTGACTTGTGAAACAACTCGTATTACTGTAGGTTAGAACATAAGATTAATCATTATTATATTACTAACACACACGCACTTTCACTCTCACATTCATACTTCCAGACTCTGTGGGGGATAGGAAATAAATCTGGTTAAAGAAAAATTCCCCGCCCCAACCGGGAATCGGTCCCGGGACCTCGGGGTGAGAAGTCAGCTCGCTGACCACTCGACCACGGAGGCAGTCTAACTTCCTTTCTTGTAAAACGATAGTTAAATCTTTTAAAACTGGTCGCTATGTGAAATAATTGAAATTCAGTTCTCTTTGCATGACCAAGAGTAAAATAAAAGAGATATGAAACGAATGACCACCTTACGTTTCAGAAAATATTATGTATTTTAAACTTGAAACCAGTTTTAAGTATTTTAAATTTGAATATTTTGTAAATGGTTAAATCTATAAAACATTTGCAGCATATACAGTGCGAGTTTTAATCAAATCTACAGTTGTTTTTTGTTTTTTTTTACAGTAAGTCCTTGTTTATCTGTTACAGTCTACCAGTTACACAAAAGTTTTCCAGAATGAAGTGGTCTTCAGAGTCTATTCCCAGAAAATTCAAAGTATGCGCTTCGTTTGACATGAAACATAAGAGTTTTTAATCAAAATCGTTAGAGGCTTTTTGGGAAAATCAAAATATTCGAAAAATGTACCATGAAAATCTTTTGTTTCTGGAATTTTTGGAACTAAAATACCAAATTTGGCATTTAACGAACTTCGTTTTTCAGTTTTGCTGTTTGCAGACACACGGACACACACGCATATTGACACATTGTTTCTTTTCTAAAAATGCTTTTTTGGAATCAGGAGGGGTCAAAGCGTATATCCGGTGAAATCTGGACATCAACTTTTGGGGTGAAATGTCATACCTTCTACATCTACTAAGTACATTGTACGTTGCAGAGGAATAAACAATAGCGGGTAAAGAAACGTATGCGAATTTGGTAGAGCATTTTCTCCCACTGACTGTAGACATGTAGTCTACATAAATGGCAACAGACAAAATTCTAAGATGAACACAGACCTAAGGCGCATCTGCTGCTTAATAAGTTACATTGTGAAAAATCTATCAAGAGGAACCATTCAGTACGTGTTTACTTTCTGTACATAGGACATGATACTCTGGTAGAAAAGGTATTAATTACTCTTCACCCAAAAATTCGATAGGTACCGAAATTTTATCTGAAATGGCCTTATTAGCATCACCTGTATAAAAAAGGAAAGAATTTTTAGAACAAGTTCCGCGGTCGTGTTGTCCGTGTGTCTGTGAACAGAATACAATAACGAAAAGTTGGTAAAATACCAAACTTAGTATTTAGGTTTAGTATCTTTCAAGAATATGACACGAAGATTTTCAGAAAAATACCGCGCTCCAACTACCTTTACATGGAAAACATTTCGAAAATTTTGATTTTCTCAAAAATGGCTCTAATGATTTTGATTAAAATACTATATATTAAAGATATTTACATCACAAATAAAATATACATCTTGAAGTTTCTGGGAATAGCCTCTGAAGACCTCTTTATTCTGGATGCACTTTCCTGAAGTTTGTATAGCTGTTAAATCATAAGAGATACACAAAAACTTACACGATGTAGGGGAGATGCGAGGAATGGCGGTCGCTTAAGAGTTGCAGTCCCCCCCCCCCTTCCCCAAGGAGATGTTGGAATTTTTCTGTAAATTGATATGTTGTCATTAGACGTATTTAATAACTCTGTACACACATTTACGATGTTAAGTTATTGCTAAGTAGTGGTAATAATTCAAAATTAATGAAAATTGCACTGGCCGTTATTCCCAGCATGTTCAGGTAATCACGGTCGCTAAAGTACAATAACATAAAATAGAGAAGTTAAACATTTAAACCTTATCGTTCTTCTTTCATTAGACCATTTCTTAAAGACATGAAGTTAAAAAATCTGATGTGTTTCATTCACATGACTGCAAAAAATTATTGTTAGAAACTTATGCCTGTATTTACTTCATGCTAATCGAGAACAAATTAGCCGGAACAGTCTGATTACTTGTTTCCTTGTGAGTAGAAGCGAAATAAGGGAGTAACATAGGTTAAAGTGATAGTCAAAAGCTGCATGCTGTCACTGAAGTTTGTTTGTTTGTATGGATAGGAGTTGACAAAATCCTGTGTGATTTTCAAAGCTGAAACTAAAAACAAGAAATATATTAAAAACGATCAACTCCACGAAAAAAATGTAAATTGCTTAAATTATGTGTTTTAACGTGCTCTACATTTTTTGTGTGGTAAGTTTTTGTCCATCTCAAACGGTTTAGCAGTTACGCAAAATTCCGTAAAATTGGTCCAGAATAAAGTAGTCTTAAGAAGCTATACCCAGAAAATTAAAGATGTACATTTTATTTGTAAGGTAAAATATCTTTATTTACGATATTGTAATCAAAATCTTTAGATCCATTTTTTAGAATATAAAAATTTTCGAATTTTTTTCCATAGTTTGGAGTGGGGGGGATTTTTCTCAAAACCTTCGTGTCGCATCCCTGGAAGATACTAAACTTAAATACCAAGTTTGGTATTTTACTGATTTTTAGTTTTTGAGTTATCGTGTTCACAGATACTCGGACACACGGACACAGTGACACACGGACACACACACAGACACACACACACACACATGGACCTTTTTGTGTAAATGCTTCTTTTGGACATATGGGACACTAAAACATATATTTCCGGTGAAATCTCGGTATCGAATTTTTGGGTGGAGTGCAATACCTTCTCTATACACTATGCACATAGTGCGTGTAGAGAAAGTAAAACTCAAATGTGTTCTATTCACATGACTTTCTCTACATCTCAGCAACAAATTATTGTTAAAAAGCTTATGCTTGTACTTACTTCATGCTGATCGAGAAAAAAATAGCAGAATTAGCATTATTACTTGCTTCCTTGTAAGCCAAAACAAAATAAGGGAGTATCATAGGTTAAAGTGATAGTCAAAAGATGGTTCTTATGTTATTGAAGTTCCTTTGTTTGTATGGACAGTAGTTGACACAGTCCTGTATGAAGAAAGTATAATTTTTTAAAGCTGAAACCAAAAACAAGGAATATCTAAAAAGCGAAAAACTCCACGAAGAAAACGCATATAGCAGTTTTTGTGTGGTAAGATTTTTCCATCTCTTTCGGTTTAGCAGCTATGTAAAATTTTGTAAAATTCATCCAGAATAAAGTAGTCTTCAGAAAATTCAAGATATACATTTTATTTGTCAGGTAAATAGCTTTAATATATGATATTTTAATCAAAATTGTTAGAGCCATTCCTGAGAAAATCAAAATTCTCTAAAAATTTCCATGTAAAGGGTAATTTGGAGTTTTTTTTTCCTAAAAAAATCTTCGTGTCACATCCCTGGAAGATACCAAACTTAAATACCAAGTTTGGTATTTTACCGACTTTTCGTTTTTAAGTTATCGTGTTCACAGACACACGGACACACGGACAGACTGACACACGGATGAATACTCACACACACACACTCAGATACACACGGACCTTTTTCTGAAAATGCATTTTGGGATACAGGGAACCCTAAAACATATTTCCGGTGAAATCTCGGTATTGAATTTTTGGGTGGAGTGCAATACCTTCTTTATACACTGTGAACATATTATGTGTAGAAAAAGTAATAAAAAAAAGTGCCTCTACAAATTATGAAAATTAGGAAAACAGAAAATTACATCTTGAAAATTAAATTATATAATCTCCTGTTTGCCGTATAGGTGCGTAACCAACTGCAGCAGCAGCAGACAGAATTAATCGTATTTTTGCCTATAGTGTTATTGTTCACATTTTAGTTACATAAGACTACGAGGTTCATTGCAATGTAATGATTTAAATTACTTTTAGGGTCTTTAGCTGATATTTTTCATCTGCATAAGAACTGTTATTAATATTGTAAGCAGATTGAATTCTCTTACGACAAATAATAATAATAATAATAATAACAATAATAATGTTAACTGCTGGATTGAATTTGAAGGGAATGACGGTCACGCGCAGGGAATGATACTCACACAGACCGCCATTACCTTTACGAACAACGTTACAGAAAATGCTTCATAACCAACAAATAGTGTGTTCTCTCTCAAAACAAAAATTATTCCAATAATTAGCAATAAATACACTACTCGTTTTATAAAAGGATTGAGCAAATTTAAAACAATGAAATATACTACGATGTCTTGAATTTCTGGACGAAATTATAAGCGAATTGCCAACTACAGAAAAACACTTCTAACCTCGTAAACTTACAACTCAGCAATGAAGTTACTATTGAAAAATTTCTATCTTTTTGCGAACAGAGCGCAAAACACGATAGACAGTTCTATGCCTATTTAAGCGATATTATAGCAATGACCGCCATTTCCTGCTGACCGCTATTCCCTCCATCTCCCCTAGATCTCTTTAAAATACATAATTTATGTCATATACATTTTTCGTGGAGTTGAGCATTTCTAGGATATTCCTTATTATTGATTTCAGTTTTAAAATACTTTTAACTTTTCTTATATGGGAATTTGTAAACTCCGGCATGCAAAGGAACGGATTTCAAACACATAACAGCCAGCTTTTAAAAGATTTGATTATCGCGTTAGCCTAGTGTACTCCATTATTTCCCTTCTATTTACAAATAAAAATACACTTTCTGCTATTATTTATCTTGATTAGCATGAAATAGATAGAATAATAAGCTTATATCAGTGATTTGCTTCAGAGATGTAGAGAAAGTAATGTGTATGGACATCAGATTTTTAAAAATGTAACCCTTACATCGATTTGCTGTGCTTCAGGGACCAGACAGAGTGTAGGTGATGGAAAAGAGAATGTATTGAGCAATACGATCTGTGTGAGCGTTTAATGAGGGCTATTGTAATTGATGAAGTGCTAGTATACACAGATCGAGTGTTTGTTTAAATAGAGAGCTTTACGAACGAATCCGGAATGGTTTAATTTGTATTGGAAAGGTTGAAGCATTTGAAATACGAGATCATCACCATTCATAAAATAATACTGTTAATCTGGACAAATACGATGAGCCACACACTCAATTTCTGTTATTTTCCTCTTTTTGTTTGCCTAACAGAATCACTTCATTGAATTATATTCAAATTGTCCCTGTTGTTGAAATGAATGGCGTAACAAATACAAAGATTTCTTTAGGGGTTATTACAATTTACTCAGCCACGTGCGAGTCTGAGCTGGCGGAGTTCTGCTATAAACTTGGACCTCCCCTAACGTACACAAAGATCCAATAAATTCTATAAAAAATCTGATGTGTTCTATTCACATGACTTTACCTAACTGTAGCGAAAAATAACTTTTCTCACAAGAGATTCATTCTTTTTTGTACATAGAGAAAGACATTAGAAGAAATTGTCTTATTACTTGCTCCCTTTTAAGCAAAAGCAAACTAAAGGTTACACTCGGCTAAAGCAATAGACAGTTCCTTTAAAAGCCGGTCGCTATGTGCAAAATTGAAATTTTGTTCTCTTTGCTTGTCAGAAGTAAACAAAATAGAAGAAAGAAAAATGGCCTACAATTCGAGAAAAATTTTAGTAGCTTACAATTGAAACCAATAACAAGGAATATCTCGGAAACGGTCAATTTTGCATTAAAAATATATACGACATAAATTATGTGTTTTAACAAGATCTTCATTTTTGTGTAGTCTTTGTCTCTTACAGTTTACAGTTTTCCAATTTTCAACAAAATGCATTCAGAATGAACCTTCAGAAGCTATTCTCAGAAAATTCAAAATATGTATATTAATGTGATGTAAATATCTTTAATATACGGTATTTTAACCAAAGTCGTTAGATATTTTTGGGAAAAATAACATTTTTTAAAATGTTTTTATATAAAGGATAATTTGAGGGGGGAGGGAGATTTTCTTGAAGATCTTTGTGTCGCAAAACCAAGTTTAATATTCTATGTTGTTTTAGATTTGAGCTATGCTATTCACAGACACAAAAAAAAAAAAAGAAAAACACAGACTGAGATTTTTCTAAAAATGATTTTTTTCCTTGGATTCAGGGGTCCCAAAACATGTATTTCTGATGAAATATCGGTATCGAAATTCTGAATACCATCTCTGTATACTACACAGTACGTGTAGAGAAAGTACAAGTCAAACGGTACAGACAAGTACTTAACAAGGAATCCAGACTGCGCACGGGGGTCCACTGTAATAGCTAACAGTTGGATACATTCTGTACCTAAATCATGCACAATCAAATATTGTTTCAAATATTAGAAAAAAAAAGGCTAAAACACTACAAACGAAAATAAAACACTGGCAAACGATAGATATGATAGCAATTTAAGCAGACTACATAAGGTACATAAATCAATCAATTACTAAGTGTCCATGGAAAATTGAAGTCCAATTCCATATGAATAGGAACACGTTTCACAGGTTAAATTTAATAAGAAATGAGATCTTGAATATGCAAGGTTCGAAAATAGATAATGCAAGCTTTTTATCTTCTTCGACTTGTATTTACAATAGGAACTTAGTGAAAACATGTCTGTGGATTAGAAACAGGTTTTGAGATTGGTGAATATTTTTGAGAAGAATGAATTCCGGGATTATGGAAACCATAAAAAGATATCTACTGATGTTTTATTGTACCAGTTATTAGCAAGTTTATTTAAAAGAACATAATGACGGGCATCTTTTAAACAGTACACTTGTGATAAGTGTAGAAGAATTCTTTAACCAGTAATCATCCTGATTCTTTCCTTGTAATGCCAGCATTGAGTGAAGTGACACAGGCTATACAAGCCAAGTGAAGTGATTTTTATATTAATTTTTCTGTGTTTTAAAATAACTAGGATATAATAAAATTGCATACATCCTAGCACTGCAACTTGCAGAATTGTAAACTCGTGTATGTGCTGCAACATGAAGTGGGTAGCAATGTAGAAATGCTATCAATATTTAATGTACATACTTAATATTTTAGAACTATATCTTAATTCAAATGTTGAAGCTCTTTATATACAAGTAAGAATGTAAACATTAAGTGCCTTTAATATGTCAATGTATCTACATTTTAATTGATATTTAATACCTACTTTTGACATCCATTACATATAAATAAGAAGAGGTATAAAGACATGGCGCAGACTGTAAGTCAAGTGAAGTTGTTTATGTTTAGCTACTGCTACATTAAATGAACTAGAAAATTAATATTTATTGCATGTATTTTAGCGCTTTAAATATATGTAGTTTTGAAAACAATAGCTAATAATTTAAAAATTAGTTGACAAATGTTTACTTTCTGCACTTAGTACGCATACATAGTTAGAGAATGTATTGATTTCTATTTAAAAAATCTATACCAAGATTTAACCGAAAATAAATATTCAAGTCTCCCCTGAATCCCCCAAAAAGAATTTTAGAAAAAGGTACGAGTATGTGTCCGTGTGTCTTTCAGCACGACAACTCTAAAACGAAAAGTCGGTAAAATACCAATTTTGTTATTTAAGTTTAATGTCTTCCGAATGTGCGACACGACGATTTTGATGCAAAATCCACCCCAAACTACCCCTCACATGGGAAAAATGTTTGATTTTATCAAAAATGGCTCAAACAATTCTGATTGTATTACAAATATTAACATGGGAAATAATTGCATATATTGAATTTTCTGGGAATAGACTCTGAAGACCTCTTCACTCTGGATGACTTTTGCACAATTGGTAAGTGGTAATAGATAGCCAAAAACTTACTGCAAAAAATGTAGATCGCTAAAACACACAATGTATGTCATATATATATATTTCGTGGAGTTGACCATCTTCACGAGATTTTGCTAGTTATTTAATTTCAGCTTTAAAATACTTACATTTACTCAGACGGGAATATGCAAATACCTTAACATCAAAGAAACCAATTTCAACCATGACAAACAGCTTTTAAAAGATTTGGCTATTGGTTTAGCCTAGTGTTTTCCCTTATTTACCTTCTAATTACAAGTAATCAAGTAATAAGACCATTTCTGCTAATGTCTATGAAGTAGCAGAATAAGCTTTCTAGCAATCATTTGTTATTGATATGTAGTGACACTCATCTGAATGGAACACACCGTGAATATGTACATATTTAATATTTTGAGAATGTAAAGCTTAACGTTAAATTTGGATATGTTTGTACATAAGGATGTATGCACTGTGTAGGGACATAGGCTTTAATTTTTAATTCTTGTATTAAATTTTAATAAATGTACTTAAATGTTATGGGATAACTTTATATGTTGTCCTGCACTTAGTGTTTTTAATATTGTATGCTTTGACATTACCTATATTCGAGGCCCGCAAGGCATCATGAACTGACAAAAAACAATCTAATCTAATCAATGTGTTGCAAGGAACACAAAGGTAAAGATTTGGTATATTCAATATTATTTAAATACGAAGATATTTCCATGTAAAATATTTCGATTCGATCACGTTCCAATTCTACAATCTTAGAGGATCGAATCGAAGATGCAATACGATCTGAACCAGTTTTCCATGCAGTATTCAATACGGAATGTGTATTTAAATCTATTTCAATTCCCCATGGAAACGTGGTAAATGGTGTTATTTTTTAGCACTATAGTATTTGTAATATTTTAGAACTGCAAACCTTGAATGGCGAGTGCGGGAGGATATTTTTTCATATTCTACTATTTGTGTACCTTACTAGCTTCAAATTTCATACCTACTATGAAACCGTGGGACATTATTATTTGATTGAGCACGAGGGGTTATTTTTTTCCTGCGCATCGTTTTATGCCACACCCCCCAACTTCATCGATAAACATATATAGTATAATATTTGTCTATTTTAATTCGGTTGAGCTGCTTTAGCTTAATGCATTTAATGTTCCTTTTAATGCTTTTATTACGCATTGATTAATTCATAAAACCTGTTCTAAAATGAGGCAGGCTTTAACACTTATCTTTAATCTCCACTAATTACACAGTTTCAGCACTGAAATAAAATACACTTTTGAATGAAATGATTTTAATCTCCTTTGAGCTTAACATACAGAATTCATAAAGTTACTTATTAATTACTCTAACGGTTATATAGTGGTTTTTTTCAGAAATTCAAATGGTTATGAATTAAACATTGAATGAATCTAAGTTATATTTGAACTATATTCAGTGTAATGTTAAATTATATTTCCAAATACATACGTAATATAACATGCAATATAATATGTATGTATGTATGTATGTATGTATGTATGTATGTATGTATGTATGTATGTATGTATGTATGTATGTATGTATGTATGTATGTGTGTGTGTGTTTGTATGTATGTATGTATGTATGTATGTATGTATGTATGTATGTATGTATGTATGTATGTATGTATGTATGTGTGTGTATGTATGTATGTATGTATGTATGTATGTATGTATGTATGTATGTATGTATGTATGTATGTATGTATGTATGTATGTATGTATGTACGTATGTACGTATGTATGTATGTATGTATGTATGTATGCATGCATGTATGTATGTATGTATGTATATACTACTTGAACATTACTAGCCTAAAAGTACGATGTGCTCTATTCACATGACTTTTTCTATCTGTTATACTAACAAAGTATTCTTTTAGAAGTTTCTTTTATCTGATTCATATTAAGCGAGATGGACGCTCTTTAACCACTGCGGTTCTCAGTGTCCCATTCTATCTTGGGCGTGAAAGGCCCCATAATTTGCTCAGAGGAGTCTTTATCATGCTTGAGGTTCTTTTACGTGACGTAAATTTACGTTACGGAACCAACGCCATCATTTCCCTTTCTACGGAAACTATGCTAAGGAATGTTTCGGCCGAAGAAAATCCATTGCCCTCTGCCGGGTTAGAATCCGCGACCTCGGTTACAAGAGCTGCATGGCAACCAACACGCTACGAAGGGTGTCAGAAGGTAAATAACGGAATACATTGGGCTAATGCAATAATCAAATCTTTTAAAAGCTGTGAACAATAATTGAACTTCGGTTCCATTTCCATAGCCAGGAGTAACACAAAAGAGAGATGAAACGAAAGATGAATTTACATTTGACATGCGTGTGTGACATAAACAGTGTTTCAACGAGATCCACATTTTTTGTGTAGCAAGCTTCTATCTCTTATGGTTTACCAGTTATGCAAAAATTATCATGAGTGAAGAAGAGCTCAGAGGCTACTCCCAGAAATGTTTTACATTCTATCTTTAATATATGATGTTTTCATCAAAATCGTTAAGAGTATTTTTGAGAAAAACAACATTGCTTCCATATAAACAACCTTCAGTTGCTGATCAACATAATGAGCCCTACTAATCGACTCGCGGAAGCTAGAAATTATATAATTAATTTTATTTTCGCTTAAATACTTCTGTTATTAAATATTATCCTAAAATATATGCAATGCATATGCATTGAATGCCACACAGAAATTGCGAAGTGAAACTTTGTGTTGTATTTTCAAACTTGTTACTCGTTTTGCAAAGTTGCACATACCACGCTTTCAGCGCAGATGCAACTAGACTGCTTGGAAAGTTCAATTTTGTTGTAAAAGTACAGTGAAACCATTGCTCAGATTCACTTACACAGAAACAAACAACTAGGAAGCAATATTGTAAAGCTCTGGGCAAATTATAATGGCGTTGACTTGTTGTTATTGTTATTATTGTTGTTATTTTGCAAAGGTCTATTTATGGTCGTTTTAACCTTTCAAGGTTTAACCACCATGATTTACAACAATAACTTTTATAATTTACAATTACCAGTTAAACACTTTCAATTCCCTGGGTAGGATATGACTTTAGACGAGAGAGAGAGGCATGGTTGGGTTTTGCAGCAATATTTTTGGGTACAGGAACTGACTTCGTTGGGCACATCGACCTGAAGTTAATATTTTGTTACATGTCTCACATTTGGCAGATATAATATATTAGTTTGGAATGTTCAATTCTAAGTCGGGATATCTAACTTCATTTCGGCGATGTAGCTGCCTTGTTGAGTACCCTAGGGATGATGTTATGTCGTCATTGTGGAGCTGTCCATCCAGACGGTGAGCCATTGTTTGTGTACTAACCTCTTGAAGTGCGTGAATGCATCATTAAGAGAAATTGCAACAGAAGTTTTGATAATTTTGTAGCCTCTTTTGCTGCAGTATGAGATCTCGAGTTCTAGTAATGTTCTTGTGAGTTGTTATTATTAATGTTCTTATTGTTATTAACATACTTATTTTCTCTACCCGTACTGTGTACATAGTATATAGAAAAGATATTGCATTCCACACAAAAAGTCGATACTGAGATTCCAGGGATACGACACAAAGATTTTGAGAAAAATTCCCCCACCTCAAACTATCCTTTAAATAGAAAAAAATTCAAACATTTTGATTTTCTCAAAAATGGATTTAGCGATTTTGTTTAAAATTCCGTACATTAAGATATCTGTATGGCAAATAAAATGTGTGTCTTAAATTTTTTGAGAATAGCCTCTAAAGACCTCTTTATTCTGAATGAATTTTGCTGAATTTTGTGTAGCTGGTAAACCGTAAGAGGTAGAAAAACTTACTTGACAAAAAATGTCGATCACGTTAAAACACAATTTATGTCATATACGTTTTTTTCGTTGAATTGGCCATTTCTGAGATATTCCCTGCTATTTGTATTTAAACTTTTCTCACCCGGAAAGTTGTAAACTTCTAGCCCTGAAAAAAAATGGATTTCATCCACATAACAACCGGCTTTTAAAAGATTTGACTTTTGTTTTGCTCTAGTGTATTTCCTTATTTACAAGGAAGCAAATAATTTCTGCTAATGTTTATCTCGACTATCATGAAGTAGATAGAAGAATAAGTTTTTTAACAATCATTTGTTACAGCGATGTAGAGAAAGTCATGTGAATGGAACACATCAGATTTTTTTAGAAAAAGGACCGCGCGCGCTTGTATGTATGTGTGTATGTGTGTCTGTGTGTATGTGAACACGATAACTCAAAAACGAAAAGGCAGTAAAATACCAAACTTGGTATTTAAGTTTACTATCTTTCAGGGATGCGACACGAAGATTTTGAGAAAAATCCCTCCACCCCAAATTACCGTTTACATGGATAAATTTTCGAAAATTTTGATTTTCACAAAAATGGCACTAACGATTTTGATTAAAATATCGCATATCAAAGAAATTTAGATGGCACATAAAATGTATATTTTGAATTTTCTGGAATACCTACTAAAGACTTCTTTATTCTGAAAGAATTTTGCTGAATTTTGCATAAATGGTAAACCATAAGAGATAGACAAAAACTTCTATTGAAAAAATGTAGATCACCTTAAAACTCAATTTATTTCATACACGTTTTTTCGTGGAATTTACAATTTCTGAGATATTCCTTGTTATTTATTTCAGATTTAAAATATTTCAAACTTTACTCACACGGAAAGTTGTGAAACGGATTTCAACCACGTGCCAACCAGGTTTTAAAAGATTTGACCATCGTTTTAGCCTAGGGTTTTCCCTTATTTACCTTCTACTTGCAAGGAAGCAAGTAATTAAAACAGTTTTTACCAATGTTTATATCCATTATCTATAAAGTAGATAGAAGAATATGCTTTTTAACAACAATTTGTTACATATGTGAATGAAACACATCAGACTTTTGTTGCTGTGATTATTATTATTATTATTATTATTATTATTATTATTATTATTATTATTATTATTATTATTTTGCTTACCTAAATATTGTATGTCAATTTTTTTAGTTACGCAGAATTCTGAGATCTACCAACGACTCAATATGAACCGAGAATGGAACTTTTATTTTTTTGGCCAGCTTCAAAATGTGTATGTGGGTTTGCAGTTTAATTAAATAAGTAACACTAAATAAGACAAATCATCAAAATAGCAAAACGTTTTTGTTAATTATATGTTAATTATATAAGTAAAACGAAGTATATATGTATATATGTGTGTGTGTATGTGTATGGCAGCGCAGTTAAAAGTAGCTCGGCTTCGTTTTGAATGCGAATGCAATATTTTGACCTCTGTACATTTCATGTTCAACAATACTAAACAATGGATAATTATGGCCTGTTGGCATTCTTCAATTATCGATTGCTACCATTATGCTGTCAGCTCTTCAGTTTATTTAATCAATGAAGTTAGACGTTTTTCTTTGCATTCTGCCAAATGACTTTCTCAATAGCAGAAAAAATTGAAAAGTTTGAAGCTCGACAAAGCCAACTCGTGAAATTTTCGGATACAAGTATCCGGATAGAGCACTACCAGCAAAGAGAGCAACGCAGAGCCAGTACAAAAATTGGTGCACATACGGACCTGTGAAAAATGTAAAACGACAAAGAATTCCTTCAGTTCGCACACCAGAAGTTATTACTGACATTTGTCGAAGAATTATTCTGATCTTAAAGAAGCCCTCAGGTAAATTGGATCAACAGCGCGAGTATGAGGAATTGGCAACGGATATTGAAAAGTCGTTATTGAAGCATATCGTATGACTATTGTATAGCAATTACGGGAGGATGAGTCAGAAACGGGTAGATTACTGCGTGTGGCTTTTGAATAACATCAATGATGGTTGTTAGACCATCTCCATGTGAATTCGGCCAGGTGAATTCACAGAGCGTGAGGTACTGGGTAACGGAGAATCCTAACATTGTGGTCAGGAATCACCTCCATGATAAAAAAATTGGAATTTTTATATGGTGTAACAGGAACGCGTATCATTAAACCGATATTTTTGACACTACCTTCGAAACGGTTGCATATACGAAAAAGGTTTGTACATTTTGTGCTCAGCTTGCTGAATGTAAAAGAAAAAACTGCTTATTCCAGCAAGATGGGGCAATATGTCTCTCTTCAAAGGTATCCCTGGAATAAGTTTATGATTTCTTTCCTAAGAAACGAATTGTCAGCAAACATTTGTGCCCACAATCGCCGAAGCTAACAATTTGAAGACAGAGGTCTATGAAAAAAATGGAAATGGGGTGTTATTTATGGACGCTCTTTAACTGCTATAGTTCTCAGCGTCCCATTCTAATCTGGGCGTGAAAGACCTCTTAATTTTGCTCAGAGGCCTCTCTATCAGGCTTGAGGTTCTTTTACGTGCCGTAAATATAAGGATTTTTACGCCCGAAAAAATCCATTCGTCCTCCGCCGAGTTTGAATCCGCGACCTTGGGTACATGCACAGCTGCGTATTGTGCACTTTCATTATCTTCCATAAATGCATCTTTCATTGTAAACTAGTGGTAAGTTCATTTCAACTCATCATTTCTATACTTTCACTGTATTTCCTTTAAACTTACACGTGCTACTTTTATCTCCGCCTCCCAACATGTAAAATAACTTTCTCTATTTATTCGGTAATAAAATTAAGTATTTTCTTCTATCTACTTCATGTAAATCAGTTAAAATGAGCAGAAAATGATCTATTATATATTTTCTTATTGGTTTAAAGAGAATAAGGGAATAACTAGGCTAATGCGATAGTAAAATCTTTTAAAAGCTAGTAGCTAGGTGAATACTTTGAAACACCATTCTATTTTCATGACCATGATTTAAAAAATGAAAACAAATGTCGTTTTCTGCTAATTTGGGAGAATTATAACTATTTGGAAATGTAAACTAAACAAGGAATATCTCAGAAAGTGTTAACTTCATAAAAATACGTATTTAACATAAATTGTATTTGTAACGAGATCTACATTTCTGTATTGTAAGATTTTGTGTACACGTACGTTTTATCACTTAAGAAAAAGCTATCTACAAAGAAGTGGACCCACAATATTATATACAAATGTTATTCGTAGACGAAGCAATAATCTTCTTAAGTTCATATTCAAAGTCTGCACATAAACCTGATATAAACAATGTTAACACAGTTGAATATCAGTAATATATGGCATTTTAATCAAAATCATTAGCGGCGTTTTTGCTAAAAAGAAAATTTCGAAGCCCTTTCTATGTAAAAAGCAGCTAGAGTTGAGAGGATTTTTCTGGAAATCTTCAAGTCACACCCTTGAAAAATGCTGAATTTAAATGCCAGGTTTGATATTTAACAAACATTTCGCTTTTGACTAGGTGTTTAGACGAATACAAATAAAGACAATTTTCTAAAATTCTTTCTGTTTGAATACAGAAATCCTTAAAATAAACATTCCCAGTGAAATTACAGCATCGAAGTTTTGGGGGAATACAATCCTTCTCCACTTATATACATTTAACATGGTAGGAAAGTAAAAAATGTCCATCCCTTAATTTTAACACTAGAATATGAAATTCTCTATTTTAATAAAAAACATGTTGAATAAGTCTATTTATTGACATACCAATATTATACATTGAGCTTCAACAATCCATCGTACGTGCTTCTGTAATACGCACTTTATACACTGTGTATATATTATGTGAATATATTTTATCTATTATAAAAGGGTACATTTATGAAGGTGAACGCTGTGCTGTAAATTTAAATTGCTATATCTGAATATCTTTGTATTTTTATTTTCGTGTTTATCCTTTTAATTCCTTGTTGTTTTTTTTAATATTGTTTTTATTGTGTATTACTTTGTCTTTTTATTTTCGTGTATACTCTTTTAATTCTTTGCTGTAAAAAGCATGCTACTTTCTCTACTTAGTACATAGGTAGAAAAGGCATTACACCCAAAAGTTGATACCAAGATTTCACTGTAAATACGCGTTTTAAGATATACTGTATACATGAAAAGCATTTTTAAAATAAATTACACGCGCGTGCGTGGTTGCCTTTTTATCAGTTTTTCTGTGAACACTATTACTCAGAAACGAAAAGCCCATAAAATAACAATCTTGGTATTTAAGTTTAGTATCTTCCAAGAATGCGACACGAAGATATGGAGAAAAATGTCCCCACCCCAAGCTTCCTTTACATGCAAAATATTTTAAAATTATTATTTTTTTAAAAATTGTTCTAACGATGTTTATTAAAATACCGTATATTAAAGGTATTATACGCAACAAATAAATTGTATAACTTGAATGTTCTGAGCATAGCTCTGAAAACCTCTTCATTCTGAATGACTTTTGCATAAGCTATGAACGGTAAGAGATAGATATAAACTTACTAAACAAAAATGAAGATCTCGTAAAGCACACAATATTCACTTTTTCGTAGTCAACTTTTTCGTGGAGTGGAATACTTCCTTGTTATCGGTTTGTTTCAGTTTTAAAATACTTAGAACTACTTTCATACGAAATTTGCCAACTTCTGGTCATGCAAAGAGACGAATTTCAATCACATAGCAACAAACTTTGAGATCATTTGACTATCGCTTTAGCCTAGCGTGTTCCCTTATTTCCCTTCTACTTACAAGAAAGCTTAGCATGAAGTGCATAGAAGAATAAGCTTTTTAACAATAGTTTGTTATAGAGATGCAAGGAAAACCATTTGAATGAAGCACATCATATTTTTACTTTCTCTACACATGCTATGTACATAGTTTATAAAGAGAGTATTGTATTCCACTCAAAAATTTGATACCGAGTTTTCACCAAAAACTCAGAGTTCTGAATCCCCCCCAAAATAGAAAAAGGTCAGTGTGTGTGTGTCTTTGGACAGCATAGCTCAAAAACAAAAATTCCGTTAAGTACAAAACTAAGTATTTAGGTTTAGTATAGTATGCCCCAGGGATGCGACATAAAGATTTTGAAGAGAATTCCTCCAACCTAAACTACCTTTTACATGAGGCAATCATATTTTTACTTTCTCTATACCTACTATGTACATAGTGTTTAGAAAAGGTATTGGATTCCATTCCAAAAACTCGATATCGAGATTCACCAAAAATACATGTTTGAGACCGATGAATCTAAAAAAGGCAGTTTTAGAAAAAGTTCGATGTATGTGTATATGAGAGTGTTTTTTGGACAGCATAGCTCAACAACATAAACTTGGTATTTAAGTTAATTATGTTCCCAGGGATGCGACACTAAGGCTTTGAAGAGAATCTCCCCACTCCAAAGCACCCTTTACGTGAACATTTTTTCGAAAATGTTGATTTTCCCAAAAATGGCTCTAACAATTTTATTAAAAATCGTATATCAAAGATATTACATGACAAATAACATCTTTATTTTGAATATTCTGGGAATATCCTCTTAAGACCTCTTTATTCTGGATGAATCTTTCTGAATGATGTAAAATTTGTAAACCCCAACAGAGAGACAAAAAACGTACTGCACAAAAAATATAGATATCATTAAAACACACAATTAGTATCTATATATTTTGTTGGCAGAGTTGATCGTTCCTGAGATATTCTCGTTATTGGTTTCATCTTTAAAATATTTATACCTTTCTCATACGAGTTTTGTGAACTCCTACATATACAAAGGAATATCAATCACATAGCAAGCAGCTTTTAGATGATTTTACTATCTCTTTAGCCTATGGTACTTTGTTATTCCCTTCTACTTACAAGGGAGCAAGACATTAGACCACTTCTGCTAAGGTTTAGCATGAAGCAGACAGAAGGAAATATTTAACAATAATTTGTTATTAAGGTGTAGAAAAAGTCATGTGAGTAAAACACATCAGGCTATTTTACACAGCAATAGCCTATAAACAGAGGGGTTTAGAGTGTTTAATATTTAAGAAATACCTGAAATCGAATTAATGTCTATCTGACCGCGCCGTGATCGAGTGGTTAGACCGCTGGTCTGTCACCTAGATGACCCGCGTTCGATCCCAAGCGACCACTTGTAAGATTTGTAATGGACAAAGCGGCGCGGGGGCGGTTTTTTTCGGGTTCTCCGGTTTTCCACGCCATCGCGTTCCACCGGTGCTCCATCTTCATTCCATGTATCACCAATGTCATCGCCTGCGGTGCCACAAGTAGTAAAAACAGGCATTAGACACTACCAAAGAAAAATTAATATCTTTCGAGATACCAATTGATGTTGCGCTTCCGGAGAGAAAGACCTAAGGGAATTATCACATTCGAATGCCATTATATTTGTTTCTTTATTTTGAGCCTTGGCAACACTAATTGATTTAGGTGTTATTTGATGTTTTCACTGGAAAGGTTGAAATTGGTGAGCTTAACCTACTTCAGATATTTTGGCAATAGAGCAGTGAAAATATGGAATTAACTCGTAAAAATGTCCATGTGATGATTTTTTTTATGATTTTCGACGTGAATTATCAACACAAGAGTACATTGATCAACTTAATACTGCATTTGACGATGAAGATTATCCTTTGCCACTGATATAAAGAGTTTAATCGTGGCTGCCGTTCTCTCACTGAGAAATTCATGAAGGTCATCCAAAATCCGTTGTTGTGCCAAAAACATTGATACTGTGTAAAAAATGATAGTACAAGGTCATCATGCCACATACTGTGTGTGTGTGTGTGTGTGTGTGTGAGAGAGAGAGAGAGAGAGAGAGAGAGAGAGAGAGAGAGGCAGTCCTGGGCATTAGTTTCATTATCATATATAAAATATTGCATGATCATTTAGCCGTAAAAAAGATTTGGTTTCTTTGATCTCACATAATTTGTCACAATCCCAAAAGGATGCTCGTGACGACTGTTGCATCAAACGCCCAAGAAACACAATGGTGGGACTTCAAAAGACAGTTATGAAATTGTAACAGGTGACGAATCAAGGATCTATGCATATGAGCCGGAACGTAAACAAAATATTTTGAATAGGTGTTTCAAAATGAGCCAAATCCAACAAAAGTTCCTCGCACTCAAAGTACTTCGAAATAAATGGTCGCTTGTTTTTTTGTTGTTGTTGGTTTTTTTTTTTTAATGGTCACATGGCAACAGAGCCTTTAGAGGAACGTAAAACAATCTTCTGAATGGCGCATAACCATTTGTTTGCCAGAAGTCTAACAAGGAAACCAAAGAAGTGCTTCGGGTCGTTCTTTATCTAACAATGTAAGCGCTCACACATCTCCTTTAACAACCGACTATTTGAACACTCATGATATCGTAATGATGACTCATCCACCGCACAGCCTTGATTTGGCATCTAATGACATCTTTTTATTCCCGAACATCAAGAATAAAATGCGTGGACAACGAT
Source organism: Hymenopus coronatus (assembly GCA_030762935.1). NCBI lineage: Eukaryota > Metazoa > Arthropoda > Insecta > Mantodea > Hymenopodidae > Hymenopus > Hymenopus coronatus. The sequence goes on along the minus strand of CM060897.1, from coordinate 127,083,283 downwards.
TTTCGTCGCAGAAGTAGCCGTTGATGTGTTCAAAAATCATGTTTTGGAGGTGTCTCAAGCAAATTGGAAAAAATGCTATGACAAATGGTTCGAACGCATGCAAAAGTGTGTTGATCATAAAAGGAGTATCTGTAGAGAAACAATAAAGAAGTTTTCAATGACAAATTACTGTTTTTCCTTTCTCTACACGTTATATGTACATAGTGTATAGAGAAGATATTGTATTGCACCGAAAAATTCGATACCGAAATTTCACCGGAAATACATGTTTTTGGGTCCCCCTGAATCCAAAATAAACATTTTTAGAAACTTGTCCGTGTGTCTGTCTGTGTCTGTGTGGTGTATATGTTTGTCTGTGGGCAGCATTCCTCAAAAACGAAAAATCAGTTATATACCAAGCGACACGAAGATTTTGAGAAAAGTTCCTCCACCGCAAACTACCTTTTTCATGGAAAAAAAATAGAAAATTTTGATTTTCCAAAAAATGGCTCTAATTATTTTCATTAAAATCTCTCATATTTAACATGTTTACATTACAAATAAAATGTATATCGTGAATTTTCTGGGAATAGCATATAAAAACCTCTTTATTCTGAATAATTTTTATTGAATTTTGCATATCTGTTAAACTGTAAGAGATGGACAAAAACTTACCTCATAAAAAATGTAGAGCATTTTAAAACACACAATTTACGTCATATACTTTTTTTTTTTTTGGAGTTGATCGTTTATATATTCCTTGTTATTGATTTCAGTTTTAAAATACTTAAACTTTTCGCATGCGGGAACTTGTCAACGCTTGACCACGCAAAGAAACGGAGTTAAGTCCAATAGCAACCACTTTTTAAAGTATTGAGTGTCAGTTTAGCCTAGTATATTCCTTATTTACCTTCTACTTATAAGGAACTAAGTAATAAGACCGTTTCTACTAATATGAACTCGATTAGTTAAAGGAGTAAGCTTATTAAAAATAATTTGTTACAGAGAAGTAGAGAAAGTCCTGTGAATGGAGCACATCAGATTTTTTATTACTAGGCTCAAAATAAAAATAGTGTCCCTCGTACAGGATTCTTCACATATATCAAACCCTGGATTTTTAGCATCCGCACGATGAACATTTTTAACCTTGTGTATAACAGACATTGAATAGGATGAAGGAAGGTGCGAATAAAGGGTTATACGGCTCTGTGTTTTATTTGCCCTGTTGGTCATTAACTTGTGCCAAACTGGGTCGTATTTCGATGTCAGAAGCGATAGAGGTGCCACTGACAGCTTGCGCCCGTTAGATGAAATATTCCAGAGATTTAGTACATACATGTAAGCATATTTTACGGACCTTCTCCCTAATGATCCCATTTGAAGTCCCTAATTAAACTATGCAGTTTACTGTAGCGCAAAACGCTGCGCATATTTTTACTCTCCAACAAAAGGTTTGTTATGTTGCGCAGTTTTTTGCATGTCTCTGTTTTTCCGTTTGAAATGATTCAGACTGGTTTTGTATGTGGTTATGTGTCCTCAATTCTACCACATCATTAGCTGACATAGTTTGATTCCGCAGCTAAACGAATCCCTCTCGTTCACCTCACAGACTACATGCCTAGCATTTCTCTGCACTGTTTATCTTTTAGACCACTCAACTAAAAACCTCAAAAAAACAAACCTTTCAAAAATGTTACATTCCAGAAGCCTTTGAACACTTTAAACCCCAACATTCATGATAACTTTTCTGTTACCCTAGTAACATTTGTTTTCCTTTCCATGTTTCTAGTAAAAAAACGTGCTTCAAAACAATTAAGCGCAGGTCAATGAAACGTCTAGGTTAATTTTTACCTTCCCTAGCACATATGTATAATGTACATAGTGGAAAGTCAAGGTATTGTATTCCTCCCAAATATTTAATACCGAGATTTCAGCGGAAATAATATGTTTGAAACCCCCTGAATCAAAAAACAAAAAGCCCTGCGTATGAATATGTCTGTTGACAAAAACGAAAAGTCCATTAAATATCAAACCTGGTATTTAAGTTCAATAACTCCCAAGAAAGTGACTTTCAAGAAAATCCTTCCATCCAAACGATCCTTTACATGCAAACCTTTTCGAAAATTTTGATTTTCTCAGAAATAGCCCTAATGATTTAGATTAAACTACCGAACATTAAAGATATTTTCATCAAAAATAAAATGTATATCTTGAACTTTCTGGGAATAGCCTCTGAAGTCCTTTTTATTCTGAATGAGTTCTGCATAACTGGTAAACCGGATAGACAAAAACTTACTTCACAAAAAATGTATATTTATGACCTTTACATTCTTTACGTAGAGCTAATCGTTTCCAAGGTATTCGTTGTTATTGTTTTCACTTTTAAAATACTTATATTTCCTCAGACAAGAAGTCGTCCGTTTTATTTTTGTTTTACTTCTGGCCACACTAAAAGCGAATTTTAATGAGAATCGCATAACGACAGCTTTCAAAATATTTGACTAGCCTAAAGCATTGTGAATTACTTTATCAGACACGTCTATAATCTCTCAAATTATTTCGGTGTAGCTTATTAATAGCCTGAATACACAAATGAAAATATAATAATTGTTTTACAATCACAGGATATTATGTGATTACATGTAAATACAATAACGACGCTATGCTCTCTTATGACCTAATAAAATTAATGGAATACTGTACGTATAGATTAGAACTACGTCTTGTCTTTATCCAATTATACCGCACCTCCGCTTTGTTGACACCACGTGACGAACTCGACCCCTATCAGTTCCTATACTTCTTGTTTTGTAACATTTTGTTCGCTCCTGATTATGATAATAGAAAAGAATTTAGACACAGATTCGATTTAAGTTGTAAACTTTAACTATCAAACAATAATACTTTTCCATGCCGAAAAAAATAATATGATATGTTCCATTGACATATTTTCTCAAGCTGTTCCATAAACACATTATTCTTACAAACGATAATTATTGTATCTACAGCATGCTAATCAAGATAAAAAACAGAAATGACATTATTACTTAGTTCCTCATAATTAAGAAGAAAATAAGGGAATTCACTAGCCTAAAGTGAATCAAATCTTTTAAATCTGTCGCTATGCACTTGTCTTTGAAATTCGGTTTTCTTTCTATGTACCAGGAGTAAAACAAAAGAGGTATGAAACGGATGAGGATCTCCCGTTTGAGAAATGTTAAAGTATTTTAAAACTGAAATTATTATAGCGAATATCTCTAAAACGGTTAGCTCTTCAATAATAAAAAAAATACTGCATGTGACATAAATTGTGTGTTTTAATGAGATCTACATTTTTGTCTATCTCTTACGTTTTACCAGCTATACAAAAATCAGCCAGAATGATACTATTCTCCAGAGACTATTTCTAGAAAATTCAAGATATACATTTTATTTAACAAGCAAATATATTTCATATACGGAATTGTAATCAAAATCGTTAGATTTTGGGGAGTGAGGATTTGCTTGAAAATCTTCGTGTCACATCCTTGAATATTTAATCGAATTTTCATTTGTGTTATCGTGATCACAGACACACGGACGTTTTTCTAAAAATGCTTTTTGGTATCTCCCGTGAAATCTCGGTATTTAATTTTGGGTGGTACGCAATAACTTCTATACCTGCTATGTACATTTTTTTTTATTGCTGCATTTGTATAGCCCCCTTTAACATCAATGGTCATATCGGGGGCTTTCACTTGTGAAACTGTAGGTTCAGAACATTAGGTTAAACTTTATATTACTAAACACACGCACATTCACTCTCACATTCATACTTGCAGACTCTATGGGGGATAGGGAATAATTCCGGTTAAAGAAAAATTCCCCGCCCCAGCCGGGAATCGAACCCGTGACCTCCAGGTGAGAAGTGAGCTCGCTGACCACTCGACCACGGAGGCAGTCTCTACGTACATTGTGTATATGTGCTAGAGACAGTAATGCATATGTGATAAGTTAGAGGATTTAATATAGCTCACAATATGTACATTCACCTAGGCTATCAGCACTGAAAGCAGGTTTTCACTGTGACAGCATGAATGGAAGTAGGATCAAAAGATACCATCGTCGAGGGGAAAGAAGAAAAAAAAGAAGAAAAAAAACTTAGTTGTGTAAATAAGTTTGGCAATCTGAAGAACATCAGTATGTACTAGTGGAGGGTAGTCCAAAGATCCAGTTAATGAAATATCCAGCTGATTTGGATAGGTAGAGTCAGACTGAAAAATTCAATGCGATAGCATCCCGGTTTCTAGCCGTTTGCTCTACCACTGAGCTACCATGGCAACATGCCGGTATAGCAATGAATTTCTCAACTGCTTTGCAGGGTAAAACACAAGGTGATCTCAAATTATTATATATGACATACCCCAATGACGACTTACAATGTTATAAGTACTTCAAGTCCCAGGATTCATAGTATAGTCAACTATTATGGTCAATTGGTATTAATTCAATGCTTTTTTCACACAAGCCGTAGGGCAGGGGTTGGATAGGTAAATCCAGACTTAAAAATTCAATGCCATAGCCGGGATTTGAACTACATCTCTCCCAGTTTCTAGCCGGTTGTTCTACCACTGAGCTACCATGGAAACGTGCGGACATAGCATTGAATTTCTCAACTGACTCGCATGTTTCCAGGTAAAGCACAAGGTGTACCAACTCCTGTGCTACACACGTTTGTGTGAAAAAACAATTATATCAATATGCTGCTGATGTTATTGAGCATAGTACGACTTAGGAGAATAGTCTGCCAAGGCACAATCAGTTTTTACAGTGGAGAAATGACATAGAGGCAGGATTTTCAGTAGGGGGCTGCATTATGCCGGTGCAGCCTGTTATCAGTCAGCTGCACACATTCGTGCCCTATCATTATGAAGAAGGGAGAGCGTGTGAGGGACACACCTGTAGTCCCTGACATGTCAAAATACGAGCCTGCGCCGAGGTATAATCAACCTGCCGCGCTCCTGTGCCTAACTTCCTGCTGGCAATAAATATTAACAACAACAACAATAATAATAATAACAATAATAATAATGGGAACAAAGTTTTTCGGGCCAGAACATCTTTTGCTTATCCATAGTAATATAATAAAAAGAGAAATTGTGTGGGTATGTGTGTGTTTATATATATAACTAATTATAATATTTGGTATAAATTCCATTGAGTTTTCCAAATTTCATAAACCATTATCTAATAATTGATTGATAGACACACACACGCATATATATATACACACACCGCACACACACACACACACACACACACACACACACACACACACAAACTGGTTCACCTGTCCCTTATTCTCAGATTTTATGCAACCCGCAGATTACAGTCTAACCTGAAAACATCACTCCCGAGGCCATCTTCTGCACACCAACATTATAGACTTTGGCGCTAAAGGTTATAGCTGAACATTAGCGTATTTGATTAGCGCGCGGTGTTAGCATGAGTTCCAAGAAGCTCAATTCAGCTTTGAACCTTACCAAAACGTTAACATATTTTTTTCCGCTTTCTTTCTACCTGATTTGGCACTAAGTTAGATGGTATATCGGAATACTTTTTAACGTGCTTATTTGTTTCTTTTATTGTTGTTCTCTTAATTTATGTTTATTCTAACTTAATTAGTACAGTTATAGGACACACGAAAAAAAAAAATGAAAATTCTGCGGTCTATTCATTCAGTTTCTTCTAAATATGGAGGTATTATTATAATGTTTTAAAACTAACATTGGTGTTTGAGATATTATTACAGAACCAGACCTATTTTCAGGGTATCTCTAAAACGAAAAATACACAAAATATCTTGGCCGACAATCACAAACTGTGTTAAATACATAGGTATTCACTAATACATTCAGTTGTAAAGAAACAAACTTCTCAATAACCACTAGATAAATTGTTTCTGACATTAAACTTAGTGATGAAACACTCTCTAACTACAAGGAACAATCGATAATATGTTAGGAGTTCTAGTATTTTGAAATTGTTTATTAACTTTATACAGTTTGAAATTTTCCTTTATTGTTTAAAGGCTAGTGAAAATTCTTTTTCAAAATAATTAGAAAGAAAATTAAGGATGGAGGATTGAAAAACACGTAAAATTAACTTTTGTTTATTCTTCATTCGTATACCTTTTTGTTTACAACTAAAGTTATTAGTGCCAGTATCGATAGATAATACATAAATAAGAATATATATATATACATGGTGGTTCATCTGTTCCTTGTTATTTTTGGAGATAGGCAACACTTCATACTCTGAAAGTAATAAGGTTGAAATTACCGTGCCTAATAGTCATTTGGTAACCATGCAAATCTAGCCTGCTCTTCATCGGAAAATAGACCTTAGCAGCAATAGTTGCGTCCATTCCAAAAACATGCGCTGAATAACTGCTTACAGTACATGTAAATATCAATAGGATACGTTCTGCAATGTATATTATAATGAATGATGGCTAAATGAACGGCTTAAGCTTCAAAAAGGGGCCCACAATGGTTATAAGGAGATCAGAAGCGGAGAGGGAGACAGACATGTGTGATGCTATACCTACAAGTTTTAACGCAGCACCCGGGCGTAATAATTGTAACTCAACTGGTTAATTCCATGTTCACTTTTCACCTCCAGATTGTCAGAGTTTCGAATCTCACAGTCTGCGTGCACTTTTTTTCTTCCTTGTGTATTACCCATCGGTTGTAAAATTAGTTAAGTGTTTGTCACTCTAAAAATTTTAGGAATAAACAAAAAGGTATACGAATGGAGAGCGAACGACAGTTCATTTTACGTATTCTTCAGTATTCAATCCTTAATTTTCTTTGTAATTATTTTGAAAAGGAAACTTCACTAAGACTTTAAATAATAAAGGAAGTTTTCAAAACGTATAAAGTTAATAAAACAATTTCAAAACATTAGAACACCTAACATGTCATCGATTGTTCTTCGTAGTTAGAAAATGTTCTCTATAAAATTTTGGCAGCTGGTAACGTCGGTGGGTTAGAAAACACTATCGTAAGATACTTTCGGTCTAGACATGCCCCATTAGATACAAATATACCAAGTAAATATGTACGTATGGATATTGAGAAGTTTAAGTTATGGAGGATTAAACCTAATTTTCATTTCAACTGAAAATATTGGTGAATACCTGTGTATTTGGCACAGTTTGTGATTGTCAGCCTAGTTATTTTGTGTATTTTTCGTTTTAAGATACTGCAGGTGACTTTGTCCTAAATATTGTCTTAAAAAGTAAATGACAAAATAGCGTCGGCGTTATTGTGTGGGTCAGTTGGTTCGGTTAGGGTGGAAGCTAGTGACATTTCCCTGCCTTTTGATGTCTGTGCTGCTCCGGTTTAGCTCAGGTAGTTCCTCTTCATCGGCGAACATGAATTACTCGGTACAGGACGTGGTACAGAAGGTAATACAAAAGGTAGTGAAGAAAAATAGCATTAATCACTGGTTCGTAAATATTATTGAAGAAAATTATGCATGGTATAATATTACACGATATAATCCCTAACCGTTGACAACCAAGTGATTCTTGCAAACACGTGAGTAATGGTTACAATACTGGGGAAAGCAAAACCATGAGTTCTTTGTTTCAACCGCGGTGACGAACTTGGCGCGACTTTGCTTCAGCGACCGACATAGTGTCATCCATGGAATCTGGCGTAGAACTGTCCAAAACTGTTGTGATTTTAAACTTAGCTTCCTTTCTGTATAAATAGCGTCCCTTCTTGCTATTGGTTGCATGTACTTATGCCTCTATTCCCTAAAGTCACTCAACGTTATACAAAAGACAGGGGTATAACATTTTAGAATGTTTCCTTTTGAAAGCTCAACATACATCAAGGTCTTGCTAACGGAAAACTGAGCATTTACAGTTAAAACCACGTTTCAAACCTTGTCGCCTCAGGGTGTAAAAATATTAACAAAATACAAATATTCACAAGTAAAATAATGGTTAAAGCAAAGCTTATAATCCCTTACTATGATTAATAAGACATTAATATATAAATGCTATCTACTTAATTAAGTATAATTATCAATATCGGCAATACAGATCGTTGCGCAATAGAGATTATTTTTACATATTATTGTTAGTAACATGATTTCGATGTTTTCACGTGGATATTGAAGAGTTACTGTCTCAATACCCTGAAAATGAACCTGGTTCTGTAGTATTATCTGAAATACCTATGTTAGTTTTAAAACATTGTAATTATATCTGCATATTTAGAGGAAACAGAATGAATGAGTATTCCTAAGAATCTTCATTTTCATTTCTATTTCCTGTAACTGCACTGATAATGTTAGAGTAAACAGAAATAAAGAGAACAACAAAAAAGAAACGAATAAGGAAGTTATAAAATGCTGTGATATCCCGTCTAGCTTTTTATCAAAATTAGGAACAAAAGAAATCTGGGGAAAAATTGTCAATGTTTTGGTAAGATCCGAATCTGAATCGAGCATCTTAAAACTCTAACTCCGCGCGTTAATCAATTACGCTACTGTTTAGCTATAACCTGCAGCTCAAAAGGGTATAATGTTAGTGTGTAGAACAATGTTTTCAAGTTAGACTGTAATCTGTGCGTTGTGAACCACCTGTGCCTTATTCTCTGGATATATATATATATCTGTGTGTGTGTACATAGAAAGTTGCAAAAGTCTACCAATCAATTAAATTATGAGATAATTCATTTATGAAATTTGTAAAGTCCAATGAAATTTAAACCAATTATTATGAATAGTTACAATGTTATTCTCATGTTTCAAAATACTAACCTTCATGCTATTTAAATAACAATTTTTATTTTCTCTACACGAACTATGCACATAGTTATAGAGAAGGTATTGTATTACATCCAGTATATTTTCAGTTCCCCTGAGTCCAAAGAAAAGTATTTTTAAAAAAAAGTCCGTGCGCGTGTGTGTGTGCGTGTGTGCGTGTACAATTTAAGCCAGTGACAAGATGTATCTCGGAATCAATTAATTCTACAAAAATGGCATACACTGTGTTATTTAGCGAGATCTACACCTTTTTAATGGTTATACAAAAGTCATCTTGGATGAACAGGACTACAGAGCCTATTATACATTTTATTTGTGATGAAAATAAATCTTTAGAGTTATTTTTGAGAAAAAGGGTACCTCATGCAAAAGTTACTAACTCGTAGTTTGGGTGAGGAGACTTTCCTGAAAATCTTCGTATCACATCCTTAGAAGGTGAAATATCAAGTTTGATATTTAATAGACGTTTAGTTTTTGATTTACGTTGTGTACAGACGGACACACACATCAAACGTTTTTCTTAAAATGCTTTTTTGAGATTCGTGTGTTCTCAAAAAAGTATTTCTGGTAACATTTTGCTATGGAATTTTTGGGTGGAATGCAATGCCTTCTCTACCTTCTACATTCATTGTACGTGGCAGAGCAGGTATGTCAAAAGGTAACTCTTGCGAGGTATTGACGTCAGAACTCGTTTCTCCCCACTCCAATCAAGGTGGATAAAAGTTGGGGAGTCACACATACTGTACACAGTGCTCGGTAGCGAATGTGGTGCAAGTATAAATAGAATAGCAGCTTCAAAACGTAACCAGTATAATTTTCACATTACTTTCAGAGGCTGCACATGAACTACAACTGGATTTACTTGCTTTACAGAATTGATCTAAATAAACTATTCGAAACAAAGAAGATTTTGAGACATTTAAAATTTTGCCTAAGGATTCACGTTGCAAACTGTGACCATTTGAATCACATTTAATGGCAATATTTGACTTCACATACATGTGCGAGCAAAGGCTTTATAAAATGAATTATACAAAACAGAATCGCCGTAGTCTACACGACGATCTTTAGCTGGTTAATCCATTAAGGTTCTGCACATCATCCTTAGCAGCTGATATTGATGGACTCGTACAACTTAAAACATATCAGCGAGGAAAGTTAGATTAAGGGCAACACTAGATGCAGAGAGGAAGGTCTTGTGCTTTCAAACAATCCATTACTTCGAATAGCGGCATGACTTAATGCTGCTCAATGAGTTATGTGCGCCTTCCCCTCTGTTCCTTTTGTTTGGGCGGTCTGTGGTAGAGGAAGTACTACAAGTTACGTATAAAATTGACATTAGTAAAACAGACTAGTTTAATAATGCACCCATGGAGAGTAAGAGTAAAATAAGTGTTATAAAGGTTGTGTGAATCTGGTAGTCATATCTACTCACATAAAACAAGTGAAGGGTTGAAAATACCAAGTCGGATGCTGACATGTTTCGATTGAATGCAGATACAGACCTACATTTGAAATGTTTACTTATTCTACATGTACTTGTACATATTGTATGGAGAAGGTACTGTATTGCATCCAAACATTAGATATCGAAATTTCAACGGAAATATATGTTTTGTGGTCTCCTGAGTCCAAAAAAAGTATTTTTAGAGAAAGGTCCGTGTGTATGTCTGTGTACAGCATAGCTAAAAAACAAACCATTGGGCACTAAACTTGGTCTTTAACTTTGGTATCCTTCAAGAATGCGACACCAAGATTTTCAAACAAATCCCCCCGACCTCAAACTACCCTTTACATGAAAAAGTTTTTGAAATTTTTCTATTTCTCAAAAATGGCTCACACGATTTTGATTAAATTTATCTCACAAATAAACTGTATATTTTTAATTTTCTGGGAATAGTCTCTGAAATATCTCTTTATTCTGGATGAGTTTTGCAGAATTTTGCTTAACGGTTAAACCGTAAGAGCTAGACAAAAATTTACCTGACAAAAACGTTGATGTCAATTTATGTCATATACGTTTTTTAATAGAGCTGACCATTTATGAGTTATTTCCTGTTATTGGTTTCAATTTTGAACTACTTTAACTTTTCTCAAACGGGAAGTGAAGTGACGTTTCGTTTCACATATTATGTTTTGCTGCAGGCCATGTAAAGCGAGCCGAACTTCAGTTGTTTCACATAGGACCAGCTTTTAAAATATTTGACTGTCGATTTGGCCTAGTGTATAACCTTATATCCCTGTTATTTATAAGGAAGCAAGTAGTATTTCTGCTGATTTTTACCATGGTGCATATCGCAGATAAAATAATAATCTTTTGTAATGAAAGTTATTTATGTAATAGCTAGAGAAAGTCATGTGAACGGAACACATCTGATTATCTCTTTACTGCCAATCATCATTACGTAGCATTATAAGCTCAGCTAATACTGCCATTATCTTGTTATGAATCGCCGCGCCCTCTAAGGTATGGTATGTGAGAGTTGACCATACTGGAATGATTGGAGGTTCGCGCCCCACCCTGTACTACAAAGTACATAGTGCTATAAAGACTTTGTTACAATATATATATACATACATGTAGTAAGCAAAATATATATAACACTCCCGACTCACTAACTTAATCATGACTCAGTACAATTATTCACAACACCACAACTTCTGCAATTCTTCCTCCCTTTATAGTGAGAAAATGACGTCACAGACTTTCCGTAAACTTGTCGGAGGTACTAGAAACTGAAGCTTGGAGAAATATCTCCAATTCGGGAAGAATCATGATGTGAGAAGAATCTCACGTTTCGAAGGATCCTATTGCAGCACGCCGTGTCCCACATTCCAACTTCATCGGCGCATACCATAGCGAACATGAGAGTGAGCACATAGTATTGACACAAAAAAAGAAAAAAAAAATATATATATATATTTTAATACCTCATTTCCATTAATGGGTATCCTAAAGTGATTAGTAATGTAGACCTTTAAATATGACGTAATTAAGGCAACCTGCAGACGTCATATGTCTTTGAAACTTTGCATACTCATACTTTAATGTGTCTAATATTTTTCCATGCAAAAAACCCAAAGACATATTTTTTACCAAAAATGGCTGAAATGTCATCCGTCACTCCCCTTAATTTGAACAGCCTATGTTAGAGAAAGTACTAAAACTTACATCAAGTAAAACAGAGTAGTTTATTCTGATAATGCACCCATAGAGAGTAGAAGTAAAATAACTATTATAAATATTGTGTAAAACTTGACTGCGCTGTAGTCATATCTGCTCCCATAAAACAAGTGAAGGGTTGGAAATACAAAAGATTGTGAGATCCCACTTGGTCACTCTGCTGAAGTAAGCAGTCTAGCCAGCCGACCAGCCCTCACCTGCGTCATCAACGGATTTGCATTTATGCTACCTCAGCAGATGTTCCTGGTTGGTAGCCCATATGCTCCAGAAAATCGAACGACACCGCCCTTCTTCCGTCCGTTACTTTGCAAGATTATGATACAGCGTATCCTTAACCGTTCAACCTTATGGTTCCGCACAAAGTCTTTATAAGCATACTCAAGTGCAGTAATTTGTAACGTCTTCCGCCTTTTATATTTAATATTATTGTAGTTCCGGTCTTTAATAAAAGGGAATCTTGAAATTCACTTTCATGATGATTTTATGATACTTAAAGACATCCATTTATGTATATGATTTTATGAAATCCCATAAACATTTTGATTCATATTTACAAGTGCGACACTGGAAGCTTTTAAAAACCCAAACAATTACTTTTAAAACGTAACTATATTTTTACATTCTCTGAAACCAGCCCTTAAGGTAATAATGCCGTTCTTCCTAGGACACCTCAGAGTTAAGGTTTTCATAATATTCCACTCCACACATTCTCTTTATAGATTTTAAGAAAGCCTTTGATAATGCAGTCAGATCAAGGGATATATTAGAGAAGAAAGGAATACCAAAACAGTTAATAAGCGTAATTAAAATGTATGTGAAGAAAGGAAAATCAAAATAGATAAAAAAAACCTATATTGTTATAAAAAGGGATCAATATTTTTGAATATCAACCACCCTTTTTAATTTATATATAGATGACATGATAAAATCATTGAAACAACAAAGGGCAGGAAAGGGAAGGCATTTAGGGACAAGAAGAGTAAAAACGATGGTTTTCGCTGATAATCAAATCTAGATACCTAAAAGCGAGGACGAACCTAAAAAAATAGCATATAAGTTATATCAAATAGCAAAAACATCCAACTATAATATCTATGGACAAACAAAATCTATGGCATTTGAAGGTATTCATTCCGTTCGGTCCCAAATAGTGTGAGAAAATAAAACTATTGAACAATTGTCAACGTTTAATTTCCGCGGGCGTAAAATAACTGAATCAGAAACACATACCTATTGATGGAAAAAAATAGCTACATAACAGGTACAATAAACAAAGCTTGAAATAATAAAACAAGAACATAATCCAATAACAAAATTGTGTAAAAAAATGGCTATCCCAATTATAACAAAAAGTTTAGAAACATTGAATGACAGCACAACGTAAAAGAAGTATTCTAACGGCAGAAATGAAGTTCATCAAAACCATAGCTGGATACTAGGATAAAAACAAAAGAATGAAATAGACTGCCTCCATGGTCTAGTGGTCAGGGAATTGACTTCTCACCCGGAGGTCCCGGTTTCGATTCTCGGCTGGGGCGGGGAATTTTTCTTTAACCATAATTATTCCCCCACAGGGTCTGGAAGCATGAACTTGAGAGTGAATGCGTGTGTGGTTAATGATATAAAATGATAAAACCTAATGCTCTAAACCTAAGTTATACGAGTTGTTTCACAAGTCAAAGCCCCCGATATGACCATTGATGTTAAAGGGGGCTATACAAATGAAACAATTAAATAAAAAACAATGAAATACAACAACTAATGATCTGGGTTCAATTTACATTGTTAAATTATTTATAATAATTTACAATTATTGTTAAAATTTATGTTCTATCTTCTTCAGGATAATCGAGATAAGCATTAGCGTGAATTTTAAGTAGGAGAAAAACAGGGTATACACTAGGTTTATAACTTTCCTTGTGAGAAATATTCATTTTAAATCTGGAACGGTTTACCAGTTACGGAAAATTCATTCAGAATAAGAAATTCTTTGGAATTTCCTAAAAAATTTAAGAATATATATATATATATATATATATATATATATATATATATATATCTTTAATATATGGTATTTTAATCAAAATCATTAGAACCATTTTAGAGAAAATAAAAACTTTCGAACCTATTTCCGTGCAAAGGTAGTTTGGGGTGGGGATATTTTTCTCAAAACCTTCGTGTCGCATCCCTGGAAAATAACTTATATATCAAGTTTGGTATTTTACCGACTTTTTGAGTTATCGTGTTCACAGACACTCGCACACACACACATACACACACGGACCTTTTTCTAGAAATGCTTTTTTTTCGATACCACGAACCCTAAAACATGTATTTCCGATGAAATCTCGGTATCGAATTTTTGGGTGGAATACAATAACTGCTGTATTCATATGTACATAGTTCGTCTAGAGAAAGTAAAAATAAATGAATTAAACGTAATACAGATGAAACTGGAAACGACACTTAAACAGACTGAAAGAAAATAGAATTCCCAAAATTGCACACATTTATCTGCCACAAGTCAAAGAAAACCAGGACGTCCGAGGAAAAGATGGAAGGAGCAAGACTTTGGAGCCAAAACAGGATAATAACTTAAACTTTGTTGTAGAAGAAGAATATTCCCCTGTTTCAGCTGGTTTCAGCGATGGTCAAATGTTTCAACAACTGGTCGCTGTGCATTGTCACAGACCTTCGCTGTGTTTGCCTGACTAGGAGAAAGAAAAACGAATGACAACTTCCCATTCCCATTCACATGATTTGCTCTGTTAAAATTATTGTTACAAAAGCTTACTTTTCTCTACACTTAATGCTAAATGAGATAAACATAAATAGAAGTTGGAGTATTCTCTAGTTCCTTGTAAGTATAAGAGGAATAATGAAACACACTAGGCTAAAACGGTAGTCAAATCTTTAAAAGCCGATCAATCAGTGATGCAATTGAAATTCCCTTCTCTTTGCTTGACCAAGATGAAAAAAATGTGATTAACGACCTCCCATTTAAGAAACATCTTAAGTATTGTACATTTTAAAGCCAATAATAATGAATCGTTAATTTCAGAAAAAAAAGAGTGTATATGACTTGAATTTAGTGTTTTGACGAGATTTACATTTTTTTGTATAAAGCTTTTGTTTATCTCTTACGGTTTATCAGTTTCGTAAAGGTCATCCAATGAATTCAGAGTATATTCCCAGGAAATTCAAGACTACGTTTTATTTTCAATGTAAGCATTTAATCAAAACCGTTAATACCATTTTTGATGAAACCAAACCTTTTTAAACATTTTTACATGTAAAGTGTAGTTTGGAGTGAGTATATTTTCTTTAAAGCCGTCGTGTCGCATCCTTGGAACATGCCGAGCTTAAATAACAAGTTTTGTTCAACCGAATTTTCGTTTTGGAGATACATTGCTCACAGACACACGGATACACAACAAACTTTTTTTTTCTTAAGATTATATGTTCCATTAACATGACCTTCTCTACCTTTTCTGCAACCAATTATTTTACAGAAGAATATTTATTCCAATGTCATTCTAATCGAGATAAATATTAGTAGAAATGTCATTTTTTTGTCTTTTAATTATTTATTTCCTTCTGAGAAGAAGGGAAATTAGGGGGTACATTAGGCTAAAGCGTTAGTCAAATGTTTTAAAAACCGGTCACTATATAATGCAATAAAAACCCCTTCTCTTTGCATGAAAATAATAACGTTTCCCGTTTGAGAACAATCTAAGCATTGGAAATTTTAATACCAAATATCTCGGAATGATTATATTTTCTGTTTAGCTAGGATTTGTCTAATGCAAAAATCGTTCTGAATAAAGAAGGCTTCAGAGGCAATTCCCAACAAATTCATAGTATACATTTACTTTACCATGTAAATATGTTTAATACTTGGTATTTAAATCAAGATAATAGAACAATTTTTCTGAATATCGAACATTTCGAAAATTCTCTATATAAACGGTAGTTTCAGGTGGGAAACTTATCCTGAAAATCCTCGTGTCACAGTTTGGAGAACATTAAACTTAAATATATCTATTGTTTTGGTATTTTACGACTTTTTTTTTTTTTTTTTTTTTTTTTTACTTATGCTGCCATTTCCCCCCTCCACACACACACAGAGTGTGTTATTATGTTGTTTTTTTGGTAGTGTTTAACGCCCATTTTTACTACTTGTGGCACCGCAGGCAATGACACTGGTGATATGTGAAATGCGATGGTGGGAGAAACCGGAGAACCCGGAGAAAACTCGCCCATATACCGTTTTGTCCACCACAAATCTCACTATCTCGTTTGGGATCGAACCCGGGTCGTTTAGGTGAAAGGCAGTCATTATGTTGATAACTCAAAGATGATTTTAGGTTTGCAACACAATCGGTATTCAGTGATGATAACCCATCAGATAAAGCAATGTTTCGGCAATGCAGAGCTTTAGAAAATATGTTTTTTGAACTTTTTCATTGCCTCTTTCATGGCATTCGTCTTTGTCAAACTCTAGGATGAAAATGTTCATATTATTCGAAGTCTTTTTACTTTTCTTGGAGGCAAATTTCTTTCATCACAGAAAATGAACGGTTTTTTCCTGATAAAATCTTTTCCTCGCCAACAACGGCAACTACTCCTTGCTGTAATGCATCATGGAGCAAAAAGCACATTGAAAGTAATTCAATAGTTCATCCTTTTGGATGTTCGTGTTTCATTACATTAGCAGGGTTACACGAATGCTTCCTTTTCGGAAATTTCTATTTATAGCTTCACGTCATGATACCCATCTTGTCGACGCACGACAGGAAACACTCTGCAGGAAAATGATATATTACTAGGGTCACGAAAGGAAGAGCTAAAGTCTTTAAGAAATTGTTTAGAAAAAGCAACACTTTGTAAAAATTCCGCCGCTATTATGCTTCAAATGACACTCTAAAATGTAATATAAATTTAAAAATCTGATGCGTTCTATCTACATGATTTTCTCTACCTGGTCGGCAGACAAACTATTCTTACAAAATACTTCTTCATCTACATCATGCTAATCGAGATAAACATTAGCACAAAATGTCTTATTACTTGCTTCCTTGTAAATAAGAAAATACACTAGGCGAAAGTGCTAGTCAAGCTATTAAAAGCTGGTCGTTATGTGAAAAATCTGATGTATCTCATTCACATGGCTTTCTCTAGCTGTTCCACAAACAACGTTTCGTACAGAAGAACAGTATTTTATCTATGTCTTGCTAATCAAGATAAAAATTACCAAAACTGGCCTTATTACTTGCTTCTTTATAATTAGAAGGGAAACAAAAGAATACTAAAAGCTGGTCGCTATGTGAAGCAATTGAAATTCGGTCCTGTTTGAGAGCTAGGAGTTTCGTAAGGTTCAAGTAGGAAACTTAAGTCTCGAAATATCTTGAAAGTGGTTAGCTGTACAACAAAGGTATAAGATATCAATTGTGTGATGTGAGATAGACAGTTTTTGTGCAGTAAGTTTTTGTTATTTTCTTACGCTCAGCCATTTATACAAAAGTTATATATCAGTTATCAAGAACGAATAGGTTTTCAGAAGTTATTCCCAGAAAATGCAAAATATACATTTCGTTTGTCATGACATCTTAAACATACGGTATTTAAAAAAAACCGTTAGAGACCTAAAACTGATCCATATAAAGGGTAGTTGGGGTGGAGAAATGTTCTTGTAAATGTTTGTGTCCTATCCGTGGAAGGTACTGAAACTGGATTTCAAGTTTGATATTTATAGACTTCTCTCTTTTGAGCAATGCTGCTCACACACACACACACGGACTTGTTTCTAAGAATATTTTTATTCAGGGGATCTCAAAACCTGTATTTCCGGTGAAATTTCTTATGGAACTTTTGGGTGGTATACAATACTTTCTCTATCCAATGTACATTGTGCATACCTGCTAGAGAAAATAAAATTTGAAGTTCGGCTCGCTTCACATGGTCAGCAGTAAAATAAAATAGAGATGAAACGAAAGTGCTGCCGTATGAGTAAAGCTGCATAAAAGTTAACCAGAGTTTTATTTATGAACGGAAATTGATTGCTGTGATTCTTGGCGTCACATTGTATATTGGACTCAGAGGCCTCTTTATCAGGATTAAGGGTGTTTTACGTGCCGTAAATCTATTACACGGGAGCAAGGCTTTACTCTCCTTCCGAAGGAAGCCATGCTAAGGATTTCTACGCCCCAAAAAACCATCGCCACCAGCCGGGTTTGAACCAGCAACTTGGGAACCAGAGGATGGCATTATACCCCTAGACGACGGAGGTTTACTTTTAAAACTAAACCAATGACACGGAATAGCTCGGAAACGGTCAACCCTATAAAAAGTGTACATGAGCGTTTAAACGAGATCTACATTTCTGGTAGAAGCTTTTGTCCGTCTCTTACGGTTTACCAGCTAAGCGAAATTCATTCCGAATGAAGAGACCATTCCCAAAAAACTCAAAATATGTATTTTATTTGTGATGCAAATATGTTTAACATACGGTATTTTTATCCAAATCATTAGAGCTATTTTTAAGAAAAATAAAATTTTCAAAAAAAATGCCCATGTAAAGAATAGTGTGTGAGGGGGGAGGAATTTTCTTGAAAACCTTCGAGTCGTATACTTATAAAATACTAAAACTAAGTATTAACTGTTAACAACGTGCGCGCGTGCCCGCACACAAACACACGCACACGGAGGGATAAACGTTATCTTAAAATGCTTTTTCTGGATTCAGAGGAGCCGAGACATATACTTCCGGTGAAATGTCGACGTTGAATTTTTGGGTAGAATATAATACCTCTTCTACCTACTGTATGCATAGTACGTGTAGAGAAAGTAAAAACATACAACTCAATTATTTTGAAAGGATTTTCTATTTCAAACTATAAGTGATCCTCTTGGAAGTCAAAATTAAACATTACCTGATTAGAGCATCATTTTTACTGCTGATTCCAGTACCTAGAGAAAGTGTTAAATTTCAACTTAAAGATTCATAATCGAAATTTAACAGAAATGCATAATTTAAGATACCCTGAATCCAAAAAGAACACTACCAGAGTGCGCGTTTGTGAAACTTGAAAAGTCGGATCATTATCCAAATACTTATTTAAGTTCCAAGCTTTTCAAGAGTAATAAGGAATATTCTTAAATCATTTATTTTTATTTATCAGAAGTAACTAACAATTTTGATGAGAATATTTGCAGTAGTTTCAATATTTAATGACTATTAAGATGGATGTTTAGGATTTACTTCAAATAATCTTTATGGTCTACTTTATTATGTGCCTTTATATATATATATATATATATATATATATATATATATATATATATATATATATATACTTATATAAAACTATTAAACCATAGGTTTTATATATAAATATATACACAAATATATATATTCTCATCAAAATTGTTAGTCACTTCTGATAAATGAATATGTGTGTTTGTGTTCTGGCTGAATGCAGAGAAATAGAAATATTAAGAACAAAGCAATATTTACCACCGCAGTTTCTGGATTCTAAGCGGGTAATGAAGACTCGTATGGCTGGACATCATAAAATGAGGTTAACTCTAAGATTAGGCAAAGGAGGTTAATTGCCATGGAGAACGAAGAGGGCACAGAACACATAAGAGCGAGGGTACTACTATTCCTTTTAAAAGCTATCGCTATCTGAAACAAATGAAATTCGGCTCTATTTTGCATTCCCGGGAGTTAAAAAAAGATGAAGCGAAAGTTGTCTTCCCGTTGAAAGCATTTAAATAGCTTAAAACTGAAACAAATAATAAGGAATACCTCGGAAACAATTTTTTAAAACAAACATCTGTGACATAAATTGTAGGTTTCAATGAGATCCACATTTTTTGCGTAATAACCTTTTATATATCTCTTAAGGTTTACCAGCTATACAAAAGTCATTCAAAATGAAGAGTCATCCAGAAAGTTCAAGATATTCATTTTGTTTGTTATAAAAATATTTTAAACATTTTAATCAAAATTGTTTGAGCCTTATTGTTAACTTCAAAAAATGTTAAGTGTTCCAGGTGAAGAATAGTTGGGGTGGGGGATTTTCTAGAAAAGCTTCGCACCGCATCCTATGAACATACTGAACTTAAATATCAACTTTGATGTTTAACGGACTTTTCGTTTCTGAGCTATATTGCCCAGACATTTTATTTCTAAAAATGCTTTTTATATTCAGGCTTAAAACACGTATTTTCAGCGAAATTTCACTGTCGAATTTTTGGGTGGAATACATATGTATATTGGACATGCATGTTAGAGAAAGTAAAATCACTGTACGATTTTTATTGAAATTCCTTATAGTAAGATATTAAATGACAAATGAGATGCATATCCTGAATTTCTTGGGAATGGCCCCGGAAATTCTCTTAATTCTGAAGGGCTTTTGCATAACTGGTAAACCGGAAGAAATAGACAAGGACTTAATAAAAAAAAACATTTTAGATTTTGTTAAAACACACAATTTATGTCATATCTGTTTTTTTTTTTTTTTTTTTTTTATTAACCATTTCAGGGATATTTCCTGCTATTTGTTCCACTGTTTAAGTATTTAAACTCTTCTCAAACTCTTGCTTTATTTCTGACCGTGAAAAGGGAACCGAATTTATATGACAATCGCATAGCCACGATTATATCCCTTTAACTTAGTACATTCCCGCATTTACCTTCTAATTATAAGGAACTAAGCAATAATACATTTATGGTAATGTTTTTCTTGATTACCAAGAGTCGTTAAAAGAGTACTGTTTTTAAGTATGGTTTTTTAGTAGAACAGTTAGAGAAAGTCGTGTGAAAGGAACACATCTGTTTTTTTTTAAGTGTTGTCACCAGTATTTATTTCTGGCGATGTCATGAAAGGAGTATGAAATTTCTGTGCCATTGATAGTGACCCACGTTTTAACATTAAACCATCGCTTCAGCCTCGTGGAAATTCGTAACGAAAAAATTTCTGAAAATCTCGATTAATTTGAGGTTAATAGAAAAATAAGTTTTTATAAAAATCCTTATACTAAGAGACATAAAATCATGTCCAGATAAATGCATGTACATAGTACGTCAGATTTTTTTTTTTTTTTCCGTAAATTGTAGATATTTAAGAAGGATAAGAGAGAGGTATTAGAAAAAAAAATTAATATATCTTAATTGACGTTAAACAAAATGGCATTTACATCACATCGGTGAGGTGAAAATGTACTCTATTATGCTGAATTTTCCCACCAAATTTAATTAAATATAACTTGGATATTCTGAGATTCAACATAGTAATGCACTCTTCGCTGGGCCAAAGACATCCATACTTCCTTGAACAATAACTTTTGGCGAAAATGAGGTGTATTAGTGGATCTGAGTACAGATTGCGCCATCTATGAACAGATAGTGAAACACTTGGGTAGGACTCTAACACCATCTGCTTGGCGCGAAGCGAAAGCAAAATGGCGCGAGGCTACTGTCCAGCACTTAGCGATCGAGTTGATATATTTTTATTTCCCAAGACTTCTATATGTACAATCTCATCCATAACTTCTTCTTCTTCTTCCTCATCCTCAAGAGGTGTAGGTCTTTTGACATGTTCCGAAGCTAACTGAACTAGTCACTCCATCTCCTCCAACACTTTTTCTTGAAGGTTCATAAAATAAGGCTTGCCGTGGATTCCTTGACGGGGACATATCAGTATTCTTTCCAACGTTTTTGATATATCTGTATCTCTCCATTAGTATTTTCTTACACTCACTGTTCTCTTTTTACAGTATTCATAATGCTATCTCTTATACTAATTCCTAACAGTTATCGTAAACATCTTATTTGGGCTGCTTAATCTTGTTCACTTGTTCTTAGCGTCCAAGTTTCAAAAGGTTACACCGGGTCTGGTTTAGACATAATATTATCTAGCTTTTGTTTTATTTCTTTTCTCGTATTTTTGTTAAAATTGCGTTTTAGGCAGCCATTTAATCTATTGTATGTTTCTATATTTTTTCGATCATTGTTAGCTTCTGCTACTCTATTTTTTTATTAAATCTTGTTGTTCTTCCTTAATATATATGCGACTCTTTAGTTTGTTCTTTATAATTTTTGTAATGAACGTAAAGTAAGTATAGATGATGTAAATTTAATTTCTGGAGTTGTGGACTCCTTTCTTACCCTTCTCATGTAGAGGTACATTATATTTGTTTTCCACATTCCTGATACTTCTTCTCTCTATTATTTTAAAAAGCTATGGGTTATATACACATGAGTTTCTGTATATGTTATGTAAACAGACTGTTCTGATAAAAGATTATTTTATCTCTCATTCTAATCGAGATAAACATTGACAGAAATGGCCTTATTGCTTGCTTTCCTGCAAGTAGAATGGAAATAAGGGAATGCACTAAAATAAAGCGATTTTCAAATGTTTAGAAAACCGTCACTATGCGATTATCATTGAAATTCGTTGTTTGCTAGACCAAGAGTACAACAAAAGGGAGAAAATTTTAAATATTTTAAAATTGAAAACAATAATAAGGAATATCTCGGAAAGAGTTTACTTTCACTTCATACCTATTTTGGTTTACTCCCAGCCATGCAAAGAGAACCGAAATTCAATTGTTTCAAATAGCAACCAGCTTTTAGAAGTTTCACTATCAATTTAACTAAAAGTATTCCCTTATTTTCTTCTACTTACAAGGAAGCAAGTGGTAAAGGAGTTTCAGCTAATGTTTATCTCGATTAGCATGATGTAGATAAATGGATATTCCTTTGGAAAAAACAGTTGTTTTTTATAGAAAAGGTACTGAAGGTCAAATGAAAAATGTTTGAACAACTCTAGTTCGCTGCCTTAGACAGTGTAACATGAACACCGTTTAACCGATCATTTAACCACTCTTCAATCCCCCTTAATGTTTTAATTAATATTAGGACGTTTTCCAACGTCATCAGGGAATTTTCGCTACACTATCCATTTTACAATATGCTGACTTACGAGTACTATTTGCGCCTACCCTTCTATACATGCGTCTGCCTACCAATGTTGTACTTGTTCAGAATAAATTGATCGTAAATGTGCCAAAACCTGGGAGTGAAATAAAATATTACACCCATGTGACATATGAAGCACTGATGAAACAAGATCCGTAGCGTAGTTGCCAGAAACGGTAATCACCTGCTACTGCATATATGGCGTTACTGGAGCTCGTAACTGTGTACAGCATCACTGTCACAGACCGGTAATTAAATTCAATAAAAAATTACCATAGTAATTCGCCAGAAAATCCTTCCTTCACGATCATTGAACATTTTCCATTCCATTAACCATCCGTTTTTCTAAATATCTATAAACAATGTTAATATATATCTTAGCAAATAAAACACATAGTTACTATTGTCACATTTTAAAATATTTCAAACATGTTTAACATTTTTAATTTCTCTACATGTATATGGCACTCAGGCAGAGAAGATATTGCACTCCATCCAAAAATTCGATACCGACAATTCACTGTAAATACACCATTTACGGTCTCCTGTATCCCGCAAAAAGTCTAATGTATTACATGACTTTTTCTACTCGCTGATTATTGTTAAAAAGCATATTATTTTATCTAGTTTATGATAATGGAAATAAACATTAGTAGAAATTATCTTAGTTACTTGCTTCCTTATAAGTGGAAGGAAAATAAAGGGATATACTAAGCTAAAAAAGATAGTCAAATCTTTTAAAAGCTGGTTGTCATGTGGTTGAAATCCGTTTTTATGCAGGGCAAAGAGCTTACAACATTCCGTGTGAGAAAAGTTTAGGTATTTTAACTGTGAAACAAATAATAAGCAATATCTCTGAAATGGTCATTTCCAAAAAAAAAAAAAAAAAAAAAACGCATCTGCCATAAATTGCGTGTTTTAACATGATATACATTTTTTTGTGTAGTAAGTTTTTTGTCTATCTCTTATGATTTACCAATTACACACAATTCAGTAAAATTCACTCAGAATAAAGATGTCTTTAGAGGCTATTTACAGAAAATTCAAGATGTACATTTTATTTGGCATATAAATACCTTTAATATACGGTATTTTAGTCAAAATCGTTTGAGTCATTTTTGAGAAAATCAAAATTTTCGAATTTTTTTTCCAGGTAAGGGGTAGTTTGGAGTAGGTTGCTTTTTCTCAACATGTTCGTGTCGTATCCCTGGAAGATACTAAATTTAAATACCAAGTTTTTTTTTTTTTTTTTTGAGCTCTGCTGTCCACAGACACGCACACAGACAGACACACTCGAACCTTTTTCTAGAAATGCTTTTTTTGGATTCAGAGGGTTTTAAAACATATATTTCCGGTGAAAACTCTGTATCCAATTTTTGGGTGCAATACAATACCTTGTAATACATTTCTCAGCAAACAAAAACTTGCAGTTGCTATTGTCACCTATTAAAAATATCAAAGATGTTTAACATTTTTACTTTCTCTACATAGTGGTACTAGGTAGAGAAGGTATTGCATTGCACCCAAAAATTCGATGCCGAGATGTCACCAAAAATACATGTTTTGGGTCCCCCTGAATAAAAAAAAATTAGAAAAAGGTCCACGTGGGTGTGTGTGTGTGTCTGTGAACAGCATAGCTCAAAAACGAAAAGACCGTTAAATATCAAACTTAGTATTTAAGTTTCGTATTTTCCAAGGATGCGACACGAAGATTTTCAAGAAAATACCCCACCACAAACTACCCTTATATGGAAAGAAATTCGAAAATATTAATTTTCTTGAAAATGGCTCTAACGATTTTGATTAAAATCTCTTATATTTAAGATACCTACATACCAAATAAAACGTATATCTTCAGCCTTCTGGGAATAACCTCTGAAGACCTTTTTATTTTGGATGATTTGTATTGAACTTGACACAAACACTTACTACCAAAAGATGTAGATCTTGATTAAAAACACCATTTATGTAATATACATTTTTTTCATGGAATTGACCTTTTTAAGATATTTCTTGCAATTGGTTTCAGCTTTAAACAATTTATAATTTTCTCATACAGGAATTTGTCCACTCCAGTCCATACAAACAAAGGAACTTTAGTCACATAGCAACCAGCTTTTGACTATCACTTTAACCTATGGTACTCCCTTATTTCACATCTGCTTACAAGGAAGCAAGTAATAAGACAAAATCTGCTAATTTTCTCGATTTTCATGAAGTAAGTAGAAGCATAAGGTTTCTAATTATAATTTGTTGCAGAGATGTAGAGAAAGTCATGTAATGGAACACATCACATTTTTTTTCTAAGGCTGCACACGAAGGTTTTCAACAAAATCTTCCCACCCAACTACCCTTTTATGTATAGAAAAATACATCTCTCTAAAACTGGATTTAAAAGTTTTGATTACAATAATCAATATTATAGATATTTACGCTACAAATAAATTATATCTTGCATTTTCTGGAAATAAAGTTTGAAGTTTATTTCATTGGAAGGAAATGTTGTATAAGACTGTATTACGTGTTTGGGTGAAGCGATATAAGGAAACTTATCACACAAAAAATATAGAATTGTTTGACATACAATTTATTCCAAATAACCTTTTATGGGAAATAAGTCATTTCCAGGATATTTGTTAGTATTGGTTCTAATAGTTCAAAACTTTGCAATGCTTTTAAGGTATATTTTCGGTGTTTCTCGCAACTCCATGGAACAACTGTGGAATTTTAAGGCTAGCATATGGGCGGGACCAGTTTGTAAACATCTTACTATCACTATTTCCTTTGTATCTATAACGTAATGTGTAATACAGCTATTTTTACCAAAGTTTATATCGAGTAATATGAAATAGCTAGAAAAATAAGCTTTTCTAAGAATAGTTTATATTTTCGGAATAAACAATTGGTGTTAGAGAAGGTAATGTGCATGTAATACATCATATTTTTAAAGCAGGTACTCTGGTATAACACTCAGAGGAAGAAACTGTTTGTGTCAATATCGTATACGTTACAGGTTCTTTCTCTATTCGTCTGAGTATTTCTGCACAAACGTCGAGGCCTGACTAGAGGAGGTGATAGCCACTGTGCGAAGGTCGTAGTTCAATGCTTGCACTTACACATGACTCAACCGTGATGATAGGTTGGGCGAGCCTTTGTGAGGAACCTAAGTTCCTGAGGTACTAGGGAGGTTAACTTCCGTGGCTCTTTCCATTTAGGGCAATGCCTAAAATAATAATGTGAACACACCAGGATGGAAATGGAACACCACTTACACATCAACCCCGAAAGGAAAACTACTGAAAAAACCTCGGTTGGGCGATAGCATTCTAGCATGACATCTATTAACTATCCTGGTTAGTGCGGGAGACATTGAGACGTCTAAGAACCTCGTCTACATTAGACATCACTGCTCAGATGTATCCAATCTCCCAGAGTTTCGGGAACCATTACTCCGCCGAGTTCAACCCATTCCGAATTCTCCCTTTCGGAAGGCATTCGGCCGATGTTCAGCCCACGTACTTCAAGTACCATGAGTATAAGGGGTCGGCAGAACTCCCACCACAGCAGCTGAGGAGGTCGGAAATTCCCGCCTACGAGAAGTCGTGATGATAGGTTACCCTCAATGATGAAGCTTATTGCATATAGCAGACCTACTCCTGTGAGTGAGTAGCACACTGCTCTTTGACGCGCAGTGCAACTGAAACAGCCTAGCATATGGTGTATTTATTGTAAATTAGTAGTTAATAGATAAATAATTACTATGATTTATGGGCATTAGGAGATTTTTTACTTTTTCTGGCTCAAAAACGAAAACTCTAGTTATTAAAGTTTATTATCTCCCAATGATGCGACACAAAGATTTTCACGAATATCCTCACCCCAAACTACCCTTTTTTGTAAATTTTGATTTTCTAAAAAATGGGTAAGATTTTGATTAAAGTATCATATTGTAAAGATATTTACATCACAAAATATAATATGTATTTGTTGAACTTCTTGGATATAGCTTCTGAAGACCCCTTAGCTCTGGATGAATTTTGCTAAATTTTCAAAAGTTGTAAACCGTAAGATAGACAAAACCTTAACACATAAAAATTTAGATCTCGTTAAAACACATTCTTTACGTATACACACCTTTTTGTAGAAGTGACCGTTTCTGAGATATTACTTCTTATTAGTCTCAGCTTTAAAATATTTATACTTTTCTAAAGCGGGACCGTACGAAGCGAAGGTCAATTGTTTCACATAGCGACGAACTTTTAAAGAATTTTACTATTGCTGTAGGCTAACATATCCCCTTATTTCTCTCCTACTTAAAAGGAAGAGAGTAATAAGACTAATTATGCTAACATTTATCTCGATTACCATGTTGTGGATAGAATGATAATATTTTGTAAAATTAGTTTGTATTTGGGTCAGCTAGAGAAAAGTTATGTGAATGGAGCACATCAGATTTTTAAACCACATTTAAGATTTTGTTCCCGAAGTATTTTGTTTAATATTGACATCTATCTGGTCTTCTCCAAATCGTGCTATACGAGAAATAGTTAAATCCTGTGTTAGAAATTATTATGAGCTTGAATATTGGGAATCCAAATTAACGGTAGTAGGAATTCGGCAGTGGACTTTTAAAGGAGAGGTGTGGGCATGTGTGAATGTGCGTGCGCGCGTATGTATGTTACGGTTTATTAAGCAGGTGAGAGAGAGAGAGAGAGAGAGAGAGAGAGAGAGAGAGAGAGCTTTCATGGCTAGATATATATGGTTTGTAGAGGATAAATGGATTTCAAAGTTCGTTTTATTTCTTTCACATACCTTTGCCCTATCTATTTCTATCTCTGTTTGGGATCGTGGTGTATAAGAAGTAAATCCTCTTTCTTTCCATCCTATCATTTTTAATCACACACTTTTATTTTCTCTACATAGTACATGGTACTTAGGCGGGGAAGGAATTATACTCCACCTAAAACTTCGTTACCGGAATTTCGCCGGAAATACAGTTTTAAGGCCCCCTGGATCCAGAAAAATCATTATTAGAAAAGGGTCTGTGTGATAGTGTGTATTTATGTGTGTGTGTGAGTGTGTGTGTGTGTGTGTGCGCACGTGCCCGCGTGTCCGTTTGCTGTGAACACGGTAACTCAAAAACGAAAAATCAGTAAAATACCAAGCTTGGTATTTAAGTTCAGTATCTTTCTAGGATGCGATTCGAAGATTTTGAAAAAGACTCTCCCACCCAAACTACCCTTTACATGGAAAAAATTCCAAACTTTTTTTATTTTCTCAAAAATGGCTCAAACGACTTCGGCTAAAACACTGTATGTTAGAGATACTTTCAAGATAATACCTCGAGTTTTCTGGAAACAGCCTCTGTAAAGCTTTTCATTCTGATGAATTTTACATAACTGGTAGACTGCAAGAGATAGACAAAACCTAATACACCAAAAATTTAGATCCTTGCTAAAAAACAAAACCGATGTTATATACCCTTTTTTTTTTTTTTTTTTTTTTTTTTTTTTTTTTTTTTGTAGAATTGACCATTTTTAGGTGTTCCCTGTTATTAGTTTCAGTTTTAAAATACTTAAACTACTCCCATACGGGAATTTATATACTCCCAGCCATGCAAAGAAACTCATTTTAATCACATTAAGCCAGCTTCTAAAATTTGACTTTAGCCTAATTTGCTTTAGCCTAGTGTATTCCCTTATTTCCCTTCCACTTACAAGGAAGCAAGTAATAAAGACAATTTCTGATAATGTTTAGCTCAATTAGTATAAAATACATGGGATAAGTGTTTTAGGAATAACTTGTTAGAGATGAAGAGAAAGTCATATGAATGGAACACATAAGATTTTTATTTTCTCTACATATACCTGGTACGTAGGTAGAGAAGCTATTGCACTCCATCCAAAAATATAGTACCGAGATTTCACAGGAAATACACATTTTAGGTCCCCTTTATCCAAAAAAATCAATTTTTAGAAAAATGTGCACGTGTGTGCATTTATCTGTGAACATGATAACTTAAAAACACAAAGTTTATAAAATATCAAACTTGGTATTTAAGTGTCCTCCAAGGATGCGACTAGAAAAATTTTAGGAAAATCTACTCACCACAATACCCTTCACATAGAAAAAATTTCGAAAATTTTGATTTCCTCAAAAGGCTATGACGACTTTTATTAAAACATAGTGTATTACAGATTTTTACATGACAAATAAAATGTATATCTTTAATTTTCTGGGAATAGCGTCGGAAGGCCTCCTTATTCTGGATGAATTTTGCTGGATTTTGCAGTATAAAACCGTAAGCGATTGATAAAAACTTACTTACTACAAAAAAATGTAGATCTCGTTAAACACACTACCTCTTCACATATCGGAATTTGCCAACTCCTGGCAATGCAAAGAAACGGATTTCATTCATATAGCAACCAGTTTTTAAAATATTTTACTGTTATTTTTGCATAGTGTGTTCCACTATTTCCCTTCTTTTACGAGAAAGCATTTCTGCTAACGTTTATCTCGATTAGCAGACAGATGCAAAAACTTTTTAACAATAATTTGTTACAGAGATGTAGAGAAAGTCTGTGAATGGAACACAACAGATTTTTATCCTAATAGGTATTGCTAACCTGCTCTGCTATACGCTGTGTGAACTTCGCCCAATTCACGGAAAAGTTTGATAACCTGAGCCATTCCATCTCCTTCAGAAATCCCATTACTTCCCCTGAAATTCAATCACCTGTAATCGATATTCTAATATTTCACACCCGAGGAAACAGACATCTGTGAAGTTACCGTCAATGAATGAAATTTAAGTGGAATTCGCTAACTATAACAGTGATTTTTAAGTCTTTCTTCTCGCGCCTATACTGAAACACAGCAAATTACATTGTCTGAAAAATAAAGAGATTAAAAGAAATTAACAAAGACTTTGGTGAAGTTTATAGCAAGTTAAGATACGAATGTTATGTATATTCAAAATAAAAATGAAAATAATGTTAACAAGTTTGTAAACTAGGGGATGCAATGTGAAGCTGTATCATTAACTATTAACAATATTAAAAGTAAGAAAAAATATAATTATTACAAATTAGAATGAACCAGTCATGGGCGTTGTGGTGTCCGATTTCTTGAGATAGTTAAACATTCTTAGAACGCCATGTTTCTAAAAGCAAATGATATCTCACAGTTGCTTTATAGTTGCCATTTAGTTTGTAGGATTTGCTTTAATACTGTGTTAAGTATTATCATTTGAAGATTTCGTGATCACCCGAAAATGAATTTGACTAGAAAGGATTTACGTGCTATGATTTTTTACGGCGTTAAGTCATCACTAACTCTTAAACAATGTGAATATCGGCTTAGATTTGCATTTCGCGAAGGTGTAATTGGTACAGGGAATTCAAGACATCAGTTTTTACTTTCTCTACACGTACTATGTACATAGTTTATACAGAAGGTATTGCATTCCAGCCAAAAATCGATACCTAGACTTCGCCCTAAATACGTGTTTTGAGACCCCCTGAATTAAAAAAACATTTTTAGAAAAATGTCCGTGTATGTGTGGGAGGGGGGGGCATCATAGCTCAAAAATGAAAAGACAATTAAATATCAAACTTGGTATTTAAGTTCGGTATGTTTCAAGGATGCGAAACGAAGATTTTTCAAGAAAAATTTCCCCACCCCCACTACCCTTTGCATAGAAAAAAATTCAACAATTTTGCTTTTCTCTAACGATTTTGTTTAAAATATCTTATATTTTAGATATTTACATGACAAACAAAATTTATATCTTCAATTTTCAGTACATAACCTCTGAAGACATGTTTATTCTGGTTGAATTTTTCGGAATGTCGCATAACTGGTAAATCGTAAGAAAGAGGCAAAAACTTATTTAACAAAAAATATAGATCTGGTTAAAACACACAATTTATGTTATTTATACATTTTTTCGTGAAGCTGACAATTTTTTGCAATATTCCTTGTTATTGGTTTTAATTTTAAAATACTTCTCACGTGCGGGAAATAATCAACTCCTGGTCATACAAACAAAGGTACTTCAATCACATAGCAACCAGCTCCTAAAAGATTTGACTATCAATTTAGCCTATGGTATTTCCTTATTTCCCTTCTACTTACAAGAAAGCAGAAATAATACCCTTTCTGCTACTTTTTTCTCGATTAGCATTAAGTAAATAGAACAATAAGCTTTTAACAATCATTTATTGTAGATATGTAGAGAAAGTCATGTGAATGGAGCACATCAGACATTTTTTCTTAGTGATAAATTTCGTGAATTGCTGTTACTAATGAAAACATTCCTGCAGTTTGAGTAATGCTTGAAGAACAGCTAATGAATTTCTTTTTGCGAATATTATAATCGTGAATTTCAGTCTTATAGCTTATACTTAAAATAGTCTGAAATTTGATGACGTAGCTTCGAAACTCTTTTAGGTATGTTTCTATGTAATGTTGAAGAACACATTCTTTTGAGATGAGGTAGTGCACAAAGTACTTGTGTGAAATGCTCAATACGCACTCCTCTGAGGATGAATTTATCAGCCACATACACATAAAAACAAACGGGTTTCTGCTTGTCGCTATGAGCAACCTTACTCTAGTTATCAGGTAATGGGACTAATGGCAGTTACCTGCTCAAAACACATTAATTATAACTCGGAGGTTTCGAGGTTGATCTTGAATGCGAAGCCTACTTTTTTGTCATAACCACGAGTATCGTGAACTTATTATCATAGTCACTTTGTAGTTATGTTTATAGTTAACTCTCAACAACTTACTGTAAATGTCAACAAGAGCTTGCTGTTAAGTGTACAAGTTAAAATATTGAAATAAACTTATCTAGCTGCAAAGGGATTTATTTTTGTTTAACTTTATCCACAATTCTTTAGTAGTATTTTGATAGCATTCTTGCATTTGTTGTCTTTATCAATTCCTTCCCTGCATCCTCAAGACCACTAAATTTCCTACAAAAGACATTAATAGCGGCATGTATATTCCAAAACAGCTTATTATCCCTTCCATTTTCTTGCATTTATTCATTTATTTGGTGAAATATGTTGGAAGAATAAACAAATAACTAAAGGGAGAGATTTTAGGCGGTGTTTCATAAGGCAAGGAATCCCTTAATATTTAGCTAAAAGTCTGCTACATATGGTATGTTTAAGAAACATTGGAGAAGCACACGAAACGGAACTTCCCAAGATACTTTCGTTACTTCTTATAGCGAGGGCCAGGCGTGCGGCTTTGTTCCTGTGTAACTACTAATCCACGATGATCATAAGACGTTTAGTTGATTTATTTTGTTGGCGTTCAAAACTATTTTCCTAACATTTATTATCTGAATAACAATGCCCCTATCTTGGTTCGTGTTGTTTTGAAAAATCCTGAATACAAACCAACAAATAAGAGGCCATTGAACAGGTGGATGGATCAATTCGACATGATTTTTGTCAGGTCTAAACCGCGTTGCTCATGATGATGATTTTAAACCTTTGTAACATAAAGCAGTGATCACGTGTCTCTCATCGTTCCAGCTTCTGTTTTTCATCTTGAAATGTCTTGGCCTAGAGCATAATCTGTACACAAAGCTCCGTTACGGACTATGTGGTCAGCTTTACATTCGACCGCTGCGCTGCCTGAAGGATGACACAAATACGACAAACACAACAAAACAAGAGGCGGATTCCCTGCGACTCTGCGGTTAGCAAACGGACTTCTCTAACGATTCTGACCTACAAGATTCTCATCAGCTATACTCCCTTTAGGGGGAGTCGAAATGGGAATTGGCAATTTTTTTCCATTTTTATGTTTTAATTGCATATGAAGATGTCGAGTGTTCCGCTCATTTTGGTGTAACTTTCATACAGATACGCTAATTGTAAATACTTTTAAAACATTGTTGAAAATAATTCTACGTAGTAGCTTCTTAGAACCTTTTGATACACTCACTAGATAAAACATCAATAACTTTGTAAATATTAGTGTTAGAGAAGATATTTTTTTTTATTTTGATCGGAAAGCTTTACTTTAGCTATTGACAGCATTCGCAAATACCTCATTTTGCCTTCATGTGAGAGTTTCAAAGTACTGTAAAGTTGTGTTTGGCTGAAATGTTTACCACACATTTGCACCTAAGAGGTTTTATTTTAACAAAAAGTTTTTATGTACATGGATTAAGTATTTTTTTGAAAATTTAAAGCTCATTATTTTTAATAAAATGTTAAAGATTTATTAACAAAAATCATACCTTTCGTTCGAACGATCAGAAGTATTTTATTTTTCATAAATCAACTGTAAAAGTATTCAGAATATATATTGAAAAGTTTAGCTCATTAACTTAAATATTTGCTGAGATAATGGCCAAACTTTAACATTGACAAGATAGGCCTACGTTATCACGTTTTCTAACACGAATTTTGTATCCGCGAATTCCAAAATGAGATTTTAGCTTTAATAAATTATAAACACACTGGAGTGATGCATTTGTGGCCTTTTAATATTTAGCATCTTGAGATCCATAAATCGCACCGTATATGCAGTCTTCGGAGGCTATTCCCAGAAAATTCAAGATATACACAGTATTTGTCAAGTATATATCTTTAATATATGATATTTTAATCAAAATCGTTAGAGCCGTTTTTTTAGAAAATAAAAATTTTCGAATTTTTTTCCATGTGAAGGGTAGTTGGGGTTGGGGATTTTCTTGAAAATCTTCGTGTCGCATCCTTGGAAAATATGGAACTTAAGCACCAAGTTTGGTATTTAACGGTATTTTCGTTTTTGAGCTATGATGTCCAAAGACACACACATACACACGGACAGACACACACATTTTCGAAAAATGTTTTTTTTTTTGGATTCAGGTGGTCTCAAAATATGTATTTCCGGTGAAATCTCGGTATCGAATTTTTGGGCACAATATGTACATAGTACGTATAGAGAAAGTAAAAATAAAAAAGCAACATATAACATAAATGATGTGTTTTAACGAGATCTTATGTTTAGTGTAGTAAGTTTTGGTCTATCTTACAGGTTAACGGTTAGGCAAAATTCTCCAAAATTCATCTGTAAAAATCTTCTGGGAGATACTAAACTCAAATACCAAGTTTGGTATTTAATGACTTTTCGTCTTTGAGCTATACTATCCTCAGACACACACACACACACACACACTCACATGGACATTTTTTCTAAAAATGCTTTTTTATGAATTCCGATAATTTAAAACATGTATCTTCGGTGAAATCTTGGTAATAAATTTTTAGGTAGAATGCAACACCTTCTGTATACACTATGTACATAGTACGCGTAAAGACATTAAAAAGTTCCTATTTAGGAAAATTTAAGTATTAGAAATTTAAAAAGCAACAACAGTGAAAATCTGTGTGTGTTTAAGAGAGTAAATGTAGAAAGATTTAGTATATCCCTTACGGTTTACAAGTAATCCAAAATGAAGAGAGCTTCAGAGGCTATTCCCGAAAAATCCAAGATACACATTTCATTTGTGATGAAAATGTTTTAAACATTATATGGCATTTTATTCAAAATAACTAGAGCCAGTTTTGATAAAATAAAAATATTTCATCATGTTTCCATAAAAACAGTTTGGAATGGTAGGGGGGGGAGATTTTCTGAAAGTCTTCATGTCAAATCCTTGAAAGATGCTGAAATTCAATTCCAACTTTGCTACTTACCGGAGATTTTCTTTTTGAAAAAAAAGTTTCTTTAATTTTTAATAAATCTGTCAATTGCCAGGAATCACATCAGTGCCCCTGTGTGCCGGAATTTCGTCACGCAGGAGTTCTTTTTCATTGCAGTAAATCTACTGGCATGGCACTGTTTGTCACTTTTAATCCCACTTAAAAACCATCAGTTTGAACCCGCGCCATTCAGATCAGAATACTATTCAGAAACAGATGGACACACACATGCACATACACAGGGACCTTTTCAAAAAATCTTACGTGTTCCATTTACATGACTTTCTCTATATCTCTACAATAAATTATTATTAAAAAGCGTTTTCTTCTATTTTACTTAATGTTGTTAATCAAGAAAAAAATAGCAGAAAGGGTCTTATTACTTGCTTCCTTGTAAGTAGAAGGGAAATAAGGGAGTACCATAGGGTAAATCGATAGTCAAATCTTTTAAGAGCTGATTGCTAGAAGGGAAATAAGGGAGTACCATAGGGTAAATCGATAGTCAAATCTTTTAAGACCTGGTTGCTATGTGATTGAAATATCTATGTTTGTATGGACAGGATTTGACAAATTCCCGTACGTGAAAAGTATTTATAACTAAAACCAATAACAAGGAATATCTCAAAAATTGTCAATTCCCCGAAAAAGTACATGAATTGTATGTTTCAACTAGATCTACCTATTTTTTGTAGAAAGTTTTCGTCTATCTCTTACGGTTTACTAGTTGTGCAAACTCCAACAAAATGCATCCAGAATAAAGAGTTCTTCAAAAGCAATTACCAACGTGTACATTTTATTTGTCGTGTAAATACATTTAATATACGGCATTTTAATCAAAATCGTTACATTTTTGGCATTTTGAGAAAATCAAAATTTTCGAAAGTTTTTCCATATAAAGGGTAGTTTCGGGTGGGAGAATCTCCTATAAAACCTTCGTGTTACATCCTTAGAAGATACCGAACTTAAATACGAGGTTTGGTATTTAACAGTATTTTCGTTTTTGAGCACACACACACACACATGCGGGCATTTTTCTAAAAATGCTATTTTTTATTCAGGGGGTGTCAAAACATGTATTTCCGGTGAAATCTCGGTATCGAATTTTTGGAGGAGCATAATACCTTCTCCACCTACTGTGTGTGTACGTTTTAGAAAACGTAAAAACATAAGAAAGAAGATTGAGTATTTTCCATGTCAGTGAATATCAAGAAATAAGCCGAGGCAATACAAGTGTAGCAATTCTGCGGCAAGTGTATCAGCGAATCTCAAGGTAACATTTCATGAAACTACTTTTCTTAATTAAAGATGATATAAAGGAGACGCCAGGTATTTTTGTGTCACTCTACTGAAGGATTATCTCCTTAGTGGAGAGAGGCAAAACCTCGGCGTCCAATCCCTCCCCACCACACAACTGTTGATTGCAAGGCAACTCTGGAATTAAAACATCAAAGGTCTTCATCAAATTAATTAAATTACTCGTGCGGTCCTATGCATGCTCTCTTAATCTCTAAATCCTTTGAATGGAAGCTAAAGAGATCTTTTTTTATATGTTGCGGCGAATTAATTTTCTAATTAGGTTTTAAAAAGTTAACTACCTAAAATCGGCTCCAAGAAAATACAGAAGCTCCAAGGTGCCGAATCACATCGATGTGAAATTTATGCAAATGTTTACAGAATACAAAGTCTTGAGCCAACATAGAATATGTTGCATCATAGAAACAGCTAATAGTATCATGCAACTGTATTAATGAAAAATCTGATACGTTCCTCTCACATGACTTTCTCTACCTCTTCCAAATACTAACTTTCCTTAAAAAAAATAATTCTTTAATGTCATACTGATCGAGATAAACATTAGCAGATACTGCCCTATTACTTGTTTCCTTGTAATTAGAAAGGAAATAAGGGAGTACACTAGGCTAAAACAATAGTCAATCTTTTAACAGCTTTCGCTACATGAAACAAGTTCAATTCGGTTCTTTTGCATTCTCGGAAGTAAAAAAAAAGATATGAGAAGAAAGTTGACTACCCGCTGAAGAAACGTTTAATATGTAACTCTCATAAACTGTTAACTCTACACAAAAATACATAAATTATGTATTTTAATGAATTCTACATTTTTGGGTAAGTTTGTGTTTATCTCTTACGGTTTGCAAGTTATACAAAAGTCATGCAGAATTAAGAGATATTTAGAGGCTTTTGCCCGAAAATTTAAAGATATATGTATTTAAATAGCGTTTTATCATGAAAATATCTTAAACATATGACATTTTTATCAAAATCTTTAAAGCAGATTTTGATAAAAATCAATATTTTCTAAAAATGTTCCCTGTAGTTGGGGGTGGGGATTTTTTTTTTTTAAATCTTCGTGTCGCATCCTTGGAAAATACTGAACTCAAATAGCAAGTATATATTTAACGCATAGTTTTTAAGCTATGCTGCCCACAGACACTAACAGTTTTCTAATAATATTTAATTTTTTGATTGATTGGGACTCAAAACCTGAATTTTCGGTAAATTCTTGGAATCGAACGTTTGGGTGGAATACAATGCTTTCTTTATCTACCATATACATTTTACATATGTGCTAGAAAGTAAAAATGCGAGGGGTCCTAGAGCCGGGGAACATGTGGCAGCCATTCCAAAATAAATATTAGGACTTAGAATTACTGTCCTAAACACCAACAAAAGAAAAGAGCAAATTCATGCTGTCAAACTGCAATTAATTGCTGAGAGTCATATCCCGCTATATGGCAGAGGTTATTTGAAACTAAACGAAGCTTGATTACTTGACACCTCATTGACGCTGATTTTGCCAAGTTGTGGTAAAGTCTTCAGGATATAGCTCGACGCTCCTCGCTCACGGAGGTTGAGAAGTGGCGAGGTATATTTAAGCCTGGTATTACGATCTTCTTCAAAATCAAAGGTCGTGAGACAGTCATTAAACGAACTCACACCTTCTCTCTGGACGACAGAGTGGTCAGGTCGTATACCATCGCCTTCAAGCTGTGAAGCGGAAGCTAGTGGGAATACAGCAACATATTTTGGCGGGAACTATTAACATATTCGCGCACTCATCACTCCATCCTTGCACAGGAGAAAGCTTTTTAGTTTCATACAATTAAAGAAAAATGTAATGGTGGTGGACGTTACATCCAAACTCTTCTGATACCGGAGGGAGCCAAGGTCACCTCTGTGCCTCAAATCCTACAGGCTATACATATATCTTATTACATCATGTTTGACACCACTGACCTATGCAATGACGCCATGAAGGAGATTTTGCAATATGTTGATACCGGCATCACTGTGGAGGAACAGCGTTCCTTGGAGCGAAGGTATACTGCAACGGAGATACTCCACAGCATTGATTCCGCTAGCAGCAATTCCTGTTCGGGAGAAGACGTTTGAGATATTCATTCTACAAGACCTTTTGTAGTGTAATTAACGAAGAAGTTGAAGAGCTGGTGTATGAGGTCCTTATTGGATTGACCTGTTGCTCTGGATTAGCAGATAGCATCGTCATCTTAATTCCAAAGAAAATATCATCAATGAATGTCTGGGACTGTAGAACAATAACACTTTTAAACACTGACGAAGTGACGAAAGTACTTACATTCAGATTAAGGCATACTCTCTCTACAATTGTAACTTCCGGACAAACATGTGGCATCCCAGGCAGGACCATAATTGACAACTTTCCGATAGTCAGAGACACTCCTCTGCATTATGAATGGAATCCGTTGGAGGTTGCTAAATTTGTCAGCCTAAATTTTGATAAAGCTTTTGATAGAGTTGGCTATGTCTATATGTTTAAAGTGCTTTAGGAGTTCAAATTTCCATCACCAATTATATCTGTAATCAAGACCCTCATCAGCGAAATAACTTCTAAAGTTCAAATCAATGAATACTTTAGTAAGCCTATAAAGATTAATAATTCTGTACGCATGGGTTGTCCACTTTTGATGATTCTCATCTTTGTTTGTTTGAAACCTGTCCATCGCTGTTTCAGGCTAGATTAACTGGAACCATCGCCCCAGCTCGATTATTTTGTGCCAGGGCCTATACTGATGACAACTTGCTACTCATCCATATGCGCGAGGATTTTCCCTTGGTACATTCCACCATCAGACTTTATGAGGCCGCTTCTAATACCAAAATGAACACCGCAAAATTGCAACTGCTCCCTCTTGTATTGCGGCCGAATGACGTCAACGTTCTCGATATCCCGATACAATATGGTATAGAGATTCTCGGCATCACCTTCTCCAAAGCCTTTACTTCGATGATTGCTCTCAGCTGGGATCACAAAATAAATTTGATTCGGCTGAATACCTCTGCACATCTTGGTCGGACTTGAACCTTCTTAAGAAAGTGTAGCACTTGTTCTGGCAAAATTATGGTATATGGTGCAAGTACTTACAACTCATGCCTGAAAACCACGTCTCCCGAGTTGGGCGATTTGTTGGATACCATCTATAGAGAGGACTATTATTTCGTGTTGCTAAAACCCAGTTGTGGCGAAAGCGTAACTAAGGAGGTTTAGGTCTCATTATAGTGGCACCTAAGAATAAAGCGCTACTTTTAAAATCCATTATTTATATATATATATATATATATATATATATATACACTTGCCACTGGAGGATATGGAGATGATTAAGAAATAGCATTTTGGGAACAATTAAAAAATTCCCTTGCAACGCAGGGGCTGTTCCTGCGGGTTTTAGATCAATTCATGCTTTCCATGGAATTGATGTCGATGGTGTTGTGGCTTCAGAGGATAACCCCAACATGCAACTTTTGCGGTGCGAGGGATACTCTACGCCATCGTTTTGGTACCTGTACAGCAGCAGACAGTTATGGTACTGGGTTGTTTCGCAACTGCATCACCTTGCTCCTTCGCAAAATCCAAACGTTTATGCCCACACGTTAAAATAACTAGAGATTTGAATTACTACAGACCACTTTGCAAGGTGTGACTCACTCTAGATTTTCAGCATTACATGTTCTATGAAACGCATCCCAGATTGACGGTTTACGTTGTCAACTTAGATCAGCAAGAGATGATCTGCAAAAACATAAGCGTCTCTTACTGCAGTCGGCAACGACACTTGATTTGCTGGTTCTATAGCCATAACAACATCCCCTCATTTTGTCACCATCTTACTGTGCATTTTAATTTATATATATATATATATATATATATATATACACAAATACATATATTCATCTTGGCCATTAAAGGTAAGCAAACTTCAATTGCATCATATAGCGATCGGTTTTAAAAATATTTGACTATCACTTTAGTCTAATATAATGCCTATAAAAAGGGAAGTACAGGATCCAAAGTTGAAAGGAATAGATGAGGTAACTAATGAGAAATTGTGAAAAGTAGTTCAACATACAGAAGTGTGATAGAACATACATGGAAAAAGAAGAAATTTTAGAGGAAACAGTGGAACGTGTGTCGCTGCAGACGGACAGTAGATAAATATGGCGACAGCGTACCGAGACAGCCACGCTTCAGCAGGAACATCAATCGCAAGCAGTTTCTCACCGATTTTATATTGGAGCCACATAAGAGGCACACGAAGTTCTGCTGGACAGCAATAATCAATCAAAGTGTTTTTGGTATGGATACTCACGTGGGTATCCGCGTAACCGAAATAGCCGTTGCGGTTATGTGTGCGATAACATTGGATAATATAACGATTTTCTGACACCATCCACATGACGTGCTGCGTTTACCTTACGCACGGTGCTGAGAGACATAACTGAAACGCTTGTGGTCAAATTTAAATTCCTTTGTAACTTCTAGACTGCAGTAACCGAAATAGCCATAACGCATTACTCTTGAATACTCCCACTGCAGTGCAAACCCCGAAATATTTATATTACATCAGACAAGGCAAATGATAGGCTCTTTTGTGGAATGAGGGACACGCTACACCATGAATTGTTTGAATGCATACAAAACCAGGTGTTGACTTCAAACATCTCTTAGTTGGCCGTTTCAAATTCCTTCCCTGTTGACACTTTTTTCTTGATGTAGGTACTTGTATGGTTTATTTAAGGTTATTGTGAAAACAAAAGTAAATCGGCGGTCCAGTGGCCAGCGTTCTGACTTCTAAGTGCACAAGTCTGGGGTTCGAAACTCGGCTGAGGCGGGGTTATTCCTTATCCCTCTCAAAGCCTGGAAGTATGAATGTGGGAGAAAATGAGTGCGTGTGTGTGTCAGAGAGAGAGAGAGAGCGTGTGTGTGTGTGTGTGTGTGTGTGTGAGTGTGTGTGTGTGTGTGTGTGTGTGTGTGTGTGGTTTGATAGTCTAAAACGGAAAAAACAACGTTAATAATACCTATAATTCTGAGCAAAATGCAAGTAGTTATTTCTCAAGGCTAAGCCTCCGATATGACCATAGAAGTTAAAGGAAGCTACATAAATGATAATTTTAAAAAATGAAAATCGGGTCTATGTTGCACTATCTTAAAAGTACTGTACACCGCATACACAATTAACTATCTCGTATACAATCTCGTATAGACAGTAGCGGCCAGAAAATAATTCTGATGTGTTGCATTCGCATTATTCAACAAAACCTACTCTTTAAAAAATATTATTCTATCATCTCCACGTTAATGGAGATAAAGATTGCAAAAATAATTTATTGACGTTTTCCTTGTCGATATAACGGGATTATCAGAATACAGAAGGCTTAAGCGATAGTCAGTTTTTTAAAGAGCTGGTTGCTATTTGATGTTTTTGAAATTCCGTTCCCTTTGCTTGACCGGCAGAAATAAAAACGAATAAGGACTTCACATTTGATAAAAGTGTATGTATGAGAAAACTGAAACTGATACCGAGTATGTCGGAAATAGGTAACTCCACAAATGTTTCTGACATTAAAGTGTGTGTTTTAACGAACTCTAAATTTTTTGACCAGTAAGTTTTTATCTATCTCTAGCGGTCTCTAGTTATGCAAAATTCATCTAGAACGAATGGGACATCAGATGCTATTCCCAGAAAATTCAAGAAACACATTTCATTTTTCAAAAAATATCTTAAACATTTTAATAAAATTGTTAGAGCAATTTTTGCTAAAATCAACATTTTCTAAAAATGTTCCACGTAAAGGGTATTTGGGGGTGTGGCGATTTTGTTTAAACATCTATTTGTGTCGCATGCTTGGAAGCTATAGAACTTAAATATCAAGTTCAACATATAACTTGAATTTTCATATTTTCCAGTTATACTCTTCACTTGCACGCGCAGACATAGGGGCCTGTTTTTTAATATAGTTTTTACTTTCTCCACCAATGTACTCTACGCGCATGTTTCCTTGAGCGCTCGGCTCCCTATCTTCATTCGGTAGGTTTTATGCAATTTCGGAAACAGAGCAGAGCAACAACATTGAGAAATGAAATACACTATACACCATAATATCTAGTGGCTTTAATGCTATGGTTTCATTCTGTCCGTAGATCCCAGAGTTCACGTGCGCTGTTACATTTAATAGTTCATCTAGTATGCGGTAAATTAGATAACCTCCTCACCATAATGACAGAGCCCCGGAGTAAGAAGCTTCCCCAACCAGTACCCAATAAAATATGTGCGCTTACTATACTGTACGTAGTAGTAGAGAAGGATTTTATTTTACCCAAAAATTAGATACTAGAATTCAGTGGAAATAACACGTTTTAAGGCCCCCGATTAAAAAATCTAATGTGTTCCATTCACTTGCTTTCCTCCACATCACTGTAACAAATTATTGATAAAAAGCAATTATACTTCAATCTTGTTTATGATAATCGAGATAAACATCAGCAGAAATTGTCTTAATTACTTGCTTCCTTATAAGAAGAAGGTAAATAAGGGATTACACTAGAATAAACGATAGTGTAAACTTTTAAAAACTGGTTGCCATGTGGCTGAAATCCGTTTCTATGCATAGCCAGGAGTTTACAACTTTCCATGTGAAAAAAAGTTAAGTGTTTTAAATCTGAAACAATTAACAAGGAATATCTCAAAAATGGACAATTCAACGAAAAAAACGTATATGACATAAATTGTGTGTTTTAACTGATCTACATTTTTTGGGCAAAAAGTTTTTGTCTATTTCTTACGATTTACCAGTTACGCAAAATTCAGCAAGATTCATTCATAATAAACAGGTATTTAGAGGTCATTCCCAGGACATTCAACATATACATTTTATTTTCCGCAATAAGCGCTTTCGTTTATACAGAAATATTTTGCAGGAGATTGTCTCGGAAAAGTACAACTTTGATATAATAAATGGATTATTGCTGATATCTGATACACTGATAACGGGTATGAGGCCGAAGCCAAAGAAAAACAGCAAAACTTTCTTAAAAATAACACATTAAATTTGCTGCTCTCAAGCTAAGAATGGATTAGACTGCTTCCTCAAGCTGACAATATGTCGAAAAGAATTCTTCTATTGAAACGGATTGCTCAGATTAACAAAGCTGGGATGCATCATATAAATTATATGTACATCGTATTGCAATTAAAATTAAATAAATATACTATAATGTTTTTTTTATTTTATAAGATATTTAAATATTTTATTATCCTAAAAACATGTTATTAACAGCCTCGCAGAGCATAAAACACAAAAATATGAATTTGGTCAACTTTTTGCATGAAATATCCCTAGGTGAATATTTTTCTTAGCATAAATGTTATGACTGCAGTATGCTGGATAGTCTTCTTAACGCTACGTAGCTGCTTACTAAGTAGGAGAATCGTCTTCGATTCCCGGTACCGAAATCACCGCCACCATCACCACCACCACCACCACCCCAGTATTACTATTGTGGGCGGACGTGGGGTGCAGCGGCTGGGCGGCAAGCCTTGCCCTTGCGAGGGACTGTTGTACTAAGGAGTTTAGTTTAGCATGTTGGAATTCTAAAATACAAAAATGCAAATCCTTTTGTTCTTTAGTTATTTAGAAGTTGAAATTTGGTGTCATAACTTATGACTATCGAAAAGAATAGTTATTTTTAATATATTAGTGTCTGGGGTAACTTATATGATTCAAAGGCGTTTTGTTAATGTTTAACTCTCTTTAATTATTGGTTTTTAATTTATGATTATACTAATCTTCAACAATAAAATGCAAGTATTTATACCGGTCATTTTATTAAATAAAAGTTATAGTGATTATTTCTTCTTTTTTAAAGAACATAAAGCTAAATCCACACAAATGCAAT
This sequence comes from Hymenopus coronatus, assembly GCA_030762935.1. Lineage (NCBI taxonomy): Eukaryota > Metazoa > Arthropoda > Insecta > Mantodea > Hymenopodidae > Hymenopus > Hymenopus coronatus. The sequence goes on along the minus strand of CM060897.1, from coordinate 127,039,349 downwards.
GAAACACCATCAGTTTCCAAGACGGCCATCAAGCCGTTAATTTCACCTGGGTCCTCCCCGTATTTTACCATTGGCACACTTGACTGCAGTTGCTGGGATTTAAACTCACAACGTTAGGCTATGAATCGATGGCCAGTGTATTGCTATAGCCTTAACACTCACGGTCATTCGAGCTGCTCATGTTGTAACGCCTTCAAAGGAATGATACCTGTTTAAATATTCGAGGAAGAGCTGCGTATATGCATACCCGACGCCAAAAACATCTGATGCGTTCCATTCAGATGACTTTCTCTACATTTCTGTAACAAAGTATTGTTATAAAGCTTATGCTTCTATTTACTTCATGCTAATCGATAAAAAAAAATAGCAGAAATAGTTCTATTACTTGCTTCCTTGAAAGTAGAAGCGAAATAAGGCAGTAGCATAGGTTAAAGTGATAGTCAAAAACTGGTTGCTTTGTGATTGAAGTGCCTTTGTTTGTGAGAACAGGAGTTGACAAATTCCTATATGAGAAAAGTATAAGTTTTTTAAAGCTGAAACCAAAAATTATAAATATATAAAAAACGATCAACTCCACGAAAAAAGTATATAACATAAATTGTGTGTTTTAAGGTGCTCTACATTTTTTGTTTAGTAAGTTTTTATCTATCTCTTACAGTTTAGCGGTTATGCAAAATTCCGTAAATTTCATTCCGAATAAAGTAAGCTTCAGAGGCTATTCCCAGAAAAATTAAGATATACATTTTATTTGCCAGGTAAATCTTTAATATACGATATTTTAATCAAAATCGTTTGAACTATTTGAAGAAAATCAAAACTTTCGAAAAAAGTTCCATGTAAGGGTAGTTTGGGATGGGGTGATTTTTCTCAAAATCTTCGTGTCGCATCCCTGGAAGATGTTGAACTTAAATACTAAGTTCGGTATTTTACGACTGTTCGTTTTTGAGTTATCGTGTTCACAGATACACGGACACACACACGTACATACACACGGATCTTTTTCTGAAAATGCTTTTTGGATACAGGGGACCCTAAAAGTATATTTCCGGTGAAATCTCGGTATCGAATTTTTGAGTGGAGTGCAATACCTTCTCTATACACTATGTACATAGTACGTGTAGAGAAAGTAATAATGAGTCATGTCTGGATCACCAAATTCGCCTAAGTGCCTCACGACACAGTGTCTTGTATACAACATCCGCGATACAATTGTGCAGCGGCAGCAACAAGTTGTCACTAGTTCCAAATCTTAATATTACTCACCCATGTGATCAATAATCATAATCAAATACATAACTCAAGCTTCTTCAACAACAATCTATCAATATTAACTAAAAATATTAACGACATAAAACATGATACCGTTTGGGTTGTTCAACTTGCCACTTTCCATATGTGTTCACTGTAACACGGTGACAAAACGTAGGTTACTTCTGTGCTGAGGATCCCAGGTTCGCTTCTCGCATGTATGTTCCTCCCGCCCTCCCCCGCTTTCTTAAAGATCTTGAAGCGACACGTAGCGGAAATTTATTTGACATACTTATTGCACATTATTATTACATATGCTTCTTTAAAGAAGCCAATGTTTTAAAACATTAATATCCTTTTTTTTTTTTTTTACTTAACACGTCTTTCACAAGGTGATCAAGCACACCCTTCATAAACCGTGGCTTCACAATTCCATCATGATCGCGTATCTGTATCGTGTTGAAGCTGGATATCAAGGGACGGTCTAGGTGTGCTTGACGATTCAATGAACGGTGTGCAATACACAATTATACTCGATAAAGTTTTGATTCCCTCTGCGAGAATGTGTTCTCTATTAAGAATGTGTGGGCTGAAGTATGGAGAAGGTACTGCATTCCATTCAAAATTTTGATACAGAGATTTACCGGAAACATATGTTTTAGGGTCCCCTGTATCTAAGAATTTTTAGAAAATGGTTCTGTGTACTTTAGTCTGTGAATACGATAACTCAAAAATGAAAAATCAGTAAAATACCAAACTTGGTACTTAAGTTAACTATCTTACCAGGTTGCGACACAAATATTTTGAGGAAATTCCCCCTCACCCCAAACTACCCTTCACATGTCAATTGAAAATTGTGTCTGAAGACCTCTTTATTCCGAATGAATTTTGCTGGATTTTGTATAACTAGTAAACCGTAAGAGATAGACAAAAGTCATTTATGAAATATTCTTTGTTATTCTCTTTAGTATTAAAGCACTTAAAACTTTTCACCTACGGGAATTTGTCAACTCCTGGTAATGCAACGAAACGGATTTCATCCACATGGCAACCAGCTTTTAAAAGATTTGACTAACATTTTAGCCTAGTGTATTCCTTTATTTCACGTCTACTTTCAATAAGCCATTTATACTACTGTTTATCTGGATTAGTATGAAGTAGATAGAAGCATAAGCTTTTTAATAATAATTTGTTAAAGAGATGTAGAAAAAATCATGTGAATGGAACACATAAGTTATCTTTGGTTATTTAACATGAGTGTTAGGTTTTTGTGTGCATAGATAAGCCCATAACTTCAAATGCCAAAGTTATATTAATGCAATATTATGTTCTACATATCCAATCATAAAATTAACAAACATAAAAAAAAATGTCAAGCAGCGCTAATTTTAACCTAGGAATTATTGAGTGGAAGCGAGGCCTTTTTAATCTCTCAGCCACTCTAACCTTATTCCGCGATCCGTTATCAGTACTCAGAAGTTAACCATTGTACAGATATTTCGTATGCCTTGTGAACGCAGGTTAAGCTCTTCGATCGACACGGAATCTGGGAGTACCTCTTTTTTTTTTTTTTATTTTTTTTTTTTGTGGCGACGAGTGTACCAAAACAATGCAGGCATTAAGAAATTAATGATGATAGAATTGTCAAAACTTGCTTAGTAGTTTCCAAAACTCCTTATATTCATATTTTCTTTGCTATAAAGGTTATGGCAATCCTATCTTTAATGTAATTAAAACACCTCTCTTTTAACAGCACTCTAGAAAATTACTAAGAAGACTATGGGCTTATAGTTCACACATTCCATTTTGTTAATGTGCTACTCATCACTAATAGTGTCCTTTTATTCATATTCGTGGGATAGCATATTTCCTCTCCTTATTGCAAAGATCCCCACGAATGAATTTCTTTAACCATGAAAAGCTTAGGTAACGTACCGCAAAATGGAAATTCATGTAGAATCAAGAAACTCAGGGTCCGAGTTGAGAGATTAGCAACTTCAAAACAAGCCATGCTATACAACCAAACTTTTACTCTCAGTTAAGACTTTTGGAAGACTAGCCAAATACAACTATTGTAAAAGTACTTCAGTTAAGTTCACAAATGAAAAGTTTAATTTAATTTACGCATTAAGGTGCTGCATGAATATTGCAGCACATTTATTTATTTATTTATACAAGTACGACTCATTGTTGAAGTCTAAGAGCAAAACATTGGAGGGGAAGAGAAATCTTTAGGAAAAATCTGATATGTTCCATTCACATGACTTTCTCTACATATTTGTAACAAATGATTCTTGAAAGGTTATTCTTTTATCTAGTTCACGCCAAACGAGATAAACATTAACAGAAATTACCTTCGTACTTGCTTCCCTATAAGCAGCAGGGAAATAAAAGTTTTACTAGGATAAAGCGACAGTTAAATCTTTTAAAAACTGATTTCCACGTGATCGAAATTTACGATTCTTTGCACGGTCAAGAGTTTACCAGCTCCCATATGAAAAAAAGTGTTAAGTATTTTAAAACTGAAACCAATAACTGGGAATATCTCGGAAATGGTCACCTCCACGGATAATAACTTAATTACACAAATTGTGTGTTTTAACGAGATATACAATTTTTGTGTAGTACACTTTGGTCTATTTCTTACGATTTACGTTATCTGACAGCTACTTTCTAATGTTTTTCTAAGTTGATACCCGTGAGGTTTTTCGATTTGACCTAATTAATTAGATTTTTGGTTAATTATCATCTGTATAGTTATTGTTGTCACCCCAAAATGAATTTCCCTAGATAATATTTCCGTTCTGTGAATGTTTACGATTTTAAGTCTTCCTTAACACCTAAAGAAGTAAAGATGGGCTTAAAAATATATTTTTGCGAAGAACCCCATATAAGGCAACAGTTTATAGGTATAGCGAATTCAAAA